>CM045731.1:19090000-19335000 GCA_024760905.1 Plotosus lineatus
CTATGGTGAGAGGCATGTAAAAGAACCATTGCTGACTTTCGTAAAGAGGAGCTGCAAAGCCATCAGTGGGTTTCTGTTCCTTGCTAAAAAGGGCTGTGACAGGAAGAGCATCCAACGTAAAAACCTCTGCCAAATCAAACGTGCGAATCAGATGATTCACTGTGGCGACTCCCCAGTAAAAAGGGAAAAAGCTGAAAGGAAGACAGACAGTGATGGTTGACCTCAGGGCCGGTGGTGGCCTGGTGGTATAGGGCGCTGAATCGCTGATCCGAAGGCTGGGGGTTCGAGTCCCACTTTCCACAAGGTTGTCACTGTCCCCCCCCCCCCCCCCCCCCAGTGCAGCTAACTGGGTTATCAAAGGTGGGCCATGTCTCTCACTGTCTATAGTGAGAGGTTGATGTAAAAGAACAATTGTTGACGTTCATCAAGAGGAGCTGCAAAGTCATCAGCCTGTTTCTGTCCCTTGCTAAGGGTTGTGTTAGGAAGCGCATCTGACGTAAAAATCAAACAATTCAAACCAAATTCACTGTGGTGACCCCTGAGAAAAAAAGGGAACAGCTGAAAGGAAGAAGTAACGGTTGACTGCATGAACTGTGTCCCATGTTTCATTCAATATCTGATGTCACCAACTTGGCTAACTTCTTGAATGAAAGTCAGATTTCTCCATTATTATTCTAATCAAACCAAATGACATCAATTTGAACTTTGAAACCTATAAAAGAGCAATTTAAAAGTTTAATTTCCTGCTTTCTGTATCTTGGTCTTAGTCATAAGCCGATGTGGACACGCAAGATAAGATTGGACAAGGACTAGATTGCAATATCTTGGTGGAGGGCTGCACTCTCCAAGTCCAAACCTCCACCAGTGTAGGGCAAGCTTGTACGGGAAAAGTGGTAGAGGATGTAGACGTTCCGCAATTATTTTTCACCTTTTTTTTTTCCATCCTGGTGCATTCTGGGTGAGTTATTTATTTATTTATTTTTTTTTAAAGCTGTCATGGCCCAAGATCCACCTTTGGTTACAAATTCATGGCAACCCGCCGATTAATTTTCATGGTCACAGGCACATAGGTTTCCTTTTGTTTCACAAAAATTTCAATTTCACTTTTTTCACTTGGGATGCAGTGTACATAAGTAACATGGTTAGCATGTACGCCTCACAGCAAAAAGGTCCTCGGTTTGAGTCTCGGACTTCAGTTTGAAGTTTGTACGTTCTTCCAGTGCTTGTTTGGATTTCCTAGTACTTTGGTTTTCTCCAACAACATCCACGTTGGGCTATTCCAGATTGCCCCAGGAGTAAATGTGAATAGTTGTGCATGTGGTTACCCAGCAGCCTTAATTTAAACAGTGGGGTGATTGAAGGAACGAACATGTTTTGGTCCACTGCAGCACAGTGAGACACATCTGTTGACCAAGCCTGGAATTATGCTTATGTTTCCAACTATGAAACACGCAATGAATAAAATTTTCCCAACTGTTTTTTTTTTGCTGTTGTTTTTTTACTGACCTGCTGCTCATGAATTTGGGCAGTGATGGTCTAGTGGTTAGGGCGCAGGATCGCTGATCCTAAGGTTGGGGGGGTTCGAGTCCCCACAAGGTTGTCACTGCGTCACCCCCCCCCGGTGCAGCGAACTGGGTTATCAAACGCAGGCCATGTCTCTCATTGTCTATGGTGAGAGGTTCATGTAAAAGAACCATTGCTGACTTTCGTAAAGAGTAGCTGCAAAGCCATCAGCGTGTTTCTACGACCTGGAGAGGGATGGGCTCCCCCAGGCCAAATCAGCCCAAGTCTCACCATGAAGCACTGCTAGCAAGCGCATCCTTTGATCCTTGAATGTCATTTTATAAATTGCTGCATAATTAACATGTGTGTCACAAGTGCAAGGCCACTTCATATACAAATATAACAACAGCGAGAGAGAGAGAGAATATTGAAGTAGATTTTATTTGATTTTGCTCTATGCTATGTTTTTCAATTTCACAGGTTAAAGTTCATTCAACTGCTACCACAAACAACTTTGGATTCAAGAACACTTCACATAAGATGACGAATCATTATTTGAATTTCTTGATCATGACCTCCACATGTGACACTGCCTTAATTAAAATGAACTATAACTTAACTATAACTGTTTAACTTGTGGGGCTGGTGGCATTGCGTTTAGGGTGCTGGATTCATGATCGAGAGGTTCGATTCCACGTTAGTCCCTCATCGTGCTATGACCCCTAAGCAAGGTCTTAACCAAAAGTGTGCCTCGGTCCACCCATCCTGGAAAGGTAGCTTGTAATGGACTTGTGCCCCATCCAGGAGGAGTTGAACTCCTGATCACTTCACTAGGATTAGCTCCGCCTCTAATGAACCGCTCGCATCAGGTGTAAAAAAAACCTTAAAAACATTTGTTATCATATCTGTGCTAACGTCACCACCATGTCTCTTGCCTCAAGATTCCGATGTTTATTAATCCAGTATCTGACAGTGGCAGCTCAGTGGCTGTTTACTAAGGCAAAGGTTGGGGGTTCAAACCTACTACCACCAATCTGTCGCTTTTGGGCCCTTGAGGAAGGCCCTTAACCCTTAATTGCTCCGTTATATTAAGATAAATGGAAATCGCTCTATATCAGGGCGTCTCCCACAAACCGTAGTGTCGTGACTGGTACAAGGATCACTAGAGTTCTGTCCATGCGTGTGTAGGTTTCCTTCTGGTATTCCAGTTTTCTGTAACAGTTGAAAGAGATGCACATTAAATGAAGTGGCTGTTTCAGGTTGCCCTGAGGTGTAAGTGTGAATGGCTGTGTGTGCATGTGTTGGCTCTGCAATGGTCTGTCAAACTGTTCAAGGTGTGCCTCCGCACACCACCACACCCAGTGTCGGTTGAGGTATGCTCCAGCTTCCGTGTGACCAGAGTTGGATAAAGCGGATCAAAAAATGAGTGAGTGATGTAAATCCTGCTTCAGATGAGAATAAGGAAAACCTCAAGCAGGAAATGGCTCATCCAGGGAGGAGAGGGGGAAACAGGGTGGTTGGTAATCATGGGTTAATTGTCGCTAAAACAATTATGTGCTTAGGATGTGATAAATGTCCTGGTTTGACAAGAGACTAAAGCTACCAAGGGTACCCTTTCCATAAACTCTTTTAGACCCACGAACAGCCTTCAGGTAAATGGATCGAGTGTTGTATAGAACACTTTCTCCATAAGATATAAAATGACACTAAATGGATTCACACATGAAATAAACAAATAAATGGGGGATTACTTATGGAGTGTATGGTACACCTTACCAGGCACAATTGCATTTTGATGACAAGTGCATTGATTAACTTTAAAAATCTGCCCAAGACTGTAGATTGGTATCGTTATAATGAAATGTCTCCCCCTGGTGATTATCCGCGGAACATTTCCCCCTTATTTTCAATGTGGAGGTCCTTGTCTTGCCTTGTCTTGCCTTGTCTGTCTGTCTATTTATTTATTTAAAGTTTGCATGCATGGATCAAATCCAAAATGAATTTTTTCATCCATTGGAAAATCCCAGCGCATATTTTTTTAGTTAAACTGCACACAAACAGTCTAAAAGTCTGTTGGGTTTTTACACCTGAGCCATAGTGGCTCATCAGGCTGGTGCTTATCCCCGGTTTCTGTAGCGTGAAGCGACCAGTTCAACTCCTCCTGGATGGGACGCTAGTCCATCGCAGGTTACCTTCCCAGTATATTTTTACTGGTACCCATTTACACTGCTGGGTGAACAGAGGCACACTTGTGTTGCCACCTCCAGAAGTTCTCGGACGACTCCGCCATCGTGGGCCGTGTGTCAGAGGGGAACGTGCTGGAGTTCCGGTCGGTCATCGTTGACTTCGTGGACTGGTGTGAGCGCAACCACTTGTGCTTGAACACCAGGAAGACGAAGGAGATGGTGGTCGACTTCAGAAGAAGCACACTAACACACACACACACACACAATCACTAGTGAATGTCCAGGGACATAACATTGAGATAGTGAACAGTTTCAAATACCTGGGTGTTCACCTTAACAATAAACTGGACTGGTCCCACAACACCAACGCCCTGTACAAGAAGGGCCAGAGTCGCCTCCACCTTCTGAGGAGACTTAGGTCCTTCGGAGTATGCAGACCTCTGCTCAGGACATTTTATGACTCTGTGGTAGCCTCTGCAATCCTCTACGCTGCCATCTGCTGGGCCCCGGGCAGCACAGAGCGGGACAGAAAGAGACTGAACAAGCAGGTCAGGAGTGCCAGCTCTGTCCTCGGCTGCCCACTGGACATTGTGGAGGAGGTGAGTGAGAGGAGGATGGTAGCAAAGCTCACATCCATCCTGTTCAACAGCTCTCACCCACTTCACCAGACTGTAGAGAAGCTGAGTAGCTCCTTCAGTGGACGACTGAGACATCCTCAGTGCAGGAAGGAGCGCTACCGCAGGTCGTTCATTCCCACCGCTGTCAGACTGTACAACGCCACTTTGTAACTGTCTGTGAAAATACCGGTTATGTGCAATAAAAACCCCATGCACTTTAATCAACCACATCTACCCCACTGTGAACCATATCAACCCATCTACTCTGCCCTCAGATACATGTACACTTTAATATAGGCCAGTCTATAAAGTCGTTCCCTTCTTTTCTTTTATTGTTCATTAATTTAAACTATTTATGTATCTATTTATTTATTTACTTATATAATATATATGTATGTGTGTATGTTTGTATATGTATCTATTTTTGCACCCCCTACTGATGGTACCTCAAGAGCCTGTAACAGTGAATTTCTCCATTGTGAGATTAATAAAGCTGTATAAAGCTGTATCTTGGTTGAGACCTTGCCCAGGGGTCTTAGTACAGTGAGGGTCTCAGTGGGATTCGAACTCACAACCTCCCAATCATGAGCGCACCACCCTAACCACTACACCACTGGCCCCACTGCACACAAACAGACTTCTCATTTATTCGCCAAATAGCTAAATCCTGCTTGAGTTACAGGAAGACTGGACCCCATCTCTGCCGACATGGTGAAGGTCACGTACACCCTGAAGAGCACATCAGGTCATTGCAGGTGAACACACACACACACAACCATTCACACTCACACCTAGGGGCAATGTAGAGCAGTCAATTTGTATGTCTTTAGACTGTCGGAAGAAACCGAAGTAGCCAGAGGAAACCCAGGTAGGCACGGGGAGAACATGCAAACCCTACACAGAAGCAGGTCAGATCCCGGGTTTTGAACCCAAAACCATCTTACTGTGAAGTGGATGTGCTAACCACAATATCACCGTTCTCAGCAACAAAGCCATCTTTGTCTTTTTTAGAGAACACTTCTGTCATCTCACACACTCAGTTACTATTTAGTCCTACCAGGGTTGGGAGAAGCTTGAGTCTATCTCAGCCGACAATGGGCAATGGGGGGTACACTCTGGATAGCTCGTCAGCCCAACATTTACACACATAACCATTCACACTCGCACCTAGGGGCAATTTGAAATTCTAATGTGCGGCTCGGGCGTTTCTGTGTGGAGTTGGTATGTTCTCCCTGTGCTTGCGTGGGTTTCCTCCAGGTATTCTGGTTTCTTCCCACAGTCCAAAAACATGCCCAGTAGGTTAATTGGCTGTTTCAAATCTTCCCTAGGTGTGAATGGTTGTGTGAGTGTTGGCCCTGTGGTAGCCTGGTGAGCTGTCCAGTTGGCTGAGATGGGTGCCAACCTCCCCGTGACCCTAATGTGATTAAGTGGTTCAGAAAATGAATGGCTGAACATGTAGGTTCAGCTGTTACATCATTTATTTAAAAAATAAATAAACAAGAATTAGGTTTATATTAAGCCGTGAATCATCTTATTTTTGAGAATTGAGCTGCAATAACACATTAAATCATCCAGAAATTCGGGTTTATGCTGGTTCCTTTAGTAACATCAAAACAAATGGTGTATTTTTTATGGCACTGTATAAAGCTGTGTGTGGAGCTCCAGCTGTGTTCTACACTTTGTTTCTGAAGGCCACATTTTTCCTTATACCGTATATAAAAAGGTTCTGACCAATGGTTCAAGGGATATCAGGGTCTCTGGAATTCTCAAGACACATCTGTGTTTATTTGAGGCCCTGGGAAAAAAAAAGAAGGAAGACAAACAATGAGGTGACTCATCTATCCATTTACAGACAAGTCAGAGAACACAGTGGCCCTTTTTGGGAGTCAACTGGAAATTATATCCCAGTCATAAAGCACAAAAAAGTGTGGTACAATGGCGTCATGGTTAGTATATCTACCTCACAGGAAGAGGACACTGGGTTCGAGTCCTGGCGTTTCTATCTGTAGTTTGCATGTTCATGTGCTCATGTGTCTTTCCACTGGGTACTCCAATTTCCTCCAACAGTCCAAAGACATTGCGCCTAGATATATATATATATGTGTGTGTGTGTCCGCCCTGCAATGGTATGGTGAGCTGTTCAGGGTGCAACCTGTCTTCACCCAGCATCTTAAAGGACTCTCTCTTGTAATGTCTTCCTGATTTAGTCACAGTCACCCAATGAGCATCTCTTCCTCATCACATGACTGCTACCAATCAGACAGGGTTAAAAAGGTCACCATGTGCTTCCTCTGATTTATGTGATTCCAGCAAATCACTTTGTCCCCGCCCAAAAGGACTCATGCAATATCAGGAAAGGTGTGACACACTAGGAAAAACAACTACCTCCACGTGGATGACCTGTACGCCTTGGTTTCCTGCCACAGAAATGAGCGTGACGTCCACCGACAAACTTTATAATGGGACATGCTCTCACCACTTGGGCTCCACTGGTGGGATTTCACCCACAATTCTTCTCTAGCTGAAGACAGAAAAGCAGCTGTGCTTTTGTCCCATTATCTGTCCAACTGTCTCTCTGTTTCATATGTGCAGAGTTTAAGGATTAAACAGAGACTGAAGCTCATAAACACTAGAGGGCAGAAAACCTTCAGGAATCAAACCTTCTGCTTCACAAAACCACAAAGCCTGATTTATTTAAATATGAAAACTCCTTCACCCAAACCCCACCTCCCAATTTACTCAAACCCTACATCACTCATTCACTCAAACCCCACATGCCTCATTCACCCAAACCCAATCCTCCCCATTTACTCAAACCCTACATCACTCATTCACTCAAACCCAACATGCCTCATTCACCCAAACCCCACCTCCCCATTCACTCAAACCCCACCTCCCCATTCACTCAAACCCCACATTCCTCATTCACCCAAACCCCACATGCCTCATTCACTCAACCCCCACCTCCCCATTCACTCAAACCCCACCTCCCTCATTCACTCAAACCCCACCTCACTCATTCACTCAAACCCTACATCCCTCATTCACTCAAACCCCACATGCCTCATTCACCCAAACCCCACATGCCTCATTCACTCAAACCCAACCTCCCTTATTCACTCAAACCCCACTTCCTCATTCACTCAAACCCTACTTCCCCATTCACTCAAACCCTACATCCCTCATTCACTGAAACCCTACATCCCTCATTCACTCAAACTCCACCTCCCCATTCACTCAAACCCTACATCCCTAATTCACCCAACCCCCACCACCCCATTCACTCAAACCCCACCTCCCTCATTTACTCAAACCCCACCTCCCCATTCACTCAAACCCTACATCCCTCATTCACTGAAACCCTACATCCTTCATTCACTCAAACTCCACCTCCCCATTCACTCAAACCCTACATCAGTCTTCCAGTCAAATCTCACGTCCCTCCTTCACTCAAACCCCACCTCTCCCTTTACTCAAACCCCACCTCTCCCCTTCACTCAAACCCCACCTCCCTCATTCACTCCCTCGCTCATTTGCTGAACAGCTCACCAGACCATTACAGGATCAACCCCCCACCCCCACGCACACACATAGGGGCAATTTGGAACAGCCAATTAACATGAAGTGCATGTCGTGATACTGTGGGAGGGAACCAGATCACTGAAAGGAAACCAACACAAGCGCAGGGAGAACCTGCAAAATGGGCAAAATTGGGCATCAACAAAGTGCATGACTATTAACCCGGAGGTCACAAGTTTGAGTCTGGTTTAATGCCACAGACGTCCGTAGACTCCATGGTAGCTAATTGGCTGAGCGCCTCGGGAGGGAAGGATGGCATACGCTCGCTTCCCTGTCACTCACAGTGATCATCAGTCAATCATGGGCGTTTGTGAGCTCATTCGTATGAGGGGGCACATAGCGCTTTTAGTGTACAATGGCTAGCATTGTACGTCACGGAGGAGGTGTTCGCATGCTTTCGCTCCTCCCTGATTCACGACTTAATGGGTGGGAATTGAATACGACTAAACAATTATGGAGAAAACTAAGGGTGGGGGTGTTGTTTGAATTCAATGCAGCCGTGAGAGGGGGGCACAAACCAGTGTCTCTCCCTCACGCCGGTCCCAAGCCCAGATAAATGCAGATTGTTGCGTCAGGAAGGGCATCCGGCGTAAAACAAATGCCAAATAAACTATGCGAAGCACAAGAATGAGAGACATACCGGATCGGTCAAGGCCCGGGTTAACAACGACCGCCATCAGTGCCGTCAACCAACAGGGTGCTGATGGAAATTGGACTACTGTTGGTCGAAGACGTCGAAGAAGGAGAGGCGGGAGGCGTGTCCGTTGCCAGAGAGAGAAGAGGAAAGGCATCAGTCTAGGACTGAAAGCAGGGACTTTGAATGTTGGAACTATGGCAGGAAAAGGTAAAGAGCTGGCTGACATGATGCAGAGGAGGAAGGTGGACATACTGTGTGTTCAGGAGACCAGGTGGAAAGGTAGCAAGGCTAGAAGCATAGGAGCAGGGTTTAAGCTGTTTTATCATGGTGTGGATGGGAAGAGAAATGGAGTCGGAGTCATCTTGAAGGAGGAGTTTGCCAGGAATGTTCTAGAAGTGAAAAGAGTGTCAGACAGAGTGATGAGTCTCAAGTTAGAAATTGAAGGTGTGATGGTCAATGTTGTTAGTGCTTGTGCCCCACAGACAGGATGTGAGCGAGAAGAGAAGGAGAGATTCTGGAGGGAGTTAGATGAAGTGATGCAGAGTACCCCCCAGAGGTGAAAAAGTGGTCATTGGGGCAGGCTTCAATGGACATGTTGGTGCAGGAAACAGAGGGGACGAGGAAGTGATGGGTAGGTTTGGTATCCAGGACAGGAACGCAGAAGGACAGATGTGGTAGATTTTGCAAAAAGGATGGAAATGGCTGTGGTGAATACTTTCTTCCAGAAGAGAGAGGAGCATAGGGTGACTTATAAAAGTGGAGGTAGGAGCACACAGGTAGACTACATCTTGTGCAGACAATGTAATTTAAAGGAAGTCAGTGACTGCAAAGTAGTAGCGGGTGAGAGTGTTACCAAACAGCATAGGATGGTGGTGTGCAGGATGATGCTGATGGTGAGGAAGGTGAAGAAGGCAAAGGCAGAGCAGAAGACAAAGTGGTGGAAGTTGAAAAAGGAAGAGTGTCGGGTTGTCTTCAAGGAGGAGTTGAAACAGGCTTTGGGTGGTTACGAAGTGCTTCCAGATGACTGGACAACTACAGCTAATGTGATCAGGGAGACAGGTAGGAGAATACTTGGTGTGTCATCTGGAAGGAAGGTAGATAAGGAGACTTGGTGGTGGAATGAGGAAGTGCAGGAGTGTGTACAAAGGAAGAGGTTAGCTAAGAAGAAGTGGGACATTGAGAAAACCGAAGAGAGTAAACAGGAGTACAGGGAGACACAGCGTAAGGCAAAGGTAGCAGTGTCAAAGGCTAAACAGAGCGCGTTTGATGACTTGTATGCTCGGTTGGAAAGTAAAGAGGGAGAAAATGATTTATACAGGTTGGCACAGCAGAGAAATATAGATGGGAAGGACGTGCAGCAAGTTAGATTGATAAAGGACAGAGAGGGAAATGTATTGACTGATGACAGAAGTGTGCTGGGAAGATGGAAAGAGTACTTTGAAGAGCTGATGAATGAGGAAAATGAGAGAGAAAAAAAAAAGAGTAGAAGGGGTGACCGTTGAGAACCAGGAAGTAGCAAAGATTAGTAAGGGTGAAGTGAGGAGGGCATTGAAGAGGATGAAGAATGTAAAGGCAGTTGGCCCTGATGACATACCGGTGGAGGTATGGAAGTGTCTAGGAGAGGTAGCAGTAGATTTTCTGACAAGAACATTTAACAAGGTCTTCGAGAGTGAGAGGATGCCAGAAGAATGGAGGAGAAGTGTGCTGGTGCCCATTTTTAAGAACAAGGGAGACGTGCAGAGTTGTGGCAACTACAGAGGGATAAAGTTGATGAGCCATACGATGAAGTTATGGGAAAGAATACTGGAAGCTAGACTAAGGGCAGAGGTCAGCATTTGTGAACAACAGTTTAGTTTCATGCCAAGAAAGAGCACCACAGATGCAGTGTTTGACTTGAGGATGTTAATGGAGAAGTATAGAGAAGGTCAGAGGGCGCTGCATTGTGCCTTTGTGGATCTGGAGAAAGCATATGACAGGGTGCCGAGAGAAGAACTGTGGTATTGCATGAGGAAGTCTGGAGTGGCAGAGAAGTATGTTAGAGTGGTGCAGGACATGTATGAGAGATGTAAGACAGTGGTGAGGTGTGCTGTCGGTGTGACAGAAGAGTTCAAGGTGGAGGTGGGACTGCATCAAGGGTCAGCTCTCAGCCCCTTCTTGTTTGCTATGGTGATGGACAGGCTGACAGACGAGGTTAGACAAGATTCCCCATGGACTATGATGTTTGCAGATGGCATTGTGATCTGTAGTGAGAGCAGAGAACAAGTGCAGGAAAATCTAGAGAGGTGGAGGTATGACCTGGAAAGGAGGGGAATGAAGATTAGCCTCAGTAAGACAGAATAAATGTACATGTCTGTGAACAACAATGACCCAAGAGGAACGGTGAGGTTACAGGGAGCAGAGATAAGAAAGGTGGAGGATTTTAAGTACTTAGGCTCAACAATCCAAAGCAATGGAGAGTGTGGAAAAGAGGTCAAGAAGCGTGTGCAGGCAGGTTGGAATGGTTGGAGAAAAGTGTCCGGTGTGATGTGCGATAGGAGGGTATCGGCAAGAATGAAAGGAAAAGTATACAAGACGGTGTTGAGGCCAACGATGTTGTATGGTTTAGAGACAGTGGCCCTGGGGAAAAGACAGGAGGCAGAGCTGGAGGTAGCAGAGATGAAAATGTTGAGGTTCTCTTTGGGAGTAACGAGGATGGATAGGATTAGGAATGAGCACATCAGAGGGACAGCACATGTAAGACGTTTTGGAGACAAAGTCAGAGAGGCTAGATTGAGATGGTTTGGACATGTACAGAGGAGAGATAGTGAGTATATTGGTAATAGGATGCTGAGGCTGGAACTACCAGGCAGAAGGCCTAGAGGAAGACCAAAGAGACGATTCATGTATGTGGTAAAGGAGGACATGAAGGTCGTTGGTGTAAGAGAAGAAGATGCAAAGGATAGGGTGAGATGGAGGCAGATGATTCGCTGTGGCGACCCCTGAAGGGAAAAGCCGAAAGGAAAAGAAGAAGAGGTGTTGTTTGAATTCACACAGAAATGCCCTGAGCCCCAGACTTGAACCCAGGACCCTCTTGCTGTGAGGCAGACATGCTAACCACTAAACCTACCATGATATCCAGAACACTGATGAGACAAAATATGACATGGATCTGACACTTTTTAAATTCCATTACCACAAAGTGTGCCATTAAATCTTTTTTCTGTCCAATTGAAGGTTTGTCAGTTTTGAGTGTATTTCACATGCTCTGTGTTTTCTTTGTCTCCTGTTGTTGTTTTTTTTTGCTTCATTTGTGCTTTGTTAACTAGCTGCATGCAACTTGTTTTATTTTTTGTGTTTTGTTGTATCCTGTACCTCTTGGACTGCTGGCCCACAATAAACTCTCATCTAGCATATACTGAACCAAACAAATCCTGAGATCAAGCCACACCAGTATGTTTTCAGATAGTATGTCTGCGTTCCAGGAAATAGAGGTGTAATGTTAAATACAACAGAGCGTTGGCGTCTTCTGTGAAGTACAACATATGTATTGGAAATATGAATCAACGGGGGGGAAAAATGGCATTGCTTTCAAAATAGTGATGGTGAAATTGCTCAACTGAGTTTTGGTACTTTTGCTAGATGCGTGCACAATGCAAACTTCGTTTTTGAATTTAAAGCTAACTTATCTCCTCAGAGATTTTGTTTTAAAACCCTTGGGAAGTAGGTTGTATTAGAGGCAAGTCAGCAGAGCAAGCGAGAGAGAGAGAGAGAGAGAGAGAGAGAGCGAGAGAGAGTGAGTGGTGTCTGCAACTTTAATGAGTTCACAGGTCGTCACATTAACAACAATTCATTGAAACGACAGGCCTCAAACTCAAGGTCTGTATGCCAAATCCCACCCATCAACTCATTTTATGCGGCCTATAAGATCTAAAGAATATGATTATGTATTCTTTGCATCAGCCCTTACCATGAAACGTAATTCATCATTGTTCCATTAGGTGGTGACAGCCTGCTTCAAATAAACATCCAGTCATTCATGACTCAGGGAAATTTGCAAGCTAGCCTGTTAAGCACTGTCAGAAAAACAAAGTGAGTTAAATAAAAAAGGGCAAATGCCTACACTATTCATTTCATGTTTTCCCCTTTTTAATAGCTCTTCAGTGATTTGGTCCTCAGCGACCTAGAAATTTATTCATGTGACCCTCAGTGAAAATAAGTTGGACACTTCTGACACATACAATCATTTATTTATTTATTTATTTATTTATTTAGGGGGTGGGTCCCAGTTTTCTCCCCAAATTTAGTCATAGCCAACTTCCACCCTTTAAGTACCGCCTTCCCTATCATAAGACCCCCACTTACCAGAAAGGGGCACAAGCACCCCCTCAAAGACACAGTGTTGCCACCTGCCCCTTTATGAACTGCTGCACACGCATATTTGGGGTAGCCTAACACACTGTCTCTTTGTACAGTTGAGCTCACAGACATCCATGATTGGCTGGTGATTGCTGTGAGTGACGGGAAAGTGAGTGTATGCCACGAATAGCTCGCAAATGGCTACGACATCAACCATTCAGGTGACACAAACCGAACCAGCGATCTCCAGGTTGATGGTCACAAAGCCAGCGTTTAATCACATGTTGATGTTTTTAATACTCAGAGTAAAAATCATGCGACACATGGTGGGACACTGACAGAGAAACAGAAAACAGGGGGACACGGAGCCTGGTCACCTGTAAAGCATCAATTGGGAACTGCTCTGGCCATTACAATGGGGCGTTCCACAACCAACCTGCTGCATCACGGAACCTTTTTTATGGACTTTTCTTTTTCATCACTAAACCTAATGCTAACTCCAGCAACAATCTCTGTGCTTATTTCTGTTTAACTACCCGACAGGTGTAGTGTAGTGTCTTGCAGCACTTCCTTAGCCAGATCTTTCGCTGGCCATCAGACTGGAACGGATTCTGATTCACGGCATGTTGGATATAATCATCTGCCAAAGGAATTAATGTAAATGTCTTTTCCTTCTGCTCATTCAGTCAGATATATGTGAGGATCAAAAGTTGATTAATGGGTGTCTACATAAAGTTTATACACTGCAAACACACACACACACACACACACACACACACACATAGAAAGAGAGAGAGAGAGAGAGAGAGAGAGAGAGAGAGAGAGAGAGAGAGAGAAGTAAACTCAGTGAAGCACACTGAGTAGAGTCGACATCTGAGGTTGTAAATGGTTAGAAAAGATGAGAACAGAATGGATGCGGAGGTAGAGGTGGCAGTTCAAGAATGAGTCACCTTCAGCAAACTCTCAGATTAGAAGAAAAATGAGCGGAGAGAAGAGAGAGAGCATGTGACAAAATGTGCAATGCCATCAGTAACAGATAGAGGAAGCCATACTGCAAGCATGAGATGGATGAAATTTCAGAGAGAAACAGACAGAGAGAGAGAGAGAGAGCGAGAGAGAGAGAGAGAAAGAGAGAATGAAAATAGAGCGAGACTGAAAATGAGAAAAAAGAGATAGAAAGAGTGAAACAGACAGAGACAGGAAGAGAGAAAAAAGTGAGAAAGAGAGATGGAGATTGAGACAGAGAGAAAGAGTAACAGAAAGAAGCGGGGTGGAGAGCGAGACAGAAAGAGAGAAACAAAGACGGGGGTGGGGTGGATAATGGTAGGTACAGTATCAGTAAATAATACATATCTACATTACATGCTTTTCAGAACAAAAGTAACATTTGCGTGATTGAGTGAAAAGAGGAAAATAATACTTGTCACGGATTATGTGGCTTGGCAGGACAAGAAATAACAACTCATTTGGACAACACCATCTGGCAGAAATAGGACAGTGAAATACTTTGCTTGGGTTGTGTGTCAAGGCAAATGTTTACTACCTCGAAAAAGATAGCTTGTCTAGACGAAACACAGCCTTATTTGTTACGGTTTACATATACAGACTTGCACCTGTTTTGTTATATCCGGTGCTTTTCCTCAGCAAAAGAGCAAAGCCGGATGAGATGTTAAAATTAGTGTCTAATTGAGCCAGCCAGATAGACGCTGTGTGGACTGGACAGCGGCGGTAAGCATATGGCTGCTTGTTTTCTTGCTTGTGTCGATAAAGTGATTTAACGTTATCTGAGGCAGTGTTTATATCTCAGTTCAATAACTTCAGCGGCGATGCTAGGGTTGGTCTGCAGCTCAAAAATATCTCAACATCATGAACGATTACTCATCCATTCATCAAGTTATCTCTGCTAGCATGTCCATCTGACAGCACGATCGGCCTGGGTTCGAGTCTCAAGCCCGGCGAGCATCTTTCTGTGTGGAGCTTGCATGATCTCCCTGTCTGTGTGCATCAGTTTCCTCTGAAAGTTCACAGACATGCACATCAGGCTATTCCAGATTGACCAGAGGTGTTCCAGAGGTGTGAATGTGGGTGTGAATGGTTGGCCCTGTGATGGTCTGACAAGCTGTACAGAAGAGTATGTGCCTGCCTCCCCTCCATTTCTCAGTGGAGGCTGAGATGGACTTCAGCCTCCCTGAGACCCTAACAGGATAAAAGCACTTCATTGTCATTCATGAATTATATTTTCTATCACGAGCTTTGGATTTTTGACTGAAAGAACAAAATCATGGCATCATACGAACAGATAAAATGAGCTTCCTTCATAGTGTGGCAGGGCTGTGCCTCAGAGACGATGTGGAGAAGCTTGGCCATCTGGGCAGAGCTTAGAGTCTAACCGGCTCAGGATCTGATTAGAATGCCGCCCTGGTGTGATGTTTCGGGCATGTCCAACCCGGAACAGACCCCGAGGTCGACCAGGAACATGCTGGAGGCACTATGTTTATCATCTGGTTTGGAACCACCTTGGTGGAAGAGCTGGAGAAAGTGGCTGGGAAGAGGGATGTCTGAACCTCACTACTTAGGCATGTACCCCCCCATCCCCAATGACCTGACCCCCGACCAAGCAGAAGAAGATGATGATGATAACTGAATTAGCACACCCAGTGGTCAGCACTGTCACCTCACACTGAGAAGGTTTTGGTTTGAATTTTAGCCAAGAGTTAAGTTAGCATGCTGGAATGTTAACATGGGTTCCCACCTAGACTATGTTTTTCTCCGACCGTCAAAAGACGTACACACGAGGACAAATGGCTGCCTTGAACTGCCCATAAGTGTGTATATGTGAGTGTAAATGGTTGCTTGGGTTTGTGTTATACCTGCAGCAGGAATCTATCCGGGTTGTAGCTCACCTTTTACTCAAAATGGGATACGATATCAACCCTTGAAAATGAATACCTGCGAACCACACACACACACACACACACACACACACACACACACACACACACACACACACACACACACACACACACACACACACACACACACACACACACACACACACACACTGCTGTTCGGTCATGCCTGAATGGCTCTTTGCTGTCACTGCATGTTTGAAGCCCAGTTTTAGATCAGAGGTCCCTTGTTTCCGGGGACACAGCTGCTGCAAAATAATAAATCAGGGAATGAGAAATACACATTGTGCTTCCCTCTGTCTCAATCAATCACAGTCTGTTCTCGGTCATCTTTTGTGCTCATGAAAACAAAACACATCTATAAACAAAGAATAGTTAAATGAATGAACTAATTGTCATTATTTTGGCTTCTCTGCTCAAATCACCGTGAGCCGCATATTCCCCAACTCCGACGAGACCAACTGGCTTACAATAGAACTAATAAATCAAACCTGTCCATGCAACATCATTCCAACAAATACATCTAGCATCTGCAGGTTTAATCCGACAACCACACACACTTACCTATCGGCCGAAATGCTTAATCCTATAAGGGTTAAGGAAGGCTGAACAACTCACCAGACCACCGCAAGGCCAACACGGATACAACCTCACACTCACACCGAGTGGCAATCTGAAACAGTGAGTAAGCCGAATGTTTTTGATTGTGAAAGAAATACCAGAGTATCTGGAGTAATCCCACGCAAGCATGTGGACAGCATGCAAACCCCAGATATAAACGAACCCAAGACCTTGTTGCTGTAAGATGGGCGTGATAACCCCTACGCCACTGTGTTGCCCAGCAGGTATACATTCATTTTCTGAACAGCTTAATCCTAATTAGGGTCGCGGGGATGCTGGCACCCATCACAGCTGATTCTGGGCAAGGTACACCCTGGACAGCTCGCCAGGCCATCGCAGGGCCAACAACTCACACAACCAATCATACTCACACTCACGCCTGGGGTGATTTGAAACAGCCAATTAACCTACTGTACATGTTTATGGACTGTGGGGGAAAACCGGAGTACCTGGAGGAAACCCCCACAAACACTGAGTAAACATGCAAACTCCACACACAAATTTTTGTGCTGGGAATTGAACCCAGGAACTTCTTGCTGTGAGGCGGATGTTCTAACCACCATGCCACCGTGTTGCCCAGAAGGTATACATATAAATAAGAATTTTTTAAAAAGAAAAAAGACTGATGTCATTTCCTCTGAACACCATAACGCAAGGGTCACCAACATGGTGCCTGTCGGCTCCAGTTCGCCCGCCAGGACATGAGTTGCCCGTGGGCCTGTTCAATCAATCAATTAATCGATCAATCAAATCAAATCAATATCTTCACATAGATGAATATCTTGAATTATTAACGATATTATATAAATGAAGGAAATTTAGCAAATTTGTTATTTCAGAAGTGTGTATCGACCTGGTCGCCCTTCGCATTAATTGGTACCCAAGAAGTTGATCTCAGTTTCAAAAAGGGTGGTGACCCCTGCCATAGCGAATAGCAGGTAACGATAATCGATAACCAAAACACCTGAAGAAAAACGTCTAATGATTTGGGTTGAAAAATGTCTGCCATTTAAATTTTTTTTTTTAAATAATTTGAAGGATGAATCGAGAGAATGGAATATATCCTGTGCTCGATGTGCGATTCCTTATTCCTCATTCCTGTCACCACATCATTTGTAAGAGCAAAGCAGAGCAGCTGTGATGGGGGTTAAAAAAAAAAAAAACACCTAAATGATTCACTGTGAATAAGGTTACTTATCGAGTACATACAGTAACAGGAATGTCAAGACCAGTCATAAATCTAAAGGCGGAATGATAAACAGAATCTAAAGGTTTTAAAACAGAAGTGGATGCATTTCTATAAATCACATCACCACAATCCTGCTACTGCAGCTAACTGGGTTATCGAAGGCTGGCCATGTCTCTCACTATGGTGAGAGGTTCATATAAAAGAACCATTGCTGACTTTCGTCAAGAGTAGCTGCACAGCCATTGGTGTGTTTCTGCCCTACGAATGGTCTGGTGAGCCATCCAGGGAGTACTCTGCCCTCGCACAGAGTCGGCTGAGATGGGCGCCAGCCTCCCTGTGACCCTAATTAGGAGTAAGTGGTTCAGAAAATGAATGAATGCACGAACATCACAATAATCCAACTTGGGGAGTATTACTGAGTGCACAATCTTTTTGTTTTTTTTTTTACTTTCGAGATTGAACAAGTCCTATTTCTGTACATAAAAAATTTTTACTGATCTTTTTTGGTTAAAATATTCAATATGCACATTAAAAGTCAGCTTTTTATCCAGTCAAATACCCAAATATTTATAATTGGAGACAAGCTCAATTTAGCTACCCTGCAGGCTACAAATATGAAGATAAAAAGAGCCTTTTTTTCAAGCTTTGGTAAACACCATCGACTTTGTTTTGTCCTCAAATAAGACAAACTTCAACTCAATTGGAGATCATTGAATAGAGTTAAAATCATGCTGAAATCTTTATCATGGATCCACGGTAAGGAAACTGGAAGAAGAAGTTGAATATCAAGAAGAAATGAACACAAATCATGAATAAAGATGATTTTATAGCAAGGTGGTGGTTGGGAGTTGTTTTAATTTATACAAATTTCTCATGGGATTAAGTCGAAAACCAAAACCAGTTTCACAATCTGCACTATTGCCGAGGCTCTGGGCCTGTTTTTCTTGTTTATACTCATCCGGCTTTTTCCCCGATACCATCTGTGAATCACTCAAATGATGCTTGTAATGAAATGAAACTGTTCCCAAATGTACTCGGGGAACAAACACAATTTAAATTCAGATAAATTTATATTATGATAAATTCCCATTAGCGAAATATGAAAGTTTTTGAGATCAGGAGAAAAACAACAGAGAGTTGAGGTCAAAAGTTTATATTCACACAAATTATTGACATGAAATGTTATGACAGTTTCGATTTGGTACACTTAAAACCTCATAATGTTAATGCTTCCATCCAACAATGTAACAAAGGTTTATAAAAATATCACCGCAGTTTAAATCAAATTCAGATCTATTTCAACTTTATTTGCACATATGTAATATAACCCTAACCCAAGGATGCCTACCACCAAATTAAAATGTAATACTGTATAGTCTTCCACCAATTAGTGGTGCTTAATTTATTACAGCTCTCCGAGGTGCACAGCTGAAAAAAGTGCTTAAGTCAACGACAGAATGTAAATAGAGCCGATTTTCATAAGTGATGCCCTGATTTCGGCTTTGGTCCAGATGTGCAGCGTAACTGCCCTCATGGCAAATTAGCCACGGACTTGATTAAAGTTGAGACGTTAGCTTAATGTGTATGTTTTTGGACTGTAGGAGGAAACCTGTGTACCCTGACAAAAACCCACAAAAGTACAAGGAGAACATGCAAACTACACAGAAACGTCCTCAACGAACCCGGGACCTCATTGCAGCGAAGTAAACATGCTAAACTGATAGTAAAAAAAAATTAAAAAATAAAATAAATGAATTGGCACTAAACACAGAGTGTTTTCTTGTTAGTTACCTATAGGGGAGGTATTTACTTATTCTGTCATTTGGTTGGGAAATAATTGGGCCGACTAGTGGAAGACTGATCTGAACCTTGAGTGTGATCAGACAATGCGGCTCTAGCTAAAAAGGCCAGAGCCCTGGAGAATGCAAGAATGGGGTCAAAGATGTCTGAGTCCTGACGAACCTCTAAAGACTTTCCAGCTGCAGCTCAAAAGGAACAACTGCCATCGAGGGAGAATGGAAATCAAACGCTTTTCCCTCTGGTGTGGACCCGTCTCTGCTGCCAGAGAGCCACTTGGGTTGGAGCTGCATAATTCACATCCTGCTTGGCTCAATCTATGGCCTCCTTGGCTCTGTTTGAAGTGAGCTCTGGGTTACCCCATCCAATTACCTACGGGAAGTGGCAACAGATGTTTCATTTAGGAAACTTTTTTCCTCCTCCTATTAAAAAAAATCCCTGAAGTGACTTGAATGAATAGGTGTTCATGCAAGTTTTTAATGTGGAGGATTTGTAATTTTTTTTAAACTCGGTTTCTAAAGAAAAGGAAAGAAAGGTTTCAGAAGAACCTTTCAGACAGCTGGCCAGTAGGCAGGTTCCAATTAACAAAATATACAGAGAAACTTATCAGGAAAAAGACCCATACACTTGTGTAAAAAAGGAATTGGAAAGAAGGTGTGTACAATTAGGGCACTGGAGCTCATGCCGGCTGTAGCTGTGTTTATTAACTGTACTAGGAGGTTGTGTTGTTAGTGCCTGTGTTGGTTTGTTAGGTGTCTCACATACACACACACACACGCACGCACACACACACAAAATTAAACTTTTCTCATGGTACATGTATAAATACAGGGTAACGAAGTACAATTTAGCATACAATTAGAAGCAGTTATGTACATATGGGCAGTTATGTACATATGGGCAGCATGAAGGTGTGAATAAATTAGCATTAATTTAAATAGTAGTTGTAATATATACAGATGTTCTAAATTACTATACAGAAGAAGAAAATATGCAGCTGTAATGTTTGCATGCTATCCTCATTAAAATATGAAAACCTATAAATGTTTGGGTGGTTTTAGTTAAAGCAGACACTGTTCTTTCATGTGTGATTTTGACAAAGATCAGATCACATTTGATGGTGATTTTATGCAGAAATGTGAGAAATTCCAAAATGTTCAGATACTTTACCACTGTACATTATGTACATACCATATTCGGCGTGATAAGCGCCCAGGGCACTTAAAAAAATCGGAGTGGGTGAGCGCTTATTAAAATGTTACCAGCGGAGTGGAAGGGTAAGTGCTTATTACCGTCAAGGTGGAAAACATGAATAATAACAGAACAATAAAAGAGTTACTGGTATTTGTGTTATTCATTTTGTGGTGTCAACCAAACCACTTACATGAAAGCTGAAAATAAACAGAAAACAGCATAAATTAAAAAAAAGCCTTTTCCTTCCCTTACTTTTCCCTCCCAGTTCTGTTCCTTTAAACATTTCCTTTAAACATTTTCCCAAGTAAAATGAGCCAATCAACACGAATGTCAACTTTAGCACATGGCAAGTTGAACCAATCAACACGAACATAAACAAAAGCACATGGTCTTTAAATTTATGAAGTTAGTGAGCAGGAGAATCGGGTGAAAAATACTTGTCATCACTTTCTGATAGGTCCATATCTGGCTCATTGCTCCATTCATTCAGAGCATCCCATAGTTTTGCTGGAGCAATTTCTAATGGTTCATCAGTTGTTGGACATTTACCAAGAGAACAGCAAAATATTTTACTGTTTTTTTTTAAAGCACAGCGAAACAATCAAATGTGTTGTTACTGATGAACATTATAGACATTCCCCAGTGGCAGGGTGTTTTGAAATACCGTGTAAACTGTTTTACAGCAGTGAACGCCTCATTTTCTGATTACAGAGTCTGATCGAATGAAATTGGTAAGTTTGATCTACGATTTTGCCCCCAGTACACATGGGCGGTTATTATAGATAAGATGGAAAACACGGGGGGTGGGGTGGGGGTGGGGGTGGGGGGTTTGATAGCTATGCAGCTACTCTTGTTTAAATTTACCAATAGTTCTTTTACACCTCACACCATAGACACTGAGAGACATGGCCAACCTTTGAAAACCCGGTTAGCTGCACTGGGGTGGACAGTGATAACCTGCCGAGAATGTCGCTTGAACCCCCAACCTTAGGATCAGTGATCCAGCACCTTTACCACCAGGCCACCACTGCCCCAGAAGTACATATGTATTAGGTACCAATTGGTCTAATGTGCATGCCCTTCAGACAGTAAGAGGAAACAAGAGAACCCGAAGAAAACCCATTCAAGCATGGGAACAACATGTAAAATCCACACAGAACTTCCGTGCACAGCCTGGGACTAGAACTCAGGAGCTTCTTCCTATGAAGCAGACGTGCGAACCACGAGTTAACCACTGCTGTCCCTGCTTACGTCCCTGCTTACCTCCCTCTCTCCCTCTATCTGTTTTTCGCTCTCTCCCACTGATCTGCTAAATTAAAATTTGTATGGAATAAGGCATGAAATAAGGCTAATATTCATCAAAGGTCAGTGTTTATACCGTTTCTAAACAGAATGTGTTGTGTCTAACAAACTAAAGTGAATTCTGGTCATTGAATGAAGAAAGTTAAAAAGGCTGCAATCAATAAATCTGCCCTTTAAGCTAACCTTTAAACATTTATAACTTCTCCCCACAAGCTGGCTCTCAGAAAAATTGAGACTGCACTTTATAATGATCTCATTTACATTTCCAGGAACCGGGACATAACATAGTTTTAAGTGAGAGAAGCGAATGAGTCACCGATCATCACTCTGACTCTCATCTTAAATCCAAGCACATGCACGTGTGATGACCGCAGACGGTGACCTTTAGATTTAGGAGAGATTCGGGAGTCTTTGAGTGTGTTAGATGGAAATACAGAAAGAGAGAAAAAAGAAAGCCAGACTGAGCTACATCTCCTAGAACCTTCTGGTTAGGCCCAGTTGGGACGCGGCCCAGTTAAGAATTTGAAAACTTTGGCAGAGGGGCAAAGGCTGCCTGCGGCGTGACTCTTATCTTAAGCCTGGTATGCTCCCTGTAGTCGTTCTCCATCCATTGCTTGTCTGTCTCTAATGCCAGTTATTAATTGGAGCCATGGAAGCTTTCAGAAGTACAGCGAGAGGTGTTTAACCTCTGCTCAAATTAAAGTGACCCCTTTTAAAGAGAGAACCCATTCAATAATAAAAAAAAGTCCAAAAATTCTCTGGCACATGATCAGCTTATTGGTTAATTTCCTCAAATGGGGACAAATACACTGTACCAACCAAAAGTCTTTACAGTTAAAGCGTTGGGGACAGCATGTAGTGGTTACATGTCCATCCTCACAGCAAATAGGTTCCGGGTACGAGTCCCAGGCTCGGGTATCTCTGTGTGAAGTTTATGACCGTTTCCACTGAGTACTCCGGTTTCCTCCCATCACAGGGCCAACACTCACACAACTGTTCACATTTATACCCAGGGGCAATTACAACAGCCAGTTCACCTAATGTGTGTGCGTTTGAAATGCAGGAGTAAACCAGAGTGGCTGTCGGAAACACATACAAGCATGAGGAGAATGTACAAACTCAATACCCTCGCCAAGCCTGGGACTAGAACCCAGGACCTTCTTACTCTGAGGGGTACATGCTAACCACGAACTCACCATGCCACTGAGAAACTTACTTGCCTACCTATATACTCCACACACACACACACACACACACACACACACACACACACACACACACACACACACACACACACACACACACACACACACACACACACACAGGTTTTGGGACCGAAAGGTCACTGGCTTGATTCCCAAAACATCAGGAAAAATGTGTGGCACTGGGGGAGTGAGCAGCACTTTCTCTTCTTCCACATAAATGGCTGAAATACTCGAGCGAGGCACTTGAGTCCCCCAACTGCTCTCCTGGCGTCTCCAATGTGTGGGTGTCAGCCCACCACTCCGTGTGTGTGTGTGTGTGTGTGTGTGTGTGTGTGTGTGTGTGTGCTCATTTTGGATGGGATAAATACAGAGATCATTTCCAAGGTGGGATTAATACAGTATATCAAAAAAAGTATATAATACGGTAGGTGTTCTGCAGTCTCTCAAATACTCACGCCGCTGATTAGATAATTATACGACTGAGTAACGAGAGTGCTGACTTGCACATTAGTGATTAAAACTTAGGCAGAACTGACAAAACTGTGATTCCCAACTTGCTGGTATGAGATCAAATCTAAGCCACACTGACACAAATGCCCACACTTGGATATGCCTTGAGATTAAAAGAGACATTGAGAAATTATATTTTATACGAATGTCACTCAGGTTACTACATGTCATTCTGCTTTTCATATTCATCCTCAATCTCTCATGCTCTCTCTCTCGCTCTCTCTCTCTCTCTCTCTCTCTTACACCCACCCACACCCTCTCTCTAACACTCTCACCCCCTCTTTCACAGTCTCTGTCTCTCACGTACACACACACACACACACACACACACACACACACACACACACACACACACACACACACACACAGTCTCTCTCTCTTGATTCTCTCACCTTCGTGTGATTTCTTCTCACGCACTAATTCTCCTCTAGAACCATAATCCGCCCCCCCATGTTATTTCCTCCAGTTTCTCCCCAATATATCATCTCTCCCTCGCTACAAGTACTTTCCCCCGAAGAAACAGATTCCCACTGAACTTCCAAATGAAACGGTTTACCCGACACCCAGAAATTAATCCTCCTTTATAAGCAAGTTACATATAAACTGATCTCATCTGAAGTTACATACATGCAAAAGGAACAAAAATGTAAACGGACACAGAGGTGTCACGCTGTCGGTTATTCAATTCCATAAAAATTCAAGGACTACAATAAGAGCAAGGTGTCATATCAAACACACGGAAAATATAATTCCAGTAAAAGTGATGCCTTTAACGTGGTTCATAAAGTTCATTTTAATTTATTTTTGAAGCCACTTAATCCTAATCAGGGTCGTGGGGAGGCTGGTGCCCATCTCAGCCGATTCTGGGGAAGAGTGAGGTACACCCTAAACAGCTCACCAGACCATTGCAGGGCTAACACACATACAACTATTCACACGCACTTACACCTAGGAGTGAACTGGAAAAGTCAGTTAGCCTACTGTGCATGTTTGTGGACTGTGGGAGGAAACTGGAGTACCCAGAGGAAAACCCACATGGGCACAGGGAGAATATGTGAGCTCCACACAGAAATGTCCTAAGCCCTGGAAGCAAACCCGGGACCTTCTTGTGGTGAGCTGCACCACCGTGAAGCCTAACATATAGAGTTTAAAATATTAAATGTTTGTAATTTTTTTATGATACCTAAAGGCAAGGCTTTGTTTAATAAAAGTGATGTAGGTAGAAAAGCAGTGTTTTTAAAAAAATACAAAGTAATGAAAGTCAAACACCTTTTAGTCGTTTATTTCAATGGCTCCTTTAAATACTTGATTCTGATTGTTCAACCACAATCTACATCCAGTAGTCCATGATTTCTTAAATAAACACCCTTTAGGATAAAAGACGTTGGGCTTATTGGAATACATGAACAGCGTAATGTAACCTGGACACAAAAGGGTCACGGTATTCGGGTACAGTACAGAAAAACATTCATTCAGATTACAGAAACATTTTGTAATAATACAGATAACAATTTACAGACACATTACATTTTGAAAAGAAACCGATTACTTTTTCATTTTTTGTTTGTTTTTTAAGTACAGGGATCCCTCGCTACTTCACGCTTCAATTCATCGAATGAAAAAATAAAGACATTAAGGAAGAATAGGGGGAATATTTAAGGAAAATACCACAAAACAAGGCCAATTATGCAAAAAAAAAAAAAAAAAAAAAAAAAAAAAAAAACCCAAACAAGCAAAAACAAACAAACAAACAAAAAAAAACCAATCCAACCCCCACCAAAAAAAAACTACTTACATTTTTATGTGAGGTGCGCATCTCTGTGCGCGCACTTCTGTGTGTGTGTGTATTTATACTTTATTTACATTTTATGCATTATTTTTGAATGTTTAATTGTTGTTGTTCTTCTTTTCCTTTCAGCTTTTCCCTTAAGGGGTCGCCACAGCAAACCATCCGCCTCCATCTCACCCTATCCTCCTCTGTACATGTCTAAACCATCTCAATCTAGCCTCTCTGACTTTGTCTCCAAAACCTCTTACATGTGCTGTCCCTCTGATGTACTCATTTCTAATCTTATCCATCCTCGTTACTCCCAAAGAGAACCTCAACATTTTCATCTCTGCTACCTCCAGCTCTGCCTCCTGTCTTTTCCCCAGGGCCACTGTTTCTAAACCATACAACATCGCTGCCCTCAACAGCGTCTTGTACACTTTTCCTTTCATTCTTGCCGATACCTTCCTATCACACATCACACCGGATACTTTTCTCCAACCATTCCAACCTGCCTGCACACGCTTCTTCACCTCTTTTTTCCACACTCTCCATTGCTCTAGATTGTTGAGCCGAAATACTTAAAATCCTCCACCTTCTTTATCTCTGCCCCCTGTAACCTCACCGTTCCTCTTGGGTCATTGTTGTTCACAGACATGTACATGTATTCTGTCTTACTGAGACTAACCTTCATTCCCCTCCTTTCCAGGGCATACCTCCACCTCTTTAGATTTTCCTCCACTTGTTCTCTGCTCTCACTACAGATCATGATGTCATCTGCAAACATCATAGTCCATGGAGATTCTTGTCTAACCTCGTCTGTCAGCCTGTCCATCACCATAGCAAACAAGAAGGGGCTGAGAGCTGACCCTTGATGCAGTCCCACCTCCACCTTGAACTCTTCTGTCACACCGACAGCACACCTCACCACTGTCTTACATCTCTCATACATGTCCTGCATCACTCTAACATACTTCTCTGCCACTCCAGACTTCCTCATGCAATACCACAGTTCCTCTCTCGGCACCCTGTCATATGCTTTCTCCAGATATATGAGTATATTTCTCTATTTTGTATATGTTATATATATATATGTATATTGTAAATGTTTAGTATATGTCTCAGTATATGTCTCTATTTTGCACCCCCTACTGATGGTACCTCAAGAGCCTGTAACAGTGAATTTCTCCATTGTGAGATTAATAAAGCTGTATCTATCTATCTATCTATCTAGATCCACAAAGGCACAATGCAGCTCCCCTAACCTTCTCTGTAATTCTCTATTAACATCCTCAAAGCAAACACTGCATCTGTGGTGCTCTTTCTTGGCATGAAACCAAACTGTTGTTCACAAATGCTGACCTCTGCCCTTAGTCTAGCTACAACTATACTTTCCCATAACTTCATCGTATGGCTCATCAACATTATCTTTCTGTAGTTGACACAACTCTGCACATCTCCCTTGTTCTTAAAAATGGGCACCAGCACACTTCTCCTCCATTCCTCCGGCATCCTCTCACTCTCTAAGACCTTGTTGAATGTTCTTGTCAGAAAATCTACTGCTACCTCTCCTAGACACTTCCATACCTCCACCGGTATGTCATTAGGACCAACTGTCTTTCCACGCTTCATCCTATTCAATGCTCTGCTCACTTCACCCTTACTAATCTTTGCTACGTCCTGCTCCTCAACAGTCACCTCTTCTACTCTTTTCTCTCTCTCTCATCTTTCTCATTCATCAGCTCTTCAAAGTACTCTTTCCATCTTCCCAGCACACTTCTGTCATCAGTCAATACATTTCCCACCCTGTCCTTAATCACTCTAACTTGCTGCACGTCCTTCCCATCTCTATTTCTCTGCTGTGCCAACCTGTATAAATAATTTTCTCCCTCATCATCCAACCTAGCATACAAGTCATCATACACCCTCTGTTTGGCCTTTGACACCGCTACCGCTATAGCCTTACGCTGTGTCTCCCTGTACTCCTTTTACTTTCTTCGGTCCTCTCTATGTCCCATTTCTTTTTAGCAAACCTCTTCTTTTGTACACACTCCTAAACTTCCTCATTCCACCACCAAGGCTCCTTATCTACTCTCCTTCCAGAGGACACACCAAGTACTCTCCTACCCGTCTCCCTGATCACATTAGCTGTGGTTGTCCAGTCATCTGGAAGCACTTCATGACCACCCAAAACCTGTTTCAACTCCTCCTTGAAGACAACATGATACTCTTCCTTTTTCAGCTTCCACCACTTTGTCTTCTGCTCTGTCTTTGTGTTGTTCACCTTCTTCACCTTTCTTACCATCAGCATCATCCTGCACACCGCCATCCTATGCCATTTGGCAACACTCTCACCCACTACTACTTTGCAGTCACTGACTTCCTTCAAATTACATCGCCTACACAAGATGTAGTCTGCCTGTGTGCTCCTACCTCTGATTTTATAAGTCACCCTATGCTCCTCTCTCTTCTGGAAGAAAGTATTCACCACAGCCATTTACATCCTTTTTGCAAAATCGATCAACATCTGCGCTTCTGTGTTCCTGTCCTGGATACCAAACCTGCCTATCACTTCCTCGTCCCCTCTGTTGCCTGCACCAACATGTCCATTGAAGTCTGCCCCAATGACCACTTTTTCACCTATGGGGGTACTCTGCATCACTTCATCTAACTCGCTCCAGAATCTCTCCTTCTCGTCTAGCTCACAACCTGCTTGTGGGGCATAAGCACTAACAACATTGAACATCACACCTTCAATTTTTAACTTGACACTCATCACTCTGTCTGACACTCTTTTCACTTCTAGAACATTCCTGACCAACCCCTCCTTCAAGATGACTCCTACTCCATTTCTCTTCCCATCCACACCATGAAAAAAACAGTTTAAACACTGCTCCTAAGCTTCTAGCCTTGCTACCTTTCCTCCTGGTCGCCTGAACACACAGTATGTCCACCTTCCTCCTCTGCATCATGTCAGCCAGCTCTCTACCTTTTCCTGTCATAGTTCCAACATTCAAAGACCCTACTCTCAGTCCTAAACTTCTCTCTCTGCCTACGGACACGCCTCCCGCCTCTCCTTCTTCGACCTCTCCTTCTTCGACCAACAGTAATCCAATTTCCACCAGCACCCTGTTGGTTAACAGCACCGATGGTGGTCGTTGTTAACCCGGGCCTCGACTGATCCGGCATGAAATTTGTCTTTATGGTTTGCATTTTGTATTTTGGCAAGTGTCGCAACCCTCTGCATTTATCCAGGCTTGGGACCCGCTGAGGGCGGGCACTTGTTTGTGCCCCCCCTCACGGCTGCATTGTTTAATTGTTATAATAAGCATTTATAGCATTGAATATGTATTTATTGTTATTATATACACAGACTTAAACGTAAGTCAGGGGGGGTTGATCCTACTTCACGGAATTTGGTGGTCGCAGGCGGGATCTCAGTCCCAATTAACCGCAGAAAGTGAGGGATGCCTGTAATACTCCCAAACATGAACAAACCCTTATTATGACCTCGTGCCCTATGGATGGGGATCATCCTGGAAAAAAGCACCACTGGCTGGAGAAAAATATTTCCTCCTAGAATTAATCTGACCAGTGAGGGCTAACATTATATTAGTTGAAAGTGACCCTTCACTGTAAAGAAAAAACAATGTCCATGTGCACACACGCACACAGTGCACAGACAAAGCTCTTGCTTCTAATCAGGTTTTACGTGTCTGAGTCTGAGCCAAGGGTCATCCTCGAGGGAGTGTGTACGTGAGAGCGTGAAGTGTGTGAGACGCCACAGCAACAGAAAGAGATAAATACAGAGACAAAGAGTTCATGAAAGACCACAGTCTCTCACACTTGCATTTAAATGAGATTTCATTCACAGCTGAATGACCAGGCTTATAAATGTGACAGGAAAATTGTTGGGGTATAACGAGGCTTCTATACAAAAGATCTCAAATCGATATGATGGCGCATCAAACAAAAGATTCAAGAGGCTGCAGAATAAATTAGGCTGTTCACTATTCAATAGCTCCACAGGTGCAGGATCCGTCCATCCATCCATCCATCCATCCATCCATCAGGGCATTACGAAGACTCTAGACAGCTTATCTGTTAGGGCCATCGCAATAAATAACTAAATTATATACATACAGTTTATATATAAATATATATACAGTTTACATACAGTTTATATATAAATTATATACAGTATGTATATATATATATATATATATATATATATATATATATATATATATATATATATATATAATTTTTTTTTTTTTAATTAGAGCCAATGCTATCAGACTTTGGTGGGGCACATTCTGAACAGGTGAAAAAGAAAACAAAATAGTCCAACACTAATATTTTCATGGAGGGCATTTATCCTTGATCACAGCATGTTCCATGGCATTGTTGGTCCAGTTGGTTCGGTAGGCAACATTAACTTGGCAATAAAACGAAGCAGCTGATGACCGGAATTCTTTCTTCATGGCCGAATATAAAATGGGGATTCAAATAATGAAAGAGTGACTCAGGAAGCACGAGGAATCATTTTCACATATGTATCGGCCCCCCAGGGTCCTGACCTAAACCCTATTGAAAGGTTTCAGGATGAGCTGGAGAAGACTTTATGAAGGGGTTCAGTTTTTCCCTCATCAATTCAAGACTTGGCGAGAAATTAACCCGACACCGGATAGAAATAAACAACATGTGCCATGATGACTAGGTAGGTGCTCTAAGCGGGGTAAAGGCGGAAATGCAACATACTCATTTTTTATGACTGGGCACTGTGTGTGTGTGTGTGTGTGTGTGTGTGTGTGTGTGTGTGTGTGTGTGTGTGTGCGGTTGTACACACAACAACAAAGTTATTATTTATTATTATTATGATTATTATTATTATTTGTTATTACTATTATGAAAAATTTATAAGATATATTATTAATGCAGCCATAAGGGGGAACAAGCCAGTGTTCCAAGCCTGGATAAATGCAGAGGGTTGCAGCAGGAAGGGCTTGAAAACTTGAGCCAAAAATTCAATGCGAATCATAAAAATGAATTTCATACCGGATCGGTCAAGGCCCGGGTTAACGATGACCGCCATCAGCGCTGTTAACCAAGAAGAAGGAGAGGCGGGAGGCGTGTCTGTAGGCAGAGAGAGAGAAGAGGAAAGGCATGAGTCTAGAACTGAGAGTAGGGACTTTGAATGTTGGAACTATGACAGAAAAAGCTAGACAGCTGGCTGACATGATGCAGAGGAGGAAGGTAGACATACTGCGTGCCCAGGAGACCAGGTGGAAAAGTAGCAAGGCTAGAAGCTTAGGAGAGGGTTTAAGCTGTTTTTTCATGGAGTGGACGGGCAGAGAAATGGAATAGGAGTCATCTTGAAGGAGGGATTTGTTGGAACTATGGAATGTTCTAAAAGTGAAAAGAGTGTCAGACAGAGTGATGAGTCTCAAGTTAGGAATCGAAGGCGTGATGTTCAATGTGGTTAGTGTTTATGCCCCACAGGCAGGATGTGAGCTAGAAGAGAAGATGGGATTCTGGAGTGAGTTAGATGAAGTGATGCAGACTACCCCCAGAGGTGAAAGAGTGGTCACTGGTGCAGACTTAAATTGACATAATGGTGCAGGCAACAGAGGGGAGGAGGAAAAGATGGGCAGGTTTGGTATCCAGGACAGGAACATAGACGGACAGATATTAATAGATTTTGCAAAAAGAATGGAAATGGCTGTGGTGAATACTTTCTTCCAGAAGAGACAGGAGCATAGGGTGACTTATAAAAGCGGAGGTAGGAGCACACAGGTAGACTACATCTTGTGTAGGCAATGTAATTTCAAGGAAGTCAGTAACGGCAAAGTAGTAGTGGGTGAGTGTGGGTGCAGGAAGACACTGATGGTGAGGAAGGTGAAGAAGGCAAAAGCAGAGCAGAAGACAAAGTGGTGGAAGTTGAAAAAGGAAGAGGGTCATGTTGTCTTCAAGGAGGAGTTAAAACAGGCTTTGGGTGGTCAGGAAATGCTTCCAGATGACTGGACAACCACAGCAAATGTGATCAGGGAGACAGGTAGGAGAGTACTTGGTGTGTCCTCTGGAAGGAAAGTAGATAAGGAAACTTGGTGGTGGAATGAGGAAGTGCAGGAGTGTGTACAAAAGAAGAGGTTAGCCAAGAAAAAGTGGGAATTTAGAGGACCAAAGAGAGTAAACAGGAGTACAGGGAGACACAGTGTAAGGTGAAAGTAGCAGTGGCTAAGGCCAAACAGAGGGCATATGATGACTTGTATGCTAGGTTGGACGATAAGGAGGGAGAAAATTATCTATAAGGGTTGGCACAGCAGAGAGCTAGAGATGGGAAGGACGTGCAGCAAGTTAGATTGATAAAGGACAGAGAAGGAAATGTATTGACTGATGACAGAAGTGTGCTGGGAAGATGGAAAGAGTACTTTGAAGAGTTGATGAATGAGGAAAATGAGAGAAAAAAAAGAGTAGAAGAGGTGACCACTGATGAGCAGGAAGTAGCAAAGATTAGTAAGGGTGAAGTGAGGAGGGCACTGAAGAGGATGAAAAATGGAAAGGCAGTTGGTCCTGATGACATACCTGTGGAGGTATGGAAGTGTCTAGGAGAGGTAGCAGTAGATTTTCTGACAAGAACATTCAACAAGGTCTTAGAGAGTGAGTAGATGCCGGAGGAATGGAGGAGAAGTGTGCTGGTGCCCATTTTTAAGAACAAGGGAGATGTGCAGAGTTGCGGCAACTACAGAGGGATAAAGTTGATGAGCCAAACGATGAAGTTATGGGAAAGAACAGTGGATGCTAGACTAAGGGCAGAGGTCAGCATTTGTGGGCAACAGTTTGGTTTCATGCCAAGAAAGAGCACCACAGATGCAGTGTTTGCTTTGAGGATGTTAATAGAGAAGTACAGAGAAGGTCAGAGGGAACTGCACTGTGCCTTTGTGGATCTGGAAAAAGCATATGACATGGTGCCAAGAGAGGAACTGTGGTATTGCATGAGGAAGTCTGGAGTGACAGAGAAGTATGTCAGAGTGGTGAAGGACATGTACGAGAGATGTAAGACAGTGGTGAGGTGTGCTGTCGGCGTGACCGACGAATTCAAGGTGGAGGTGGGACTGAATCAAGGATCAGCTCTGAGCCCCTTCTTGTTTGCGATGGTGATGGACAGGCTGACAGACGAGGTTAGGCAAGAATCTCCATGGACTATGATGTTTGCAGATGACCTTGTTATCTGTAGTGAGAGCAGAGAATAAGTGGAGGAAAATCTAGAGAGGTGGAGGTATGCCCTGGAAAGGAGAGGAATGAAGGTTAGCCTCAGAAAATCAGAATACATGTGTGTGAATGAGAAGGACCCAGGAGGAACGGTGATGTTACAGGAAGCAGAGATAAGGAAGGTGGAGGATTTTAAGTACTTTGGCTCAACAATCCAGAACAATGGAGAGTGTGGAAAAGAGGTGAAGAAGCGTGTGCAGGCAGGCTGTAATGGTTGGAGAAAAGTGTCCGGTGTGATGTGTGTGTGATATGAGAGTGTCAGCAAGAATGAAAGGAAAAGTGTACAAGACGGTGGTGAGACCAGCGAGGTTGGATGGCCTAGAAACAGTGGTGCTGAGGAAAAGGCAGGAGGCAGAGCTGGAGGTAGCAGAGATGAAAATGCTGAGGTTCTCTCTGGGAGTAACGAGGATGGATAGGATCAGAAATGAGTACATCAGAGGGACAGCCCATGTAAGATGTTTTGGAGACAAAGTCAGAGAGGCTAGATTGAGATGGTTTGGACATGTACAGAGGAGGGATAGTGAGTATATTGGCAGTAGGATGCTGAGGTTGGAACTACCAGGCAGAAGGCCTAGAGGAAGACCAAAGAAGAGATTTATGGATGTGGTGAAGGAAGACATGAAGGAGAAGAAGATGCAGAGGACAAGGTGAGATTGTTTGCTGTGGCAACCCCTGAAGGGAACAGCCGAAAGGAAAAGAAGAGAAGACTGTACAGGATGGGTGCCATTTGACCTGTCCCCTGTCAGTCACAGTGATACTAGCTAATCATGTAATCCTACAAATTTGTGTATGTGGAAGAGGGTAGCCAGAACTTTCCTCAAAAGAATATTGTTTTAATTTGATGAGCAAAAAAAAAGAGTTAGGTCTTCAATGATGTTCATTTCTGTTGCACTGCTTACATCAATATAAGCATACATCTCATGGCAACGTCCAAGTTTCCAGCAGTTAACGCATCAGGGTTGCTATGTGGTCTGATAAGCTGGTCAATGTGAACATAATGAACCCGTTCACACTGAGTTAATCTTCATCAGAGCCGTCCTTTAATATTAATAATAATTAAGAAAGGAAATGCATATACCTCCTTCAATAAGCCTTTTGCTGAGCGCCCATTGTTAACTCCGGGGTCATTAGCCACGAGCCCAATGGAATATTGTTGCTTTGCAAATGTTTAGTATTTCTTCCCTCAATTGTTTCCATTTCACTGCATAGTGTATTTCAATTTGATACAGAAAGGGCTGACTTTCTTGAGAAGAAAAAAAACAAAGCATTACTGAACATTTCTCTGACGGACGGGGGGATGGGGTGGGGGTGTCGTTCCGAATCTAACCCAATTGACTAATCCGGGCACCTGTCATGTAGGACATTTCTCTACAGGAGCCAGTCAGGTGCTTGATCATCCTCTCATAACCTCAGTAACAATTGACTGCAACACGCTCCTGTCAGGTTTTACCAGTGCCCCGTCAGACCACAACAGCTTGTAATTCTTTTTTTTTTTTTTTGTGCTTCCTGTCCATACCACATAACGCTGTTTGAACCTGCCACTAGGTGACAGTGAATAGTTGTGTGTGTGTCTGTGTTGCCCTGCAATGGTTTGGCAAGCATTTCACGATGTACCCTGTTGTTGCTCAGTGTAGGCTAAGGTAGGCTCCTGCCTCAATGCAACATTAATAGTAATGAACAGTTTCGCAAACGAGTGAGTGAGAATCGTCCAACTCCCACCCACCTGAAGACATTTATCAAGTCTGTTTTCAAGGCTTGATTTGACCAATCGTCCCTCAAGACTATAGGCAGATATATGTCAGAGTTCCTTGGCTGTACAAACAGCTGAATCATTTCATGCCTTTAACCAAACTGAAGACCCAGCTCTTCACTAAACACTTAGGCAAGCAATAAACCCACCCCAGAGGCAAAATAAAACAACCCTGAGTCGTACTTTGTGTTCAGTAATTCCTCTTTAAGTGGGTTAATGGTGTTTGTCTTATTTGTACAGGGGTATAAATGCTTTTAGTAAAGAAATCTGCTTGAGGCTGGAAATGTAAATGTACCGTATGCAGAACTAAAATAAACAAATAAATAAATAAAATCACCATTTACAGTTTCTAATTTTCAGAGTTGACAGATTAGACTGAAAAGTGTGTGGTTCTACATTTGCCATTAAAATTAAATAGAGCGTGTAATGTAATAATAATATTAATCAAAACTTTTTTTCAGGAGAGAGAGATGGAGGAAGGACCATTATTTCCAAATCTCTGAAGATTTGGAAATATTAGTCTCGTTAGTCCTTGCCTCCAGAAGTATTCTTAAAGGAAGGTCGGCATTTCAGCAAAAAACTCAAGCTCGTGTAATTCATGCAGTGAAGCAAAACCTTCTACAGAGTAAGCTATTGCATATTCATGGGTGTGTTTCTGCTGACATATCCACGTCCAAAGTACTATTATGACTTTGTGACAACATGCATCAGAATCTGAAATGTCTTCCTGTATCAATTCAGCTATAGCCTTCTTGACATTGAACTGAGTGAACCTCACAAGCCAGAAATCCTTAAAAAGGAGATTAAACTGCCAACTCATTCAGGCTGTCAGTACCCGTTTCACAATCTTTTCTTTTTTTTGTAAGTTTTATTGCCATGCCAGACCTCCATCACATTGCATAGTTGATTTTCAAAGATTTTACACTAATACGAAGGAAGTGGCAAGGAATAAACCAAAGCAAAATGCCTTTGCCTTCAAAGTAAATAAATAAATAAATAGAGAGAGACGATCAGCAGATTCCTTTATACTTACTGCGCCTTTACTCTTGCTATTCACCACTAGACCGAGTGACTGAAAAAAAAAAAAAAACACTTTTTATAGAACTAATAATTTATTCTATTTATATCTTAATTACACTTCTGGATCCATTGCTATCTATCATTAACATGGACTATTCATTTCAAGGTTGCTCTGGGTCTGAAAGGCCAAAGGGGGTGGGACTACTCGTTAGCCTGCTGTCAGATTCAAGGATGTGAATAAATTAAGTGCTTAACCACAGGAGGTTAGCAAGCAATCGTTTACTGTGATGTTATTACAACCTCTGTTCATTCACTAAACGCTAGCTCTTTAACTGTGATAATGGCATATAAAGAAATCTATGATTTACGCAACATGATTCGTAAAATTTCTTGTTTGACATTCTCAGCCCCCTTTTAAGCGCCGGCCACATACATCACACAGCAGGTACAGAGCAGGGTTCACACCCTTACAAAAATTGGCCAAATTCCTGGACAGTTGTGGGTGTGTCACAAAACACACTTGTAATGTAATGAGAAATAGAATGCTGTCGTGGATGCTTGTTGTAAAGTGAAAAAAAGTTCTGAATACTCATTACGTGTTGCCTTCCCTATCACACAGCCACCACGAACCACGGGGCTCAAAAGCACAAGAGTTGCTTCTTCTTTTCCTTTCGGCTGCTCCCTTCAGGGGTCGCCAAAGTGAATCAGTATTTAAGGTTCTCCACCTTCTCTGCTCTCTTTAACCTCACCGTTCCTCTTGGGTCTGTCTCGTTCACACACATGTATTCTGTCTTACTGAGACTAACCTTCATTCCTCTCCTTTCCAGGGCATACCTCCATCACTCTAGATTTTCCTGCACTTGTTCTCTGCTCTCACTACAGATCACAATGTCATGTGCAAACATCATAGTCCATGGGGATTCTTGTCTAACCTCGTCTGTCAGCCTGTCCATCACCATAGCAAACAAGAAGGGGCTCAGAGCTGATCCTTGATGCAGTCCCACCTCCACCTTGAACTCTTCAGTCACGCCGACAGCACACCTCACCACTCTCTTACATCTCTCATACATGTCCGGCACCACTCTAACATACTTCTCTGCCACTCCAGACCTCCTCATACAATACCACAGTTCCTCTCTCGGCATCCTATCATATGCTTTCTCCAGATCCACAAAGGCACAATGCAGCTCCTGACCTTCTCTGTACTCTATTAACATCCTCAAAGAAAACACTGCATCTCTGGTGTTCTTTCTTGGCATGAATCCATTCATCAGGTCTTCAAAGTACTCTTTCCATCTTCCCAGCACACTTTTGTCATCAGGCAATACATTCTCCTCTCTGTCCTTAATCACTCTAACTTGCTGCACATCCTTCTCATCTCTATTTCGCTGCTGTGCCAACCTGTTTAAATCATTTTCTCCCTCCTTACCGTCCAACCTAGCATACAAGTCATCATACGCCCTCTGTTTGGCCTTTGACACCGCAACCTTCGCCTTACACTGTGTATCCCTGTACTCCTGTTTACTCTTTTCAGTCCTCTAAATGTCCCACTTCTTAGCTAACCTCTTCCTTTGTACACACTCCTGCACTTCCTCATTCCACCACCAAGTCTCCTAATCTACTTTCCATCCAGAGGACACACCAAGTACTCTCCTACCTGTCTCCCTGATCACATTAGTTTTAGTTGTCCAGTCATCTGGAAGCACATCCTAACCACCCAAAGCCTGTTTCAACTCCTCCTTGAAGACAACACGACACTTTTCCTTTTTCAGCTTCGACCACTTTGTCCTCTGCTCTGTCTTTGTGTTGTTCACCTTCCTCCCCATCAACGTTATCCTGCACACCACCATCCTATGCTGTCTGGCAACCCTCTCACCCACTACTACTTTGCAGTCACTGTACTTCCTTGAAATTACATCACCTACATGTAGTGTAGTCTGATGTAGTCTACCTGTGTGCTCCTACCTCTGCTTTTATAAGTCATCATATGCTCCTGTCTCTTCTGGAAGAAAGTATTCACCACGGCCATTTGCATCCTTTTTGCAAAATCTATCAACATCTGTCCTGTGTTCCTGTCCTGGATACCAAACCTGCCCGTCACTTCCTTGTCCCCTCTGTTGCCTGCACCAACATGTCCATTGAAGTCTGCACCAATGACCACTCTTTCAACTCTGGGGGTACTTTGCATCACTTCATCTAACTCACTCCAGAATCTCTCCTTCTCTTGTAGCTCACATCCTGCCTGTGGGGCATAAGCACTAACAACATTGAACATCACGCCTTCAATTTCTAACTTGAGATTCATCACTCTGTCTGACACTCTTTTCAATTCTGGAACATTCCTGACAAACTCCTCCTTCAAGATGACTCCTACTCCATTTCACTTCTCATCCACACCTCGATAAAACAGCTTAAACCCTGCTCCTAAGCTTCTAGCCTTGCTACCTTTCCATCTGGTCTCCTGAACACACAGTATGTCCACCTTCCTCCTCCGCATCACGTCAGCCAGCTCTCTACCTTTTCCACTCATAGTTCCAACATTCAAAGTCCCTACTCTCAGTTCTAGACTCATGCCTTTCCTCTTCTCTCTCTGCCTATGGACACGCCTCCCGCCTCTCCTTCTTCGACCAACAGTAGTCCAATTTCCACCAGCACCCAGTTGGTTAACAGCACTGATGGCGGTTGTTGTTAACCCGGACCTTGATCAATCTGGTATGAAATTCTCATTGATGAGCCGCATAACAAAGTTGGCAAATGTTTTACCTTGGATGCCCTTCCTGACACAACCCTCTGTGTTTATCCGTGCTTGGGACCGGCGTGAGGATGAACACTGGCTTGTGCCCCCTTTCCTGGCTGCATTCTCGAAAGCACGAGAGCATGTATGCCTATTTTCAAAATGCGGTGCATGCACATTTTGCGAACGGTCTTACACACTCTGATTGCGAGTGCAACCCACTCCCTTGCACGAATGAGCTCACAGATGCCCATGATTGGTTGGTCATTGCTGTGGGTAACAGGGAAGTGAGCATATGCCAGCCATCCCTCCCTCCCATGAGAGTTCGGCCAATTAGCTAACATGGTCTCATGGTCACTGACGGCTGTGGCATTAAACCGGATTCAAACTTGAGATCTCTTGGTTAATCGACATGCACCTTGACGATGCGCCACTCAGGAGCCCGTACCATGTTTATATGGGTCATCCACTGCATAATTTGCGTTTTTATCTGGTTTCACTCAAAAGGCGATAAAAAATGTTCATCTGAGGATGGGTTACCTTTTTGTAATCCATAAACAACTGTTTCGCCATGACAAAGGCTGTTTAATTATCTGCTCACACTCAAACAAAAGCTGTGGCTGTTCCTTTGCTAGTTTTGCGATTAAGGAGCTACAAATTCCCTGGTGAATTTTATCCAGCGATAAATTTAAAACCTCAAAGGATTTTGCAGCTAAAGCTCATCCTTAAGAGTTTTTGAAGCAAGCAGATTATTTGGAGTATCTGCCACAAACATCCCCATGTAACAGGTGTTATTAAAGGAACAAGAACGTATGAGAATGAGCCCATTAATTGATGTTAACATCAGAGCCATGCTCAGAGCTGCTGTTTGAAATTATTAATCAACACTTCTCTTGTTTTCGGATATAAATAATCATGACAAATAAAACATATTGAGAATATTAATCGGATTCAACAATTAGAGTAAACAGGGAACCATGAAAATAATTATCAAATGCTTCAGTTGATTCTGTCTGGCTATGTTGAACAATTTATTAAGTTGAGCTCCGTTTTCCATACGCCACCCAGCACGACGACGCACTTCAGTGCTGCCCGTCGGCGGCATCTGAATAAATAAGAAACGCTTTGACAAATGATCAAATGTAAAACTGTTTCCTCATTATAAACCAACAAGCTGGAAAATTACATACTCTATACTTAAGATTAAGCTTTGATTTTTTTTTTTTTTGCTTGAAAGATGTAAAGTTCCTGGAAGGTAAAACAGTGGGAACGTGGTGTATGGGTTTGTGTGTGTATGTGTCTGTGTGTGTGTGTGTGTGGGCGGGAGGGGGGCTGCGAAAATTCAGGTTCAGGGCTTTGTAAGAGCATGAAGAGGTGCTTCAGATTCACATGCTGAGAAGTGGCATGGTGGCTCAGTGGCAATCATTTCACTCCACCCACCATCCATAGGAATCACATAGCTAGCTGATGCATCAGAATTCTTGGATTACTATTGCCATTTTGGCAGATTTTGACCAAAATATGGACTGAGGATATCTGAGTATCTGTGCTGTATACATTGCAGATGTCATGTTTTATTAGAAGTAATGAATGGCAAAGCATACCTGACAGTCACGGTGTACATTTTAACCAACTTCGAAATCTACAGTGATGTCCGGTCGACCATGTACGCCTCAAGGACGCATTCATGGTGGCCACACATTAATGGATCCTGACCTTGAAGCACATTAAATTTTAACATGACCAACCTTTCTGTGAATGAAAGCCATGCCCTCCTGATTTTCAAGGTGGCTCCTCAGCTCTGATGTAATTTGAACTGAGCTGCCTGGAGCATTTACAGCAGAGATTGTCCAAACCTGTTCCTGGAAATCCACCTTAGTGAAGGTAGAAAGGTAGTAAGCTACACCATGTCCACCAGATCATTTAATCTAGACTTAATGGGCTACTGAATAGCATGAGCTTACAGTGATACCCAGTATTATAGCAGTTTAAAAACAGTCCACTAAAATGTGTACCAGAGAACCATTTCCATAAGTAGCGAGTGTGGTTACAAGAAAACAGTGATTATGGGGAACTCTACAAAAGCAGGGGATTATTCAGTGATGATGTGCTTTAAGGCAGTAGTGAAACGGTAGTAAGGTGCTACATCACTGATCTCAAAGTCAGGGGTTCAAGTCCCACTATCAATGGATTTTCACTGTTGTCTCCACAGTGCAGATAACTGGGTTATCAAAGAATTGTGTGTTCATGCAAAAGAAACACTGCTGACTTTCATCAAGAGTAGCTGCATAGCCCTGAAATGGCCTGGCGAGCTGTCCAGGGTGTACTCTACCCACGCCCAGAGTCGACTGAGATGGGTGTCAGCCTCCCTCGGCCCTAATTAGGATTAAACGACTCAGAAAATGAATTTAGAATAATAGTATCAATGTACTCTGAGATAGTACGTCACTTACCACCATTCCTATGATGAAACATTGTGGCGGTGGCATCATGCTGTGGTGATGCTTTCTGTTCTCAAAACTTGGTTGCATTTATCAGGGTGTATAGAAAAAGCAAAATACAGGAGGATGCTATGAGAGTCCCTGCTTGTGTTTGCATTTTGATCTGAATCTTACTGTTGATAAATGTGATGTGCTCATGCATTCTGTGTGCATGTCGGATAGTGTTAAAAGAGAATTTGCAATTTCATTATTTATGGTACAAACTATTGTCAGGCAGTCCTGTGATATTATGATCATAAATAACACAGAAAATAAAATAGGTGCATGACAGCTTTTTTTATAAACTGAAAATCATTAATAATTTGCCTGCGCCACATCTGGCCTTCTTACGCGGCATGTCATTGGCTGTCATCTCGTATAACTTCCTTCCAAAGAACTGTCAAGGAGAAACAGCAACCAATATACAAATCTGATTGGCTAATTGCGTTTCTAGCGGATGGCAGAAAGTAAAACCTGAACAAACATCCTGTTTGTCATGTTTCAGACCAGTTAAAGAACATGATGAATCAGAATGATGAGATTCAAACTTCTATAAAAAAAGTTACTACCCAGAAGCCATATTGTTCACAATATATTTGATTCATAAATAGCATTTTTATTTTATACAGAAAACATTGAAAAGACGATTGTGTTGAAGCTTGTTTACAGGTTCAGCGTGCCACACAAAATATATATGAGAGAAAAAATTGCTTGTTTTTACACTGTTTGCAAAGAAAGAAAAAAAAATTTCCACAGAAATTAATTAAGCCCTTGAGCTGATGTCATGTTGCACACCAACCGTTTGGTAAAATATGCCATCAGCAGAACATTATCTTTCTTTGAATTTCAAATGTGCTTAAGATGCCTATTATGTCTGAAAGTAAGTATTCATTCATTCATTCATTCGTTCGCCAAACTACTTTATTCTACTAGTCTCACAGGAAGGCTGGAGCTTCTCTCAGTCAACTCCGGTACACCCTGATCAGCTCACCAATCTATCATAGGGGCCAACACACACACACACACACACACACAAACCCAACCCTGCAAACTCATTACTGAATGATGTCATGCTATTTATGCAGTGGTACCTCACCTTACGAAATTAATCCGTTCCAGAGCTTTTTTCTTAACTTGGATTTTTCGTAAATTGAACCGCATTTTACATGTAAAATGTGTGCTTCGTTCCAAGGCCCCCAGTACTACCCCTAAACTCTTTAAAAATTATAAAAACATATCTTTTAAGACCTTCTTTGCTTCAATATCGTACCGATGGTAGACAGGTTGGCCATATTCCTTTGCTATATCACTCAACCGCATGCCACGAGCCCGCTCCTTTTCACTTGCACCGGAAATCACACGCACGCGTGTGTGTTGATCATGTCTTCTTAGCAGAGTTATAACCATACAGATGTTTATGGAAGGTTAAAAGCCCGAGTTAAAAACCTCATGAAACAACAGTAATCTGTCAAATGTCGTTGAACACGGTCCTTTACATGAAAAGCATTATGGGAGATGCAGCTCCATAATAGCCAATGGGAAGGAGCTGCGTCATCTCTCCTAGCCGAAGGGAGGTGCGACATCCCTCCTAGCCAATGGGAGGCCAGCAGGGCGGGATGTTGGGAGATACCCAATGGGAGGGGCTGCGTTATCCTTCCTAGCCAATGGGAGGTCAGCGGGGCAGGACGTTAGGAGATAGACAATGAAGAGCAACTCGTGCATTGTTTGAATGGCACGCTTCGTATCCAGAGACAAAAAATTTTGGAAAATGTTTTTCATAACCTGGATTTTTCGTTTGCTCGGACTATCATAAGGTGGAGTACCACTGTAGTTCTATAGCATGAGGGAAAAAAAAAAAGCGTGCAGCATAGTGGTGTAGTGGTTAGCATGTCGACCTCACAGCAAGAAGGTCCTGTGCTCGGGAGTTGTGTGAAAGTTGTTGTGTGATGCCCCGCCCCCTTGCAAGGGCTTGCCTTGGGCAATCTGGTTTCCTCTCGCAGTTCAAAAGCAGCCAATTGGCTGTTCCAAACTACCTCAATAGTGTGAATCATTGTGTGTATGTTGTTTTGCAACTGTCTGGCAAGCTGTTCAGGCTCTACCCTGCCTTCACCTAATGTCGGCTGAGATAGGCCCCAGCCTCTCCGCAACCTTAATAGGATTAAGTGATTTGGCAAATGAGCAAGAATAAAAGTCAGATGCACATGGAGCAAGGGAAGGTTAACGGAAGGTAAACAGTCAAGATATTGAAATGTCAAGAGGAAACCGACACTGAAGGAGATGTAAATAATCAGAAACACTGTACATCATACTTGAGGCTCCCTGTTATTTTATTGAGTTACACTTTTAATGATAAACAACTAAAATAAACACATCCATCACTCACCCTAAATTTATATTTCATCCTGAGATCAGGGAACCAGAGCCACCTGCATCCTGTGACATTTGTGACTGACGGACAGGGAGATGTGGATGTATCCTTCACCTTTACATAATTTTCTCTTTCTCTGTCAATCCATTCCCTGGCAGTCCCCCTAACACCCTCCATTCACACTAAGTAACACAGCAGTAATAATTCACATTAATACCGCCAGCTGTTGTGGATATAATATTGTTATCTGATCAACACTCAAAACAGTGAATTAAGAAAAAGTAGAAGAGGTCGAGCTCAATTTCCCAGCACAAATTAGGGCAGACAAAGAAAGAGGACAAGAATCACCAGAGAATGTTAAAATGTGTAAAATGAACTGAATTCAGACATTCGATGATTTCTACTTTCTCTCGTGCTGGTACAGAGGGCTTGGCACTGCTAACTGATAGTGACCCAATAACCCTTCCAAAGGGTTCGGTCCAAAATGAAGAGCACAAGGCCGAGATCCAATACAAGAATGAGGCTATGAACCGGTTTAACCAGTGCCGTCTCGCACGAGTGGGAGAATTGAAATCTAGGCTGTAAAATGAACCCATGGAGTGTAATTATGTAGGACATGGACTGAATTTTCTGACCAAGAAGGATCCAAAATGAAAAACAGCTTTTCGTAAGCTGTATCACACCAGAAAAAAGTATACCGCATCTGTGAAATTGACATCATTTCAAAAGTATTAGTACAAACAAGGTTTATTCAGGTGCAATTAAATAAATAAACAAACAAACAAAGCTTAGGTAGGTAGTCTGTTGGGCTTTTTTACACCGGAGCCTCGTGGCTCATCAGGCTGGTGCTTATACCTGGTTTTCGTAGTGTGTAGCTACCAGGAGTTCAACTCCTTCTGGATGGGACTTTAGTCGTAGGTTACCTTCCCAGTATATTTTACTGGTGCCCATTTATACTGCTGGGTCAACAGAGGAACACTTGAGGTGGAGACCTTGGCCAGTAGTCTTAGCACAGTGGGGGTCTAACTGGGATTTGAACACACAACCTCCCGATCATGAGCCCAGCATCACTACGCCACTGGTCCCACTTAAACAAAGCTGAAGGAAATATAAATTCCGAAGGTATCTTTAATCTCACACACATTTTCCAAAGCGTTTACGAAACATTTCTGCCTTATGCAGATTCACATAGAGAGAACACTGCTGCTTTATTTGTGGGCACATTCATGTGCTAAGCTAAGGCGAAACCTTGTGTGTTGACCCAAGTATAAAACCTTTAAAAATCTACACATCCTTATATGGTCGACACCCACCATACTGATATCCGACCATTCCTGCATAACAACAAGCCATCAATCAAGCAGCACTAAATCAGGATGCATATTATTACTTCATATCAGCACTAAATAGACAGCTCATAAACAACATGAATCTGAACAACACACCTACAAATGAGTCCTTCTGCCTTCAGGTCACCTTCATGTTGTGCTCGTATCTATAATTATCAAAAGCTGAACGAATCAACACTTTGTTGGTATGGGTTTGGGTGGAACTTAAATTCTACTTGGGGCATATTAGCGTTTCTGCGAGTCTTTCTGGAGCAGGGGTCGGCAACCTTTGCCATTCAACAAGCCATTTGGACCCGTTTTCCACAGTAAAGAAAACACTGGAAGCCACAAATCCTTTTTTGACATTTAAAATCAAATAACACTGCATATAATGTTTTTCCTCTTTTTCCTGAATGTTAATATAAAAAAAAAACAATGTGTTGCATTGATTTGAATGACTGCAGAGACAATTAAATTACAAGTCTGATTGCAACAAAAAACATTTAGATTCAAAAAAAGACATTGAATGAAAAGTTACTTTCAATGAAAATTTCCGAGGTCTATTTGTGCCCTGAGGCAGTGGTGGTCTGGTGGGACAGGTGCTGGATCACTGATCCCAATGTTGGGGGTTCAAGCCCCACTCTCCGCAGTTGTCACTGTCCCCCCAGTGCAGCGAACTGGGTTATCAATGGCCAGCCATGTCTCTTACTGTCTATGAGAGGTTCATGTAAAAAAAAAAAAAAAAAAAAAAAAACATTGCTGACTTTCGACAAGAGTAGCTGCATATCCGTAAGTGTCTTCCTGCCCTGCGATGGCCTGGCGAGCTGTCCAGGATGTACTCTGTCCTACCTGGAGTCGGCTGGGATGAGCACTAGCCTCCCCACCACCCAAATAAGGATTAAATGGTTAAGAAAAGGAATGAATGTATTCATGTCCTTCTTGTATTTTTTTAAAGAAAAAAAATAGCTTTCCCACAAAGCGAGGGATGGGATGCAGCCAGATGTGTTAACGGGTTGGGTAGCCTACCCCCCATCACTCCCTTTGTTGCATTTTCTTTTTCTTTATTAATTATATTAAATGTTGTTTTGTCATAGTTTTAATTTACAAAAAAATGACAGCAAGACAGAAAAGTACACGAAGACTTATTTTAGGAAGGAGCCTGCTCAACATTCTTTTAAATAATATTAATGCTTAATACTGCACTGACCGACCCATTCTCAGAGTGAAGACTAAACCAGTCTTATTTTGTCACTGGGACGAGAGTTATTTAATAGACTAAATTCGCATCTTGGCTCGCGCAGAGCATCATGGGATCGCAACTACCATACAAGCTACCAATATGGTGGAAATAAACCTTGATGTGGATGAGAACTGCACTATCGATACGTTCAATTTATGGAAAGTTCCCGACCTTCGAGCGTATTGTATACGTAGGGGTTTTCCCGGTTCTTCCCGCAAGCATAAAGATGAACTTGTTGCGCTTGCATTTGCGGCGACGTTACAAAAGCTACCTATAGTTTTGTCAAAGGCCGAGGAATGTAAACAAATCCATCGTGACTATGCCAGCTTGTTGAGATTTGGAGTGGATGAGGAAAGCGTGACAATTCCCGACCGCTTGGGACTTGAAGACGGCTGAGAGACAGAAAATGACGCCTTGTCGAAGTGGCCCCTGTGTATGTACACTGACATAGCGGATTTTTTGTTAATGAAGGACCAGGCACCCCTACAAGCACGACTTCATAATGACTATAAAGAAGGTACATACAAGTTTGACAGATGTCACTGAGTGATCTGACAGCTCTTGTTTGTCTATTTTACAAATTAACACAACAGTAATTTTCAAGATCTAAGTCTATGATATTTAATGACGGCATTGCCAATTTTTATGGTAATTTAACAGGTAAATAAAAGGTAATGTGGTCTATAGGGTCCATGAATTCGAATAAAGAACACTTTAATTATAAACTTGCTGCTTTAATCCAACGTTTGTGTCCCTCCGGATCCTTCAGCTTGGTAGAGAAGGTAAATAATGTGAATGGCGGCGGACATGTACACGCTTTAGTCCCAAATTTGCAGGCATGTATACTGCAAATTTCCTTTTTCCAATGCTCGAGATGATGAATGCCGTTCCCACAGTTCACTATGGCACAATGCGCACCTGGCATATCAATAATTTAAGGCTTAAAGCGGGCTTTAAGTGACAGGTGTTAGGATGTGTTTACATACAAAAGCAAGTGGCTATAAGAAAGTTTGGTAGTTATGACCTTTGGATCAGCTGTTGGGTCACGTTCCCCACACATGTGCAGTCGTAATGCGAATTTGGTCTATTCAGAGACTGCTGTGCATAAACCAAATCTCATCCACCGTCTCTTACCTCCGCTGTGATTTCCGTTCCTGGATTACAGGATTAGTATGTATGTATGTGTATTATTGTATATGTCTCTAGTTTGCACCCCATACTGATGGTACCTCAAGAGCCTGTAACAGTGAATTTCTCCATTGTGAGATTAATAAAGCTGTATCTATCTATCTATCTTACCCCGACGGCGGAAATCTCGCTCGCTTGCTGCGCTACTGCTGGGATGGAGAGAACACTCCTTGCCATGAGCACAAGGGTTTGGAAAAACCGTGGCATGCTCCCTCAACCAACACAGTAGATTAAAAACACTGAGACTCTCAATGTAGCTGATTAATATAATGATAGCCATATCCACAAGAACACACACACAATCACCCCGCCCGCACTCGTGACTTAATTTTCATCTATGTGATTTTCAATCCTAAAAGAGTGGTTGTGCAAGGTTACCCGCCCGTTGCAGGACTCTGCCTTAGGTAGATTCTCCCCTCATTCAAAACTGGTTTAACTCTCTACCCCTGGTAGCCAGGACTGCTTCCATTGTGAGTAAATAAGCAGCATTTTCTTTTTGGAGTTGTTTATTGTTATGCAGTGGTCTTTGTATATGAAGCACGTTTGCACCCATCAGCTACCGTAAAGTACACATTCCTTATTTTTAAAAGCCATGGAGCCACATCAGAGAGGTGAAAGAGCCGCATGAGGCTCCAGAGCCGCAGGTTGGTGACCCCTGTTCTAGAGAAATTAACTGGAACTATGGTTATTATCGGCTCTGGTGATCAACACCAATAACTGGTTTAAAAAAAAAAAAAAAAAGTGCACAGGTTCCCTTGCCCGGCCAAGTCACTGTGGCTCCCCTCCTAGAGCCAAGGTGGGGGAGAGGCTTGAAAAAAAGCATCTGGTTGTCAGGCTTCCACCCATAGCTTCCAGCTGAGCCAAGCCCAAACAGGAGACACGGGTCTGCCCTCTCATGGATCCACCACCCATGGGAGGGCCTATAGGGCTCAGGTGCACTGTGAGTTGGGTTGCAGCCAAAAGACATGGGCTTTGTCAGACCGATCCTTGGGTATTGACTCTTTCTCTTTTTTTTTTTTCGGTGATGGTCAAAAATTTGTGGACAACTGACCTGATCTCACTGATGCTTTTATAAACAGATTTTTATAGCCTTGAGCTGAGATCATCAGGAGCGGTAATTCATGATAACATTATGAATGTTGTTGGGCCGATGGATCTTGAATTTCTGTTTTAGGGGGCCAAATCCTCAATTTCAAAACCGATTTTAATTATTATCTGTAGCGAACATCCTGTTTGGGGGTCGCGAGGAAGCTGATGATAATTTTAGGTTACTCTGGGTGAAGGTGGGTGTTAAGTCACAAACAGCTTACCAGTCTAGTAGCAGGGTAAACGCATACACGAATAACCATTCACCATGACACCATCAACCGAGGTGCTCGAATAATCAATTAGCATTACAGTGCACCCAAAGGAGACCACACAAGGTAAGGAGGAGAATAAGAAAACCCCATGCAGAAATGTCCATCTGAACATGGAACTCGAACCCAGGATCTTCTTGCTGTGAGGTGAGAATATCAGCCACTATACCACCATTCCATGTTGTAAAGTTGTATTTTTAAGGTAAAAATACCAATGTACGCCACACTAAGAACTATTGTACTGTACTACTAAGAAAGTAGACATTCTTTGTCTTTAAATCATAATTTTGTATCTTCAAAATAAAATTAATAGAATGAAACAGTTACTAGGTGGTTAACTCCTCCCAAACGAAAGCTGCCATTTGAGATAGTCAACTTGAGAAAAAAATTCCCATTATACTATATACAGATTTTGATCATTGCATACTGTAGGTTCCTATAAGTAAGGTAAAGTCTGTGTGGGCATTTACACCCAAGCACAGTGGCTCATCAGGCTGGTGTTTATCCCCGGTTTCCGTAGCGTGAAGCGACCCCGAGTTCAACTCCTCCTGGATGGATCCCTAGTCCATCGCAGGTTACCTTCCCAGTATATTTTTTACTGGTACCCATTTATATTGCTTGGTGAACAGATGCACACTTGTGGTTAGACCTTGCCCAGACATCTTAGCACAGTGGGGGCCTAACTGGGATTTGAACACACAACCTCCTGATAATGAGCGCAGCACCCTAACCACTACGCCACCAGCCCCACAGGTTCCTGATTAACAGAAAAGTAATAAACTATTTTAAAATAAATATATCATGAGCTACATCTGATAAACCAAATCATTCTATACAATTTTAATATCCAATCAAAACATGTTAACACCTAACCAACCATCTGTTACCTCAGAAAAAAATATACTGTGACCTTCAGAAATATCATACTGTGCACATGATGTTTCTAAACTGCCCATCAATTTTTATTATTTTTTTTTCTTTAAACCATTTTTATTTGATTTCCACCATCCCAACCCTGCCCCCAAGCTGCAATGGTAATATCAGGAAGGAGGACGTGAGGTCTATAATGGAATGACCTGCTCAGTCTGAAAAGAACCCAGGCAAGCTCCTCTGAAAAGGATTTTTCAAAACGTATATAACCAAGCAGATATTTCGCACTTCAATACAGTGTCTACAAATAATGATCATATACGTCACCAAATCCACAGAAAAGATTAGCTTTCATCATTATTTATTGTATTTATCATAATACTGATTGACAGTTAGGTCTATAAGCATATAGACAGTTAGGTCTATAAGGTCGATAAGGAAGGTGGATAATTTTAAGTACTTAGGCTCAACAATCCAGAGCAATGGAGAGGGTGGAAAAGAGGTGAAGAAGCGTGTGCAGGCAGACTGGAATGGTTGGAGAAAAGTGTCCGGTGTGATGTGTGATAGGAGAGTGTCAGCAAGAATGAAAGGAAACGTGTACAAGACGGTGATGAGGCCAGCGATGTTGTATGGCTTAGAAACAGTGGCGCTGAGGAAAAGGCAGGAGGCAGAGCTGGAGGTAGCGGAGATGAAAATGTTGAGGTTCTCTCTGGGAGTAACGAGGATGGATAGGATCAGAAATGAGTATATCAGAGGGACAGCCCATGTAAGATGTTTTGGAGACAAAGTCAGAGAGGCTAGATTGAGATGGTTTGGACATGTACAGAGGAGGGATAGTGAGTATATTGGCAGTAGGATGCTGAGGTTGAAACTACCAGGCAGAAGGCCTCGAGGAAGACCAAAGAAGAGATTTATGGATGTGGTGAAGGAAGACATGAAGGTCGTTGGAGTCAAAAAAGAAGATGCAGAGGACAGGGTGAGATGGAGGCGGATGATTTGCTGTGGCGACCCCTGAAGGGAGCAGCCGAAAGGAAAAGAAGAAGAAGAAGTTAGGTCGATAAGCATTTTAACAGCATCACAATTTTTGTAATGCTCTTTGTATGTAATGTATTTGTAATGTCTCAAACGTAACAAACTTGGACTACCAGACTTCGCAACATGCATTCCATAAACATTTGAGAATAGGTAATGGAGGCTATTACTTAAATAGTGCTGTTTTATATTAGATCGGGAGCAAAAACTTTACTTGTGGTCATTTTCAGAAGGAAGAATACACTGGAGAGCTCGGTAACACCAAAAACCTGGAAGAACACTGAAAACAATCAAATCTTTGTATTGTTTCTTTGAAGGGGGAAAAAAAAAAAACATTTACAACACGGTAAAGTTTTTGCGAACTGTGAGATGCAAGGAAATCGTCAAAGGAGGAGGATTTTTCTCCTTAATTTAGTTGTATCTAATTCCTACCCATCAGGTATTACTTTCCATATCACATGACCACCACCGACCGAAAGAGTGAAGGCATGTACACACTCCCTCCGTGACATGTGATGCTAGCCACCAGCCTCTTTTGAAACTGTGGCACATGCATATTTTGGTTGCGGTCTCACACACTCTGAGTAAGACATACCCTCTTGTAGAATGTGCACACAGATGCCCATGATTAGCTGGTGATTGCCATCACTCCCTGCCCTGAGATCTCGGCCTATTAGCTCTCAAGGACTCCCAGCCATGGACGGCTGCGGCATTAACCCGGATTCGAACTTGTGATCTCCGGGGTGATGGTCACGCACCTTGTCGATACGCAAATCAGGGACCCCTTAGCAGAATGATTGAACATATGCAATGTTGCATTCTGGGACATGTAGTCTTCATGCCACTTCCCTATCTACTTTCCAACCTACTCTTCTTCTGTTCCACTCTGTAGCCACCGGGAATGTTTTACTTAAACTTGGTGCATATTAGTTCACTTTTATTAATGTCCAAAAAATCTAAATCATAATTCATTTGCATAAGTTTGAGAAGAAAAATAAATAAATAAATAAATTCCTGTTGGTTGTCATGCTGTTGCCGAGTTTGCATCCCTGTGTCATGCACATACAAAGAAAGCAAAAAACTGAGCATTTCCCTCTCCTGGGGTTAATAAAGTATTGATCTATAAAGAATTTCATAACTACAAAAAAAGGTCACTAAAGTGTTCAGCCCAGGCTTCCATATGCGGCTATTAGGGCTGGTTCACAATACACAAAAGCTAGCTTTCACTCTAAGCCTATGGGATTCAGTATAAAATTCTGAACATTAACATTCAGAGGTAAGAAAATGTGACTGCACAGCCAGCCTGCTCCATTGCACTCTGTGGGGTTCTGCCTCCTGCAGAGATGCTCTCATTTCTGCCAGCAATGATCAACATTCACCTCGACAGAAAAAGAAGAGAGGAGAGAGCGAGCTCACGCAGTTGTCATTTCCCCTCTACTCCCTCGGCCTGTCTGTTTCTCCATCAATTCACACTGCAATCTACTGTCGGGCCACAGTTTTGTGAATGCAGCTCATGTCGAAGTGTAATGAGTTATCAAGTATAATGAGCTTTTAATGTTTTCACACACACAGAAAATTGCTCTGCGGTAATTAAGCAGTCATCGTACTGTGACTGAGTGCCTAGTCAGAGATAAATATGGGTTTTATGCACTGGGGAAAATAGGAGCTGTTTTGGAGATTTCGTGGACATATTGCTTAATCTAAGAAAGCACAGTTTTAATCAATTCATATTTCACCTGCATTTTAACTTAAAATACATTTTAATAAATTTTGAGGATCTCATTAGTTTTAAAGGTTATAACTTCGGGAACAACTTTGAAAGCAGTATAAAGTCCATGAGCTCAAAATAGCTTTTGATGTTTAAAAAGTATGTGTATGTGTTTGTGTGTGTAAAATGGTGAAGCTATGTACAGCAAAGTTGTGGAAGCCCTTTAAACCTTCTACTGAAAGTCGCAGCAGCTCTTGGAATAAAAACCTCCACTTCTGCCTACCAAGGTCAAAAATTTGTGTCTTTGACGGCATGCCTTGTAAAGACTAAGTGCTTATTATATTGTACGTACACCTTATACAAGTTATATAATATCCATTAGCTGGTTTCAGTTGTTAGTCAGTAACCCACAATGTATTGGAAAAGTACATCATGTTTTATTTATTATTTGGGCCATGTCTGATTATTTGTTGTCCAATATATTTAAAAATCAGTTCAAAGTTTTTATTCCACTGACGAGTTAAATTCAATGATCTGGCAACACACCATCAGTAACATCAAAGATGCTGTCAATTTTCTGTTCCATAATAGACACTTGCTATTGACTTATACTTGGTTCCAATAACATTCTGTTGTCCAAAACAATAATAAAAGATAAAGAAACAAACCAGGCTTCGGGAACACATTTTGTGCAACCTAGAATATAATATCAGAAAAGCATCTCTGAACATTCAACAGCTTGATCCTGGGTGTGGATCCATATGGGCATCTAGAATTATCAGCCAAGAACAAGAATCACTGGCACACAGCCTCACCAAAAAAAAAAAAAAAAAAAAAAAATCTTCCAACTCCATGATTGTGTCACCCTATACACGTCCGCTGCAATCATGTGTCAATCAAGCATCATCACCATCCCTCAGATTATTCCTTACGTAGTGCCATATGCAGCGTAGAAAGTAGCAGGCCATAACACCGTGAGGCATTCAAGACAAGCAGATTTCCTCTTCGGAGCTGAGTCTCTGATCTTTCCGTGCTTGAGCCTATACGTGGTACTGTTCATACATCTTTCTGACATATTAAGCACACAAGAGCCAACTCTATCCCCACTCGTCCTACAAGTTGCTTTTTTCCCCTTCTAGTTCATCCATCCAAGATGCTGGCGACAGGATATGAGAGATCCAGAGATGGCAGGAGGAGAGGCGGGAGTCGAGACAATACACAGGCGATAGTTATCGGAAGCAACATGGAGTCGCACAAGCAGCACATTGAGCTCCGGCAACATAATTCATGATGCCCTATCAAATGAGTTTGGCGTCAGGGACGTTATTGCCTGCAGAGATTTCGGCATGTTGGTGTGACAGCATCACAGGGTCACTGATGGAGGTATTTATGATGGGCTTGTGAACTCTGGGGAGTGAGAGGACGTGAAGTAGTGTTCATGAAACAGAATGGGTTTATGAAATAAAAATGGCTTTGTCAAAAAAAAAAGGAAAAAAGTGAGTGTCATCACAGATGAGAAAATGTGGCACAGCTCAATTAGATATTGCGGCTACAAAAATCCATTTGTGAAGGGAAATTGGTCAGCGTGTAAATCATTGGAAAATTGTCTTGGAGAACTGGTACTGATAAATAATCAACTCAGGGTGGTCACTATCATTCTCTTTTATATTGTGATGCACCACTCCACTACCATGTCTTATCCTAATATATACAGTAGATTTAATATAATGTAATACAGTGGTACCTCACTTTTCGAAATCAATCCGTTCCAGCGACTTTTTTGTAACCTGCATTTTTTGTAAGTTGAACCGCATTTTACATGTAAAACGTGTGATTCGTTCAAAGGCTCCCAATACTACCCCATAAACCAGGGGTGTCAAACTCATGCCACAAAGGGCCATGGGGCTGCAGGTTTTTGTTTCAACCAAGCAGCAGCACACCTGATTTGGCTCATTTAAACAAATGCTTTGACTCTTCAGACAGTTGATTGGTCAATCTGGGTGCTCTGTACAGAGACTGACCAATCAGCTGCCCGCAGACTCTTATCAGTTGTTTGAATGAGCCAAGTCAGGTGTGCTGCTGCTCGGTTGAAAAAAAACCTGCAGCCACATGGCCCTTTGTGGCATGAGTTTGACACCCCTGCCATAAACCCTTTAAAAATTATAAAAAGTACACCAATTTTGTATGAAATATGTGTTAAAAGTAAAATTATTTACCTTTCTTAAATCTCTCGATCCACCCATGGGACGCTTTAAAGTCCGGAGGTTGCTGGTCTGAAGAACCCTCACCCCCACCCCCTTCACGAGGTCCTTAAATATGGCGGTTGCTTTTTCCGAAATAATCGCCTCCGTCACTGTATCTCCGCTTTTAATGGCTCCTTCTGCTTCAATATCGTCCTGATTGTAGATATACTCCTTTGCGATTTCACTCAACTGAATCTCCTGTTTTACTTTTATTGATAACGGAGCCCGCTTCTTCTTTTCAGTCTCACCGGGAATCACTTTCTTGAGGCTCATGATTAATAACAAAAAATAACGCTGCAATGGAAACACTCAAAAAACTCACGAAACTCGTGAACCAACAGTACAACTCTCCTTCGTGCGTGTATCGAACAATAGGTCAAAGGCACACGAAAAGCATTATGGGTACAGTACTGTATTATGGAGATTCAGATCCCTCCTAACCAATGGGAGGCCAGTGGGGCGAGGTGTTGGGAGACCGATGGGAAAGCAACTCGCGCATTGTTTGAATGGCGCATTTGAATTTTTAAGATGGCGCTTTTGTAACGTGAACTTGTTTCGTATCCAGACAAAAATTTTAGGAAATGCGTTTCGTAACCTGAATTTTTCGTTTGGTGAGTGAGGTACCACTGTATGCACTTTATAGATAGGTGGGGGGCTGGTGGTGTAGTGTTCAGGGTGCTGTGCTCATGATCAAGAGGCAGGGGGCTCGAATCCCTGTTAGACCCCCACTATGCTAAGACCCCTGGGCAGGGTCTTAACCACAAGTCTTCCCCTGTCCAGCCAGCAGTATGAATGGGTAACAGTAAAAAAAAAAAAAAAAAAAAAAAAAAACTACGATAGTAACCTGTGGTGGACTGGCATCCCATCTCGGAGAAATTGAACTCCTAGTCACAACAGGCTACACAAACTGGCCTGCTGAGCCACTAGGTTCAAGTTTAAAAGCCCAACAGACTTGTTTTCACAACTTTTCTTTTAATTAGTATCACCACCTGATTTCACTTGTATCACCTGTCTTAATAGTTTAGGTATCTGTTTGACAAGTTCATGTACCGTCAAGCTTTTGATTTCAGCATTTGTTGCATTGCATGAACACTTATTTACCTGCAAGTCCATCAGCCTACCGGAGATAAAATGTGTTTTTTATTCTATGCAAGTCTGATCAGTGGTCCATGAGCCTCTTTTTTAAATTTCAGTTTTGTCATCAATACTTTTCTGTTGGTTTGTTTTTGTTTAATTGGTGCCTGTAGTCAGGCAAGTCAGAGATGTATAATGGTCAATGAGAAACAACCTCCTAATTTTCCTGTCACTGCACAGTCAGCTGTTTTTTTTAAAGCTTAACAGTTTTAAATAGTTTTAAACAGATTTATATAATTAAGTTAAAGAGAGCCACAAAAATGATGTTTCCTTTTACTATCAAGTCTAAAATAGTTAAACCTTCAGTAATACTATCAGATCAGACATCATTATAATATCATAAGCCATTATTAAAAGTTAGCTAATTATTGACATGGAAACTTAACATCAGCACACTTTTCCCTGCACATCAGACACATACAGTGAAAGAGGAAGATAAAACAGAACAGATTCTTTCTTCATCGGGGTATGTGATGGGAATGCTCTACACTAAGAGCCGTTATAAATCATAATGCATACAGATGCCCCAACTTACGTTTTAGTTAGGTTCCGGATGGCCGAATGTAAGGTGAAAAAAAAAAAAAAACGCAAGTTGTTACTGTATGTTCCAGTGACGTATGATGTTCATACTGTACTATACAACCATAAATACCATTACCATATCTCATAAAACACCCCTAAATCAAGGCTTTGCCCACACGCAACCGACAAACCAATTCCATTTAAATGTTTACTTTGACGGGATGTTGTATTTAAAGCGGAATTACAGTACCTGTTTGAAAGATCCGAGGTCGTGATTCAATATTAATTTGCTTCCTTGTGAGATCAGAGGTCTTGTCCCACGGAGCACTTTGTTTCCATGCTCCTTCTGCTTCAATATCATGCCAAAATAATCGCCTCCGTCACTGTATTTCCGGTTTTCAGTATTTTCTGTGTCCATGATGGATAACAAAATATAACACTGCAATGATCTCTCAAAAAGAACTCACAAGCCAACATTCCTGTTCAACTTTACTATCTCACACATGTGACAAACAGGAAGTATGTGTACAGGAAGTATGGGTACAGTTCAGCTGTCTCCTGGCCAATGGGAGGTCAGCAAGGTGGGATGTTGGGAGACAGCCAATGAGAGAGCAATTCGCACATGGTTTGAATTTTGAATAGCGCGTTTGAATTTTTGAATGGTGTGTTTGGCGCTTTTCGTAAAAAGAGTGTGTTTTCGTAAAAAAGAGGATGAAAATTTAGGAAAATGTTTTTCGTAACCTGGCGTTTTCGTACCCAGAGTGTTTCGTAAGTGGAGAGCCGACTGTATAATCACAATGCAAAATTATTCGAATATGTGGCTGCCTGTGTATCCTTGATTTATTGTGGTATAGAGTTTTCATATTCACAACACTGGCTATGCTTTGTCACTATATGGAGGTGGACTTTATGAGGCAGCTCTATTCCTTATTTGAGATGAGATTTCCTTTTGGCTTTTGCCCTTTTTATCAGGGGTCGCCACAGCAAATGCCGACGGCTTTGCAGCTACTCTTTACGAAAGTCAGCGATGGTTCTTTTACATGCCTCTCACCATAGACAGTGAGAGACATGGCCCACCTTCAATAACTCCGTTAGCTGCACTGGTGAGAACAGTGACAACCTTGTGGAGGGTGGGACTCAAACCCCCAACCTTAGGATCAGCCTTCGAGCGCCCTATACCACTAGACCACCACTGCCCTTTCTATTCCTTATTTGAATCTGCTCAAAAAAAAATGTCACAGGTTATTTCAAGATCCAACTTACTAGCATTCGTTTTGCAAACATCTGGAGATACCAAGCTGTCCAAGGTCAAAAGTGAAAGTGAAATATAATTGAAGAACAAGTAGAAATAGAAATGGAATAAAATCGACAGAAAGATAGATCATAAATACAAGTATGAAACATGATTAAACATTACGCATACGCACGCACACACAAATGCAGTGTATCCAGTTTTGATGGGAGATTTTGGGTTGATTTTTTGTTGGTTTAGTGTTTTTTTTTTTTGCATAATTGGCCTTGTTTTTGTGACATTTTCCTTAACTTTTCCACCTAATCTTCCTTAATTTCCTTATTTTCTAATTCGATGAATATTTATTTATTTTTTTAAAAAACTGCGATGCACTGAAGCCACATTAATTGAAGCATGAAGGAGTGAGGGATCTCTGTGCGTGTGTGTGTGTGTGTGTGTATATATATATATATATATATATATATATACACACACAGACTCTCCCCACTCTCCCCAACTTACGTTTTTAATTGGTTGGGGATGGCCGAACGTAAGTCGAAAGTGAACATAAGTTGTTACAGTGACGTATGACACTCATTCTGTACTATACAGCCATAAATACCATTACCGTATCTCATAACAACCCTAAATCAATTATTATAAACATAACATTGTAAAATAATATTAAATATATCAAATAATAGCAACATTAACTTCAAATAATCACTTATTTATACCGAGTCATTTTACATGAAGCTTAAAACAGCCAATCAACGCTTACAATATGTGAGGCTCTCAAAACCGAAAGTAGTGTACTTGCGAAAGTAGTGTACTTGCTGTGGGTTATACAGACTTCCGGTCTTTCAAGTGAGCAAGGGCACTGTTGAACTCATTTAGAACTCTGATGTGAATCAAGAGCAGAGCGGAGAGTTCTCTCTGGATTCGGGTTTTCATTCATTTTACAACTCTCTTTGCTTAACTGAGTATGCATGGTAGATTTCGGCAATCCGATCAGATAGTTAATTCGTCTCTGTGTATGAGACTTGCACCCATGCTAATAGGCTTACGCTTCTGACCAACCATATTTGCTTAGGGTTACAAAAGTCCGCAAAATAGTGTAAACACAAAGATCACTGAGACGACGTTTTAACACAAGGGTAACACACTATATAATTGAGATTATATTTTATTTATATATATATATATATATATATGTGTGTGTGTGATCTGTGTATCTATCTATATATATATATATATATATATATATATATATATATATATATATCTGTGTGTGTGTGAAAGAGAGAGAGAGAATATGCTTTCCATTAGACTGAGCTCAAGAGCATCAGTACACCGTGCGGTCAGTTATGTAATAACAGAGAGAGAGAGATTATATACAGTACAAACTCGTATAGGTTACTTATACAAGGTTTAAACATACTTTCCCCTCTAAAGAATGCCCTGTAACGACTTATGAACAAATTCATCTAATGAACGGATGAAGACCTCCCTGAAGGCCATGTAGCCAGCTGGTGTAATCACCTCATCGGGTGTACTCTCCTCCAGCCATTTTTCACAGAAACACAGCATGGAGCAGACCTGTAGATCCCTCTTCGTTGCAATCTGAGCAGGAAGTTGGTCCATCTTGTTTCGCAGAGACTGAACATTTGCAAGTAGTATGACCAGAAATGCTAACCTTCCACTGCTAACCAAGTGCTGGAGTCGTCGTTCAGCCTCTCCCTGCCTGGGCTTATTGTTAGCTGGGGTGCGGTTAGCATTGAGCTACCATAGCATAATAGCTCAGGATAGAAGTTGAGCGTGCGCAGTTCTAAACATCCGCTCTTATCGCTGTAGTAGGGTCAACCGGTCATAGACGAGCATAGTGCAAAACATGACAAACAAAACATACAAAACAAATTAAAACGAACAAAGAAACAATTTGACTCTGAGAATTCCGTGACGTCGCCCTCTAGGCAGCACCATCTTGGAGACTCGCATTCAATGTAAATTATTGTACACAATGTAAATAAAGCGTAATTATTAAAGTTTATCCTTTTGGTATTGTTTGTTAAACATGCTACAGATCATAAAATCTCACACACAAACATTCTAAACAGTAACTTAGGTACTGTACTGAAATAATAATTGAAAAAGACTTTAATGCTAGTGCTTTGCAACAGTATATGCTGTATAATGTTTATATTTTATCATCAATAAATATAACGGTAAAAATGAAAAAAATTCTTAATCATTGCTACATTTTACTACTAGTATAATGTCCTCCTAAGGAAAAGTGAACATAGAGAAAATGTGGCGGCCATTTTGAAATTGAGGTCATGTTGACCTTGGTGACCTCAAAAAAACTTTTTTGGAAAAATCTCTATATAATCTTCATATAATATATAAGGTTACATAATGCTATTTATTTTGTATTTTCTGCATTCAATATGAAATAGGGAGGTAATTTCACTTAAACGTATGGCATTTTGACTTTATGGCTTTAACATTGGGCACTTCTAGAGTTAAAGCATATCTATAATTATTCTTCAAAATTGACATTAACAGCACTTACATTTTAGCAGGAAGTTCTGCACATTAAGACAATCTCAATCAATAAAAAAATCCTGCAGAACAAAAGTTTACTTGGTTTATTTTGTCATGAACAATGTTTGCATTTTCGTAGATTTATTCCAAGCACCACTCACTGCACAGACTTTAAATGTTTCCACTTTGTTAAAATCATACATTCTCTAATACAACAAATGCTTTCCTGGGGCATTATGGGAATAGAAAACATCTAAGTCCCAATAAAATACAACAACAGTTTTGAAGCTTAGGTACAAGCAGGCTCAAGAAGCCCCTTAATCCTCCACATGTAAAGTGCAAACAGGGGAAATTCATCTGAAAGAGGGATGACAAGTTTTTCCAACTGGGCTTGGAGATGGTGGGGTTTTGGCTCTGCTCTACCCAAGTTGGCTTGAATAAGTTGCTCCAGGGTCCAGAAAAGGTAAAAGGAATTCTCATACCTGACCCATTCTACCTGCTGTGGTTGTTGACCCTCAGGTACTTCCTGTAAAACACCAGAAGGGATTTTATTGATCAACAAAACTTAGTTATTCTATAGTTACTCTAAAACTTGATTAAGGTGGTGAATATAAATACAAAGGTGAACTCTGCAAGTTCCAAACATTTGGGGTTTTTTGACTCATAAGACAGATGCTGCCATTTGCAAATTCTATTAAGTGAAATGGGTCTCACTAAAGCAAATAAAATCCAAAACAATGAGTGAAGTAAATGCACAGAAGAAGAACTGGTGCTAACGGGGAAGATTAAAGGTTTGAAGCCCTGACTGGAGTATTTTTCAGTTCCACATCTTTACTTATGGATAACTAAAAGTGATTACTTCATGCCCTACTGAAATTAATTCCCGGCTAAACTATCAGGTAAGATTTCTTCTGCACCTAATGCCCATAGGGACTTTAAAAGTCACGGCCAGAAAAAAATAAAATAAAACAATAATAATATTGGGAGAAATATGACGTCAAGTCATGAGGAATTCAAGAGCACCCACTAGCTCAGGAGTAATAGTCAGCTACTTCTTTTGTGTTCCAACTGTAAAAAGGTTGTATGTGGAGGAAAGGCACATTATAGGAACCTTGAACATTACTGCCAAGGAGAAAAATATATAACCAGATTCATAAAACATGGACCATGGCAAAGGCATGGTAGCATGAAAGCACAAGGACAAATTTAATTCAGTAGCAAATCTTGATCAAAGGGACAAAAAAAAAGGGAGCGATAGGGTTTACTCATGTTTAATTGCTTTTGGTAAGTAGGTAAAACAAGACCAAAATTTCCAAGTTAACTCTACTCAGGGAATGCACATACAAAACATTTGCTTCCAATAGGAAATTCAAAGGGAGTGGAATAGTATATCTGATCACTATGTGTCGGATATTTGAGATGTTCATTCGAGCAATCATCATTTTTGTTTGCAAATTTTAAACATTCTTCACGTATTCAAATTTTAACCATTATCAAAAGTGAATGAATACATACATACTAGTCCTTCTCAAAAAATTAGCATATTGTGATAAAGTTCATTATTTTCTGTAATGTACTGATAAAAATTAAACTTTCATATATTTTAGATTCATTGCACACCAACTGAAATATTTCAGTATTATTTCAGTATATTACAGTATCGTTTCCATATTGATAATTTTGGCAAAAAAGTAAAGCAAAACCCAAAGTCCCGATCTAAAAAAAAATTAGCATACTTCATCCAACCAATTAATTAAAAAAAAAAAAAAAGTGTTTTTAATACAAAAAAAGTCAACCTAAAAATGATTATGTTCAGTTATGCACTCAATACTTGGTCAGGAATCCTTTTGCAGAAATGACCGCTTCAATGCGGCGTGGCATGGAGGCAATCAGCCTGTGGCACTGCTGAGGTGTTACGGAGGCCCAGGATGCTTCGATAGCGGCCTTAAGCTCATCCACAGTGTTGGGTCTGGTGTCTCTCAACTTTCTCCTCACAATATCCCACAGATTCTCTATGGGATTCAGGTCAGGAGAGTTGGCAGGCCAATTAAGCACAGTAATACCATGGTCAGTAAACCATTTACCAATGGTTTTTTGCACTGTGACCAGGTGACAGGTCGGGCTGCAAAATGAAATCTACATCTCCATAAAGCTTTTCAGCAGATGGAAGCATGAAGTGCTCCAAAATCTCCTGATAGCTAGCTGCATTGACCCTGCCCTTGATAAAACAGTAGACCATCACCAGCAGCTGACATGGCACCCCAGACCATCACTGACTGTGGGTACTTGACACTGAACTTCAGGCATTTTGTCATTTCCTTCTCCCCAGTCTTCCTCCAGACTCTGGCAAGTTGATTTCCGAATGACATGCAAAATTTGCTTTCATCCAAAAAAAGTACTTTGGACCACCGAGCAACAGTCCAGTGCTGCTTCTCTGTAGCCCAGGTCAGGCGCTTCTGCCGCTGTTTCTGGTTCAAAAGTGGCTTGACCTGGGGAATGCGGCACCTGTAACCCAGTCCACTGCTTCCACAGGTCCCCCAAGGTCTGGAATCGGCACTTCTCCACAAGCTTCCTCAGGGTCTGGTCACCTCTTCTGGTTGTGCAGCGTTTTCTGCCACACTTTTTCCTTCCCACAGACGTCCCACTGACGTGCCTTGATACAGCACACTGGGAACAGCCTATTCGCTCAGAGATTTCTTTCTGTGTCTTACCCTCTTGTTTGAGGGTGTCAATGATGGCCTTCTGGAAAGCAGTCAGGTCAGCAGTCTTACCCATGATTGCGGTTTTGAGTAATGAACCAGGCTGGGAGTTTTTAAAAACCTCAGGAATCTTTTGCAGGTGTTTAGAATGAATTTGTTGATTCAGATGATTAGGTTAATAGCTCGTTTCCCTCAGTGCAGCTAACTGAGTTATCAAAGGCGGGCCATGTCTCTCACTGTCTATGGTGTGAGGCATGTAAAAGAACCATTGCTGACTTTCGTAAAGAGTAGCTGCAAAGTTGTCAGCGTGTTTCTGTCCCTTGCTAAAAAGGGTTGTGACAGGAAGGGCATCCGACGTAGAAACCTCTGCCAAATCAAACGTATGAATCAGATGATTCGCTGTGGCGACTCCCGAGTAAAAGGGAAAAAGCTGAAAGGAAGACAGACAGACAGGTTAATAGCTCATTTAGAGTACCATTTCGTGATATGCTAATTTTTTGAGATAGGAATTTTGGGTTTTCATGACCTGTATGCCAAAAATCATCAGTATTAAAACAATAAATGACCTGAAATATTTCAATTGGTGTGTAATGAATCTAAAATATATGAAAGTGTAATTTTTATCAGTACATTACAGAAAATAATGAACTTTATCACAATATGCTAATTTTTTGAGAAGGACTCGTACATTTTTTTATTTAACCAAATTTACTGAAATGTACCAAAAGCGTTTTCATACGTTTCCTAAAATTGAAAAATCCATTGTTCTTTTTTTCTTTTGTGAAACTGCAATAATGAGAACACTGTTTGACTGAGATTTCTAAAAACAAGCATGAAAAAAAATTCTATTAAACTACTACTTACATCATACAGCAGCAGAAAACATTTGGAGGAACTTTCCAATGGCCCTCAATGAGATGACGAACAAACAGCACAATTTATAAATCAAATTATCCTTGTGCTGATCTGAGAAAAGTGAGCACAAAACTAAACTCTATACACAACTGGAGTCATAACAATAGGTTACAAGCATCCATAACATTGAAGTCATGCAATCACCAGCCCCAAATCTCAAATTTTATAACAATCATACCGGATACCACAAAACTCACCCCTTCCATAATCAGGCTTGGGGACAACAGCTATCACGCTGGTTCTTCTCCAAAAGTTTCATGAGATAGTTACCCTGCTTAATCCTGACCTGAACATAGCCACTTTTTATATAACTTATCTAACACAATATTAATCAAGCCCTCTGCTGACTGCTCAAAACTCTCACATCAGCACATTTGTTTTTCAGCTGTACTCTGCCCACTAATTTAGTTGACAGCTTCTATAGGGACAAATGATGAATGTACTCCAATGTATGTATGACCCAAATGGTAGCTATAGAGAATAAACTCATTGTCTCTGGAATTTTTAAAGAATTTACAATAAAAGACACCAGCAAGAATTTAATATGCTTAAATACCTGACAGAAACTACTGAGAGCAGAATTAGAACAAAGAGAGCCAAGATACGTATGCGGAGATAATACATCTGGAGGGTGGGGGGTGAAATGTCATTCCTTTCAGATCAGAGCCTCCTGGGAGGCAATGCAATAAGACTGCTTCAAGACGGCGTATGGGGTGGGTTCACAGAAGAGAGAGTGAGAGAGAGAGAGAGAGAGAAAGGATAGATGGCTTTCTGTCTCTCCAAAAATGGAAGATGGATAGAGACAGAAAATATGGAGGCATTGATGATCTCTCAGGAATAGGAAGCATTTGTCTGGTACAACAAAGATATGTATCTCCTGTGCCAACACCATATTTCATGTCCAGTTTGAGTAATCAAAGCCTGTCTGGTTTTGATATTCTAAATATTTTCTTATTCACTCACTCATTTGCCAAACTGCTTGATCCTACTACTAGGGTAACATGCATAACCATTCACACTTACACCTAAGGACAATTTGAAACAACCAACTAGGCTAACGTGCATGAATTTCAGTGGTTGTCAAATAGTTGGCGCATGAGGTGCGATGCTTGGGGGCACGTGTGTCCCCAGAGAACATGCTTTTTTTTTTTTTTTGCCGTATTAGGATAAAGTGTAATTCTACATCCACTACAGCAGGTGACGGTGACTTCCTCACTGTCATAGTGTGCACAGAGGCAAAATAAGAAGTGAAGTTAATAAACTCACCATGAAAATTTTTAACAGGGATGGAAAGAGTGGCAGAGAGAGACTGAGACAGTGAGAGAAATGAAAGTCTCCCGAAAGCCAAGTTGAGGAGGTATGATGAAGCGGATGTAGCACTCGGGTTCACTGTGCTGCGGTGAGAAACGAGGAAAGACCACTGTGTTTACTGTGTCTGAAAACATTGGCAGTGGACAACATGAACCCAAATAAATTCAGTAGTCACTTCAAGCCATCACACCCCGATCACATGATGAGTCGTGTGAGTTTTTTTCAGCGAAAACGTGCCGCGTATTGCCAACAACCATCCCGCTTTGTGAATGATACTTCAGAACACCAGTGAGTTCTGTTAGCATCAGATAAGGTGGAGTACCAAACTGCTCAGTGTAGAAAACCCCACAGCACAGCAGAAGAACTGATCCTACCTGCAGCAGACATGGTCTCTCGGATGACGTCACTGCTGCGAAAATAAATCTAGGTCCCAGTTCAGCATTGAGCAGGAGCTGAGAGTTCAGTATCGTGCTTTAAACACCGGCTTCGAAAAGCTGTGCACTGCGAAATGTGCTCATTATAGCCATTAATCTGGACTTAATAATTTTGACAATAGTTGTAGGTTAAAGTGTTTTATATATTGTGCTCCTGAGTTCATATTGCTGATCAATTTGAATTTATTATTATTTATTGATTTTATTTAATTTTATTTTTCAGTATAAAATGGTTCAAATTGGTCAAAAATGTCGACAGTTTAAATAAGGATATTTTTTGTTTCAGGCAAATTGATGCACTTTAAATCTTTTTTGTTTAAAGACTAAAAAAATTGTTAAAAAATTATTCTTTGTTGAAAGTTGATCTATATTTCGTCGTTTTTTTTTTTGTATTCCATAATGATAAGGATTTATTATGTTAATAAGGATACAGAGTATGCAGAGGATTACTTATAACAATTTTTAGACAAATAACACTATTTATATGGGAGGGGGCGAAATGTTTTCCTCTTCCTGGGGGGGGCAACAGAAAATAATTGAGAAGCACTGACCTAAGGACAATTTGAAACAGCCAACTAGGCTAACGTGCATGTATTTCGACAGTATGAAGAAACTGTAATGCCCAGAGCAAACCCACAAAAGCACAAGCACAAAGAGAACATGTGAATTCCACAGAAAAGCACCAGAGCCCAGGACTCAAACTCAGAACCTTCTTGCTGTGCTAACGGCTGTACTCCCCTAAAACTATTCTGTAACACTCAAACCTTTAGTTCGGAGTATAAATTTTACATTTTACTGCCTACATTCAGAGGAACACCCCTACCGTTGTCACTTTTCTACATGTTCTATACATCCCTAATGTACACGCTTGTGGCGAAGGTGGTAAGGACGAGTCTCAAAGGAGAAATCCATCATCGTTTTGGTGACACCAGATCAACTGTGTTGTTACAACAAGGTATTATTGGGAAGGAAGAAATTTTCCAGTTTGTCTGAAACCATCAACTGTTTATTGATAGATTTTTTTGGATTTTGCTAAGCTGTTTGTGATGACTGACATCTTAAAAGGCATCACAAGTTTAGTTCAAGGTAAGAAAGTTCATGTCCGTCTTCCAAGTGGAACATATACAAAGTGTGTGACAATTAACCCAGAGATTGCAAGTTCAAATCCGGGTTACTGCCACAGCCATTAATGATCGGGAGTCTATGGGATCTAACTGGCCAAGCTCTCAAAGAAAGGAAGGGTGATATACGCTCACTTCACTGTCACTCTCAGCGATCGCCAGCCAATCATGGTTATCTGTGATCTCATTTGTGCGAGGGGGGTAGTGCTTTCCCTGAGTGCACCGCAGTTCGAAAAGATATGGTGGCTAGCATTACATGTTATGGAGGGGACGTGTGCATGCTTTCGCGCCTCCCTGGTTGGTAGTGGTCATGTGTGATAGGGAAGGCAATACTTGAGTGGGTATTGGATACGACTAAATTAGAGAGAAAATTGGGGGGTGGGGGGTGATGTCCCTAACCTAGCACATGCACATCATCAAACCTGTATTCTTTTTCATCTGAAGTCTTTCTGCAGGTTTGCAGCTGCAGCATAAACAGTTTAAAAAGATGAGGTTAGCTGGACTGCTACGTTTTCATGACAGTTACTGCCGGTAGACATGAAGGCTGTGAAGTATGCAAAGCAGATGCTAACATTTTTTTCAGGCAAATGCATATTTTTGAATCATACTTCCTCCAAAATCCACTTAAATGGTCACAAAATGGCCAAAGTAATCCCTGCCATAGTCCTTACGTATCAACCAACTATGTGAGACCTATGCTTTAGCCTTCCTACTGTTTGGCTGGCAGATTCTCTCTGATTGCAGTACAGTGAAATGTAGGAGGAGGCATTTTAGAATTCATAACACATGAAATCTTATGGCCAATAGGCTGAAACCTCCCCTGTACATAAGCTAATAAAAAGAACCTGAGGTAACAGCATACTTATTCCCCCCAGAATTGAGTAAGTGATGATTGCGAAAAACATCACCCAGCCTTTTACTGTTTAGTTTTGATGAACCTGTGCACACTGCAGCCTTAGAATCCCGTTCTTGGCCAACACGCAGAGGGAATTCATGTAGTGCCTAATGCAGTGTCCAGATTCTTATTTTAGTCTTACCTTCTAAAGATTTAGCAAAGTGTGCATTTTAAGATATATTTCTGCTCAACACGGTTGTAAATAGCGGCTCTTTGAATTTCTATAGCCTTCCTGTTAGCTTAAACCACACTGACCATTCTCTTTGGACCTATTTCACCAAGACAAGTTATTTATGCTGTGACTTCATTTGCCCTTCATTTTTGGTTGCTAGAGCTCCTCTTTAAAAGATGTGGCATGTTAAGACAGCAGCTCTTACTGTGTCTTACATTCACTATGGAAACATAGTTAGACCAAGAGATGACTGACCGTAGCGTTGAACGTCACTGCAGTCTTACTGCTAAGTCACTCAATCACAATCTCCGATGGAGTGAAAGTGATATGACAAAGAGGAAAAGCAATATAGAAAGAACATGATTTATTTCTTCAAGCTGAAGAACACTGCAGGTCTCTTTCCCCAAACCTGAGAAGGAATAAGAAAGAAGAGGAACAATATAAAGCCAAAAGCCAGCAGGAAAAGCAGTATGAAAGTTCCCACTACTACAAATTCAGCGCATGTCCATCATACAAGGCTGAAAGATTGATCTGGAAAATGCTTTCCCAAAATGACATTTGTAGAGAAATATATAATGACAACAGTGCTTTGAAAAGCCAGGTGAAGTACACCTCTTTTTTTTTGGCCGCTGCATAATTAACATTCATCTAAATGCATAGGCTGTACAATGTGCCTACCCAACGAGGGACCGCTGTAGCTCTGCTTGTGCCATCTTTAATAAGCTAGAAAAGGAGAAGGATGGGGGAGGCAACGTTCTGGCAGGTTGCAAACTAGGACAAGTAGTACGTGCTTCGTAGTGATTAGAAGAAAAAAAAGAAAAGGAAAAAAGAGGGTAAAACATGACCCGGATTCCCTAGTGGTCCTTCAGTCAGCCAAGTTTCAAAGTCTTCAAAGATATGCGAATTATCCTCACATCTCTTTGGTTTTTCATATCACCAGCATGAAATCGAACAGTTTTTCATATCACCAGCATGAAATCGAACAGAAAAGTGACTGTGTTAGGACCCGCTATAAATTAAAATTGATAATCGCAGACCGAGTCATTGTTGTAGGGTGGCCAATATAATGGTCAGACCACTTCGCAATGATCTCATGGAAGCCACACACTCCGCATCTATTTGTCCCTTTAGCCCTCTGTCCCAAACATAAGCATCAAAATTATGCTCACAGAAGTATGTTCATGAAAATACTACATAAAATACAATATGAAAATTCAATGTGCTTGATAACCCCAAACGTTTGGCAGGTGATGATTAGATTAGAGAACGAAATTAGAATTACAGATAAGGGAAGCGACTACCAAGATTAGATTCCATCCGAGTCCTGGACTCTCCACAGATATTGTGACAGATAAGTAAGCTGTGTGAAAATAATGAACTTGTGTGTATCTGCTCCCTTTTTTTAGCCACCACCAGTGAAAGTAAGCTGAGCAGGAGTTATAGAAATGGGTTTCCTTTGTACCAACTGTTTGCGTGTTAACACTGTTAGCTATATAGGGGGCATGGCACTTCATAAAACCTCTGCACAATACAGGCACAAAAAAGATTTATTTCAAACCTTGCAACTTTCTGATCTGAAACCAACCAATGACACACATCAAAACCTGTAAACAAGCAAACAGCTAAGACCCAGGTGCTCATGTACTGTTAAAGAATGAGGCGTGGGAGGTTTCTCCTCTGTTACTGTGGGCAGAAGTTTGTGTTGCTGAGGGGTTAGATTTCCTGTCATGGACCTGATCTTGCTGAAACTCTTTGATGCAATGCACTTGATTTGTTTAGTTATTTGCACCTTGTTCTAATGCTGTCGCTTCATTCAAAGGAAACACTGTTGTTTAAGGTCAATGTTTTCAAAAGTTTCAGAGGAGATGCACTAATGTTTTACCTATAAACCATTTTATCCTAACAAAGCATTACTTGAACGTGTCATCACTAATCTATCAGCAACATATTTGGCTGACTGGTGCCAAAATTTTAAAGTGATTCTTCTCAATTTTAGTTTTTGCAAAGCTACTAAATATTGTATCAGTTGAGCAGTACTTATACAAGGCAATGTTGAGTCTGTAGACTTATCACTTATGAACATTTAACAGTACATTCGACCACAAAAAAACAGACCAGCCCAAGTTTCACATTTTTTGTCAATTGTTTTGGTACTTGAACCTGGTGACCAACCAGGGACTTCTTGTGAGGAGTTTGCATGCTCTCCCTGCGCATGTGTGGGATTCTTCTGGTGCTCTGGTGTCCCCCCACAATCCACAGCCATGCAAATTAGGCAAACTGGCTACTCCAAGTTGTCCGTGTAACATATTTTCCAGGCCATAAGGCGCACTTAAAATCCTTTGACATCATCGAAATTGACGGTGCACTTTATAACCCAGTGCACTTTATGTATTGACGAAGGCATGTGGTGTGCACAGGACCCCAAAATTGCACCAGTTAAAAGACATGCTTACGGGGTGGATTTCATACTGAAGGCTATCGGTCACGAAGTAAAACAGAAATAGAGCAGCTGCCATAGAATTCAATATTAATTAATCGATGGTACAAGAGTGGAGGAAACAAGAAGATGCCCTGCGCCAAGTAAGTAAGACCAGACAGAGTTTAAGAGGGAACAAAGCAAGATGGTCACTGTTAGAGGATAAAATTGAACAGTGGGTTATTGAACAGAACAGCAAGTAGAAGCGTTTCTGCAGTCTCTATTTGACTCAAGGCAACAAAGGTAGCATGTGAAATGAAGATAGACGACCTTCAAGTGGCTCCTTCTTGGTGCTTCCATTTTATGAAAAAGCATAATGTCTCAACCCGTGCAAGAAGTACCGTCTCACGGCAACTGCTAAAAGACTATGATGAAAAGCTGACTAATTTCCGCACCTACTGCAAAACAAGATCACTAAAAAGAAGAGCCGTTCAGAACACATCACTAACATGGACGAGGTCCCCCTCAGCTTTGATATCCCTGTGAACCATACTGTCGATAAAACTGGGATTAGTATGGTATCTGTACACACCAACAGGAATGAGAAGTCATTCTTCACTGTAGTACTTGGCTGCCAGGCTATTAGTCAGAAACTATCACCCATGGTCATTTTTAAACGGAAGACTTTGCCAAAAGAAAAGTTTCCAGACAACGTCATCATGAAGGCGAACATACAGGGCTGGATGGACGAGGAGAAAATGGGTGAGTGACAGATGTTTGTTAAGAGACCGGGCAGTTTTTTCCACAAAAATCTCCGTCTCTGCTAATCTGCGATTCCATACGTGCTCATCTTACTGGCACTGTTAGAAACCTGATGAAGCAAACTTGCCATCATTCCGGGTGAATTAATAAAGGAACTCCAACCACTGGATATTGGCATCAACGGGTCACTTAAACTTAAACCGCAAGCTGCGTGGGAGCACTAGATGACAGAAGGTGAACACATTCACCAAGACGGGGAGGCAATGTAGGGCGAGTTATGCCACTATCTGCCAGTGGATTGTGGATGCCTGGGCTAAGATTTCAGTCTCAAGTGTCATCCGAGCTTTCAGCAAGGCAGGAATCATCACTGATCAACCAATTAACAGCTACGAGACTGACTCGGATAATGACGAGCGGGATCAGGGCACGCTTGATGTTGAAATTGCGCAACCATTAAACATGGACACAGAAGATGAAGAATTTGATGGATTTATGGAAATGGAATAAAATGATTTTATTGTTTTGTATTGTTTGTATTGACTGAACACAGAGTTATTAAATGTGTTATTAAGTGTATTAAGTTAGGTGGATGGTATTAAACGTATTACCGCAGATGTATTAAATTCATAACTGCCAACATTCAGAAAATTGAAATAGTAATAGGGGGTCCAGGGGGATGTGCACCCTGGTCAGGGTCCAGGGACGAAGTCAAAGCTTTTTAACAAATTAACTATCAGAAAATAAACCTTAAAACTACACCCTTCAAAAAAAAAAAAAAAATTATTCTATTAACTAAGTAACATGCACTAATTTCACATGTAGAATAACAATAATGATGTATGAGAGATGTAAGACAGTGGTGAGGTGTGCTGTCGGTGTGACCGACGAATTCAAGGTGGAGGTGGGACTGCATCAAGGGTCAGCTCTGAGCCCCTTCTTGTTTGCTATGGTGATGGACAGGCTGACAGACGAGGTGAGACAAGAATCTCCATGGACTATGATGTTTGCAGATGACATCGTGATCTGTAGTGAGAGCAGAGAACAAGTGCAGGAAAATCTAGAGAGGTGGAGGTATGCCCTGGAAAGGAGAGGAATGAAGGTTAGCCTCAGAAAATCAGAATACATGTGTGTGAATGAGAAGGACCCAGGAGGAACGGTGATGTTACAGGGAGCAGAGATAACGAAGGTGGAGGATTTTAAGTACTTAGGCTCAACAATCCAGAGCAATGGAGAGTGTGGAAAAGAGGTGAAGAAGCGTGTGCAGGCAGGCTGGAATGGTTGGAGAAAAGTATCCGGTGTGATGTGCGATAGGAGAGTGTCAGCAAGAATGAAGGGAAAAGTGTACAAGATGGTGGTGAGGCCAGCGATGTTGTATGGCTTAGAAACAGTGGCGCTGAGGAAAAGGCAGGAGGCAGAGCTGGAGGTAGCGGAGATGAAAATGTTGAGGTTCTCCCTGGGAGTAACGAGGATGGATAGGATCAGAAATGAGTATATCAGAGGGACAGCCCACGTAAGATGTTTTGGAGACAAAGTCAGAGAGGCTAGATTGAGATGGTTTGGACATGTACAGAGGAGGGATAGTGAGTATATTGGCAGTAGGATGCTGAGGTTGGAACTACCAGGCAGAAGGCCTCGAGGAAGACCGAAGAAGAGATTTATGGATGTGGTGAAGGAAGACATGAAGGTCGTTGGAGTCAGAAAAGAAGATGCGGAGGACAGGGTGAGGTGGAGGCGGATGATTTGCTGTGGCGACCCCTGAAGGGAGCAGCCGAAAGTAAAAGAAGAAGAAGAAGAAGAAGAATAACAATAATGTCCAACATGAGCATTGAGGAAATAAAATGAATATTTAACAAAGATTTGGGCAGGAACACCAACATAAAAATAATCTCTTATTTAACTATATAGGAGTGAGTGAGTGAATTACTGCTTAATGCTGCTTGGGCAATAGTTTTAAGTATATACAGTACATAGAAAACAGTTCACTCGTTATTGCAGCACCGTCATAATACGTGATCACAATAGGCTACAACTTGGCATTTGAGCCACTACTAACATCTGTTGCGATGGAAAACGGGCTGTTTTTCATGGCATCAATCATAGTTTTCCTCCCATCACTGGCCATTTCATGAATTATACTAGTTGTTTTTGTCCTAGCACATGAAAAATTCTTTACTTCGTCCGAATTTGGAAATGCTTTCCTTAACAAGGGTCCGGCATGGCTCGCAACAGCGACAGGGATATAGTGTTCAACAAAAAAAAAAAAAAATGAAGCAAAGAAACATTCAGCCCTTATTGTTGACAGTTCATTTGTAGTTGCAACCCACTTGATTAATTTTGAAGTTTTAGCAACATTCGCCACACTTTCATTGTGCACAGACATTTTCGCATGAGTGACAATGTCTGACCGACCACCATGGCTAATTGATACATCACGCCAACATGGATTGAAAAAGGCAAAATATTCACCCTTCATTGACTTTGAAATGAATGGGAATTCTTCTCCATAGGAATCCTTATAGCACTGTCCCTCCCCTTGGCCGGCATGTTTAGTTCATAGTCATGCTTCATTCCTGCACCATCGATGAGATCACCATTTCTCCATGTCATACAGACAAACTATCTAACAGCGTCTCTGATTGGCTAAGCGCGGCCAGACATCAGGCAATAGCCAATGAAATTTAGCGTACGATCTGCTTTCACAGGCCAGGGCGGTGTTGTGTCAAAAGTAACCCGGGCAGTGACCGAATTTTAAAATGACTTGTAAATTCGTATTATCGTAATTAACATCAGAAATCGTAATGAATACGATTTTTTCATAAATGTTGGCAGCTATGTAAGTGTATTACATAACTGTATTAAGTGCACTACCGTAAGTTAAGTGTATTACGTAAGGTACGTGTATTAAGTTCTGTGTATTATACAACTTAAGTGTAGTACCATAACTTACCAGTAAGTACATTAATGTGAAGTGTGTTAAGTGTGTTACATAATTAAGTGCAGCACCGTAAGTTACTGGTAAGTGTATTACAGTAAGCCCTTGTCCATTTGCGGTTCAGCGCTCGCGGCCCCGCATACTCGTGGATTAGCAGCAGTCCTGGAAGTTACTGGAACGTGATTCAAATTTAGCCAATGAGTGAGAGCTTTTGTTTCTCCCTCCTGCTGATTGGTTGCAGATGATGTGTACACCTCCTTTTTTCCTTCATCGCGCACATGTCTTCAACATGATTGCTTGAATTGTGAATTTACGGTTTTTTAGTGTCTTTTTAATTACAGACCCTCCCCAACTTACGTTTTAGTTAAGTTCCGGACGGCCGAATGTAAGGTGAAAAAACGCAAGTTGTTACTGTATGTTCCAGTGATGCATGACGTTCATACTGTACTATACATCCATAAATACCATTACCGTATCTCATAAAACACCCCTAAATCAATTATTATAAACATTGTAAAATAATATCAAATAATAAACATTAATTTAAAATAAATTCAATTCAAGCAAAATAATTTTAAATAGATAAATTTTAATCAAATTCACTCATCAAATATCAAATACAATATTAAATATAACCTTTAACATGCTCTGTGATGCGATCTTTCTGCTTGTAAATAGTTCCGATGGTCGATGGAGCCATTTGGAAGAAACGTGCAACATTCACATGTTTTCACCAGCATCAATTTTGTTGATAATAGCCATCTTCGTTTCTAACGAGATGGCTTGCCGCTTTTTCTGATTACCACTATCACTAGTAGGCTTACGCTTCTGACCAACCATATTTGCTTAGGATTACTAAAGTCCGCAAAACAGTGTAAACACAAAGATCACAAAGACGACGTCTTAACACAAGGGTAACACGCAGTGAACTGGGAAGAAGCAGGGTACGTTCAGTCTGTCGTTTGTAAACAATGGATGCAGTGTCATTATGACATTGCATCATTACGTCGGCGTACTATGTAGGTACGTCTCGTACTACAGAGAGCACGCCAAACTCAAAATTTGACTTAAAAAAAAAAAAAAAAAAAAGTAAAATCACAAAATACATAAAACAAACGAACGTAAGTCAGGGAGCGTCTATATTATTTAAGACATATGATGCCACTCAAATGCTCTGCATAGTCTCTAGCTTCTGGTAAGGCGCCCAAGTGCTTTATTTATTCATAAATATTGCCACAGTACAAAATTAAAAGATTTTTACTTCTTCATTACTATATTTTACTGAATTATTACTGTATTAATGAGCAACACTGTCTATAAAATGTGTTTAAGAAGCATATTTTAGTGTAAATTTTAGTGTGGGAAGGTGCGAATAATGGGGGTTACTATAAGGTTAAGTGTATTAAGTGGTGTATTAATGTTAATACACTCAATATTAATACTTTTTGGGCTTTTTACACCTGAGCCATATTGGCTCATCAGGCCAGTACTTACACCCAATTTGCATAGCATGAAGCGACTAGGAGTTCAACTCCTCCTGGATGGGACACTAGTACATCGCAAGTTACCTTCGCAGTATATTTATTACTGGTACCCATTTATACTGCTGGGTGAACAGAGGCACACTTGTGATTGAGACCTTGCCCAGGGGTCTTAGCACAGTGGGGGGGGGGGTCTAACTGGGATTCGAACACACAACCTACCGATCATGAGCCCAGCAACCTAACCACTACTCTACTGGCCCCACCAAATTAATACACTTAACATTAATAAAACCCTCCCTGAATCGCCACCTTATCGTGGTGGAGGGGCATGAGTGACCTAATGATCCTAGGAACTATGTTGTCGGGGGCATAATGCCCCTGGTAGGGTCACCCAAGGCAAACAGGTCCATGGTGAAGGTCCGGACAAAGTGCGATTCAGAAGACCCCTATGCCATCTCAGAGGAAACAATTGAAGCAGTCTCCCTTGCCCGGACGCGGGTCACTGGGGTTCCCTCCTGGACCAGGCCCGGGGGAGGGGCTCGAAGGTGAGCGCCTGGTGGTCGGGCGTATGCCCATGGAGCCTGGCCGGGCCTAGCCCGAAAAGGAGACATGGGTCCGCCCTCCCATGGACCCACCACCCATGGGAGGAGTTTTATGGGTCGGGTGAAATGTGAGTTGGGTGGCAGCCAAAGCATGGGTTCTGTCGGACCGATCCTCGGCTACTCACTCTGACTCTCAGGACATGGAATGTCACTTCTCTGGCGGGAAAGGAGCCTGATTTGGTGCGTGAGGTGGAGAGATACCGACTAGATATAGTCGGACTCACCTCAACGCATAGCTTGGGCTCTAGAACCATCCATCTCGAGAGGGGCTGGACCTTCTTCTATTCTGGAGTTGCTCATGGGGAAAGGCGGCGAGCCGGTGTGGGTATTCTTGTTGCCCCCGTCTCGGTGCTGAAATGTTGGGGTTCTCCCCGGTTGACGAAAGGGTAGCTTCCCTCCATCTTTGGGCAGGGGGACGGGTCCTGACTATTATTTGCGCTTATGCACCAAATGACAGTTCAGAGTACCCACCTTTTTTTGGAGTCTTTGGGGGGAGTGTTGGAGAACTTGGGCTCCCTCGGGAGACTCACTCGTTGTCTTTGGAGACTTCAACGTCCATGTGGGCAACGATAGTGTAACCGGTAGGTACGGCCTCTCCAGTCTGAATCCGAATGGTGTTTCGTTGTTGGATTTCTATGCTCGTCAGTTTGTCTATCCCGAACACCATGTTCGAAAGTGTGTCCATACGTGCACTTGGCACCAGGACACCCTAGGTTGCAATTAGATGATTGACTTTGTAGTCGTGTCATCGGACTTGCGACCATATGTTCTGGACATTCGGGTGAAGAGAGGAGTTGAGCTGTCTACCGATCACTACCTGGTGGTGAGTTGGCTTCGGTGGTGGGGGAGGTTGCCTTCCAGACCTGGCAGGCCCAAGCGTGTAATCATGGTCTGCTGGGAACATTTGACGGAGTCCCCGGTCTCAGAGGCCTTTAACTACCACCTCCGGCAGAGCTACAACCACGTCCTGGAGGAGGTGGGGGACACGGAATCAGAATGGGCCATGTTTCGTGCCTCCATTGCTGAGGCGACAGCCCATAGCTGTGGCCGTAAGGTCGTCGGTGTTTGTCGTGGAGGTAATCCCCGAACCCGGTGGTGGACACCTGCGGTGAAGGGGGCCGTCCAGCTGAAGAAGGAGGCCTATCAGGTTTTATTAGCCTGTGGGACTCCCGAGGCAGCAAACGGGTACCGGCAGGCCAAACGTGCTGCAGCCAAGGCTGTTGCAGATGCAAAATCTCAGGCGTGGGAGGAGTTCGGTGAGGGCCTGGAGAGTGATTATTGGTTGGCCTCAAAAAGGTTCTGGACCACCATCCGACGCCTCTGGAGGGGGAAGCTGTTCTTCACAAACAGTTTACAGTGGAGGTGGGGAGCTGCTTACCTCGACTGGGGATGTCGTCGAGAGGTGGAGGGAATACTTTGAGGACCTCCTCAATCCCACCAACAAGCCCTCCGTGGAAGAGGAAGACCCTGGGGTTTTGGGTGGGGGTCCGCCCATCACTGGAGTGGAGGTCACTGAGGTTGTCAAAAAGCTCCTCGGTGGCCGAGCTCCGGGGTTGGACGAGATCCGCCCGAAATATCTCAGGGCTCTGGATGTTGTAGGACTGTCTTGGTTGACACGTCTCTGCAACATCGCGTGGTCATCAGGGGCTGTACCTCTGGATTGGCAAACTGGGGTGGTGCTCCCAATTTTTAAGAAGGGGGACCGGAGGGTGTGTTCCAATTATCGGGGAATTACACTCCTCAAACTATCTGGAAATGTCTATGCAGGGGTACTAGAGAGGAGGATCTGAACGATAGTAGAACCTCGGATTCAGGAGGAGCAATATGGTTTTCGTCCTGGCCGTAGCACTCTTGACCAACTCTATACGCTCGACAGGATTTTGGAGGGGGCATGGGAGTTTGCCCAATCTGTCCACATGTGCTTTGTGGATTTGGAGAAGGCTTTCGACCATGTCCCTCGAACGATCTTGTGGGGCGTGCTCTGAGAGTACGGCATTCCGGACCCGTTGCTACGAGCTATTCGGTCGCTGTATCACCGGAGCCAGAGTTTGGTCCGTATTGGTAACAGCAAGTCGAATTCGTTCCGGTGGGCGTTGAAGTCCACCAAGGCTGTCCTTTGTCACTGATTCTGTTCATAATTTTTATGGACAGAATTTCTAGGCGCAGTCGAGGCGATGAGGGGTTCTGGTTTGGTGGCCATCGGATCTCGTCTCTGCTTTTTGCGGATGATGTTGTCCTTTTGGCTTCATCAAGTCGGGACCTCCAGCTCTCATTGGAGCGATTCGCAGCCGAGTGCGAAACAGTCGGGATGAAGATCAGTACCTCCTAGTCTGAGGCCATGGTTCTCAGTCGGACAATGGTGGAATGCACCCTCCGAGTCGGGAATGAGGTCGTGCCCCAAGTGGAGGAGTTTAAGTATCTTGGGGTCTTGTTTACAAGTGAGGGAAAGATGGAGCGAGAGCTCGACAGATGGATCGCTGCAGCCTCTGCTGTTAAGCGGTGCCTGTACCGGTCCGTCGTGGTGAAGGAGCTGAGCCGCAAGGCGAAGCTCTCAATTTACCTGTCGAGCTACGTTCCAACCCTCACCTATGGTCACGAGCTTTGGGTAATGACCGAAAGAACAAGATCACGGATACAAGCGGCTGAAATGAGCTTTCTTTGCCGGGTGGCGGGGTTCTTTCTTAGAGATAAGGTGAGAAGCTCTGCCATCCGGGGAGAGCTCAGAGTAGATCCGCTGCTCTTCCACATTGAGAGGGGCCAGTTGAGGTGGCTTGGGCATCTGGTCAGAATGCCCCCCCCGGACGCCTCCCTGGTGTGGTGTTTCGGGCATGTAAGACCCCGGAGTCGACCTAGAACATGCTGGAGGGACCATGTCTCTCGGTTTGTCTGAGACTGCCTCGGTGTCCCCCCAGGAGAGTTGGAGGAAGTGGCTCGGGAGAGGGACATCTGGACCTCTTTGCTTAGGTTGCTGCCCCCATGATCCGACCCTGGACTAAGCGGAAGATGATGATAATGATGATGAACATTAATACACTGAATACAGTATTAAATGTATTGGGCATTGGTAGTCTCGTGGGTAGGGCACAGGATCGCTGATTCTAAGGTTGGCGAGTCCCCACAAGGTTGCCACTGTCCCCCCAGTGCAGCTAACTGGGTTATCAAAGGCCATGTATGTCACAAGTATGTCTCACTGTTTATGGTGAGAGGCATGTAAAAGAAACATTGCTGACTTTCGTAAAGAGTAGGCTGCAAAGCCGTCAACGTGTTTCTGTTCCTTGCTAAAGGGTTGTAACAGGAAGGACATCTGATGTAAAAACCCAAGCCAAATCAAATGTGTGAATCAGATAATTCGCTGTGACGACTCTAGAGAACGAGAAAAGGATGAAAAGAAGACAGTATTAAATGTATTACCGTTAAGTGTATTTTATATTTTGTGCTACAGCTGAACAGTGATGAGTTATAGTGAGTTAAATAAAGTTTGGTTTATCTGACTTAGCTCGCTTAATGTCTGTTGTAATGTGGTGCACGTGATGTATGGACAGAGAATGTTCAAAGACTGTTCATTGGTGCTGCGCCTTATAATCCAGTGTGCCTTATGGCCCAGAAAATATGGTATGTCAATACTGCAATGTGGTTGCACCGTACCGCAAGTGTGGGCTCTCTGTGTGCTCACTTTGGATGGGTTAAATACAGAACCTAATCTCATTTGTGATATTTATACAAATCATTTTCAAATTAGCCTAATGTGCACAACTTTGGACTGAAGTGCCCCTCCTCTCCAGTTCAGGCAGGGACCGCCCACTCAACTCAATCTCGCAAGCTGATTGGCTTAGACGCGTGACGCTATTGCCTGGCACATTCTCGCGGGATTTTTTGTGTATTTGTGATCTTACTGTATAGTGTTTGTGAACGTCCTGCACCGCGGAGAAGAGCTATTGTCAGAGGTGAGTACAGTACTTAAAATATTTATGTATAAATTCTATTTAAATATTAATACATTACAGTATTTACATATGCATATAACTGCGTAACGTTTAATATACACTTCTTGATATCGTATAGACGTGAAAACATAGAAATGAGACAACATGGTAGAAATGGGAGTGGTGGGGCGGGGCGTTCCTACTTCGCAGTTGTTCGAATATTGCGGTCAGGTCTGGTCTACATTATCCGCGATATTGGAGGGATGACTGTAACGATGAAATCGCTTAACGGCAAGGTCTACAGAACGTAACCCTGTCGTTAAGTGAGTGGAAGGTTGTGAGTTCAAATCCCAGTTAGATCCCCCACTGTGCTAAGCCCCTGGGCAAGGTCTGAACCACAAGTGTGCCCGTGTTCACCCAGCAATATAAATGGGTACCAGAAAAAAATATACTGGAAAGGTAACCCGCGATGGACTAGCGTCCCATCCAGAAGAGGTCGAACTCCTAGTAGCTTCACGCTACAGAAACCGGGAATAAGCACCGGCCTGATGAGCCACTAGGCTAGGTGTAAAAAGCCCAGCAGCCTTTTACCTTACCTTAGCACCAGTGATGAGTCAAATATATGTTGTAAATGAAGCCTCCATATGAAGCAACACAGATTGTGCTTACTAGGTCGTTAAAATAAACCCCATAGGCTTGTTGAGTTCAGCTCGCACTCAAAATGTTCACGCTACTGTGATACTGAACTAAACAAGACTAATAAGCATGTATTCAGTATGTTTTCTCGTGAAATCATCCAAACTGGAACTGACAACAACTTCCAGAAACTGATTTCGTTTTCTGGTGGTGGTGTGTTTCAATACCCACAGCCCCCCACCCACACACCCCCACCAAGCTCCAGTGTGTTATGCCCAAGAGATGTTATTACAAGACAGCAAATCAATTCGGCTGTCTTCGAGAGTCCATTTGTCGAGTTTTATCTAAGATGATCTGATTTCAAGTGTGTGGGCTTCTACCGTTTAAAAAAAAACCCAACTTTCCTTTGTTGGGTAGCACATGAAGTCATGACCATGCTCTCATGGACTACCATTTTCAGCATCACTCACAATCAGGGTCATTCGAAAGGAGCCCTCAACATGACGCCCTACAAATTTTATGCCTCATGCCTTCTTCCAGACCAATAAATGAACTGAATCACTAGATATGATAGAATACTATCAATTAGATGTTACGTTGATTCTTCTAGCATATTCTTCGTTCCTTTGGTTAATATGATACAAAGATATGTTTTATATCTTAGGACACGATTTGTCTTCTCCAAACTTATAGACTTAAAGTATATTAATTCCACTGCTTCTGTTTTTAACCGATTTTCTTCATTATAGAAAATGATGGTTTATACTATTCGTACCGATTTTAGTCATCTGACCAATCCGAAACAGAGGCTATACAGTCGGCCTTCTACTTATGAAATCTCTGAATATGAAAAATCCAGGTTACGAAAAACATTTTCCTAAATTTTTGTCCTTTGTATACGAAACAACTTCTTACGAAAAGCGCCAAATGCGCCATTCAAAAATTCAAACGCGCCATTCAAACAATGCACGAGTTGCTCTCCATTGACTCTCTCCCAACATCCCACCCCGCTGGCCCCCCAATGTCTAGGAGGGATGACGCAGCTCCCTCCCATTGGCTATCTCCCAATATCGCACCCCACTGGCCTCCCATTGGCTAGGAGGGAGCTGAACCCCATTACTGTTCACATACTTCTTGTTTGTCACAAGCGTGAAGGAGATTTAAACAGGATTGTTGGCTCGTGAGTTTTTTGAGACTGATCATTGCAGCATTATATTTTGTTATCCATCATGGGCCCCAAGAAAGGGATTCCTGGTGACACCGAAAAAAAGAAGCGGGCTCCGTTATCAATCGAAGTGAAGTAGGAAATTTAAAAAATACGAAAGTGGGATGCGGTTGAACGAAATCGCAAAAGGAGTATGGCCGAAACCCCTCTACCATTGGAAAGATACTGAAGCAGAAGGAGACCTTAAAAGCGACAACCCCTTCGAAAGGTCTCTCTGTGATATCAAAAAAGAGGTTGTCACTGAACGACGAGATGGAGAGACTGTTACTGCTTTGGATAAAGGAGAAAGAAATCGCCGGAGATACAGTGACGCAGGTAATAATTTCAGAAAAAGCAACCGCCATATTTAGTGACCTTGTGAAGGAGGGTGGGGGTGAGGTTTCTCTGGACCAGTAACCCCAGACTTTAAAGCGTTGCATGGGTGGCTCAAGAGATTTAATAAGAAGGTAAATAATTTTCTGTAACTTTTAACACATATTTCATGCAAATTGGTGTACTTTTATCATTTCTAAAGGGTTGATGGGGTAGGCTTGGGAGTCTTGGAATGAATCACACGTTTTGCATGTAAAATGCACCTCTACTTACAAAAACTCCAGGTTACAAAAAAGGCGCTAGAACGGATTAATTTCGTACGTAGAGGGCCGCCTGTACTTGGAATGATGAATATACTTCAGTTCAGTTCATTTTCTGTAACCTCTCAGTCCTAATTAGGGTCACGGGGAGGCTAATGCCGATTCCAGCTGACTGCTGGGCTAGGGCAGAATACACCCTGGATAGCTTGCCATTCCATCGCAGAGCTGGCTGAAACACGCCGACAGCTTTGCAGCCTACTCTTGTCGAAAATTAGCAATGGTTCTTTTACATGCCTCACACCATGGCTGGCCTTTGATAACCCAGTTATCTGCACTGGAGGAAGAATATACTTGTAATAACAAAAGAAACATGATATTTTACAGGTTATTGCAGAACAAAATTTGAACGGCCACCTAAAGGTTATATGCCTCTGTGTGGTATACAAAGTGGACATTGTTAGGTCAAGACGCAGTGCTGGCTTGGTACCTGTCGTAGTATGTCTGGAAGATGTCTTGTTTTTTCAAAGGCTTAAGCATTGTTCAGATATCACATTCACAATAAAACGGCCCACATAAGGCCAGAATGAGCTTGACTTCTGACCTATGACATCCATAATCGAATCGGTTTGCCAATGAATCGGGGCGGATATTTCCGCAATGTTTGAAGAAAATCAAATTAAAGTGTGCTTGAGACCGCGTTAACTAGAATCTCCAAAATGAGGGCAAAGTAGTCTTGATCCTCAAAATGTAAAATCAGTTTATCCAAGTAAAAGTGGATCTCTCAGACAAAGTTTGAAGAAAATCCCTCAAAGGGTGTTTGACGACCTGTTTGCGACCCCATGCACCCTGGTGTCATCTTAGTAGACCTCATTATACCATCAATTTTTACAAGAGCCCACAACTTGAAAGCATCAATGATCCACTGAAAATGTTTAATGCATTCTTCTCAAAAGCAGTTTCTTTCAGAGAGAGTTACTGTTTTTATACACTGCCCAGGAAAAAAAAAAAAAAGTGATGCCTATAACCTCCTAATTGCGTAATCACCATGGCATTGTTCTGACAGAATGACGCATCACCACATTTAGTTCCATACAGAGTTGGGTTTGTTTTTAACTGACATCTTAAAATCGGTGACAAAAAAAAAAAAAAAAAAAAAAAAAAAAAAAAAAGCTATTCAGAAGAGTCAAATTCTGATTGACAGCTGTGTATTGATTACAGTCTGATGGGCATGTTTGAAGATTTAAAAACTGCCGAGTTTGAATTCTACATGAATTGTCTGAAGTTTACACAGAATGGAGTGGAAAACTATAAAGTGATCGATGGTTCTAGATGACCAGAAAGGCCAGGCCACAATGGCCAGAGCTGATAGGGTTCATTCATTTATTTCATTATACGTACTGTTTATGCTGTTAAAGGTAGCAGGGGCCATCACAGACACAACCCTCCACTCACATTCACACCTCAAATAGCTAATTGGCTTCATGCATGTCTTTGGACTGTTGAAAAAAACTAAAGCACTCAGAGTCAACCCACACAAACATGGAGAAAACATGCACTTTCATGGGATCCATTACAGAACAGGGACTTTGTGGCTACAAAACTGTTAGATGATGCAGTGTCCACCCTGCTATTGATGTTTTTCCTGTGACAGCATGACTCATGTTGGTTTTGATCTATAGTGACTTCCTAAAAATAAGTTTTTAAAATCAGAATTAGGGACTTATTTAATCCTTAACTTATTGAACTTATATGATTTTGAAAGTGTCATCTTAAAACCAGCCATCATCTCTAAAGAACATGCAGCCACAACACACTTCAAAATGAGTAATTTTTTTGACTTTTGGGTTGGGGATGCATTATTTATTCATTTATGGCAAAAGTAATACTTGAGAAACGTTAAGATTATCATCTAGATGAGTTGGAAAATGGAACTTTTCTCCAAAGCAAAATAATGAGTGATAGAAACACAGATGGCCCTCACCACTCATTTCCAGCTATTAGTTATATAAATTTGAGTAATAAAAGTAAACAGCTAATTTAATTAAACACACAGATTGGACGGCAGCCACACTGATTATTTTCTATCTATTTATAAGATCAATTTCTCATTGTAGCACTAAAGAATTTAAACTGATCTTTGCCATATGGCTGAGACCAAAGGAAATGTCCTTTTTTTTATATGTAGAAAATTAGGGATAGCCATTATACATTACAACATGGATAGCTGGGGTAAAATTCTTTTTCCAGGAAGCCAATATTTTCTTTTGTATCAAACCGTTTAGTCAATATCAATGGTCCCAATCTTAATTTAATTTCAGACAAATATTTCCGGACCTTTACTCAGGACATTTGAGAGGTTATTCATCAGTCTTCATGAAGCAGTTTGGTTAGTCATTTCTCTTTGGATTCTAAGAATTGGTGCATTTATATCAAGGTCAAATGACACTCATGTACACTTAAACTTCAAATAATTATGTAGCCACTTCAGAACTAATATCTTTGTGCACAACACAGATGTAAACAATTTCCTAGTAAACATGCTTTTAAATGGAAGGCAGGGCAAAAAATTAAGAACATTTTCCACCGGACAAAGGGAAAGCAGGAAAAAAAAAAAATCTTCAGAATGTGATAATTGTCTTTTTGGAGGTTTTTTCATTCACTTGCTCACCTGTCTATATGTTTTGTGTACAATAGCTATTATGACTGAATAAGAAACATAGTACATGTAAAACTTTAGACTTTATTAGACTTTTGGTCAGCACTGCCTGGCATACTTCTGCAAATTTTGCAGTAGATTTTCCCAGTATCATCATCTTCAACTTCAATCCAAGGGAATTCAGTTTTCCAGCTAGACTGAGTAAGATTAAAATGTATAATATTAAGTCACAAACATGTATACTGTGTATGGTAGAAAAACACGTTGTGAGTAATTTGCGATCTAAGGGGTCATTCAACATTTTCCGAAGCGTACAAAACGTACACTAGGGAGGAGAGGGGGTAAGATGTCTGTGTACGCTTTTTAATATAAAAATGTCGATCAACAATAATACATGCGCTCGTGAATATGTTTTTTATGCGTGTACGTTTGAAACGCTCAATGCGCGATTCACTAACCACCTGCGGTGTTGCATATCTGCAAAGTCTGCATTGACTACTACCCAACCCGGTATCAGCTGCTGAAACACCAGAAGGCAGCTGATCAAGGGTGTAGGCTGGGGGGGGTGCACAGGGTGCACGTGCACCCCCCACAGCAGGAGTTGAGTTCCGCTGGACAAGAAATTATGTGTATTCATAATCTTATAAATAAACTTAAAAATGACTGTTGTTGAAGAGAAAGTTGGATAAGTTCCGCATGACGAGAGTCAGGAAGTAAACCGGAAGTTAACGTGTAACGGGCACTGCGCATGTGCACGCCCGAGCTGGCCGATCAACAAACATAATATCAGTAAGCAATAATAGCTGAACACTGTCAATCAAACAAAGTACGAGTGTGAGAATAAAGCACAGTTTATTAGTCCCGCCTCCTGCACGTGTTAGAACACAAACATTGATGCACAGAGAATGAATGTCTAAAATAATCATAATCCATCCAGTCTATATCTGCAGCCTAATGCTCAGTACTTTTATAAAATTAATAGTATGTTTTTGTGCTGTAAATATGTATTAATATTTGTTTGTGCCTTGGAATAGATAAATAACTTTAGCTCAATTTGTAAATGTACTTGCAGACGTAGTTTGAAATATATTTGAGAATGTTCTTGGTTGAACGGTAATATTTGATTCGTCTTCTGAGAGTAATAGATGAATCGTCTTCTGCTGAAAAACTGTGCTGTGTTGTTGGCGTGAGATTCCATGTTGTTTATATCATATGCTTGTGATATGCATGCACTATATTTCATGTGATAACTTTGTGTAGGCGGGCACTGAGCAACGGCGGCTTTCGGGTCGATAACTTATATGACAAGCACATAAAACAAAACCGCTGTGTGTGCCATGGTTTATTTATGATATAAAATTTAAGCCACAATCGCTTCAATAAACTATATTTAAGCTACCGACAACTTATTTAGTCGGCGTTTCATTTCCCCTTTAAGGCTTAGGCTCCGGTCAACCAAGATGTGCAACCCCCCACCCCCCCACCCCACACACAGCAAGACTAGCCTACACCCTTGCTGATCACAAAATAAAGCGTGGTCGGCCAAAAGCCAATGAACAATAAAAAATGCAAACATTTTAAATTATATTTTAATATAAAATAATATTATTAAAAACAATGCCATTTTTATTATTAAAATCAAATGTCTTAATATTAATATTAAAGCAGGTGTCATTAAAAATAATTCTTTAAAAGTATATATTTCTATTGATTTTATTATTATTTGACTGGTGTATAAAAAGATGCATTGAGCAAGAAAATACAGTAAAACCTCCGCTGACGAACGCTTAAGCTCACGAACTTTTCGCCTCAAGAACATTAAATTTGTGAGCATATAGTCTCTGCTGACGAACTAGTTTTCGGTGGACGAATCAAACCACACGGTCGAACAGCGCCACGGTGGCGGCCACGAGAAGCTGACGCACGCTCATGGCGTCACAGTTCGTCACCCCCTTTCTTTGAGTGCGGAAGTGGTTTGTGTTTGCAAGACATGTTGGACCATATTGAGTGTACTTTTGCTATTATGGGACCAAAAAAGACCCCACCCCAGGCGGAGATCATTGAAAAACACGAACGAGGTGTGCGTTTGTGTGACTCAGCGTCCCAGTACCAGTACGCTAAGTCTACCATTGCTCCCATCCTTAAGAACAAGGAAGCTATTAAGGGTGCGTGTGTGGCTAAGGGTGTTTCCAAACAGTAGGCGTTTCCAAACTCTCCTTCCAAACAGTAAGTCCCTCCCTCCCTCCCTCCTCCTCCCACTCCATTCCATCAAGCCATCAACTAACATCACAAAGGTAAATAAAACGACTTTATTATACAGTACAGTTTATTTCTTTAATTACAATACAATAACACATTTATTATACATAAAATAAGGTATATTTTTGTGCAGTTTTAAGGCTTATTTAGTAGAAAATTATGTTTTATGGGGACCTGGGAACGGATTATTCTCATTTTAATGGTTTCTTATGGGAAATAAATGTTCGGAAGACGAACTTTTCGCCTTACACACACTTTCTGGGAACCAATTATGTTCGTGAGCTGAGGTATCACTGTACTTGTTTTGTTTAATATCTTATTTAAAAATCCTGCTGAGAGATCAATTTGTACGCTTGGGGGGAAAAAGCGTACTCTCTGTACGCTTGGGAAAATGTTGAATCGCCCCTAACAAAGCAAATTTTCAACATTTTAGTTAGTACAAAACTCATGAGCCTAACAATAACATGAACACTACAGTTAATTTAATAGAAAGTTGAAAATTATGAACATGTATAACAAGTCATATTTTCTTTAATTTGACCAATTTTTTTTGGTGTTTGCAATGTAAAATTGTACTCGGGAATATTACAGGATTAGTGCTACATAGTTAGCTTTAAATAACATTAAAGTTACGGATCTGGATCAAGTAAATGATCTGAAAGTGTAAAATAAGTTTGTTTACTTTTATTTCTTACTATAAAGAACAGACTCAAGCAACAATCCATTTTAGCCCAGTTCAGGAGCCATTAGTTGTAGTGGCTAGTGTAGTCCGCCCCAGTAAAAATTCTAAGAAAAAAACCTTCAATGGACCAGGAGAAGTTAATCTCCTGGTCACTTCACGCTACAAAAAATGGAATAAGTTCCAGCTGTAATGTGTTGGTAGGCTAGGATGTAAAAAGCCCAAACACACTTGCCAATCACAGATACCAAAGTGACATTTTTTTCCTGCTGCATCCAGCTAGTTTCACAAATTTATAGCCCAGTATTTTATGCAGCATCATAATAACTAGGTAAGTCTAGGTTGAAAATAAATGAGAATTATCACAGTACCTGGACTGTAAAAGAGCAGTCTCTGGTTAATTAGCCTGTAGCGCTGTCAGTATGACAGTAGGCAGTTAACTTCAAGGACAGCAGAGCTCATTTTAAACCCAAGACGATAATTGCGTTACTTTTCTTTGTCACCGTGATACTTGAAATACATTCCTATGTTAATCAGTGTGGCTTTTCAAACCAGCTGGAAATAGTCAAGTCGCAATCAAGCACCCACAATGTGCAATCTTGTTATATTTCTTTCGTAATTGATGTGGGGGAGGGGATTGTAGGAAATACCAACAACATACATCAATACAATCCCACAACATGCTTGCTCATGTGTAAACATTTTTTGCCATAAAGATTCCACCACCAATAATAGTTATGCTATCTGACAGACTATTGTCATCAAGTGGGAATTTTTTAATCTTGTAGCAATTAACGTCCATTAAACTGCAGTAACAGTTATGCCTGAAACGATGTTCATAAGGTATTTAGGAAGTGCAGTTGTGTATTTTCATTTTCATTGGGGCAGTGCTGGTCTAGTGGTATAGGGCGCTGGATCGCTGATCCAAAGGTTGGGGGTTCGAGTCCCACTCTCCACAAGGTTGTCACTGTCCCCCCCAGTGCGGCTAACTGGGTTATCAAAGGCAGGCCATGTCTCTCACTGTCTATGGTGAGAGGTATGTAAAAGAACCATTGCTGACATTCGTAAAGAGTAGGCTGCAAAGTCGTCAGCATGTTTCTGTCCCTTGCTAAAAGGGTTGTGACAGGAAGGGCATCCGACGTAAAAACCTCTGCCAAAATCAAATGTGCGAATCAGATGATTCGCTGTGGCGACTCCTGAGTAAAAAGGGAAAAAGCCGAAAGACAGACAGACAGTTGTGTATTTTCATTGTTGACTTCTTCTGTCCTCATGTAGTGTTGAGCACCTGGAGGAAATGAACATGCAAACTCTACAAAGAAACATCCTCACCAGATACAAGGTTCAAGTACAGGACCTTCTCACTGCGAGGCAGACGTGCACAGTTGCATTGAAGCTCCTTTATTTTAATCACAAACACTTATATGCACAGGTCCTGTCCAGCATGTTGCACTCTGGTTCTGAAAATATAAAACTACATATACTTTTTTTTTTTTAATCTATCAGATTGAAATTTAACATGCTCTTAAACAATAAATCAGCCCAAAGGTCTGCAATAACTGTATAAGTTTGAACAGGAGCCAAAGTTGTAACAAGCTGTTGTGCAAATAAGGAGGCTTTGCTGCAGCTGTTAAAAAGAAAACACCAGATCTGCCTGTGGCATACACTTGGATGATGCTTGGATCTGCTTTAAATGTGCAGTTTTCATTTGTTACAAGAAATGATTTGCATCTATCTACCTTCTTAGATAATCTATCCACACCTACCTGCCCATAACACCCATCCGCCTGCCCGCCCACCCATCGATCCATCCACTCACCCACCCACCCATCTATCCAACAATTTACATAGTCATGAGCTGTGGTAGTCAAATTGCTTCTCTGTGATTGAAGAATCACTTGCTCTCGCCAACTGACAGAACGCTCCACAACCTTCACACCTTTCTGTATACACACCTTCATTCTTTTCACCTCAAAAAACAAGCCTACCCTTACAGTTTCTCTTTTGCCTAGAGCAATCACTTCGCTTTCTTCTCCTTTCATCGTTCTCTCACTGCCTCTGCCTTTCAATTACGTTCTCAAATCAACTTTCCTATTTCTTTGGCCCAGATCATTCTAATTCAAAAAATAAATAGATAAACAGAAATCCCACTATGAGCCAAATAAAATTCAGGCTAAAAACACACTGCATCGCTGTAAAAGCAGACAGCGCAGAGTTTAGGCAACTCATTTATTTATTTATTTTTCTGGTTGACCCCCGAAGTACTGGCAAAACTGCCGCTAAAAAATAATTTTTAACCTTTTCAATTTATTATTTTTTCCCCCGCCGATCTTTATTATATGCCGATGTGAAAAAAATATCAAATCTTAATTGGACAAAAATCACCTCAACACATAGCTTGGGCTCTAGAACCACCCATCTCGAGAGAGGCTGGACCTTATTCCATTCTGGAGTTGCTCATGAGAAGAGGTGGCGAGCTGGTGTGGGCAACCTTGTTGCCCCCGTTTCAATACATTGGGGTTCTCCCCGGTCGATGAAAGGGTAGCTTCTCCCTGCCTTCGGGTGGAGGGACGGGTCCTGACTGTTATTTGTGCTTATGCACCAAATGACAATTCAGAGTACTCACCCTTTTTGAAGTCTTTAGGGGTGTGTTGGAGAATGCTCCCTCGGGAGACTCACTCATTGTCTTGGGAGACTTCAACGCCCATGTGTGAAAGTGTGACCTGGAAGTGTGTGATCGGTAGGTATAGCCTCTCCAGTCTGAACCCGAACGGTGTTTCGTTGTTGGACTTCTGTGCTCATCACAGTTTGTCGATCACGGACACCATGTTCGAACATAAGGGTGCCAATAAGTGCACTTGGCACCAGGACACCCCAGGTTGCAGTTCGATGATTGGCTTTGTAGTTATGTCACCGGATTTGCGGCGGCATGTTCTGGACACTTGGGTGAAGAGGAGAGCTGAGCTGTCAACCGATCACAACCTGATGGTGAGCTGGCTTTGATAGAGGGGGAGGCTGCCTTGTAGCTCTGCCGGAGGTGGGAGTTAAAAGCCTCTCGGACAGGAGACTCTTCCAAAAGTCCCCAGCAGACCCTAAATTGGGCCTGCCAGGTCTAGAAGACAGCTTGAGATTACATGGCCCATTGTGCCTCCATTGCTGAGGTGACAGCCAATAGCTGTGGCCGGAAGGTTGTCAGTGCTTGTCGTGGCGGTAACCCCCGAAACTGGTGGTGAACACCCATGGTGATGGGGGCTGTCCTGAGGAAAAAGGAAGGCTATTGGGTCTTACTGGCCTGTGGGACTCCCGAGGCAGCAGAAAGGTACCGACACGCCAAACATGCTGCAGCCAAAGCTGTCGCAGATGCAAAATCTTGGGCGTGGGAGGAGTTCGGTGAGAGCCTGGAGAGCGATTATCGGTTAGCCTCAAAAAGATTCTGGACCACCATCCGACGCCTCAAAAGGGGGAAGCCGTTCTCCACAAACACTGTTTACTGTGGAGGTGGGGAGCTGCTCACCTTGACTGGGGATGTCCTTGGGAGGTGAGGGAATACTTTGAGGACCTCCTCAATCCCACCAGCAAGCCCTCCGTGGAAGAGGAAGACCCTGGGAGTTTGGGCGGGAGTCTGCCCATCACCGGAGTGGAGGTCACTGAGGTAGTCAAAAACCTCCTTGGTGGTCGGGCTCCGAGGTTTGATGAGAGCCGTCCTGAATATGTCAGGACTCTGGATGCTGTAGGACTGTCTTGGTTGACACGTCTCTGCAACATCGTGTGGTCATCGGGGGCTGCACCTCTGGATTGGCAAACCGGGTTGGTATTCCCCCTTTTTAAAAACGGGGACGGGAGGGTGTGTTCCAATTATCGGGAAATCACACTCCTCAGCCTACCCGGGAAAGTCTATGCAGGGGTACTGGAGAGGAGGAACCGACCGATAGTCGAACCTCGGATTCAAGAGGAACAATGTCCTCATGTCCACTTGTGTTTTGTGGATTTGGAGGAAGCTTTCGACCGTGTCCCTCCGGTTATCTTGCGGGGCATGCTCCGGGAGTATGTTGTTCCTGACCCGTTGCTTCGAGCCATTCGATCACTGTATCACCGGAGCCAGAGTTTGGTCCGTATTGGTAACAACAGGTGGAATTTGTTTCCAGTGAGGGTTGGAATCCGTCAAGGCTGTCCTTTGTCCCCGATTCTGTTCATAATTTTTATGGACATAATTTCTGGGCGCAGTCGAGGCATTGAGGGGTTCTGGTTTGGTGGCCATCGGATCTCGTCTCTGCTTTTTGCGGATGATGTTGTCCTTTTGGCTTCATCAGGCAGGACCCCCAGGACTCACTTGGAGTGATTCGCAGTCGGGTGCGAGGCGGCCATGATGAAAATCAGCACCTCCAAGTCCGAGGCCATGGTTCTCAGTCGAACAAGGATGGAATGCACCCTCTCGGTCAGGAATGAGGTCCTGCAAAAAGTGGAGTAGTTTAAGTATCTTGGGGTCTTGTTCACGAGTGAGGGAAGGATGGAGCAGGAGATCAACAGACGGATCGCTGCAGCCTCTGCTGTTAAACAGAGCTTGTACCAGTCCATCGTGGTGAAGAACGAGCTGAGCCGCAAGGCAAAGCTCTCAATTTACCAGTCGAGCTACGTTCCAACCCTCACCTATGGTCATGAGCTTTGGGTAGTGACCGAAAGAACAAGGTCACGGATACAAGTGGCTGAAATGAGCTTCCTTTGCGGAGCTCTCCCTGAGAGATAAGGTGAGAAGCTCTACAATCCGGGGAGAGCTCAGAGTAAATCTGCTGCTCCTCCGCATTGAGAAGGGGTCAGTTGAGGTGGCTCGAGCATCTGGTTAGAATGCCTCCCAAAAGTCTCCCTGGTGTGGTGTTTCGGGCATGTCCAACTGGGAAGGGACCCCGGGGTCGTCCTAGAACATGCTGGAGGGATGTCTCTCAGCTTGTCTGGGAACGCCTCGGCATTCCCCCGGAAAAGCTGGGGAGAGGGATGTCTGGGTCTCTTTGCTTAGGTTGCTGCCCCTGCGACCCGACCAAAGAAGCAGAAGACGATGCATGAATGAACTATGCTATGAATATCAACAAAATGAAAAAAATATATATATTTTTTTATTTTTCCCTCCGACCCTTTTTTTTTTTTCAAAATTGTACATAATAATATTTTAAATCTAGTGGCCTTATTCTTATTCTTATTTCCTCTGACATCACTAAATTTGTTCTGACAAATCTGTCAACCAGGGGGAAAAAAAATGAGTGGCCTAATCTGGAAATTACTCCTGCATCTTTTCTTTCCCCACAACATTAAGTTTATCTTAATCAGAGAAAGACATAGGACTGTGGTGAGGCATTACTGCTCAGGGAAGGTACAGTTTTTTTTCTTGTGTCCTTGAAGTGCCAGAGCCATAATAAAAACTCAGTTACTGAATAATCAAGGGTGAACAACACTGACCTGAGCCGGTTTAAAGAAGAAGAGTTTTATACAGGCCATTAAGGCAAGAAATTCGGCTCTGGGAATGAAGCCATGTTCTTAGTTTTGCTGTAATGAATGAGCCATAAAGCAAGTACTATTGTTAGGATAGATCCTCCCGTCGTGTGTGAGGGGGGCAGTTTCTTCTCTATGGCCAGTTACATTTTTTTTTTAAAATTGCATTATACTTTTTAATTAAATTACTTTATATGTTCCTCTATTTCTATATTATTATGAGGGAAAAATGTAGCAGGTTTGCTCTTTGAGACGAAACATATCTAAACTCAATTTTCTCTGCTCTCTTAAAGCAGATCCATCCACAGGAATATAATACAGACGCTCCTCGACTTACGTTTTTGTTTGGTTCCGGACGGCCGAAGTAAGTTGTTACTGTATGTTCCAGAGACGTTCATACTGTACTATACATCCATAAATACCATTACCGTATCTTATAAAACACCCCTAAATCAATTATAAACATTATAAAATAATATCAAATATATCAAATAATATCAAACATTAATTTCAAATAAATTAAATTCAAGCAAAATAATTTCAAATTGATACATTTTAATCAAATTCACTCATCAAATATCAAATACAGTATCAATTATAACCTTTCACATTCTATATGATGCGATCTTTCTGCTTGTAAATGGTTCCGATGGTCGATGGATGGTCACATGACATGAATCTGAGCTGAATCATATTACAAGAAGCTGAGCCGACTCACTTTACATGAATCTTAAAACAGCCGATCAGCGCTTACAATATGTGAGGTGCTCAATCGAAAGTAGTGCACTTGCTGAAAGTAGTTTACTTGCTTGAAACAAAGTGCGGGTTATGCGGACTTCCGGCTTTCAAGTGAGCAAGGGCTTCGTTGAACTCGTTTAATACTCAGCCTGCACTGTGAATCACCAGCAGAGCAGAGAGTTCTCTCTTTCCTGGATTCGGGTTTTCATATTACAACTCTATTTGCTTAACTGAGTATGCATGGTAGATTGTGCCGATCCGAGCAGATAGTTTATTCATCTCTGTGTATGAGACTTGCACCCATGCTAGTAGGCTTACGCTTCTGACCAACCATATTTGCTTTGGGTTACAAAAGTCTGCAAAACAGTGCAAATACAAATATCACAGAGGCGACGTCTTAACACAAGAGTAACACATTATATAACTGAGATATATATATATTCTTCTATAATCACCTGAAGAGAGAGGATGGTTTCACCACCCCTCGAAACAGATCTGTAGTGATAAATGGAGTTTCAATAGAAAGTCTTTGTCCTGTCCTTTTATTTTTTGTGTGTGTGTATATATATATATATATATATATAAAATTAATTAACTGAACTGGGAAGAAGGAGGGGCACGTTCAGTCTGTCGTTTGTAAACAATGGACGCAGCGTGTACTACGTGGGTACATCTAAACTCAAAATTTTACTTTTGTTTTTTGAAAAAAAAAACCAAAACGTAAAACGGATGAATGTAAGTCGAGGAGTGTCTGTATGTGTGTTGTGTGTGTGTGTATATATATATATATATATATATATATATATACACACACACTAGTCCTTCTTAGCATATTGTGATAAAGTTCATTATTTTCTGTAATGTCCTGATAAACATTAGACTTTCATATATTTTAGATTGATTGCACACCAACTGATATATTTCAGGTCTTTTATTGTTTTAATACTGATGATTTTGGCATACAGCTCAAGAAAACCCAAAATTCCCATCTCAAAAAATTAGCATATCATGAAAAGGTACTCAAAACGAGCTATTAACCTAATCATCTGAATCAACCAATTAACTCTAAACACCTGCAAAAGATTCCTGAGGCTTTTAAAAACTCCCAGCCTGGTTCATTACTCAAAACTGCTATCATGGGTAAGACTGCCGACCTAACTGCTGTCCAGAAGGCCATCATTGACACCGTCAAGCAAGAGAGTAAGACACAGAAAGAAATCTCTGAGCGAATAGGCTGTTCCCAGAGTGCTGTATCAAGGCACCTCAGTGGGACGTTTGTGGGAAGGAAAAAGTGTGGCAGAAAACACTGCACAACCAGAAGAGGTGACCGGATCCTGAGGAAGATTGTGGAGAAGGGCCGATTTCAGACCTTGGGGTACCTGTGGAAGCAGTGGACTGGGCTACAGGTGCCACATTCCCCAGGTCAAGCCACTTTTGAACCAGAAACAGTGGCAGAAGCGCCTGACCTGGGCTACAGAGAAGCAGCACTGGACTGTTGCTCAGTGGTCCAAAAGTACTTTTTTTGGATGAAAGCAAATTTTGCATGTCATTCGGAAATCAAGGTGTCAGAGTCTGGAGGAAGACTGGGGAGAAGGAAATGCCAAAATGCCTGAAGTCCAGTGTCAAGTACCCACAGTCAGTGATGGTCTGGGGTGCCATGTCACCTGCTGGTGTTGGTCCACTGTGTTTTATCAAGGGAAGGGTCAATGCAGCTAGCTATCAGGAGATTTTGGAGAACTTCATGCTTCCATCTGCTGAAAAACTTTATGGAGCTGAAGATTTCATTTTTCAGCACGACCTGGCACCTGCTCACAGTGCCAAAACCACTGCTAAATGGTTTACTGGCCATGGTGTTACTGTGCTCAATTGGCCTGCCAACTCTCCTGACCTGAACCCCATAGAGAATCTGTGGGATACTGTGAAGAGAAAGTTGAGAGACACCAGATGCAACACTGTGGATGAGTTAAGATCGCTATCGAAGCATCCTGGGCCTCCATAACACCTCAGCAGTGCCACAGGCTGATTGCCTCCATGCCACGCCGCATTGAAGCAGTCATTTCTGCAAAAGGATTCCCAACCAAGTATTGAGTGCATAACTATAATTATTTGAAGGTTGATTTTTTTTTTTTGTATTAAAAACCCTTTTTTTATTGGTCGGATGAAATATGCTAATTTTTTGAGATAGGAATTTTGGGTTTTCACGAGCTGTATGCCAAAATCATCAGTATTAAAACAATAAAAGACCTGAAATATTTCAGTTGGTGTGCAATCAATCTAAAATATATGAAAGTCTAATGTTTATCAGTACAATGGACACAGCGTCATTATGTCAGCGTACTACGTAGGTACATCTAAACTCAAAATTTGACTTTTTTTTGAGAGAAAAAACCCAGTAAAAATCGAAAAAACGTAAAACGGATGATTGTATGTCAGGGCGCGTCTGTAAACACTTTACCATTTAAAAAAAATGTTTTAAGAATATCAACTAAAAATGGATTAAAGGAGCGCACGGTACCTCTGCAACGAGCTATGGACAATCTAACAAATGGTCCCACTATCATCTTTTTATTTCGGCTGTTCCCTTCAGGGGTCGCCACAGCAAATGATCTGCCTCCATCTTTCCCTATCCTCTGCATCTTCTACTCTTACTCCAACGACCTTCATGTCCGCCTTCACCACATCCATAAATCTGAGAACTGGTTTTTAAATACAGATGTAACCAATACCTTAAATATCTTACAATATATTAGAGCAGGGATCAGGAACCTTTTTGACTACGAGAGCCAAAATAAAAAACAATTTAAAATCTAATCCTCTGAGAGCCAAATATATTTTTTAATACTGAGACCAGCAATTTTAGAGTATAATAAGACTAAATTTATTTGAAACAACATTGTTATAATGAAGTTATTTATTAATAAGAAAAGTACTTCTTACTATTAATGTGATTTCTGGTGCTGCATGGTGTTGCTGATGGCTTTATAGTCTGGTTGATACGTGCTGAGGTTCAGTTTCAGGCAGGCGTTTAGGCTTCCATCTATTAAACCGCAGGTTGGTTTTGATGCTTTTCAGGTGTGAGAAGGACTGTTCACATGCGTGTGTCGAGAAAAACATGGTCAATAGAACAGCAATCACACTGCCGTGTTCATGTGACAGGAAGCGAGTCCCAAGTTTTGGCAATCAGCTGGTTTGCGGGCTGAAGTTTTTCATTCTGTCCATTTGTGTTTTGCTTGCCAGCTCTGCTTGGCTTCTTGCACATGAGCTGATCAAAACGAGGAAATGTACCTCTTTACCTAAAAACAACTCGCGCAGGCTGTTGCATATAATCCAATAAAATTAGAGTTTCAAGGTATTGGCCCCACACACACACACCGAAGTACAGAAAGGATTGGCTCTCCGCTGCACTCCACAGCGACAAGTGGCATTGAAAATAAATGTATAGATTGAAATGCGTGAGATTTATTTGTGTTTTTGTTTTACTTGATGGCTTTGTATTTTTATTTAAATGCCAGCGAGACTATGTATTAGTTATTCTGTTAAGAAAGGCCACCTGATTTATCTGAGAGCCAGATGCAGTCATCGAAAGAGCCACATCTGGCTCGCAAGCCATAGGTTCCCGACCCATGTATTTGAGTTAGAAAAAACAAAAGCACTTGTCTTACCTGAAAGTCCATATATAGTTTTCTATCGGTATTCCATAGTGATGGCAGGTTTATTGGCATTCATTTAATAGTTATATAAGCATATTAAGTTTGACGAAAATACATGCACGGATATGGTTAAAAATTTTTAGACAAACAAACTGACAAGAAAACTCTAGCAGTTCTGAATACAGGTTTCGAGATACTTCTATATCATTGAGTACTTACAAAGACCTAGATAAGTGTTTTTGTTTATTATCTCTCTTTCATACATTAATTTATCTTTTACATATTCATGTTTTGTTATGCTGGTGGCCAAACGGCTCACAAATCTAGGCTATGTATCATAATGGCATCTCTACTATGTGTTTTTGTCATTTTGGAAAGTTTTGTGTGCACTCTTGTGTTGACTGACCTACTTGCCAGTTTCTTCTCTATGGTGCCACCCTTCATACTCAACGAGGCCAACATTTAAAGAACATGAAATGTTCATATCTTAGTGAAACAATTACCAACATAAGAAAATGACTGTGTCTCCTCCTGGAAGTTTTAAAGAAATTGGCAGACTGTTATAAAATTACCCGCCCACCCCATTTTTATTTCTGTCCATCATCACTTCTTCCTAGCCAACAAGTTTGGCATGCCTGACAAGCTGCACATTCCTGACACCCAGATCAGCTGCTCTTTCCTCCTGTTCAAAAAATACAAAAGGAGGCCATGCACAGTTTACAGGCCATTAGTCAAGAAAAGAAAAATAACAGTGAGAGAAAGAGAGCACAATAAGGGTGAGTCAGGTGTTTCTCCCCAGCTGCTGAAGGAAAGGCACACTATGATAATTACTCTATTAATCCATGGAGTTCAATAGATGTGTATGCATTGTGATCTAAACTAATTGAAAAAAACTAAACAATTTCTTCCATTGTTTCTTTGCATCATTTCATTATCATCCCATTCAAAAGTTTCCTTTTCTGTATGGGACTGCATACAAATTACAAAAAGAGTGGCTCTTTAAGCCAAGATTTTCCGTGACATTCTTTGGTGCCATGAATCTTCCTGGCAAAGGGATTTATTTTCAATCAGTACTAAATTCTGACCTGTCACCATTATCCCCCTAATCTCCAAAAACCCCCCCCAAAAACCCACCATCACCACACCATAAACCTGGGTTTTCTTAATATCCACAGCAAAGAAGCAATTCTTGTCTATATTGGGTTATAACTAGGACTGTCTAGACTTTACCAATGGGTCCTTTATGACTTTTCAATGAATCCCGTGCTTGCCAATACATGCCGATCATACTAGGTTGTCCGCTGTGCTTATTGGTCTCATACAAATAGAAGTCAATATATCGTATTCGACATCATCAGCACCCTGCTCCAATACCCCCCCCCCCCCCCAATGTTTTTTATCTTGCGTCTAATAACCGCCCATGTGTACTGGGAGCAAAATCATAGATCAAACTTACCAATTTTATTCCATCAGTCTCTGTAGCCATCAAATGAGGTGCTCACTGCCTGTAAAAGTGAGCTTAGACGGTATTTCAAGACCCCCTGCCACTGGGGAATGTCTATAATGCTCATCAGTAACAACACATTTGATTGTTCCGCCGTGCTTTAAAAAACAGGAAAATATTTTGCTGTTTTCTCTTGGTAAATGTCCAACAACTGATGACCCTTTTAGAAACTACTACAACAAAACTATGGGATGCTCTGAATGAATGGAGCGATGAGCCAGATATGGACCGATCAGAAAGTGATGAGTATTTTTCACCCAATTCTCCTGCTCACTAACTTCATAAATTTAAGGACGTTCCTGGACATGTGCTTTTGTTTATGTTCATGTTGATTGGTTCAACGTGGCATGTACTAAAGTTGGCATTCGTGTTGATTGGCTTGATTTTACTTCCGGGAAAATGTATCAGGGAACAGCAGGAAAAAAAAGAAGACTGGGAGGGAAAACAAAGCGGCCTTTTTTTTTTTTTTTTTTTTTTGGGGGAAGGGGGTGCTATTTTCTGTTTATTTTCAGCTTTCATGAAGTAGTTTGGTTGACACCACAAAATTAATAACACAAATGCCAGTAAAACTCTTATTGTTCTATTATTATTCATGTTTTCCACCTGGATGGTAATAAGCACTTATCGTTCCACTCATTTTAATAAGAGCCCGCCTACTTCTAATTTTAGAGCGCCATGGGCGCTTATCACATCGGATACGGTATTACAAAATGCTGCAAAATGCAGGTGGAAAAAAGTATTCCGGGGTCGTGACCTAAACTTCTCTCAGCCACTCACCCTGAAGGGGGCAAAGAAGGTATACTATTACTCACACAATCAAAGGATAAATTCATACATTTATCTATACCATATGATAACATTATTGAAAGGATTTACAAACCATATAGTAAATACCGCGTCCCACCTGTATATACAGGTGTAACTCATTAAGAGACTTTGAATATTGAAACAGCTGTAAAGTTAAAAACAACTTCTCTCAACTGTTCCCTTTGTTCCCCCTCAGGGATCGCCATAGCAAATCATCGCATGTATGATCTCGCATAGGGTTTTATATTGGATGCCCTTCCTGACACAGCCCTTCTAGCAAGGGACAGAAACACGCTGACGGCTTTGCAGCCTACTTTTGTCGAAAGTCAGTTCTTTTTCACGAAAGTGGTTCTTTTACATGTCTCACACAATCAGGGATCCCAACTAGGTTTAGCAAAAAAAGAGGAAATGGGTTCAGAAATAGAGGAAATGAAATATTCCAGCTGGGGTTCAAAGGGGCCGCAGGGTCCCTGAAGCTGAAAGAAATAGCAGAATCCCCCTAAATAGGTGAGTAAAAATAGTGAAATTCCGCTAAATAGCAGAGATCTGAGATCCCCGCACAATAGACAATGAGAGAGATGGCCGACCTTTGATAACCCAGTTAGCTGCATTTAAAACTAATGCTTTTTTTTTTTTTTACTGTAGATAATATAAAAATAGTTTTATACTATAAACCAAAATACCGTAATTTGATGTGATAAGCGCACATGGCACTTAAAATATTGGAGTGGGTGGGCACTTATTAAAATGTAACCAGGAACGATAAGTGCTTATTGTGGAAAACAAGAATAATAACAGAACAATAAAAGAGTTTTACTGGTATTTGTGGGGCAGTGCTGGTCTAGTGATATAAGGCGCCAGATCACTGATCCAAAGGTCGGGGGTTCGAGTCCCACGCTCCACAAAGTTGTCACTGTCCCCCCAGTGCAGCTAACTGGGTTATCAAAGGCCGGCCATGTCTCTCACTGTCTATGGTGTGAGGCATGTAAAAGAACCATTGCTGACTTTCGACAAGAGTAGGCTGAAAAGCCGTCGGCGTGTTTCCGCCCTGCGATGGCCTGGCGAGCTGTCCAGGGTGTACACTGCCCTCGCCCTGAGTTGGCTGGGATGGGCACCAGCCTCCCCGCGACCCTAATTAGGATGAAGTGGTTACAGAAAATGAACTGAACTGGTATTTGTGTTATTTAATTTGTGACATCAATCAAATTACTTACATGAAAGCTGAAAATAAACTGAAAACAGCATAATTAAAAAAAAGACCACTTACTTTTCCCTCTCGGTGCTGTTCCTATAAACATTTTCCTGGAAGTAAAATTGAGCCAATCAACATGAATGTCAACTTTAGCACATGCCACGTTGAACCAATCACCACGAACATAAACAAAAGCACATGGCCAGGAACGTCTTTAAATTTATGACGTTGGTGAGCAGGAGAATTGGGTGAAAAATACTCGTCATCACTTTCTGATAGGTCCATATCTGGCTCATCGCTCCATTCACTGAGAGCATCCCATAGTTTTGCTGTAGTAGTTTCTAAAAGGTTCATCGGTTGTTGGACATTTACCAAGAGAAAACAGCAAAATATTTTCCTGTTCTTTTAAAGCACGGCGGAACAATCAAATGTGTTGTTACTGATGAACATTATAGACATTCCCCAGTGGCAGGGGGTCTTGAAATACCGTGTAAACGCACTTATACAGGCAGTGAATGCCTCATTTTATGGTTACAGAGACTGATGGAATAAAATTGGTGTTTGATCTATGATTTTTCTCACAGTATACATGGGTGGTTATTAGACATACGAAAGGGGGAATTTTTTTTTTTTTTTTTATTAAAAAAAAAATAGGGGGGTGGGCTTATTGGAGCAGGGCACTTATTACGTCGAATACGGTAATATATTTTATGTTTAAAAGAATCTGTGCAAAGTCACTTATAACCACTACCCCCATATTTTTGGTAATTCAAAACTACACCTGTATGGCTTGCTCAATAAATATTTAAGATTTTTCAAATGTTATTGGTTTATTGCATAGATACCACCGTCATTGACATACTGTCCAAAAATAGAAGTGGGGATATAGTAAATTGAAATTACAAGATCAGAAACGGACAAGGGAGACGTTATTTGACAAGTTTGAACATGACATAGCATACATAATTTTGATTTTTACACTACTTCCATGCGCTTTAACTTAAAAATCACTCTATATGAAAGTACAATTATGTAAAATGTTGAGGGGGGGGGGGTGACACTTTAAAGGGATGGCGTCATCACAGTAGCAAACATGGTGGTGCTCATTTGCAGCGTGAGTATTGGGGGGGGGTGACCACAGGGAACATACCTTTTTTTTTTTTTTTTTTTGCCGTATTAGGATAAAGTGTAATTCTACATCCACTACAGCAGGTGGCAGTGGCTTCCTGACTGTTAGAGTGTGCCCAGAGGTAAAATAAGAAGTGAAGTTAATACACTCAACATGGAAATTTTTAACGGGGACGGAGAGAGACGGAGACCGTGAGGCAAACGAAAGTCTCCCGGAAGATAAGTTGAGGAGGTATGATGAAGCGGATGTAGCACTCGGCTTCACTGTGCTGCAATGAGAAACAAGGAAAGACGGCTGTGTTTACTGTAGCTGAAAACATTGGCAGTGGACAGTATAAACCCAAATAACTTCAGTCACTTAAAGACATCAGACCCCGATCAAGTGATGAGCCGTGTGAGTTTTTTCAGCGAAAACGTGCCAAGTATTGCCAACAACCATCCCGCTTTATGAATGATATTCCAGCAAACCAGCGAGCTATGTCAGCATCAGATAAGGAGGAGTATCAAAAAGCTCAGTGTAGAAAACCTCACAGCAGAGTAGAGGAACTGATCCTACCCGCAGCAGACACATCTGACATGCTGGATGATGTCAGCGCTGTGAAAATAAGGCCAGGTCCCAGTTCAGCATTGAGCAGGAGCTGAGAGTTCAGTATCGTGCTTTAAACCCTGGTTCGAAAAGCTGTGCACTGCGAAATGTGCTCATTGTACCATTAATCTTGACTTAATCATTTTGACAATAATAATAATAATAATAATAATAATAATAATAATAATTCTTTTTTCTCATTTTGGTTTGTATGTTAAAGTGTTTTGTATATTGTGCTTAATATTGTTAATATTAAGTTAATATTGCTGATCAATTTAAATTTATTATTATTTATAGATTTTATTTAATTTTATTTTTCAGTATAAAATAGTTCAAATTGTTGGTCAAAAAATGTTGACAGTTTAAATAAGGATACGTTTTTATTTCAGACAAACTAATGCACTTTAAATCTTTTTGTTTAAAGAATAAAAAAATGTTAATAAAGTTATTCTTTGTTGGAAGTTGATCTATATTTCTTCATTTTTTTGTATTCAATAATGATAATAAAGATTTATTATGTTAAGGATACAGTGTATGCAGAGGATTACTTATAAAATTTTTTAGACAAATAAGACTACTTATATTGGGGGGGGGGGGGTGTTTTCCTATTCCTAGGGGGGCAGGACAGAAAATAATTGAGAAGCACTGGTGTAACTAAATTTATGAAGGTTAATCCGAGGTCTCAGGAGAAGACGTGTAGCAGTGCCTTATCCCGGTGATAAACATGGGACATTTTTAAGCCAGATGAGTGTCCTGAGAGGCAGAAGCACCCTCGAAATAAGACAGATGGTTGGTAGAGAGGGAGATCAGGTGGAAAAAGTCTTCCGGTCTCACAGTGTTAACTTCTCTTAGCCACTCACGTATTATTCAGTGTGTCACCTGACTATGGTAGCCATAATTTTGGTATTTGGACATAAAGCCCAAATCCCTCTAACTTGCGACCTGTTGACACCAATAGCTAGTGGTTGTAGTTCTTTGGTTAATCTGCTTGGAATGATGGTAAGCTCTGAATTAGTTTGCTTTACCTGGGTTTTGCTGGTATCAGTGAGATGGAATTGCACAGCTTCATCCGTACATAAGGTGAACCAGATCATAAGGCGCACCATCATTTTTTTTTGGAAAATTGAAGTACGAATCATTAGGACATCAGCCTTTTGTTTTGTTTATGCGATATGGTACAAATAGTGGTCAAATATTAAATAAAACAATACAGTGATACCTCTGCTCACGAACATAATTGGTTCCCAGAAAGTGTGTGTAAGGCGAAAAGTTCGTCTTCCGAACATTTATTTCCCATACGAAACCATTAAAATGAGAATAATCCGTTCCCAGGTCCCCATAAAACATAATTTTCTACTAAATAAGCCTTAAAACTACAAAAAAATATACCTTATTTTATGTATAATAAATGTGCTATTGTATTGTAATTAAAGAAATAAACTGTACGGTATAATAAAGTCGTTTTATTTACCTTTGTGATGGTAGTTGATGGATTGATGGAATGGAGTGGGAGGAGGAGAGAGGGAGGGACTTACTGTTTGGAAGGAGTGGTTGGAAACGCCTACTGTTTGGAAACACCCTTAGCCACACACGCTCCCTTAATAGCTTCCTTGTTCTTAAGGATGGGAGCAATGGTAGACTTAGCGTACTGGTACTGGGACGCTGAGTCACACAAACGCACACCTCGTTCGTGTTTTTCAATGATCTCCGCCTGTGGTGGGGTCTTTTTCGGTCCCATAATAGCAAAAGTACACTCAATATGGTCCAAAATGTCTAGCAAACACAAACCACTTCCGCATTCAAAGAGAGGGGGTGACGAACTGTGACGCCGTGAGCGTGCGTCAGCTTCTCGTGGCCGCCACCGTGGCGCTGTTCGACCGCGTGGTTTGATTCGTTCGCCGAAAACTAGTTCGTCAGCAGAGACTATCTGCTCGCAAATTTAATGTTCTTGAGGCGAAAAGTTCGTGAGCTTAAGCGTTCGTCAGCGGAGGTTTTACTGTACTTATATTAACATTATAAAAAACTCTTCATTCCATTGGACTTTCTGAGAATTTTTTTTTTAAACATAAAAACATTATAATAAACTTTCTAAAGAATGTGTTTTAGCTTATTCTAAGAGCTTTGCTATTCAGAAACCACTTTCTCCTGGTCAGGCTTATCAGGCCAAATGCAATTCCTACCATTCATCAGTGGGAATTCAGCAACACAGTCACAGATCTTTTAAACTGTAGATCTTAATAAAATTAACCTGACCAGGTCATGCACCTTCAGATAGAAATGAGAAAAACTACATATTCAATGAAGCAAGCACAGAAAACAGATTGCATGCCTACCTAAGTGAATCTTACATCGCTTGTAATAGTAAATCAAATTGCACTTTTCCTTGCAGGTGCTGTGCTTATTAAATGAGGAGCAAAATGTCTTAAATTGCTAACTTGCAGGCAATCTTTTATATGACTCAACAAAAACAAATTTGCAAAATGCCTTGGTTTTGGTAATCAATCCAATTTCAGGCTTTAGAAAAAGTCAAGAGCAATGAAATCAATATCATCCCCAAAGAGGCCTAACTACAACTGGCTCATTATTTGGGCTTGGAGACATTCTCGGGGGCATTTATTTAAAAATTTTTAAAACCATAAAAGTCATATAACACTGATGGACACATCACGTTACCTGTGGCTAAAATTAATGAAGTTGGAAAAACGTCCAGAAGTAGTAAATATTCAAGAGACTCGGTTCTGAATTCAGGGTCCCCACCCCCCACCCCGAATTTGTAATATTTACTTGTGAAGCCGGGAACTGAGCTTGACCAGATATGTCTGACTTTCATGCCGGAAAATCAGCAAATTTAGTATGAATAAAGTAAACAAAAAAAAAAAAAAAGAGATAACACTTTGTAATACACTGAAATTGTTTTTAGTATTATTTTGAATAAGAATTTAAATGGATATTAAGTTGGGTATTTGCATGCATGAAAATATTTTTTACATTTTGATATTTAATATTACATGTGCAAATGGGTCTCAGTGCAAATTAAGAGCCAACTTTTAGTAAACAAAGCTCCACCAAGCCCAGAAACCTTATACAAACGCTCCCCGACTTACGTTCATCCGTTTTTTCGCTTTTACATTTCCAAAAAAAACAAAAAAAAAAAACAAAAAAAAAAAATCAAATTCTGAGTTTAGATGTACCTATGTAGTACGCTGACGTAATGACGCTGCATTCATTGTTTACAAACTACAGACTGAGTGTGTGTGTGTGTGTGTGTGTGTGTGTGTGTGTGTATAAGTAAAAATAAAAGGACAGAACAAAGACTTTCTATTTAAAACTTCATTTTCATTTCACTACAGATCTGTTTCGAGGGGTGGTGAAACCATGGTTTCAGATTAAAAGTATTTGCTCTACAAAAAAGTATTGAGCACTCTGTTACGGAAGAATCTACTCAGAAAATTCTCTCTCTCTCTCTCTCTATATATATATATATATTATATATCAGTTTTATATATATATATATATATATATATATATATATATATATATATATATATATATATATATATATGTTACCCTTGTGTTAAGACATCGTCTCTGTGATCTGTGTGTTTACACTGTTTTGCGGACTTTTGTAACCCTAAGCAAATATGGTTGTAAGCCTACTAGCATGAGTGCAAGTCTCATACACAGAGATGAATGAAAACCTGAATCCACAAATTACAGAACAATTACAGATATTTATAATATTTTAGCAGAGTTTAACATCCTAAGAGTGTATACTTATTTTTATATTAATATTCATTAGGATTTGTACTTGTTTCTTGTATGTATCACCTGAATAAAGTTTACTTACTTACACGAAAGAGAGAACACTCCTCTTTGCTGGGATTCACATCAGTGCAGGCTGTGTTCGAAACGAGTTCAACGGTACCCTTGTGCACTTGAAAGACCAGAAGTCTGTATAACCCACAGCAAGTACACTACTTTCGGTATCACATATTGTAAGTGTTGACTGACTGCTTTAAGCTTCATGTAAAATGACTTGGTATAAATAAGTGAATTACTTGAAATTAATGTTGATATTATTTTACAATCTTATGTTTATAATAATTGATTTAGGGGTGTTTGAGATACGGTAATGGTATTTCTGGATGTATCGTACAGCATGAGCGTCATACGTCACACATCATACGTCACTGTAACAACTTATGTTCACTTTCAACTTGCGTTCTGCCGTCCAGAACCAATTAAAAACCTAAGTCAGGGAGTGTTTGTAATTTCAAATGTCAAAAATCTCATGTTAAAAAATCCTTTAAAATTTTCTGTATTCAGAATTCAAATGTGAATCATATGTAAAATCTATAACAACCCTCTTGAGCAAATCCCTACCTCTGGTAAAACTGTCATGACCCCCCCCCCCCCAATTATTCTGTAAACAAACACCAAAAGCAGAGGTGAAACAGCCTGATTCGCAAAGTAAATGAGTTAAATTCATGAATTTGGGTAAGGAGTTATGGTTTGTCAGAAAGTATATTATTAGAGGAATTCTGGTCAAATTAATTATTTTACCATAAGCCATTTGTAAACTTAGGCAGGCAATAAGTTATCTAATAGTGTTTAAATTAAGTTATAAAGTGGATGATACACTGTAAGCAATAACATGTGAAGCTCAACTGGGCTTTAGGCTATCATGGCTGATCAGTTTCTCCATTAATCAAATCAAATACATGAACAATCCAACATCTGTTGGCATGAGTTGAGGAAATGTGTCAAATAGTTTCCGCTGATCAAACTTATCGGGCTCACTAGGCTGCAAAGGCCACCTAAAAATGCTGCATTAATCATTAATCATATTAAAAAACTTCAATTATCAAAAGCAATCTGTGTCTGGGGACCATAACTGACCATTAACACATATGCAGTCCGATCTTCTCATTCCTTCAACAATCACAAACATGACCTTCAAACCACATTATCTGTCATTCTATGTTGTCATCATTATCTTTTTAAATCATGTCTGGACAATCGCTCAAAATTGAAAAGATAGTTTAAGTCTTTTCGTGTTTACTTGGAACATGCCCTAATTGGCTGCCGGGGAAGGAGATGATCCAATATGTTGAAAGCAGAGCAATGAATTGGATGCGATCAGCATTCAGAGAGGCGCTTCAATTATGCACAATGTTTGTTCTAGTAAAGAATCCTGTACTCACCATCCGCAGGCCACTAAATTAATTTAACAAACTCCATCAAAGCATATGGTGACCTCTAGGCTTGCAGGCTCTTCTCATCATTACACTTTGGTAAAGTGCTGGTGTGACGGTTTAGTTGGACAGCTAGCTGTGCTAATGAGGAGACCTTCCTCAAGGGAAAACAAAATTCAGATAAGAAAGAAGAAGAAAAAAAGGAACAGACAATAGATTTTCTGGGACGTTCTATAAGTGTTAACCATCTGCAACACCAATCCAACACTACAACTGAAAATTTACAGTTTATTTCTGATTCACCTCACAACTCTCACAGCTCGCAAACAAATTTAGGACTTGTCCACCCCTGAGGTTTACCAGGCTAAAAATATCATGCTTTCACAGTATCATTGTACTAATTAACATATAAATATTGTGGCTCCAAACACCAGAGTCATGTTCATGTCTACCGGGTCTCAAACAGAATCAGCCACAGTTTTCATGGAAATGGTGACTGCCACACATGATTCTTTATTTAAATGCAAATCCCAGCAGCCTTCATTATATTTTAATTTGAGAGGTCATCTCTTACACTTAATCCGCTGATTTAAATTAAAAAAAAAAAAAAAATGATAAACTGTACTGCAGGGGTCCTCAAACTTTGTATCACCACGGACCGGTCAACACTTGACAATTTTACCATGGACCAGGTGTGTGTGCAAGATTGTTTATATTGTAAATATAATTTATTTATATAAATTATTATTATTATTATTATTATAAGCACTCCATGAATGTTATTTTTCAACAGCTAAACTAAAGTTGGTTGGGAAGTAGAGCTTGAACTTTTCTTTAAAAAAAAAAAAAAAAAAACCCAGGTGATGGTGCACCAGCTGGGAGAATGAAGGCTCAGGCTCAGTCGCACCCAAAATCCCCACTATTGTTTGAAAAATGTCCAACTTGCCTATGTTCATGTGCCATCCCCTTGTGGGTTACATTTTAGCACTCAAATGACCGACATGTAACTGAAAAAAATCCAGTCAGTTTTCAAAATAAAAGATTTTTAAAAAATAAAGATGGTTCAGACTCAGATAATAAATAAAATGGAAATAATGAATTATTTCTACTGTAACTGCAGAACGGCAGCTTATCCAGTTGTGTGTGTTAAATATATTAAGGCCTATGTGTGTTCAAATGTAGCCCATGCAGCTTATGCTACTGCAAATATGTGCTCCCCAGGCTGGTTCTAAAACAAAGTTCAGCGCTCCAGGCTCGTACCAAAGCAAATATTAGCCCTGCAGGGTTGTCTTGTGACATACATTAGCTTCTCTAGACAGCCTCTGACACAAACAATAGATCTTACAGCTTACCATGTACACCAGGGATCACCAACGTGGTGCCCGTGGGCACCAGGTAGCCCGCAAGGACAATATAAGTTGCCCGCGGACCTGTTCACTGCTATTTTTAGGACAGGCCCATTTTTAGGACAGCGCCACTCTCCATTGAGCTGCATATAATTTTTTTGAATATATTTTTAAATCAAGTCAATATCTTCACATAGATGAATATCATTAATTATTAATAATAACATCTAATTAAATCTAATTAAATGTAAATTGAGCAAATTTGTAATTTCAGAGGTGTGTATCGACCTAGTAGCCCTTCGCATTAATTGGTACCCATGAAGTAGCTCTCAGTTTCAAAAAGGTTGGTGACCCCTGATGTACACAATATTAGCCACCCTGACTTGTTCTAAAGCACAGGCATTGCAGTGTAAGAGAGACAGGAAGTCAGGAGATGATGATATTGGCCAGGAGTCATGGACATGAAGACAGATGGTACACATTCAACCTCCAATAGAGGCTGAACCACTTCTCATTCAAGCAAGCTGTTAGAGTGAAGAAAAGGAGAATTCGCAGAGCAGTCTGACGGATATGATTTCTGTCCATCCATAAATACATCACTCGTTTTATTTAAATAGAAGATCAAACTGTGGTCAAACACACACCTCCAGGACCTTTTCAGAAATGATAACCATGTTGGTTATATTTGGCTTGATATCACAAAATTTATGGGGATGCTCAGGGGGGAAATGATGCCTTATATGCAATTTGAGATGACCTACAAAGCATCTGGTGTTCCGACATATTCAATAATTTCCAAGATGCCAGCTGTGAGACATCAGTACAGTAAAAAGCCCTTCATTTTTTTCAGAATGGTCTGGGAGCACAGCGATCAGTACATCCACCTCAAGCAAGTAGGTCCTGAGTTTGACTCCTGGGCTTGGTCATTATTTCTGTATGGAGTTTGCATGATCTCCCAGTACATACATGGGGTCCTTCCAGGTTTGCTGGTCTTCTTTCACAGTCCGAAGGAGTGCACACCAAGCTAACTGGTTGTCCAGATTGCCCTCAGATGAAAGTATGAATGCTTTTGCGTGTTGCCTTCATCTGGCAAGCTGTTCAGAATGTACCCCACTTTTACCTAGTGTCACCTAGGCTCTGACCTCCCTGGAACACTAATAGGATTAAGCTGTTTAGCAAATGAGGAGTTAGTCAGCAAGTGAGGAATGTGATTACATTTTTTTGTTTGACTTTTGGAATAAACAAGTTTACGTAGTAATAATTTTATCAACATTGTAAATTACATGAGAAATCCAGTTATACTAACAGGGCGGTTCAAGCTCTTGCTTCTGGTTCTAAAGGTTTTCACTGGTCAAGTGTTATTTAATCCTGTCATCTCGGTTGTTTATTTCTGTCATGGCCTCTGTTTGTGGGGTCAAATCTTCTGAAATGATAGCAACGGCTTTTATTATGACGATTAGTGCAATATTTCTACTCAGAGCTTGCATTATAAAGTAACCTTTTCATTTATTACAGATTTAACTGTAACTTCTGAAATCATACTTATGGCACACCTTATCCAGAGTGACTTGAAACTCTATATAAGTGAGCAAGTAAGGGTGCAGGGTGTTGCGAAAGAAAAAAGATAAATGTCCGAATACTTACTTCCTCTCGGAGACTAAAATTGACGTCTCACACACACGCACAGATATAATAAACATTTCAGCCACTCTATCCACATGAAGCATTTCCCTGTGATGTCTCATTCCTTGTGATAGTGAGGTCTTCTCATCAGCAGATTACGGGGATTGCACTGAATGCTTTTAAAAGGCCCATCATTCCCAGCCCGTTAGGGTGAGCACAGTATTCACGGAACATCTGCAGACAGACAGTCCTCTTCTTCTTTTCCTTTCGGCTTTTCCCTTCAGGGGTCGCCACAGCAAACCATCCGCCTCCATCTCACCCTGTCCTCTGCATCTTCTACTCTTACTCCAACTACCTTCATGTCCTCCTTCACCACATCCATAAATCTTCTCTTTGGTCTTCCTCTTGGCCTTCTGCCTGGTAGTTCCAACCTAAGCATCCTACTGCCGATATACTCATTATCCCTCCTCTGTACATGTCCAAACCATCTCAATCTAGCCTCTCTGACTTTGTCTCCAAAACCTCTTACATGTGCTGTCTCTCTGATGTACTCATTCCTGATCCTATCCATCCTCGTTACTCCCAAAGAGAACCTCAACATTTTCATCTTGGATACCTCCAGCTCTGCCTCCTGTCTTTTCCCCAGGGCCACTGTTTCTAAACCATACAACATTGCTGGCCTCATCACCGTCTTGTACATTTTTCCTTTCAGTCTTGCCGATACCTTCCTATCACACATCACACCGGATACTTTTCTCCAACCATTCCAACCTTGCCTGCACACGCTTCTTCCATTGCTCTGGATTGTTGAGCCCAAGTACTTAAAATTCTCCACCCTCTTTATCTATGCTCCCTGTAACCTCGCATTCCTCTTGGGTCCTTGTCGTTCACAGACATGCATTCTGTTTTACTAAGGCTAACCTTCATTCCTCTCCTTTCCAGGGCATACCTCCATCTCTCTAGATTTTCCTGCTGCACTTGTTCTCTGCTCTCACTACAGATCACAATGTCATATGCAAACATCATAATCCATGGAGATTCTTGTCTAACCTTGTCTGTCAGCCTCTTCATCACCATAGCAAACAAGAAGGAGCTCAGAGCTGACCCTTAATGCAGTCCCACCTCCACCTTGTACTCTTCTGTCACACCGACAGCACACCTCACCACTGTCTTACATCTCTCATACATGTCCTGCACCACTCTAACATCCTTCTCTGCCACTCCAGACTTCCTCATGCAATACCACAGTTCCTCTCTCACCACCCTGTTATATGCTTTCTCCAGATCCACAAAGGCATAATGCAGCTCCTTCTGACCTTCTCTATACTTCTCTATTAACATCCTCAAAGCAAACACTGCATCTGTGGTGCTCTTTCTTGGCATGAAACCAAACTGTTGTTCACAAATGCTGACCTCTGCCCTTAGTCTAGCTTCCACTATTCTTTCCCATAACTTCATCGTATGGCTCATCAACTTATCTGCAAACAGACAGTCTTCCGTCTTAAAGTGACGAAGTTTGCGAACAATGCATATGGAAGACACATGATTGTCAAAGCTAAGAAAATTTATATGCTCATATTTAAATGCAATAGATGCATTTATAAAATTTATACAAATACAGATTAATTTTACATTCATCAGTTTTATAAAATGTAAGTACGATTGGTTTTGTTTTGGCTGCCGTGGTAAACGTTGACATGTAGAAGGTGCACAATGTGCGGATTATATGCAGAAAGTCAACCAACCCATAACACACTCGTAAATTAATTTGTTTTTTGGGTTTTCTCCCATTTTCTCACTAACTTGGTTGTATCCAATTCTCACCAATCAAGTACAGGGATCCCTCGCTACTCCACGTTTCAGTGTATCACGTTTTTTTTTTTTTTTAATATTCATCGAATTAAAAAAAAAAAAATTAATGAAGAATAGGGGGAAAGGTTAAAGAAAATGCCACAAAAAAGGCCAATTATGCAAAAAAAAAATCCCTCAACAAACACAAAACAAAAAACCCCAAAAATCTCCCATCAAAGCTACTTACATTGTTGTGAGGTGCGCATCTGGGTGTGTGCGCACATCTGTATGTATATATGTGCATTTATGTTTGCCCTGTTCCCATCTCCGGGTGGTTTTGGTGGGAGATTTTGGGTTGTTTTTCTTTTGTGTTTGTCCAGGTTTTTTTTTTTTTTTTTTTTTTGCATAATTGGCCTTGTTTTTGTGCCATTTTCTTTAACTTTGTCCTCTATTCTTCCTTAATTTCCTTATTTTTTAATTTGATGAATATTTATTTATTTAAAAAAACCCGTGATGCACTGAAGCCGCATTAATTGATCCCTATGTATGTGTGTGTGTGTATATATATATATACACACACACACACACACACACACACACACACACACACACACACACACACACACGGCCCTCAACTTACGAAAACTTCTGAATATGAAAAACATTTTCCTAAATTTTCGCCCTCTGTATACGAAAACAACCTCTTACAAAAAGCGCCAAATGCACCATTCAAAAATTCAAAAAATGCGCGAGTTGCTCTCTCATTGGCGGTCTCCCAACATCCTGCCCGGCTGGCCTCCCATTGGCCAGGATGGAGCTGAACTGTATGCATTCTTGTACCCATACTTCCTGTTTGTCACACGCGTTAAGGAGAGTTGAACAGGACTGTTGACTCGTGAGTTTTTTTGAGTGAGATCATTGCAGCATTATATTTAGTTATCCATCATGGACCCCAAGAAAGTGATTCCCAGTGACACTGAAAAGAAGAAGCGGGCTCCATTATCAATCGAAGTGAAGCAGGAGATAATAAAAAAAAATACGAAAGTGGGATGCGGTTGAGCGAAATTGCAAAGGAGTATGGCCGAAACCCCTCTACTAGCGGGACGATATTGAATCAGAAGGAGGCATTAAAAGTGGAGATACAGTGACGGAGGCGATTATTTCGGAACAATATTGAAGCAGAAGGAGGCATTAAAAGTAGCGATACAGCGACAGGGTAAAGGAGAGATGTACTGTTGGTTCGTGAGTTTCGTGAGTTTTTTTGTACTCATTGCAGCTTATTTGAGGAGGAGATCCAGATGAGCTGCGCCCCGTCTCAAAAGCTCCACATTTGGCCATGAAGCGCTTTTGTGCACGGAAGTGGGCGGCACCACAAATGTTCCGTGCACAGAATGCTCCATGGGACAAGGCCTCTGATATCGCAAGGAAGCAAGTTAATATTGAATACGGACCTCTGATCTCTCGAGGAAGCAAGTTAATATTGAATCCGGACCTCAGATGTTTCAAACAGGTAATTTCGCTTTAAATACAACACCCCATCTCAAAAGCTCCGTCGGCTGTGCGCTGCGTGTGAGAGAGAGAGTTTTGTGTGTGTGTGTGTGTGTGTGTGTGTGTGAGAGACAGAGAGCGAGATGAAGTGCTCTGTGTGTATGTGCGTTAATAAAAAATATTTAATGATGGTTTAATTAATAAATATGTTCATAAAATGGTTTAATATGTTAATAAAATGTCGAAATGGTTTAATAAATAATTTTCTTCTACTTTTCTTCTTTTACTTTTAAAACTCTTGTGAGTCTTGTTAGTCTTGGGAGCCTTAAAACGAATCACGCGTTTTACATGTAAAATGCACCTCTACTTACGAAAACTCCAGGTTCCGAAAAAGGCTGTGGAATGGATTAATTTCCTAAGTAGAGGGCCGACTGTATATATGTCCATTATCCAATCCATTCATTTGCTGAACCACTCAATTCCATTATGGCAGTGCTTCTCAATTATGTTTTGTGACGCCCCCTATACGAAGAGAAAAGAAGGAAAATAAATAAATAAATAAAAAAAATTAAAATCACCCCCCCTCCCCCGACCGTGCAACCATAAACAGTGTTTACTGAACTTCATATCGTTTGCTCAGTGCTCTTCCCCTATGTCATAGGGACCACAGTGAGAGCACCACTGCCACCTACTGATGTGCAATTACACTTAATTCTAGTACAGTATGGCAAAAAAGCTATATGTTCCCCAGGGTCATACGTCCCCCCCCCCCCCCCCCTCAACACACCACACCACACCCCCACTAAGGTCATGCAGCCCAATCTGGGTGAAGGCAGGGTATATTAAATATCTCTCCAATCCATCACTGGGCCAAAACACACACAAACATGCACATAATTAGCGGAAATTTGTCACAGCAAATTTAAATACTCTCTGGACTGTGAGAGGAATCAAGATTAAATCCATGCAAGTACAGTAGGCCCTTGACTATTCACAATTTTGCACTCCGAGTTTGCATATTCGCGGATTGCCGAGCAACTGTCACGTGATTCAAATTCAGCCAATGGCTGTCCTCCTGCCTCCTGATTGGTTGAGATGATGTAACGCCCCTTTTTCCTCATTCGCGCACACTTTGTGCCTGTGCTTTTTAAGTGTGTGTGTTTTTAATTACTGTTAAGCTCCATCATGTCACCCAAACGCTGCGTACCTCCTCAGGCTTCTGGTAAGGCACCGAAGCGCCAGAAAAAGATATTAACAGCATGAAAAAGTAGAACTGCTCGATATGATTCAGGAAGGAAAACATTTTGCTGCAAAAGTGCTAAGAAGGTGAATGTTGTATGAAACAAGGTCATCATCAGAATGGAACCTGCCTTAGTATTCTGGATACCTCTAGTTCAGGGGTCGGCAACCTTTGCCATTCAAAGAGCCATTTGGACCCGTTTTCCACATTAAAGAAAACACTGGGAGCCACAAATCCTTTTTTGAAATTTAAAATCAAATAACACTGCATATAATGCTTTCCCCCTTTTCCCTTCATGTTAATGTAAAACAACAATGTGTTGCATTGATTTAAATGACTGCAGAGACAATTAAATTACAATTTTACTTGCAACAAAAACATTTAGATTAAAAAATAAACTCTTCAGCCTCCCTGCAATCCTAATTAGGATTAAGCGGTTCAGAAAATGAATGAATGTGTTCGAGTCCTTGTATTTTTATAAAGAATATCTGTCCAACGAAGTGTGGGACGGGCTGCAGCCAGATGTGTTAACGAGTTGTCTACCTCACCATCCCTTCGTGGGACTTTCTTTTTCTTTATTAGTCATATTAATGTTGTTCTGTCATAGTTTTAATTTCTAGAAATGACAGCAACACAGAAAACTATACAAAGACTTATTTTAAGAAAGAGCCTGCTCAACATTCTTTTACATAAATATTAAGGCTTAGTGCTCCACTGACGACCCATTCTCAGAGTGGAGACTGAACCACACCCAGTCTTTTATTTTGTCACTGGGAAGAGTTATTTAATTCGGAGATTGCTGTGTATAAACAAATCTCACCGTCTTTTACTTCAGCTGTGATTTCAGTTCCTGGATTACAAACCCCGGTGACGGAAAAAATCATTGACAGCACTCCTTACCATCAGCACAAAAATTTGGAAATCCACCAATACAGCAGATCAAAAACTCAGACTCTCAATGTAGCTGATAGGCATGTCCACAAAAACACGCACACAAAATCACCCCAACCAAATAAATATCTGCCCACACCCATGACTGTTAATGTTCATCTATGTAATTTTCAACCCTAAAAGAGCATTTTTGGAAGGGTACCCACTGCACCCCCGACCATTGCAAAACTCTACCTTAGGCAGATTCTCCCATCATTCAGGTGAAAGCTGGTTTAACTCTCTAACACCTGAAACCAGAGAGGTGAAAGAGCCGCATGAGTCACGAATTTCCGACCCATGATTTATTGCAATGCCCCCTGGTGGGCATTTTTGAATTCAACAGTGCTGTATGTTTAATTGAAGATGCTATATTATACTCAGTTCCCCCTAGTGGGAATTTTTGAAAACTACAGCGGTGTATGTTTAATTGAAGAAGCCGTATTATACTCAGTTCATGTCCTTTTATATATAAAATATAAAATCAACACAATATATATGTACACACACACACACACACACATACATTATATATATGTAGGCTGTATAATGTTTGTATTCTATTATCAATAAATATCACAGTTAAAATCGGAAAGTTTTTCTTAATCATTGCTAAATTTTACTACAGTAATACTCTATTAATGAGTAAGACTGTCTATAGAACGTGTTTGAGAAGCATATTTGAGTGCATGTAATAGATACATAGTATTTTACTTCCGGTTGCTCATTCGCGCATGTAATATGATACATGGGGTTTTCTTCCGGGTACAGAACTCGCGGATTATCTTCATTCGCAGGAGGGGCCGGAACCAAACCCCCGTGAATAACAAGAGCCTACAGTATTGGGAGAACATGCAAACTCCAACAGCAATGCCCGCCATGCCCAGGCCTCAAATCAAGGATATTGTGTAATCTCTGAGGCAGACATGCTAACCATTATGCCCCAATGAACCCTTGTCAATTATACATAAATAGCAAATCTATTAGCACACATGTTTCCGTATAGTGTTGATTTTGCAAAATTATCACTAGGTTGTGCGATGTAGATTTTTTTCCTTGACCTTCTATTCAATAATATTAATGATTTAGGAGTTTGACCTATCCATGCTTGTTCTGATGTCTTTGATAAAGTAAAGGTTGTCTGGTCTGGTATTATAATCAGTGTTATACAAGTTCTAACACTATTGTGTATGATAAATAAAATCTTATTACATAGCACAAATTTTCTGATTTTTGTACATTTGCACAAGAAAAGGAATGTTTTTATAACTTTAGTGCACATTGCCTATTGTCTATTCCATTAGTGAATATAACACCACAATGTAGCCACTGGGTAGTGCGCTTACTGTTGTAGCCATACGATACACTATGGTGAGCAAAATGGTTTCCAAGACCAAACACAGATAAACAAATAAACAAATTCCTAAATCAACAGAGAAGAATCTGAAGTGAGACCAGACCAGATGGAAAGAAGAATTTTTCCGTTCGGTTTCACTTGGATTACTTCTGGGAAGATGGAATTTGACACACTGGCAATAAGAACAAAGTCGGAAAAAGCAAAATGAATGTAAGCTAATGCTTTGTTATGTTTTTATTTAAAAACATGCCGAACAAACAGCAGCAGCTCAAAACTCCTGCTGTGAAATTTTACGCATCATAATTAGATTCATTCAAGGTGTGTGATTGTTTTATGTTGTTGTGAAATATGGGCTGAATTTCATGGCTTATTAAAAGGCGCTAAAGTTTAATGCGTTTCATTTCAGTGAGTTAAGATTAATTATGATGAACCTCAAATATGATTCAGTACAGTTTAGATGAAAAGGGAAATTTTTGCTGGGAGACTGTATCAGTGCAGGCTGTTTTCTAAACGAGTTCAACGGCACCCAGGTATGTGATTTGACCAAGCCCAAAAAGACTGAAAATTGCCAGGGGTCTGAGGGCGGAGCCATGGTGGGGGGACAAGGGGCTTGGACTATTAGCCAAAATGCATTACGTCAGCATAGTCAGCCAATCACAGTCCCCATTATTGCAGGGCACTCATTAAAAAGTCGGATTCAGAATAAAACGAAATGAGATTTATTTAATGCATTTTTAACGAAAAAAAGATGGATTTTTTTTTTTTTGCCCCTGAAAATGAAAGACGGAATTCCGTCTATAGACAGAAAAATCACATGTCTAGGCACCCTTGTGCACTTGAAAGACCGAAAGTCTGTATAACCCACAGCAAGTACACTACTTTTGCAAGTACACTACTTTCAGTATCGAGCGCTTCACATATTGTAAGCGTTGATTGACTGTTTTAAGCTTCATGTAAAGTAACTCGGTATAAATAAGTGACTTATTTGAAATTAATGTTGATATTATTTGATATATTTGATGATATTTTACAATGTTATGTTTATAATAATTGATTTAGGGGTGTTTTATGAGATACGGTAATGGTATTTATGGATGTATAGTACAGTATGAGAGTCATACATCACACGTCATACGTCACTGTAACAACTTGCGTTCACTTTCAACTTGCGTTCGGCCGTCTGGAACCAATTGAAAACGTAAGTCGGAGAGTGTCCGTCTTTTTCTTCCTTTTGGCTTTTTCCCTTTTACTCGGGAGTCGCCACAGTGAATCATCTGATTCGCACATTTGATTTAGCATAGGTTTTTACACCGGATGCCCTTCCTGTCACAACCCTTTTTTTAAGCAAGGGACAGAAACACCCTGACGGCTTTGCAGTCTTCTCTTTACGAAAGTCAGCAATGGTTCTTTTACATGAACCTCACACCATAGACAGTGAGAGACATGGCCGGCCTTTGATAACCCAGTTAGCTGCACTGGGGAGCGTCTGTAATAGTTAAAAAGTTTTAGGTGTACACATCTTCACCATACATCTGTGCATATATGACAGTTATTTTTAGAGACAACGCTCTTCGTAAAACTCAAAACGTTGTTCTAGTAATGACTCAGGTCGCAAGCGTCCTCAGCCATCTCCATCACCTGGGCTGAGAATCCTAAGCATGCAACTAGATCGGTGCTTCTCAATTATTTTCTGTCGCACCCCCCTAGGAACAGGAAACCATTTCGCCCCCCCTCCCCCCCTAAATAGTGTTATTTGTCTAAAAATTGTTACAAGTAATCCACTGCATACTGTATCCTTATTAACATAATACATCCTTATCATCATTATGTGAATACCCCAGACGCGACACAAGTCTAATAGTTCCAATCTGAAACGATTCGTAACTGTATCTTGAGTTGCATGAGGGGCACGAAACGTGTCAATTTCATACAGGTCACCCAGGTGCAGAATAACATCCTCCTCATCATCAATGATAAAATCATCATTAGTTCCGGTACGAGCATTAAAATCGCCGAATAGCATAAATTCAGTATCATCACCATGTTCATGTTTGAGAGTTGATAAATATTGATCTAAACTGTCCAATCCATTGTTTTCGGATACATACATTGATGAATTCTCAGGTAGAATGTAAACAAATCCCATTATGAATGGATTAACTCCTGTTGGTCTAACAATAAAAAATATAGAATTAACCCAGTTTTCACAAAGCCTTTTAAACATTTTAGACAAGGAATTACGAATATATACTGCAACACCTCCAGAAAAACGACCCGAGTCCTTTATACGTCTTGCTACAGATCCGAAACATACATAATTCTGCAAAAGATCCTGTACAAACAAATCGTCACTATGCATAGTTTCGATTAACCCTACTATATCAAAAGAACATAAATATTGAAGAAAATCAAAATCTATGTGAATGGATGCTAAGTGAATGGATACCATGAATGTTCCAGCTGCACACATGTACATACCCTGATACAATGTTAAATCCGTTAATATCGTGTGTATGCTCAGTAGCTTGTGGGTCACTGCCACGCCTCTAACTAATACTAACATTGTCACTCATCTCCAGTCCGGGAGAAAACCGCAGATCACAACGGTTATATTTCCGGTTTCTTCCAATCTCTGCAAGCTGGTCGTCCTTAAGAGTGAACACTTTATCCTCGATCACTAACTTGTCATAGGATAAGTATGCATCCTTTCCGTTTTTTCTGGCCTCGATAAAATACGGTATCAGTCCACTCCTGATGTGCCAAACTCGTCGTGTAAAGTCATTGACCACACGTTGTTCCAAATCCTTCAGTGTAGATCTCGATGCCTCCATTACTCCTGTCTTATCCCTATGATAACTAAACTTCACCATAATTGGTTTCATTAGGTTCTTTAATTTAAGTCTCTTTACCTGTTCAAACTTCACACTGCTTGAGTTATCAAACTTCACACTCTCTTTCAGAAAATTTCGCACAGTCTGCTCTGTCTCTTCCCACTTTTCTCCCACTGTTCCTTGAACGCCGTGAATGATTATGTTATTTCGTCGTATTTGAGCATCTTGGTTATCCAGAATGAATTCAAATGTCTCCAAGCGTGTTTTGAATGTTAAGTGCTCCTCTCTCAGAGCGTTGCAGTCCTCCCCGATTTCCTCAAACATCCGGTCAAACTTCTTGTTTAAAACGTTCAATTCAGATCTGATCAACTTCAACATTTGAGTCTGAGACACATTTTCTTCGCTCCCCTCCAGACCATAATTGTCTCTGTCCTCACCAAACTGCAATCTGGTTTGTCTCGTTGGCCAACCTTGCACTTTAGCCTGCTTCGGAGGTCCCAGGTTTGACTCAACGTCTCCACACAACTCTGCCGTGGAATAAACACCAACTTCAACACACCTTCATAATCGTCGTGAGCTCGGCAGACATCGTTTCTGGCCATGTAATACACGTTCCCAACGTCATAACAATTCGAGCCAAGGTGTAATATTAGGGACAACACCAACATCATTTTCAGGTATTTCACACACATGGAGCGCGACAGGCGTATTATCTTCAATTTACCCAAAATTCGTGGCTTTGTTGGTCCAAAACAGCCGATACGAGCCCTCCATGTCAGCAGTGTGTCTCCCATGGCTCCTCCTTCCTTCTGCCGTACCTTGCTGTGTATTCACATTGTAAATGGACGCAAGTCATGAGACCCCAAAGGCGCTTTCACATGTATAACTCATAGAGGAACGAGCCTAGTCGATTATGTGTTAGCCTCTTCAAGCTTATTTGAAAAAAATAGTGACCTTGTTGTAATATCAAGGACAGAATCCGATCACCTTCCAGTGACATGTCAACTTGATTTATCTTTTGATTTATATTTGTATGATACTGTAAACTCCACTAACTATATAAAAAAAAGAACAATAAGACAGACAGATACATAGTAAGAAAAAAGGTGTGAGGAAAAATGGGATGCACAGAATTTAGATACAGACAGAAAAGATGAGGAAGGTAAAAAATAAAAAGATGAAAGGCAGGAGGAGAGAATAAACAGAAAGAAATAATCTAACAGGAAAATGTAGTGATGAATACGAAAGAAGGGAAGTAAGGAGGACAGAAAAGGAAGAATGCTGCAATTTGGGCAGGTATGACAAGCAAACAACACATTTGTCTCCATGTAGTCTGTCTTCCTTTCGTCTTTTTCCCTTTTACTCGGGAGTCGCCACAGCGAATCAACTGATTCGCACGTTTGATTTGGCAGAGGTTTTTACGTCGGATGCCCTTCCTGACACAACCCTTTTAGCAAGGGACAGAAACACACTGACGACTTTGCAGCCTACTCTTTACGAAAGTCAGCAATGGTTCTTTTACATGCCTCTCACTATAGACAGAGAGAGCCATGGCCCGCCTTTGATAACCCAGTTAGCTGCGGGGGTGTGTGTGTGTGTGTGTGTGTGTGTGTGTGTGTGACAACCTTGTGGAGAGTGGGACTCGAACCCACAACCTTTGGATCAGCGATCCAGCGCCCCATAGCACTAGACCACCACCTGAAATTTGAACACAGCACTCATGACTGAGAACACTGCTCTTACCTGACAGGCCCTCCAGAGATACTCAGCGAGGCGGACGATGTGAGAAAGGACGAGTTTAACAAGCACAGATCTGAGCGCACTGGCACCTCCGAGACTGATCAGACACTCTGTCAAATTCTCCTGCACAGCAAACTGTGGGGAAAGATTTCAAACAAGCCATCATTGACATGCACTTGACCCTGTCTCTTCCATAGTGAACTGATAACAGCCATGTCATGCATGCACAGTACAACACTCAGTCCCTTTGGGGTTTTTTGGTAAAGATAATAAGAACCTAATCATAAATGCGAAAACGTCAGACAATTTTTGCGATGTGATAAAATTCCACATGCCTACAGTTGAACTGGTTGTGTAAATATCGCTGTGCCGGCTTAAGCGGGCATCTCAGAATCACTTCTCCCTGATGCATTATATCTGTGATGAATACCACTGAAAAAAAGCCTACATTTATTTTTTCATGCATTTTAAAACAGCCTATACTCCAATCTGTAAGTTACCTACGGCGCCATTCAGATGCGAGCTGGGAGAGAAGAAAGAGATTCTGCATGAAAAGCTCTGAAAGGGTTGTGCTGGCCGTAAATACAGCATGGGTAAATTGACCTGGTACCTGAGAAGTGATGAGAAGCTGTTTGATTTCTTATTGAGCAACAGGGATGGCTAATGATGGGCCGGAAAAGAAGGATTCGTGTACTGGGCACTATTGCACTTTTTTTTTCTTTTTTAACATACAACTCAGCAGTGAGTTTTCAAATCTGGTGGCTTTTTGAAAAGACGTCATAATCCTGAGTACAAAGCACAAAAAAGCAAAGTTACCCACAGTGCGAACAGTCAGAAAACCTTTTATTGCAAATGGACTTACTGATCCAGAAGCCAGGAGTTCAATTCCTAGTACTATTAAGCTATCACTGTTGGGCTCTTGAGCAAGGCCCTTAACCGTCAAGTGCTCAGGAGGGTGTACACACATACATACCATATTCAACATCATAAACATCCTGCTCAAATAAAAGCCACCCCCCCAATGTTTTTGATCTTACATCTAATAACTGCCCATGTGTACTGGTACCAAAATCGTAAATCAAAATTACCAATTTTATTCGATCAGTCTCTGTAACTATAAAATGAGGCGTCCACTGCCTGTAAAAGTGAGTTTACACAGTATTTCAAGACACCCTGCCACTGGGAACTGTCTATAAATGTTCATCAGTAACAACACATTTGATTGTTCCGCCGTGCATTAAAATAAAAAAAAAGGAAAATATTTTGCTGTTTTCTCTTGGTAAATGTCCAACAACCGATGAACCATTAGAAACTGCTACAGCAAAACAAAAATCGTATGCTCTGAATGAATGGAGCGATGAGCCAGATATGGACCGATCAAAAAGTGATGACAAGTATTTTTCACCCGATTCTCCTGCTCACTAACTTCAAACATTTAAGAACGTTCCTAGACATGTGCTTTTGTTTGTGTTCGTGTTGATTGGTTCGTCATGTGCTGAAATTGACATTTCTGTTGATTGGCTCAATTTTTCTTTCGGGAAAATATATAAAGGAACAGAACCAGAAGGGGAAAGTTAGAGGTCTTTTTTTTTTTTTTTTTTTAAATGCTGTTTTCTGTTTATTTTCAGCTTTCATGTAAGGACAGTGGTACCTCACTTTACGAAATTAATCCGTTCCAGAGAATTTTTCTTAACCTGCATTTTTCGTAAATTGAAATCACATGTAAAACGTGTGATTCGTTCCAAGGCACCCAATACTACTCCCTTCTTCTTTTTTTACTTTCGGCTGCTCCCTTCAGGGGTCGCCACAGCAAATCATCCGCCTCCACCTCACCCTGTCCTCCGCATCTTCTTTTCTGACTCCAACGACCTTCATGTCTTCCTTCACCACATCCAAAAATCTCTTCTTTGGTCTTCCTCTAGGCCTTCTGCCTGGTAGTTCCAACCTCAGCATCCTACTGCCAATATACTCACTATCCCTCCTCTGTACATGTCCAAACCATCTCAATCTAACCCAATACTACTACTCAATACTACCCAATACTACTATATTGCTATATATACTACTAAATAGACCCTAAGCCTTTTAAAAATTATAAAAGCATACCTTTTAAGACCTCCTTCTGCTTCAGTATCGTACCGATGGTAGAAAGGTTTGGCCATATTCCTTTGTGATATTACTCGAGGCCGTTTCTTCTCACTCGCACCGGAAATCACACGTGTGCATGTGTGTGCGTTGACCATGTCTTCGTAGCAGTTATAATCTTGCAAATGTTTATGGAAGGTTAAAAGCCTGAGTCAAGAAATAAAGCATAAAACAACAGTAACTCTGTCCTTTACATGAAAAGCATCATGGTAGATTCAGCTCCATAATAGGCAATAGAAGGTAGCTGCGTCATCCTTCCTAGCCAATGGGATCCCTGTCCAAGATGGCGTCAGGTGGACCAGTCCAGGATGGCGCTCAAGTGAAGTCGACATGAACAGTTATTAGCCAATGGGAGGCCAGTGGGGCGGGATGTTTGAACGTCATTGATGGGAGAGCAGCTCGTGCATTGTTTGAATGTTTCAATGGCGCATTTTAATGTTTGAATTTTTAAGATAGTGCTTTCGTAACGTGAACTTGTTTTGTATCCAGAGGCAAAAATATTAGGAAAATGCGTTTCGTAACCTACATTTTTCGTTTGGTGAGAATTTTGCAAAATGAGGGACCACTGTAGTTTGGTTGATACCACAAAATGAATAAGACAAATACCAGTAAAACTCTTATTGTTTTGTCATTATTCATGTTTTCCACTGCGATAGTAAGTAGCACTTATCATCCCACTCCATTAGTAATCATTTTAATAAGCGCTCACCCACTCCAATTTTTAGTTCAACGGCAACCTTTGTGAACTTGAAAGACGGAAGTTTGTGTAACCCACAGCAAGTACACTACTTTAGCAAGTAGACTACTTTCGGTTTTGAGTGCCTCACATATTGTGAGCGTTGATTGGATGTTTTAAGCTTCATGTAAAGTGACTCGGTATAAATAAATGACTTATTTGAAATTAATATGGATATATTTGATATTATTTTACAATGTTACATTTATAATAATTGATTTAGGGGTGTTTTATGAGATACAGTAATGGTATTCATGGCTGTATAGTACAGTATGAGCGTCATATGTCACACGTCACTGTCACAACTTACGTTCACTTTCAACTTGCGTTCGGCTGTCCGGAACCAATTAAAAACATAAGTCGGGGAACGTCTGAGATATATATGTATATATATATATATATTACACACACACACACACACACACATACACACACACAGCAGGCCCTTGACTAGTCGCGGTTTTGCACTCGCGCCTGCCCATGTTCGCGAATTGCCGAGCAACTGTCAAGTGATTCAATTTCTGCCAATGGCTGTCCTCCTTCCTGCTGATTGGTTGAGATGATATATATGCCTCTTTTTCCTCATTCGCACACAAGTTGTCAATGAGCCTTTTTTTTAAAAGTGTATTTTAATTACCAGTTAAGGTCTATGATGCCACTCAAACGCCGGCGAAGCGCCAGAAAAAGGTAATGACGTTGGATGTCTCTTCTGAAGAAATAATACTTTCTCCTGAATAAACGACAGTTTCCTCTGAAGTGCCTGAAGTAGTATTAGTCTTTTTCAATTATTATTCCAGTACAGTACCGAAGTTAATGTTTAGAATGTATGTGTGTGTCTGTTTTCTTTCCGCTCCGACTGAGGGGTGTGACTGAGCTGCTCGGACTGAATGCAGTTCATACTTGAATGAAGTAATCTCATTTACTCCCTATACAGGAGGCCCTCGACATTCGCAGGGGTTCAGTTCCAAGCCCTCCCGCGAATCGAGACAATCCGCGAGTTCTATACACGGAAGTAAAACCCCATGTATCACGTCACATGCGCGAATGAGCGGCCGGAAGTAAAATACTATGTATCTATTACATGCGCTAAAATATGCTACTTAAACACATTCTATAGACAGTCTTACTCATTAATTCAGTATTAATGTAGTAAAATGTAGTAATGATTAAGAAAAACTTTTCAATTTTTACTCTTATTTTTATTGATGATAAAATATAAACATTACACAGCATATACTGTTGTAAAGCACTCATTTTAAAGTCTTTTTCAATTATTATTCCAGTACAGAACTTAAGTTAATGTTTGTGCTGAGATTTTATGTTCTGTAGCATGTTTAACAAATGATACCAAAAGGATAAACTTTATTACGCTTCATGCCCTTTTACATTGAACTTGGAGTGACGTCTCCAAGATGGCGCTGCATAGATGGCAACGTCACGGAGTTCTCCGAGTCAAATTGTTTCTTTGTTCATTTCAATTTGTTTTATTTATTTGTTCATGTTTTGCACTATGCTCGTCTATGATCAGTAGACCCTACTACAGCTATGAGCACCTTCAGCTTCAGGCAACTAAGTATGTAACAACTTATATCGTGAGCTGCTATGGGAGCTCAATACTAACCGCACCCCGGCTATCAATAAGCCCAGGCGGAGTTTTCAGTCTCCAGAGCTTGGTTAGCACTTCCGGCCATACTGCTTGAAAATGTTCAGTCCCTGCGAAACAAGATGGGCGAGCTTCATGCTCAGATTGCAGCACAGAGGGATCTGCAGGACTGTTTCTGTGAAACATGGCTCGAGGCGATTGCACCAGCCAGCTACACGGCCTTCGTGTCAGCTGGGGTGCGGCACACATTGAGCTGCCTACCAGAGCATGTTAGCTCTGCTAGCCACCAGCCTGATAGATACTCCGATCTTATAGCTGTAGTAGAGTCGACCAGTTGTAGACGAGCATAGTGCAAAACATGAACAATCAAAACAACAATTAAAACGAACCACAGCATGTTAGTTCCGCTAATAGCATGTTAGCTCTGCTCAGTTATACACGCCCGAAGATACTCCAATCTCCGAAGATAACTCCGATTGTTCATGTTTTGCACTATGCTTGTCTATGATCGGTCGACCCTACTCCAGCTATGAGCAGCTTCAGCTTCGGGCAACTAAGCACGCAACAACGTCTATCATGAGATGCTATACTATGCTAGCGCAATGCTAATCGCCCAGGCGGCGTTCTCAAAGGCTTGGTTAGCACTTCCGGCCATACTGCTTGAAAATGTTCAGTCCCTGCGAAACAAGATGGACGAGCTTCATGCTCAGATTGCAGCGCAGAGGGATCTACAGGACTGTGTTTCTGTGAAACATGGCTCGAGGAGAGGACATCCGATGAGGCAATTGACCCAGCCGGCCTTCATCCCCTGCAATCCCAAGCGCCGGAGTTGTCGTTCGGCCCCTTCCCGCCTGGGCTTCTTTTAGTTGGGGTGCGGCTCGCATTGAGCTGCCTACCATAGTATATTATCTCTGCTAATAGCATATTAGCTCTGCTTAGTTATACCCGCCCAAAGATACTCCGATCTTATAGCTGTAGTAGAGTCGACCGGTCGTAGATGAGCATAGTGCAAAACATGAACAAACAAAACAACAAATAAAACAAATTAAAACAAACAAAGAAACAATTTGACTCCGAGAACTCCGTGACATCGCCCTCTCGGCAGCGCCATCTTGAAGACGTCACTCCAAGTTCAATGTAAAAGCACATGAAGAGTACTGTAATAAAGTTTATCCTTTTGGTATCGTTTGTTAAACATGCTACAGAACATAAGATCTCACGCATAAACATTAACTTAGGTACTGTACTGGATTAATAATTGAAAAAGATTTTAATACAATTCAGAGAAAACCGTCGTTTCTCAGGAGAAAGTGTTATTTCTTCAGAAGAGACTGCCAGCGTTTTCTATCGCTTAGCCAGAGAAGACGCATAGCGTTTGAGTGGTATCATAGAGCTTAACTGGTAATTAAAACACACAAAAAAAAGAGGCTCATTGACAACTTTTGCACGAATGAGGAAAACGGGGCGGGACATCAGCTCAACCAATGAGGAGAAAGGAGGACAGCCATTGGCTGAATTTGAACCACATGCAGGTTGCTCAGCAGTCAGCAAATACTCAAACCGTGGGTGCAAAACCGCGAATAGTCAAGGGCATACTGTATATTATATATTGTGGTTTGTTGTGTTTTGCTGGTTTCACGGGGCACTTTACCTTTTCTAAATTCCATACGTAACAAAGGACAGAGAGGGAAATGTATTGACTGATAACAGAAATGTGCTGTGAAGATGAAAAGAGTACTTTAAAGAGCTGATAAATGAGGAAAATGAGAGAGAGAAAACAAGAATAGAAGAGGTGACTGTTGAGGACCAGGAAATAGCAAAGATTATAAGGGTGAAGTGAGGAGGGCGTTGAAGAGTGGAAAGGCAGTTGGTCCTGATAACATATCTGTGGGGGTTGGAAGTGTCTAGGAGAGGGAGCAGTATATTTTCTGATAAGAACATTCAACAAGGTCTTAGAGAGTGAGAGGATTCCAGTGGAATGGGGAAGTGTGCTGGTGCCCATTTTTAAGAACAAGGGAGACATGCAGAGCTGTATCAACTACAGAGCGATAAAGTTGATGAGCCATATGATGAAGTTATGGGAAAGAATAGTGGAAGCTAGACTAAGGGCAGAGGTCAGCATTTGTGAACAACAGTTGGGTTTCATGCCAAGAAAGAGCACCACACACAGATGCAATGTTTGCTTTGAGGATGTTAATGGAGAAGTACAGAGAAGGTCAGAGGTAACTTTTTGCCTTTGTGGATCGGGAGAAAGCATATAACAGGGTGCCGAGAGAGGAACTGTGCTATTGCATGAGACAGTCTGGAGTGGCAGAGAAGTATGTTAGAGTGGTGCAGGACATGTATGAGAGATGTAAGACAGTGGTGAGGTGTGCTGTCAGTGTGACAGTAGAGTTCAAGGTCGAGGTAGGACTGTATCAAGGCTCAGCTCTGAGCCTCTTCTTGTTTGCTATGGTGATGGACAGGCTGACAGACAAGGTTAGACAAGATTCCCCATGGACTATGATGTGTGCAGATGACATTGTGATCTGTAGTGAAAGCAGAGAACAAGTGGAGGAAAACCTAGAGAGGTGGAGGTATGCCCTGGAAAGGAGAGGAATGAAGGTTAGCCTCAGTAAGACAGAATACATGTGTGTGAACGAGACAGACTCAAGAGGAATGGTAATGTTAAAGGGTGTAGAGATAATGAAGGTGGAGGATTTTAAGTACTGGAAAGTGGGCGTGGGAAGAGGGATAGTGAAGAAACCCCCATGTGTACTGGTACCAAAATCGTAGATCAAACTTACCAAATTTACCAATGATCAGTTTCTGTAATCGTAAAATGAGGCATTCACTGCCTGTAAAAGTGAGTTTACAAGGTATTTCAAGACACCCTGCCACTGGGAACGGTCTTAAAAAACAGGAAAATATTTTGCTGTTTTCTCATGGTAAATCTCCAACAACCGATCAACCATTAGAAACCGCTGCAGCAAAACTATCGGATACTATGAATGAATGGAGCGATGAGCCAGATATGGACCTATCAGTAAGTGATAAGTATTTGTACCAAGACCGCGATGCTCAAATCGATAAGTGGCAAGAGATGACTGTATTTTACTTTCGGCTGCTCAGTCGCATGTGACATGATACATGGGATTTTATTTCCGGGTACAGAATTCGTGGATTATCTCGATTCGCTAGAGGGCTGGGAACCGAACAAACTAAGACAAAATAATAACTTAGTTTAGATCTGAACAAAATACAAATAGAACAAGGGTCAAGAAATAAAGATACCGAAGTCACCAAGTAGCTGCAGTATGGTAAATTTAGAGGCGCACTGGGGGTTAAAAGCTCGTTATCCCGCGAATCAAAAGTAACGAATGAAGATAATCCTTGCGTTGGCTGGGGATGAACGCGGATGATGGACTTGGGTGACCAAGTCTTCAATGACGAAACTTAGATGAAGCGCGTTACATGATCCGCCTGAGATGATTTTCCTTAGATGATCTACGCGAGATGATCGGCAATGGGTCCTTATAAAAATTCTTTAAAGTTCAGGAAACTTCCTTTTATGGAATGCACGACCAGGTCCATCTCGAAGTTACCCTATTATGCTGGAAAGTTCCAGACCCAATTAGACTACGCAGGCAAACCAACAGTGACCCAAAAACAGCTGAGTAATACCATGCGCCACCATTTACAACACACCAACTGAATACAAGTACATGCAATGTTAATACATTCATCATATTTATATTTAACATTATTTACATGCCCATAACTCCTTCAATCAATCTAACCTGCTGCACGTCCTTTCCATCTCTATTTCTCTGCTGCGCAAACCTGTATAAATAATTTTCTCCCTCCTTACTGTCCAACCTAGCATACAAGTCAGCATACGCCTTCTGTTTGGCCCTTGACACAACTACCTTTGCCTTACACTGTGTCCCCCTGTACTCCTGTTTACTCTCTTTGGTCCTCTCAATGTCCCACATCTTCTTAGCTAACCTCTTCTTTTGTACACACTCTTGCACTTCCTCATTCCACCACCAAGTCTCCTTATCTATTTTCCTTCCAGAGAACACAAGTACACTCCAACCTGTCTCCCTGATCACATTAGCTGTAGTTGTCCAGTCACCTGGAAGCACTTCCTAACCACCCAAAGCCTGTTTCAACTCCTCCTTGAAGACAACACGACACTCTTCCTTTTTCAGCTTCCACCACTTTGTCTTCTGCTCTGCCTTTGCCTTCTTCACCTTCCTCATCATCAGCGTCATCCTGCAAATTACCATCCTCTGCTGTCTGGCAACACTCTCACCCACTATTACTTTGTAGTTACTGATTTCCTTCAAATCACATCGCCTACACAAGATGTAATCTACCTGTGTGCTCCTAACTCTGCTTTTTTAAGTCACCCTATGCTCCTGTCTCTTCTGGAAGAAAGTATTCACCACAGCCATTTCCATACTTTTTGCAAAATCTATCAACATCTGTCCTTCTGTGTTCCTGTCCTGGATACAAAACCTGCCAATCACTTCCTCGTCACCTCTGTTGTCTGCACCAACATGTGAAGTCTGCACCAATTACCACTCTTTCACCTCTGGGGGTACTCTGCATCACTTTATCTAACTCACTCCAGAATCTCTCCTTCTCTTCTCGCTCACATCCTGCCTGTGGGGCATAAGCACTAACAACATTGAACATCATGCCTTGAGACTCATCACTCTGTCTGACACTCTTTTCACTTCTAGAACATTCCTGACCAACCCCTCCTTCAAGATGACTCCTACTCCATTTATCTTCCCATCGACACCATGATAAAACAGCTTAAACCCTGATCCTAAGCTTCTAGCCTTGCTACCTTTCCATCTGGTCTCCTGAACACACAGTATGTCCACCTTCCTCCTCCGCATCATGCCAACCAGCTCTCTACCTTTTCCTGTCATAGTTCTAACATTCAAAGTCCCTACTCTAAGTCCTAGACTCATGCCTGTCCTCTTTTCTCTCTGTCTACGGACACACCTCCCGCCTTTCCTTCTTCGACCAACAGTAGCCCAGTTTCCATCAGCACCCTGTTGGTTAACAGCACTGATGGCAGACGTTGTTAACCTGGGCCTCGACCGATCCGGATAGCATTTTTTGGTACATATTTTACGTCGGATGCACTTCCTGACACAACCCTCTGCATTTATCCGGGCTTGGGACCGGCGAGAGGATGAACACGGGATTGTGCCCCCCCACCCCCCACGACTGCACTATATTATATACAGTAGGCCCTAGTTATTTGCAGGGGTTTGGTTCCGGCCCAGCCCACGAATGAAGATAATCTACGAGTTCTGTGCCCAGAAGTAAAACGCCATGTATCATATTACATGTGCAAATGATCAACCGGAAGCAAAATACTATGCATCTATTACATGCGCTAAAATATGTTTCTAAAACACATTCTAAAGACAGTCTTTCTCATTAATACAGTATTAATGTAGTAAAATGTAGTAATGATTAAGAAAAACTAAATTTTTTCCTGTGATATTTATTGATCATAAAAATTTTTTTAGGGGCCGGTGGTGTGGTTAGGGTGCTGGTCTCATAATCGGGAGGTTGTGTGTTCAAATTCCAGTTAGACCCCCACTGTGCTAAGACCCCTGGGCAAGGTCTTAACCACAAGTGTGCCTCTGTTCACCAAGTAGTATAAATGGGTACCAGTGAAAATATACTGGGAGGGTAACTTGCGATGGAGAGCGTCCCATCCAGGAGGAGTTGTACTCCTAGTTGCTTCACGCTATGGAAACCGGTGATGAGCACTGGCCTGATGAGCCACTATGGCTTGGGTGTAAAACGCCCAACAGACTTTACCTATATTTATATATTTGTGTGTGTGTATTATATATAAAAAAAAAGAACACTAACGGAGTACAGTCATCCCTTGCCACTTCACGATTTGAGCATTGCGGTCTTGGTACATCGTGGTATATTAATAAAAAGTAAAATAAAATAAAGATATTCATAAAAAATTCAAAATATGTGCTGAAACTCACATGTAAGCAAGCGGAAGGCAGAGGCCCAAGGCAGGCTGCATCCATTGTTTCCAAAGGACAGAATGAAGTGCCCCTCCTCCCCAGTTCAGTTCAATTCAATTCAGTTCGCCCACTCTAATCAATCTCGCAAGCTGATTGGCTTAGATGCATGACGCTGTTGCCTCGCACATTCCCATGGGATTTTTTGTGATCTTACTGTATCGTGTTTGTGAACGTCCTGCACCGCGGAGAAGAGCTATTGTCAGAGGTGAGTACAGAAGGCAGAGTCCTGCAACGGTGGGGTACCCACAGATACCCTTTCAAAAATGCTCTTTTAGGGTTGAAAATTACATAAATGAAAATTAACAGTCATGAGTGTGGACAAATGTTTATTTGGTGTGGGTGGGGTGATTGTGTGTGTGTGTTTTTGATCTGCTATATTGGTGGATTACCAAATTATTGTGCTAATGGTGAGAGCACTCCTTGCCATGACAAACCTCAACGGCAGCGAGCGAGAGATTTTTCCGCCGTTGGGGTTTGTAATCCAGGAACAGAAATCACAGTTAAAGTAATGCCAGCCTGACACTAGTACACTTTTTAAATCCTCAATGGCACTCATTCATGCGTACCATGGTGGAATGATTTTGTGTTTATCTCACCTGTCAGTCAAACAGTTCGTGCCAGAGAGGAATAAGCTTTGCTCATAGCTTGCTCATTCCTACCTTTGAGGATGTTCCGCGACGTTCCAGTCGATTCCTCAACATTGCGGTATTTTTGCGAATTGTTTGTGCTGGGGTGCTCCAAGTTCCTCAACGTCACTCAATGGCCAGACAAGTTTGCTCAACATCACACTAAAAAGGTGACCCCGCTTCCGTTTATGACACGCCTTGTCACCCCTCACAAGTGTACATGAATATGAAAATATATATATATGGTAGCTGAATTCATCCACCATTCATTCTTGTAGTCGTCAAGATAATGAACTCTAGAGATGCCGAGAAAATGGCATTAAATCAACAAAGTGTCTTTCTTGCAGGTGCTGCTGCATTACTACTAATCGAAGACTATGACATTGATACTATATGTAAGCAGACTTGCCCTGTATCTTAAAGGGAAGAGTGTTCAGTTGCATGGAATTCTGAATACGTAAATGTCATGCAACTGAACACCCTTCCCTTTAAGATACAGGGCGAGTCAATGTGGAAATTGCTGATTGGTTAACCGTTTGTGCGTGGTGTTGCGGAATACAGTGGTTTGAGTGCTCACCCAAACTTAAAGGTGAGTAGACTATGATTACCTTTGAGGAAACAGTGAGAAACACAGTTCTGTCCACAACTCACTCCATGGTCCGCCAACAGTTGATGTTGGACAAAGCATAGCAGTCAATGAACACTATGGAGGACAGAAGAGCACCATTGAGGATACAGGTGTAACATTGCGCGCCATTGATTACCCGTGACGTGCGTGACATGGTGGGCATTTAAACATGCCGTCACTGTTTCCTCACAGTTTACTTATAGTTCGCGGTAAGGTACGCAAAAGAGTGTGTGACAAAACTAATGAACACGTTTCATTTTTTGGGTCGGCAATGCCTCTCAACGGCACTCATCTCGCTCAAAGTTTCCTCATTGTTCCCGTGATTGCACTCACAATTCCCGTGTAGGTACTCACTTTGGCGTACTGTGGCATACCATGAATGCGTACTAGTGTCAGGCTGGCTTACGAGACGGTGGAGGGGATTTGTGACGCGCTCCATCGAAAGTAGGTGCTTGTCGCAAGTGATACACGGCGCTTGCGAGACGAAGCACGGCTTATCCGAACTTCCGATCTTTCAAGTGAGCAAGTACTTGTTTGGTACACATCTGGCTACAGTCCGTACCTCATTTCGAAGGATAAATATGCTTTTTCTTTATAAAAATACAAGAAGGACTCGAACACTTTTCATTTTCTGAACCGCTTAATCCTAATTATTATTTTTTTTTTATCTAAATGTTTTGTTGCAAGCAGAATTGTAATGTAATTGTGTCTGCAGTCGTTTACATCAATGCAACACATTGTTGTTTTATATTACATGAAGGAAAAAGGGGAAAAACATTATATGTGTTATTTGCAGTGTTATTTGATTTTAAATGGCAAAAAAAATATTTGTGGCTCCCAGTGTTTTCTTTAATGTGGAAAACAGGTCCAAATGGCTCTTTGAATGGCAAAGGTTGCTGACCCCTGAACTAGAGGTATCCAGAATACCATCAGGTCCATTCTTATGATGACCTTGTTTCATACAACATTCACCTTCTTAGCACTTTTGCAGCAAAAATTTTTCCTTCCTGAATCATATCAAGCAGTTCTACTTTTTCACGCAGCGTCATTACCTTTTTCTGGCACTTCGGCGCCTTACCAGACGCCTGAGGAGGGGCGCAGCGTTTGGGTGGCATGATGGAGCTTAACAATAATTAAACACACAGGCACAAAGTGTGTGCGAATGAGGAAAAAGGGGTGTTACATCATCTCAACCAATCAGCAGGAAGGAGAACAGCCATTGGCTGAATTTGAATCACGTGACAGTTGCTCAGCAATCCGCAAATATGCAAAGCCACAAGTGCAAAACCGCAAATAGTCAAGGGCCTACTGTATATACTATATACTATATATATATATACATATATATATAATATATATATATATATATATATATATACACACACATATACATACACACACACTAGTATATATACACACATACACACAAAAATACAAGTCACTCTGGGACAAGGCCATCTTGCCAAATGCTGGAAATGCAAATATGCTCAACGAACACGCTGTACAGCCGAGGTGAACAGAAAAGCACTCCATAACAGCAGGGGACCACGTTAAGTCACATTCCTTTTGGCCAAGAATAGGAATCCAAGACTTTACTGAGTACCAACATTGATTCTAAACCATAACAGTGGCAAAAATAATATAAACACAACTTGAGTATCATCTGATCATCTGAGCTGTTGTTGACCTTTATGTAGATGTGTCAGTAACAGCTCAGGGGAACATGTACAGGAAATCTTGCTACACCATTTATCAAAAAAATATTTGGTGGTATAGCAAAGAGAAAAACCTGGAAACTTATTCTAGGAAACTTAGCAAATGTTCCGAGTTGGATATGGCAGTTTCAAAGGAATATGTGGGTAAACTTGTAAAAATTTATACAAACTATATTATAGAAAACACGAGCATAAACATTTTTTTTTGTTGTCCATGTGGACAAGGCACCCCAGTCTGAGAAAACCACTCAGTATATTCTTTTCATGTAATTCATGAATCGACTCAACATTTTCGATTTTGTGACCAATTGGGTTAAAGTTAGCGACGCAAGAAACCCACAGATATTCCAATATACTTGTTACAAAATTCCCATATATCATTATTATTCAGAAAAAGTCCTAATTCAGAACCCAGGTTGAACGAACAGGAATCTCCAGTGATTAACACTTGAAAGTCCACCAACATGAAACCTAAAGCCTGAAACAAATCAGCTCCTATTAAACATAGTAGGAAAAAAAAATCCCTGCCTTCAATTCTGTGGGTTATTACCCATGTTTATCACGCTCACAGTGTCACTTCTAATAGAAGCATGAAGACTAGCCTCCAGGCTCTTGATAACCTCAAAGACATGCAGATCCTTGACTCGTAGAAATAAAATGTCATGTTAAAAAGAGTTAGTGTTGTTGATAGTGTCTATCCAATCAGATTGCTTTGCCCTCAGACAAGTTCTATAAGGCGCATTATTTCTCATTTGCAAGCATTTAGGCTCCACCTGATTGGTCAAGCAAGAGGGAATTGATTGGCTGAGGAGTAACAAAATAAGAAAACCACAATCTAGTATAAATAAGAAAGCAAGTCTGGATTACACCAAATAAGTGAAAGTCCCAAAGTCGGAGCAGACCAAAGATTTATTGTGAATTTCATACATGGCAACAGCAAAATATATTTTCAGCTGAACTTTAGCCGGGAGGAGGGGTGTCCAGGGCGGAGGCCGTTTGCTATCTACAGTTGGTCAACATATCATCCAGCATAGACTAATTGGAATATAATTATTTGTGAACATATATGTATTTGCAATATAACATATACACAGAATTAAGAAATAGGTCAACCATGGCTCTATGTTTTGTGTTATATAAATGAAAGATGAAAAAAATACACAAATATTTTGTGTAAAGCACTTTATAAATTTATGAAACATTTTCAACTAACTGTCCCAGCCTGCTAGTTAATAATTAATGTTGAGATACTACTTAGGTAAATAACGACAATTTATATGACAACCATCACCAATGTATTGAGTATTTTCAAATTAAACATGAATTACTTACGTTTGGCTGCAAATTTTTAAACAAAAATAAATAAAATGAAAATAAAATTCCCATACACATTAAAATGTGATCCTCAACAATGCAAGTAAGTTTATCACACAATGATTTTACCAATATAGATTACTTTTATTAAGTTACATTTCGATGGGATTTCCCGAAATTTAAACAAAAATATTTAGTAATTACCTCCGTGTGGGCTTGTCTGTCAGCTACAAGTGCAATACAGCCATGAGATCCATAATTGATCAGGTCGTTGCAATAAGCACACAAGGCCTTGCCGGCGATGTCAGATTTCTTTATGAAACTCGCCAAAGGTTCCGATACGTTCGGAGCCTGTTTGCCAATTTTCACCTCAAATTTCACAATCTTTTCTAACCATTCCCATCAAACTTATTCTTAGCATCCTTATCCATTTCTGACTTACGAGCTTACATCTGACATAATTCCTCTTCTTTCGTTAAAGTTCGCACCATTTTAAACACAACACGTTTCCATTTGCATTGAGCCAAGTCAGTTTACATTAAGCTGAACCAACTCACTTTACATTAAGCCTGAAACAGCCAATCAACGAGCGGCTTACAATATGTGAGGCGCTCCACCGAAAGTAGGCACTTGTAGCAAGTTCACTTGCTTGTGCTTGAGACAAAGCGCGGCTTATCCAGACTGTCAATCTTTAAAGAGAGCAAGTGCTTCATTGAATACTTGTTTAGTACTCAACTTTCACTTGCTCACTTGAAAGATCGGAAGTCCAGATAAGCAGTGCTTTGTCTCAAACACAAACAAGTGAATTTGCCAGAAGCGCCCCTATACCCACCCTAAAATTGTCTCCTCGGATTCAGACGATTCACAGAAATGACCAATTGGAGATAAAAACTGCAGAATTCCACGGAAAATTGCCATGTATGGAATTTGACAGGACGGAGCAGAACCTCCAGTGACCATTTGGGACACTGTAGCCAAAAGTGTCACAAAGAAAATCAAAATCATAATACAGTAGGCCCTCATTATTCACGGGGGTTTGGTTCCGGCCGCTCCCGCAAATGAAGATAATCTGCGAGTTCTGTACTCGGAGGTAAAACCCCATCATATTATATGCACGAATGATCAACCAGAAGTAAAATACTATGAATCTATTGCATGCGCTAAAATATGCTTCTTAAACACATTCTATAGACAGTTTTACTCATTAATACAGTATTAATGTAGTAAAATGTAGTAATGATTAAGAAAAACTTAATTTTTTTACTGTGATATTTATTGATGATAAAATATAAACATTATACAGCATATACAGTACAGTAGGCCCTTGACTATTTGCGGTTTTCACTCACGGTTTACATATTCGCGGACTGTGATTCAAATTCAGCCAATGGCTGTCCTCCTTCCTGCTGATTGGTTGAGATGATGTAACGCCCCTTCTTCCTCATTCGCGCACAAGTTGTCAATGAGCCTTTTTTTAGTCTGTTTTAATTACCAGTTAAGCTCTATGATGCCACTCAAATGCCTGCTAAACACCAGAAAAAGTTAATGACATTGGATGTTTCTTCAGAAGAAATAAGACTTTCTATGGAAGAATCGACCGTTTCCTCTGAAGTGCCTGAAGAGGAATAATCGTCTGAACTGTTGTAAAACACTCCACTACTAAAGTCTTTTTCTATTATTATTCCAGTATATGACCTAAGTTAATGTTTAGAATGTTTGTGCGAGTGATTTTATTTACTGTGGTGTAGCATGTTTCTCATTTTGTTTTGTTTATCCAATTTATTAAATTCATTGTTCTTGTATGTCCTTTATGTTATGGTCTGTGTTTTGGGGGACTTTAATTTTTGGCGCTGTGCCTCTAACTGACTGTTTACTCTCCGCTTCGGCTGAGGGGCATGGTTGAACTGCTCGGTGGCTCACACCTGAATTCACTATTCTCATTTACAGCCAATAAACAAAAGCAAGCTCCCCCAGTGCAGCTAACTGGGTTATCAAAGGCGGGCCATGTCTCTCACTGTCTATGGTGAGAGGCATGTAAAAGAACCATTGCTGACTTTCGTAAAGAGTAGGCTGCAAAGTCGTCAGCGTGTTTCTGTCCCTTGCTAAAAGGGTTGTGACAGGAAGGGCGTCCGACGTAAAAACCTCTGCCAAATCAAACGTGCGAATCAGAAGATTTGCTCTGAGCCAGAGGATTAACTCACATCACATTACCACTTCTTTGGTTTGTAACGCTCTCTAAATCTCTCACTCTAAAACTCAGTTTTCTACTCGCACCGGCAGAGATAAGTGGCTGAACTGCTCGGAGTTAATGCAGTTCATACCTGAATTCAGTCAGCTCATGTCTAACGCAATACCTTCCTCTAGTGGGCATTTTTGAAAACAACAGTGCTGTATGTTTCAAGGAGAATGCATTTAAAGGTGTTTTTATATGCATGCTGTATAATGTTTATATTTTATCATCAATAAACATAACGATAAAAATTGAAATGTTTTCCTTAATCATTACTACATTAATATTGAATTCATGAGTAAGACTGTCTATAGAATGTGTTTAAGAAGCATATTTTAGCGCATTAAATAGATACATGGGGTTTTATTTCCAGGTACAGAACTCGCAGATTATCTTCATTCACGGGAGGGGCCGGAACCAAACCCCCACGAATATTGAGGGCCTACTGTATATATACATATATATATGTATGTATATATATATATATATATATATATATATATATATATAAAAGAGGGTGCTCCCTTGACGGCTACGTCGTGGAGTTCTCAGAATCATATTGTTTCTTTGTTTGTTCTGATCTGTTGTTTTGTTTGTTCATGTTCTGCACTATGCTCGTTTATGACTACAGCTATGAGAGCGCAGTGTTTTCGGACGTTTAGAACTGAGCACGCTCAACTCCTATCCTGAGCTAGCATGCTACAGCAGCTCTATGCTTGCTGCACCCCGGCTACCAATAAGTTGCTATCCGCCGCGGGCCTTGTTGCTATTGGCTGCGCTTCGGTCCTTCCTGAAGCCCATGGAGCCGGCTGGTGTAATCGCCTTGTCGGGTGTACTCTCCTCGAGCCATGTTTCACAGAAACACAGCATAGAGCAGTCCTGTACATCCCTCTGAAGATCCCTCCCTATGAAGCTCGTCCATCTTGTTTCACAGAGACTGAACATTTTCAAGCAGTATGACCGGAAGTGCTAACCTTCTCCGTCTGGACTTATTGTTAGCCGGGGTGTGGCTAGCATTGAGCTACCATAGCAAATTAGCTCAGGATAGGAGTTGCGCGTGCTCAGTTCTAAACGTCCGCTCTCATAGCTGTAGTAGGGTCCTTCGGTCACAGACGAGCATAGTGCAAAAAACAAACAAACAACAACAACATACAAAAGAAATTAAAACAAGCAAAGAAACAATTTGACTCTGAGAATTCCACAACGTCGCCCTCTAGGTCTCCAACCATTCCAGCCTGCCTGCATACACTTCTTCACCTCTTTTCCACACTCTCCATTGCTCTGGATTGTTGACCCAAAGTACTTAAAATCCTTCACCTTCGTTATCTTTGCTCCCTGTAACATCACCGTTCCTCCTGAGTCCTTCTCAATCACACACACATGTATTCTGATTTTCTGAGGCTAACCTTCAATCCTCTCCTTTCCTGGGCATACCTCCACCACTCTAGATTTTCCTCCACTTGTTCTCTGCTCTCACTACAGATCACAATGTCATCTGCAAACATCATTGTCCATGGAAATTCTTGCCTAACGACATACTTCTCTGCCACTCCAGACTTCCTCATGCAATACCACAGTTCTTCTCTTGGCACCCTGTCATATGCTTTTTCCAGATCCACAAAGGCACAATGCAGTTCCCTCTGACCTCATCTGTACTTCTCTATTAACATCCTCAAAGCAAACATTGCATCTGTGGTGCTCTTTCTTGGCATGAAACCAAACTGTTGCTCAGAAATGCTGACCTCTGCCCTTAGTCTCACTTCCACTATTCTTTCCCATAACTTCATCGTATGGCTCATCACCTTTATCCCTCTGTAGTTGCCGCAACTCTGCACGTCTCCCTTGTTCTTAAAAATGGGCACAAGCACACTTCTCCTCTGTTCCTCCGGCATCTGCTCACTCTCTAAGACCTTGTTGAATGTTCTTGTCAGAAAATCTACTGCTACCTCTCCCAGACACTTCCATACCTCCACCGGTATATCATCAGGACCAACTGCCTTTTCACTCTTCATCCTCTTCATTGCCCTCCTCACTTCACCCTTACTAATCTTTGCTACTTCCTGCTCATCAATGGTCACCTCTTCTACTCTTTTTTTTCTCTCTCATTTTTCTCATTCATCAGCTCTTCAAAGTACTCTTTCCATCTTCCCAGCACACTTCTGTCATCAGTCAATACATTTCCCTCTCTGTTCTTTATCAATCTAACTTGCTGCACGTCCTTCCCATCTCTATTTCTCTGCTGTGCCAACCTGTATAAATCATTTTCTACCTCCTTACTGTCCAACCTAGCATGCAAGTCATCATACACCTTCTGTTTGGCCTTTTACACTGCTACCTTCGCTTACGCTGTGCCTCCCTGTACTCCTGTTTACTCGATTTGGTCCTCTCAATGTCCCACATCTTCGTAGCTAACCTCTTCCTCTGTACACACTCCTGCACTTCCTCATTCCACCACCAAGTCTCCTTATCTATTTTCCTTCCAAAGGACACACCAAGTACTCTCCTACCTGTTTTCCTGTTCACATTTGCTGTGATTGTCCAGTCATCTGGAAGCACTTCCTGACCACCCAAAGCCTGTTTCAACTCCTCCTTGAAGACAACATGACACTTCCTTTTTCAGCTTCCACCACTTTGTCTTCTGCTCTGCCTTTGCCTTCTTCACCATCAGCGTCATCCTGCATACCACCATCCTATGCTGTTTGGTAACACTCCTGTTACTCACCGTTTGGAACATTCCTGACAAACCCCTCCTTCAAGATGACTCCTACTCCATTTCTCTTCCCATCCACACCATGATAAAACAGCTTAAACCCTGCTCCTACGATTCTAGCTTTGCTACCTTTTCATGTGGTCTCCTGAACACACAGTATGTCCACCTTCCTCCTCTGCATCATGTCAGCCAGCTCTCTATCTTTTCCTTTCATAGTTCCAACATTCAAAGTCCCTACTCTTAGTCCTAGACTCATGCTTTTCTTCTCTCTCCGCCTACGAACACGTCTCCCACCTCTCCTTCTTCGACCAACAGTAGTCCAATTTCCACCAGCACCCTGTTGGTTAACAGCACTGACGGCGGTCGTTGTTAACCCAGTCCTCGACCGATCCGGTATGGAGGTAATATTTGTGACTTGCATGATAAAGTTTGGCATTGATTTTATGTCGGATGCCCTTCCCGACACAGCCCTCTGCATTTATCCAGGCTTGGGACTGGCGTGAGGGAGAGACACTGGTTTGTTCCCCTCCCCACGGCTGAATTACGTTCAGCATACAGTTCAACTAAAGAATTTCAGATCATATTATATTACACAGTGTGCCGTTGTAAAGAAACCAGTCATGCATGCAAAGGATTGTGGATGCTGCTTAAAAATGTATAGCCTATAGCATCGTGCCAAAGACGATAAACACATGGACACGGATATGACTTCCTCAGATATACACGTGCTCCTATACAACCCATAGTGCTAAGCCAGCACAATAAGATTGAAAGTCCCAGCTTCAGCACCAGGCAAGTATATGTCCATTGAATAAAACACCTTCAGCTACATACCATGAGGCACAGCTTGGAGCATGCAGAGCTTACCTGACCGGCCTCGGTCAGTTTATTTTTACAAATTTTAACCATTTAAAAAAAAAAAAGCAAACAAAAATGAGGTTATGTTTTATTATTATTATAACACAGTGATATCTCAGCTAACAAGTTTAATCCGTTCTGAGGGTAAGCTTGTAAGTCGAAAAACTCATTATACAAAACAATTATTCCCATAAGAAAATAACAGAAAACCAATTAATTCGTTCCAACCCCATCTCACTCTCATATAACCTGCCACAAACATGTATATTTGACCTAATATATTATAGATAAACATGTATAAACAATAAGTATTTTGTCATAATATATTTACATTAACATCAATAATAATTAGTAATAAATAACAAAATAAGAATAAACATCAAGTCAACTAATCCTTCTGATCATCGACTGCGGCGAGGATGTCACGTGGGCAGGCAGGAGGTGGTGCCTAACAGGCAGGAGGAGAAGGAGGAGAATTTTGTGTGTGCACGCTACGAATGCCAGAGATGAAAGGCTTGTGGTGAGCTCCCAAGGCCAGTGCTTCTCAACTAGTGGATAGCGGATGACCCTGGGGAACATGCTTTTGTTCCATACTGTACTAGAATTAAGTGTAATTGCGCATCCACTATAGCCGTTGGCAGTGGTGCTCTCATTGTCGCGCTATGTTCTAAGGACAAAAGCACCAAGCAAACTATATGAAGTGCAGTATACACTATTTACAGCGCTGGAGGGGCGTGAAATGTTTTTTTCTACCAAGAAGGGGCATCACAGAAAATAATTGAGAAGCACTGTGACAAGGTGTTCTCAGAGCGCGGACGAATACGAGGTTAATCGGCCCAGAAAAGGCATTTGGAGAAGAGCTCTTAAAGGGCATTTTTGCTCATTGGATGGAGCAGAATTTTTGGTGGGATCGAAGCTTGTATCATTGAAAAATCGTTATACGAGGTATCTCTGTACAGACGCTCCTCGACTTACGTTTTTAATTGGTTCCAGACGGCCGAATGCAAGTTGAAAGTGAACGCAAGTTGTTACAGTGACATATGACGTGTGACGCTCATACTTTACTATACATCCATAAATACCATTACTATATCTCATAAAACACCCCTAAATCAATTGTTATAAACATAACATTGTAAAATAATATCAAATACATCACATAATATCAACATTCATTTCAAATAAGTCACTTATTTACCGAGTCACTACATGAAGCTTAAAACAGCGGCACTCAATACCGAAAGTAGTGTACTTGCTGTGGGTTATACAGACTTCCGGTCTTTCAAGTGCACAAGGGTGCCGTTGAACTCGTTTAGAACACAGCCTGCCTTGATGTGAATCCCAGCAAAGCGGAGTGTTCTCTCTTTCGTATAAGTAAGTAAACTTTATTCAAGAGATGCATACAAAGAACAAGTACAAATCCTAATGATATTAATATAAAAATAAGTATACACTCTTAGGATTCTGCTAAAAGATAATAAATATCTGTAATTGTTCTGTAATTTGTGCATTCAGGTTTTCATTCATATTATAACTCTCTTTGCTTAACTGAGTATGGATTAGATTGTGCCAATCTGAGTAGATAGTTATGAGATGTATGAGCCTTGCACCATGCTAGTAGGCTTACACTTCTGACCAACCATATTTGCTTAGGGTTAAAAAAGTCTGCAAAACAGTGTAAACACAAAGATCACAGAGACGACATCTTAACACAAGAGTAAGACGCTATATAACCGAGATATATATACACACATACACACGCACACACTCAGTCTGTAGTTTGTAAACAATGAATGCAGCGTCATTACGTCGTTAAGTCAGCGTACTATGTAGGTAAGTCTCAACTCAAAATTTGACTTTTTAAAAAAAAAAAAAAAAACAATAACGTAAAATCGAAAAAACGTAAAACGGATGTACGTAAGTCGGAGAGCATCTGTACTATGATAATTATTTGCATCAAGCTTGTGGATGATGCTGAATTGAACTGGTCCCCTCAGCAGTCTGTCTTGGGCACTACTTAGCAATATTCACCTCACCTTCCACTCATAATTGTGAACTATCCACCTCCCAAATTCAGGATTAATTAATAAATAAATAAATAAATAAATAAAAGCCTGCTCACCAGGTTCTCTCATTCTGAAATCCTACAAATTCAGCAAAACTCTATCAAAAAATGTAAACCATTAAAACCTCATTTTAGGCTCCCGAATGGCACATTGAAAAGGTGTGTGATTGTTAACTCAAAAATCGCAAACTTCGAATCCGGTTTAACGCAACAGCCATGTGTGGCTGGGAGTCCATGAGAGCCAACTGGCTGAACCATCACGGGAGGGACAGCTTACCCTCACTTACCTGTCACTCACAGCGATCACCATCCAGTCATGGGCGTCTGTGAGCTCATTCATACGAGGGGGCAGATAGTGCGTTAGACCACAACCAAATATACGACACCGCCGTTTTAAAAGAGGCGGGTGGTTAGTATTGCATGTCATAGAAGGGGCATGCACATGCTTTCAGCCCTCCTTAGTTGGTGGTGATCGTGGGCTAGGGAAAGCAACACTTGATGGATGGAATTAGATATGACTAAATTAGGGAGAAAATGGGAAAAATAAAATTAAAAAATAATTTTTAGGTTTTTTTTGTTCATTTCCACCATGTCTTAGATACTAAATCAATTATTTGCCTCATTGGCTTGTCATAATAAGCACTAAAATCATGTTTTTATTCATGACAATAGTTGAAATACTGTATTAGCCAAAAGATATGTTATTTTGACTATATAAATTTACTCTTTCTAAAAGCTTGCTTGTGGCGCCAGTGGTGTAGTGGTTTGGGTGCTGCGCTCATGATTGGGAGGTTGTGTGTTCAAATCCCAGGGGGAGCCTCACTGTGCCAAGACCCCGAGCAAGGTCTCAACCACAAGTGTGCCTCTGTTCACCAAGCAGTATAAATGGGTACCTGTAAAAAATAAAATAAAATACTGGGAAGGTAACCTGCGATGGACTAGAGTTTCTTCCACAAGAGTTGTACTCCTAGTAGCTTCACGCTATGGAAACGGGGATAAGCACTGGCCTGATGAGCCACTATGACTCAGGTGTAAAAAGCCTCAAGTACTTGCTTAGTTTTAGGTGGTCTATATGAATGCACATAACACAATAAGCTTAACTCATTTCTGAGGTAACGTGCAGTCCTGTTTATGCTCAACCTTTGGGAGAGTATAACATGGGGGGGGGGGGGGGGGGGATCAGTGCTGTCTCTTTATCTTTGAATTCCTCTACGATCAAATCATTTGACTATGAAGAGAAATTCTCCAAATGTTGCAGAAAAAGACACCTTGGGTCAGGTTAGTGACAAGTTTTCGAGAATGATGCCAGGCAATGTATCGGAGCCTGAGAGTTCTCCAGAGAGAAAAAGGACAAGATTTTGGGAAGAAATGAAGACAGAACGCATCTTCAGTGGTCCATGGCACACCAAGTCACGCAGACTAAAATTTCATTGGACCGCATTTTGCTTTCATTACAGCACGTGACACTGTTTCAACAACCATACATGACATCATTTATTTCCATCCAGACTGGCAATCGTTTTTCACAGAAACCTAGAGGTATTGTTAACTATTTGCATTGATTGGATCTTGATTGGCTCCACATTGACCAATTCTGGGGCAAAAATGATTCCTTGTATACCGTGAACTACTCTTTTGTCGCTATTGATCGGAGTCCAGACTTAATGCCAGTGAGGGAAGAACAATATCCATGAAACCTGACCATTCATTTTCATTTTTAATGTTGCTGAGCCTCTACCTGACCAACTAACTCAACCCCAGATAACAACATTGCCTCTATGTATGATGGCTACATTGCTTCCTAATCTTGTAAATTCTCGTTGCATTGTGCATAGTTCTAGTATACAGGGATCCTCTCACTTTTCACGGTTAATTAGGACCGGGATCCTCCCGCGACCACTGAATTTCACGAAGTAGGATCAAACCCCCCTCTGACTGACGAATATGTATATGTGTAGAAATATCAATAAATACATATTCAATGCCACAAATGCTTATAATGACAATTAAACATTAAAAAATTATACATGAGATGTAAATAAAATATAAATACATACACATACAGACACGGCGCGCACACATGTACACACTCGGATGTGTCAGTCTGTCTGTTTTCCTTTCGGCTTTGTTTTTGCATAATTGGCCTTGTTTTGCGGAATGAATTTTCCTTTCGATAAATATTCAAAAAAAAAAAAAAATGAGATGAAGACCAAGCCTAGCAAGCCTGCAACTAGAGGCTCAGTCCTGTCTTCAGCCTCCGACTGGCAGCTTCTTGTGGATGTGCAGAGGAAGTTGAAATTTCCAGAAGATATAGCAGTTACTCCGGTGCGCCCAGATATGCTGCTACTATCCCGAGAAACGAAAGCCATCCACATAATCAAGCTTACAGTTCCCTGGGAGGATAGACTTGACATCTCACACGAACTGAAAGCGGCAAAATACCAGGACTTGGTAGCTGAAGCTTGTATGAAAGGGTGGAAAGCAAGCCTGATGCCAATAGAGGTTGGATGCAGGGGTTTTGTTGCATCATCTACAAGAAATTTCCTGCACAAGATAGGTCTTACCCCTACCGCCACAAAGAAGGCGATAAAGACCATAGCTGCTTCAGCAGACACATGCTCAAGGTGGCTGTGGATCAAGAGGAGAGAGAGCTGGACCACAGTCAATTACAAGCCAGGAGAGTAGTGTGTAGATGCACGTTAGAAGACCTCAACAATCAACCAGAAGCCAGCCTGCAGATGAAGACAGTCTTTTGTCTTTGCTGCCCCACTCAGGTGAAGCGTACAGGTTTCGGGGCGAAACGCTAAAGACCCTGAGATACCTGCTGATGATGCAGACTAGGCACGAAGAAACAACAACCACAAGCTGCTGATTATAAAGACGTTAATCAAGCTTTGAGTAGCGTAGCATCATGGATCAATGTTTAAAACCCAGATGCACTGAAGCAGCATGAATTGAAGCGCAAAGTAGCAAGGGATCCCTGTATTCATTTATTCATTTTCTGAACTGCTTACTCCAAATCAGGATGGTGGGAAGGCTGGCATGGGACTCAGCAATGACTCTCTCACAACAGACAGTGAGAGGCATGGCCGGACTTTAATAACCCAGTTAGCTGCACTAGAAGTTCAGCAGTGACAACCTGTTGATAGGTGGGCTTGAATCCATGACCATGGCATCAGTAATCCAGCACCTTACCACCAGGTCACCAGTGCCCTAGTTCTAGTTCCTCCGTTTATATTTTATTTTATGATTTGACGTCAAAGTATTTATCATCATCTTTTCCTTTTAGCTGTTTCTCTTCAGGGGTCGCCACAGCAAATCATCTGCCTCCATCTCACCCTGTCCTCTACATCTTCTTCTCTTACTCCAACTACCTTCATGTCCTCCTTCACCGCATCCATAAATCTTCTCTTTGGTCTTCCTCTAGGCCTTCTGCCTGGTAGTTCAAACCTCAGCATCCTAGTACCAATATATTCACTATCCCTTTGTTGTACATGTCCAAAACATCTCAATCTAGCCTCTCTGACTTTCTCTCCAAAACCTCTTACATGTGCTGTCCCTTTGATGTACTCATTCCTGATCCTAGCCATCCTCGTTACTCCCAAAGAGAACCTCAACATTTTCATCTCGGTTACCTCCAGCTCTGCCTCTTGTCTTTTCCTCAGTGCCACTGTTTCTAAACCATACAACATCGCTGACCTCATCACCGTCTTGTACACTTTACTTCAAAGTGTTTATATACAAATAAAAACAATCATACCCAGTTGAGACATGTATTTTGTCAATATCTGTCTAGTGGAAAGTCAGTCAGTCATCACTAGCAATCAAGCTTTTAATATTTCCTTTGAAAATTCTTAACCCATTTGCAGTTACTTCTGCAGCAGATGCTTCCTTTCGAACTTGGGAAACATCTTCGGACATGCTTGTTCAAAAAAAAAAAAAAAGAGAAGCTACTCACTGCATCAATTTCAATTAAAAAGAAGGGTATGACTGCAAGAAGCCAAGACATCTCCTACCTTATTAAGCTGACTATTATTCAGCAGCAGTTCAAGAAGCTCATCAAGCAACACCTCGGCTTTCTCCAAAACTTGCTGCTGGCCGGTTCCCCTCTCCAGGGCCTGTGCCACCAGTCGTGAAGCCTGAAGGAAACGACCCAGCTCAGAAACATTTCTGAATTTTCCCTCTCCGGCTTCTCGGTGGGCCTCCACCAATAATTCAATCATGCTCAGAGCTGTCTCCTCCATCACCATATCCTCTCTGTTAATCTGTGTTTTTTTTCCTGACCCACGTAATGCAATCAGGTTTTGCAGAAACAGCATGTGTTTGGAGAGTACACACTCCCGGGTGTCTCTGTGGAATGATGAGTAACATGGTTGTGTGGAACATAGGGGGGCTGTAGAGGAGAGGACAGTGTGGGCAGGATCAGGCGTTAGTGAAAGGCTCTGGGTGTCGCAACCGGAGTCGTTTTCCAAAAGTTGGGCTTCTGTGACATCCTGGGAGAAGAACTTCATCAATTCATCACCTGGAAAAAGAACTGGTTGTCAGATCAGGGAAGAGCACCTAAACTCCACAAAGAATGCCCTTGGTGAGCTTAGAACTCTAACCAAGGACCTTTTCCTTGAGGAGCACATGCTAACCACTATGTCACCATGCCTTATAATTACTATACTGGCTAAATATATATTTTGTACATAATATTACTTCTAGCACAACATGATGACGTGGTGGATAGAACCCGAGGGTCGCAGCAAGATGGGTTTGAGTCCCAGCTCAGGCATTTCTGTGTGAGGTTTGCATGCTCTCCTCGTGCTTGCATGGGTTGCCTTTGGGTGCTCTAGTATCCTCCAACAGTTCACAGAAAATGCACATTCGACTAATTGGCTGTTCTAATTTGTTCCTAGGTGTGAGTGTGTGAATGGCTGTGTGTTGGCCCTGCAACAGTCTGGCAAGTTGTTTAGGGCATACCTTGCCTTCACATAATTTCAGCTAAGATAGGCAGCATCAGCTCAATTGTGTGTTATATGTTGAAAAGGCTTCAACAGAATGTAGAGAAATCAATAGACTGTGTGAAAGTGTAGTTGAGTGAGAACAATTGTTACTTTCCAGAATCCATTATTATGTGATCCATTATTAGTAGTATTCTTATTACTGTTTATTGTTATCTCTATATCCCATAGTCATAGCCAATACCTGTCGGGTTTTGCCTTCTCTATCACATGACTACCACCACGCAGGGAGAAGTGAAAGCATGCATAAACCACTGCGGCGCCACATGTATTTGGGAGTGGTCTAACACACTCTGAGGGAAAGCGATATCCACCCCCTCGTGCAAATGAGCTAACAGACACCCATGATTGGCGGGTAATCACTGTGAGTGACAGGGTAGTGAGTGTATGCCGTCCCTCCCTCCAGTGTGAGCTCGGGCCAATTAGCCTCAATGGACGCCTGGTCACTGACAGCTGTGGCATTAAACCAGATTCAAACTTGGAATCTCAAGGTTAATGGTCACGCACCTTGTCGACGTGCCACTTGGGAGCCCCCATATAATATCTGATGAAATATTTTCTGACATGCGAGTTGTCTGTGTTAATCATCCTCAAGTTATTTTTCTGACTACAGCAAACAACAGGGCTAGATATATTCAGACGGTAGATTTTTCTGGGATTAGCACGAACAGTGTGAGAAACACACACGCACACTTTGTAGGTGTCACTGCCTTGCTGAGAACGATGCATCGCTCAAAAAAGTCCTGCCCTTAGATCTGAGCCATGAAAATGAAAGGAAAATGTAACAGAACAGAACAACCACCTGGCTGTTTTTAAAGGTTTGATTAAAACCATGATTGTTGTTTAATCCTTTGTTCAGTAAACAGTATTTATGGATTCCACACATTGGACCAAATACCATTCAAGCACTTTTCAATGACTTTTCAAGGAACAAATTTTCATTTTCAAGTCCTGTTTTTTCTTTTCTTTTCGGCTGTTCCTTTCAGGGGTCGCCACAGCGAATCATCTGCCTCCATCTCACCCTATCCTCTGCATCTTCTTCTCTTACACCAACTGCCTTCATGTCCTGCTTCACCACATCCATGAATCGTGTCTTTGGTCTTCCTCTGGGCCTTCTGCCGGGTAGTTCCAACCTCAGCACCTACTACCACTATACTCACTATCCCTCCTCTGTACATGTCCAAACCATCTCAATCTAGCCTCTCTGACTTTGTCTCCAAAACCTCTTACATGTGGTGTCCATCTGATGTGCTCATTCCTGATCCTATCCATCCTCGTGATTCCCAAAGAGAACCTCAACATTTTCATCTCTGCTACCTCCAGCTCTGCCTCCTGTCTTTTCCTCAGGGCTACTGTTTCTAAACCATACAACATCGTTGGCCTCAACACCGTCTTGTACACTTTTCCTTTCATTCTTGCCGATACCTTCCCATCACACGGGACACAATCATTACAACAGATATCTACAATCATTCCAACCTGCCTGCACACGCTTCTTCACCTCTTTTCCACACTCTCCATTGCTCTGGATTGTTGAGCCTAAGTACTTAAAATCCTCCACCTTCTTTATCTCTGCTCCCTGTAACCTCACCATTCCGCTTGGGTCCTTGTCGTTCACACACATGTATTCTGTCTTACTGAGGCTAACCTTCATTCCCCTCTTTTCCAGGGCATACCTCCACCTCTCTAGATTTTCCTGTACTTGTTCTCTGCTCTCACTACAGATCACAATGTCATCTGCAAACATGATCGTCCACGGGGAATCTTGTCTAACCTCGTCTGTGAGCCTGTCCATCACCATAGCAAACAAGAAGGGGCTCAGAGCTGATCCTTGATGCAGTCCCACATCCACCTTGAATTCTTCTGTCACACCGACAGCACACCTCACCACTGTCTTACATCTCTCATACATGTCCTGCACCACTCTAACATACCTCTCTGCCACTCCAGACTTCCTCATGCAATACCACAGTTCTTCTCTCGGTTCCCTGTCATATGCTTTCTCCAGATCCATAAAGGCGCAATGCAGCTCCTTCTGACCTTCTCTGTACTTCTCTATTAACATCCTCAAAGCAAACACTGCATCTGTGGTGCTCTTTCTTGGCATGAAACCAAACTGTTCTTCACAAATGCTGACCTTTGCCCTGAGTCTAGCTTTCACTGTTCTTTCCCATAACTTCATCGTATGGCTCATCAACTTTATCCCTCTGTAGTTGCCACAACTCTACACGTCCCCCTTATTCTTAAAAATGGGCACCGTCACACTTCTCTTCCATTCCTCTGGCATCCTCTCACTCTCTGTTTAAAAGTGTAAAATACAACAAGAAATACTGTATATATATATATATATATATATATAAGAATACAAACATTCTTAAAATGTCAATACTACATTTTCAATGTAATAATTAGGGCTGTGCAATAAAACTGGATTGTCGGTTTAAACCGGTTCTAACATGCAAATATTAGGCAGTGGCTAGGCCTAGTTTGGAACCGGTCTAGAATGGAGAACTAAGGCGCCTCCTTCCCTCCACTAGCCTGGGTGCACACCTTGGACAAGTGACAGCACACCCTCAGCCCCCCTACCCCGGGATACGGCGATGCCCATACGGGGTGGATGGTCATCCTTGGTCTCTATTTTTTGATTCCTAAAGGGCGTATGAGCATTAAAGCCACAGGCCAATCATCACACATGGAGTTCAGGCGCCATGTTCTTTCTTTTTCATAGGCGTTTGATTCTGACAATCCAGTCATATATGGCAGCCCCTGCACCCACAACTCATCTCAGACGTATTAGCTACGCTTTTCCCTTGATCCAGATTTTTTGTGGCCGAGAGAAGCCCTTGATCAGTCTGAGGACAACCCAAGGTGCTTAACATGTCCTGGCTTGAAGGGTTCCTTTTTCCTTTTTCCATCTTTCTTCTATCCTCATATTCATGTCCGCCATCATCAATCTATTAAGCCTGTCTACTGCTGAGGGAAACAGCAGCTACTGTTATTCTGTAGTAATCAAACCAGGCCCATAATAGGCAAGTCTGTTGGGTTTTTACACCCGAACCTAGTGGCTCATCAAGCCAGTGCTTATCCCCAGTTTCCGTAGCGTGAAGCGACCAGGAGCTCAACTCCTCCTGGATGGGACGCTAGTCCATCGCAGGTTACCTTCCCAGTATATTTTTTACTGGTACCCATTTATACTGCTGGGTGAACAGAGGCACACTTGTGGTTGAGACCTTGCCCAGGGGTCTCAGCACAGTGGGGGTCTCAGTGGGATTCGAACTCACAACCTCCCGATCATGAGCCCAGCACTCTAACCACTACACCACCGGCCCCACCAGGCCCATAGTAGTTACCGGTTATAAGCCCAGCTAATGGTGATAAATGCTGGATGCCAGGGACTATGGTAGGCAGTGGGAGAGGTTATTTAACCTCATTGTAGCCTCCACCCGCTCCAAATCACGCAGCCCCTGATCAATTGGGTTCTACAGCTCTTAGGTGAGTATAAGAGAAACACTCCTCTTCACACCCATACAAGAACATACGAGTTGTTTTTGGAACTTGGAATGTTAGGACTATGACCCCTGGAATGTCCCCCGACACTAATCCCAATTCTAAATTTTTCGAAGCACGGAAAACTGAAGAGAAAATCTTGAAGAGCCTAGGCTTTCCGGTGTTGGCTCCATCAAAGAAGCCAACTATACCTTTTATTGGTTTGGTTTGCCCGAGGGCAATGATAGAATACACGGCACTGGTTTTGCCATGCATAATAGCATCATTTCTAGCATACAAACAACTTCTGCAATCAATGAGAGGTTATCCTTTTTAAAACTGTCAACCAAACAAGGTACCATCCTAGTTCTCTCTGCCTATGCTCCCACTCTGAGAGCTGAGTCTCAAGATAAAGACCACTTCTAAGAAACACTTGAACGTCTGATAAGATCTGTGGAACACAAAGTCAGAGTTGTACTGCTTAGTGACATGAATGCTAGAGTAGGCAATGACTTTGGTTCCTGGCCGAGCTGCCTTGGCAAGTTTGGTGTATCGCACATGAATGAAAATGGTCAGCGTCTTCTAGAATTGTGAAATTTCTAAAAGTGTGAAATTTTGATTGGCGCGTTTGAATTTTGAATGGCGCATTTTGCGCTTTTCATAAGAGGAGGTTGTTTTCGTATCCTGGGGATGAAAACTTGGGAAAACGTTTTGCGTAACCTGGAATTTTCGTACCCAGGGGGTTTGGTAAGTAGGGGGCTGACTGTACAAAAGTTCAAGAGTTAGTTTTGCATGAATTTCTCTATGCAGATGATGCTGCTTTGTGTGTATCTTCGGCGCTTCAGCTACAAGAACTCTTAGACGGTTTCTCAGCAGCCTGCAGTAAATTTGGTCTCGCAATAAGTCTTAAGAAAACAGTGGTGCTGTCACTACCTGATGTCCATGGCTTCTCAGTGAACAATACACCACTCGACAGTGTCAATTCATTCACATATCTAGGATCCACCATAACCTCAATCCTGTGTCTTGATAAGAAATTGTCCATCAGACTAGGCAAGGCCTCCACTGTTTTTGAGAAACTAGAGACTCGCGTGTGGAGGAACAGACACCTTACTGTCAAGACAAAAGTGCGAGTATATGAAGCTTGTGTCCGGAGTAGTCTTTTGTATGGCTTTTCTTGCTGGACAACTAACCGTCATCAGGAAAACTGTCTCAGTGCCGGATACGACTGATGCTTGCCATTGCTGAATTGAGCATGCAAACAATACGTAATGCGAAAATACTCTGAAGCAAAACCAGTTTCTGACATGCATTCAGAAAAATTCAGAACAGTAAAAAAAAAAAAAAAATGTAATTAAAAAAAAAAAAAAAAAAAAACACCTTCAGCTATTCCCGCTAATTGAACCGGAAATATTGCTTTCGTTGGAAAAAAAAGGGGCGACCGCAGAGGTCCCGTCATGTAATCCTGACACAATCGTGTTTCTGTCCTCTTATCTACAGTCATTCAGTATGTGGAGAGCTCGGTATAATAAGAGCCATGCCGTGATTAGGCAGTGCGGACTGTCACGAAGGCCTTCAGCCAATAGAATTTGGTTTTGTACATCATTATCGTTCGTTATTGTTAATCTCCGGGGTTTTTACGAGCTCATTGGTATCAATGATCAGCTCTGTCCATTTTCTCCAATCGGTTCTGCTCAGGGCTAGTTTAGCAATACTGCTCCTACCCCACTCCTCGATATCATCTGTCCATTTTCTACAAGGTAGGGATCTTCTATTCCGGCCCTCAGTAATGCCAAACAACACTTGCTTGATAAAACGATTGTCTATCTGATCAGATGTGGCCAAAAAGGTTTATTTTGCGTTTTATGATCATTTGCAGTAGATTGCAGTCCAGCTTAATACCTCAAATCAATAAGGTATTGAGGATACTATGAAACCAGCGGAATTAAGGATATTTCTGAAACAGTACATTTCAAAAGTCTACGAAAGTCATCTTTGCGGAGTGTCCATGTCTCAGCTGCGTATAGGAGAACACTGTAGACCAGTGCTGCTCAACTATTTTTTGTGACACCCCCTCTAAGAAGAACAAAACATTTCACGCCCTCCACCGCCCCGCGAGTGAATATAAATAGTATTATTTGTCTATAAAATTGTTATTAGTACACCTCTGCATAACATTGCATCTTTAGTGACATTAAAAACAAAAAGAAAAAAATATAGTTCAACTTACAATGAAGAAAAACTTCATTAACAGTGTTTTTAAATCTGTAACAGAAAAGATTTAAAGTGCACCAATATGTCTGAAATTAAAAATATACATCCTTATTTAAACTCATTTAACTTATGTCTTAATATCTCCACCTCTCTCCACCTTTCTCTTCGTTCCTGTTCAAAATTTTTCTGTGTTTGTTTCTTGAGGTGTTCTTTACTGTGTTACACAAGTGTGGATTGATTTGAACCTTAGTTTTGATGCTAATATCTCTGCCTCTCCAAACAGTATTTGAACAGTTAAAAGTGCCGATTGCCAACGCAATCAGTCTTCTAATCTCTTTGAATCATTATCACAGATAAACAAACTTCCAAGATAAACAAATTTATCCCCATTCTCCACTTCTTGACCACTCACACTTAATTTTTTGATGTCACCAGCCTTGCCAAAAACCACAATTTTGGTTTTATTGGCATTGATTTTAAGGCCAGCTTTCTCTGCTGCATTGTTAGACAACGTTAGGCTGTTCTGAAGCTTCTGGAAGCTTTCTTCTATCAAGTCAATGTTGTCTGTAAACCGAATGTTGTTGATGGCCCGACCATGGATGGAAATCCCATCCATGTTCTCCTGTACATGATGAAGGATATGTTCAATGTATGTAACGAAGGTGAGAGGGTAGATAGGATCCCATTGTCTTATACCTTTCTCCTGTTTGAACCAATCACCGATGTGGTTATTGATGTGGACTGCGGCTTGGGTATTCATGTAATTACATTCAAGCATGTCAACCAATTTCGTGTTGACGCCATAGGATTTGAGAATAGTCCAAATTGATACATGCGTAATGCTGTCAAATGCTTTTGTAAAATCAATGAAGCAGTTGTAAACGAGTCTGTCCTGTTTCTGTAAGGACTTTTCAGCAATTAAGCGAAGCAAGAGGATTTGTTGAGCCATGCTGTGATCTTTCCTAAACCCGGTTTGTTCTTCTGCTAGGAAGAGGTCTTAAGCCTTTTGAGAAGGATGAGGAGGACGACCTTGCACATGTGATAAGGGGGAGGGGGTGTATGGGATGTTGTGGAGGGCTAGTACCTTTGTATCCATGCCTGCCGCACACCTATGTGTGGGTATGGAACATTGGTGCCCATAAAACATAACACTATACGCCTATACGCCAAGTAATAGATTATGCACACCTATGGCCATACCCTGAGACCTTGACTCGGCAGTCATGCTAAACTAAGTGAGGGGGCTCGCCAGTCACTGATTGGTGTTGCTAGGGGATACCAACTCTTAAGCGCATGAGGGGGACCCTGCTGCAAATTATGTCCCACCTATGGGAAAATAGGAGAGGACACCCACCTCTGCATTAGCACGTCCTCCTGGCAGACAAGGTAGATTAGTCGATAGGCTATTCAAACTGGAATGGAAGGCAAGTCAGCACAGTTGTGTGGACAACTGTAAAGGGCAAAGTATGGGTGCAACAGATACTTCTGGCCATCCACCGCATCTCATTTCACTCATCGTGCCATTGGATCAAGATGTGAGAAGCCAAGACAGTGGGATAGTCGCAGCACATATTTCTCCCACTATAAAATTATCACGCGCATGTGCCAAATGAATCATTCCGTTACAAAGGCCTGTGGCGATGGGCAAGTGTCAAGCAGTAGGTGAGGATACACTGGTAGCTGTAGCCACAAGCCTGCACATAGGCGGCCCAGGACTTTGGTTGCTCTTAGTTGAAAACAGAAGCAGCAACTGTGTTTGGCAGCATCGTGGGTCACTGAGCAGCCCTATTTAGGACCACACTGCTCAGCCTGAAAAAACAAAGGGTTATAAAAGGTGCCCTAAACACTGTCTGCTTTACACAGCTTAACCAGCTTTCCGCGGCTGGCGAGCATCCCACACAGCGGACGAACCACAAGAAGAAAATATATCAAGAAAGCCTTAAACCTTGGTGCATGGAACATACGCACGTTACTTGACAGCCATTCATGAGAAAGACCAGAATGCAGAACTGCCCTTGTAGCAGGGGAGCTAGCACGTTACAATATTGACATTACAGCTCTGAGTGAAACACGGCTTGCAGAAAGCCAACTAACTGAAACTGGTGCTGGCTATACATTCTTTTGGTCAGGAAAGGCAGAAGATCAACGCCTGGAGTGGGATTTGCAATAAAAGTGCACATTGTATCCAAATTGGAAAACCTACCCAAAGGAGTGAATGACTGTCTGATGACACTCCATCTCCCCCTGGCTAAACAGCAGTATGCCACCATCATAAGTGAATATGCACCTACAATGACTAACCCTAAGGAGATCAAAAGATGAGTTCTATGTAGACCTTGAAGGAGTAATCCGTGCTGTACCAGGAAAAGACAAAATAATACTGATGGGGGATTTCAATGCCCGTGTCGGAAGGGACCATGAAGCATGGAAGAAAGTAAATGGATCAAATGGTATAGGCAACATGAATAGCAATGGCCTGAGGCTCTTAACTATATGCGCTCACCACCAACTCAACATCACAAACACTATTCAGGCAAAAATAAAACAACCTGGTTTAAATAAAACAACCCAAGGTCAAAACATTGGCACATGATTGACTACATAATAGTAAGGCAGCAGGACATAAAGGAGGTAAGAATCACAAGGGTAATGAGAGGTGCTGACTGCTGGACTGATCATAGATTGTTCCGGTCCAAACTAGTGCTCCAGATAGCTGTACCCAAGCGTGTACAAATGGCTAAGCCACCAAAAAAGCTCAAGATGAGCAAGCTTAAGATTGCTGACATTCGGGAAAAACTCAGCAGGAGTATGGAGAAGTCAGTGGGTATCCTCAAATCCCCATCTAAGGATGTAGAGGAAGACACTATAGAGACAGATTGTACCTAAGCCCATTGCGGCAGCTCTTGCTAACATACCATCACTCGACAAGACACAGAAAGCCATCAAAGCTTTGTCAAATGGCAAGGCACCTGGATCAGATGCCATACCAGCAGAGATTTACAAGTTCGAAGGTCACCACCTTGTTCACCATCTGACCAAACTTCTCCAGATCAGGTGGGAATAGGAAAGGATACCTCAAGAATTCAAGGATGCATCAATTGTCAGTTTGTACAAAAGGAAAGGCTCTCGCTCCAAGTGTGAGAATCACAGGGATATAATCTCTCTTAGTCATAGCAGGCAAGATACCAGCAAGAATTATCTTAAATCACTTTATCCGCTATATCACTAAAGCATTCCTTCCAGAAACTCAGAGTGGCTTCTGTAGTGGCAGAGGAACAGCAGATATGATATTTGCAGCAAGGCAGATTCAAGAGAACTGCAGGGAGCAGAATGTGGATTTGTACATGGCTTTTGTTGACCTCACAAAAGCTTTTGATAAAGTCAGCAGAGAGGGCTTGTGGAAAATCCTTGCCAAGCTGGAATACCCAGAGCGATTCACCAAGATGATAATGCAATTCCACAATGGCATGATGGCTAAGGTAATGTCAGATGGCAACACATCAAATCAATTCCAGGTTACAAATGGCGTGAAGCAAGGCTGTGTCATGGCTCCAACATTGTTCAGTGTACTGTTTGCAGCTATGCCACTGTATGCCTTCCAAACATGGACAGAGGGGTGTACATAAAGTTTCGGACAGATGGTAAGTTATTTAATCTCAAGAGACTCAAAGCCTCTAGCAAGCTGGTTAAAGATCTGGTGAGGGAACTCCTTTTTGCTTATGACTGTGCATTACTTGCCCACTCAGAAGACCTCCTGCTGATAATGAACCATTTCTCTTCAACATGTAGAAGATTTTGCCTCATTATCAGCCTTAAGAAGACTTAAGTGATGTATCAGCCAGCTCCTCAGAAAGTCTGTGTCAAGCCCACCATCACCATTGAAGACGCAAGGCTAAATGTGGTTTGACAGATTCACTTATCTGGGAAGCATCCTATCTCGATCACTCTCCCTGGATGATGAAGTGAACCATCGCATTGCCAAAGCAAGTACTGTAGTGCTTTTGGGCACCTCAGAGGAAAGCTGTGGGATACGAGGGGTATAAAATTCAGACCAAACTTCAGGTATACAGAGTAGTCATCATGCCCACACTCCTCTATGCCTGTGATACATGGACCACCTACAGACACCATATAAAGAAACTTGATCATTTCCATCTCAGCTGCATCTGCAAAATCTTGGGTATCCGCTGGCAGGATAAAATTCCAAATACTGGAGTTCTGCATAGGGCAGGAATTCGTGGCATAAAATCCTTTCTGATAAAATCACAACTCAGATGGGCAGGACACCTATGTATGACAACAGACTGCCTAAGGCAATCTTCTATGTGCAGCTCAAAACTGGTCAACGCTGGCATGGTGGTCTAGCCTGAAGAAGTGCCACATAGATGACAGCCAATGGGAGGTCCTAGCAAAGAATAGGAAGAGCTGGAGATCCGTCAGTCACAAGGGCATCAGGCAATTTGAAGACGAGCGTATCCAGGCTGCTCAAGAAAAATGCCAACTGCGTAAAACGAGAACACATGAGGCAGTTACATCAGGACCATCCTGTGATGTGTGTGGTCGTATATGCCACTCCAAGCTAGGACTCATCAGCCATCAGAGGGTCCACAAATCAAGACAAGGAATAGACGATCTTTGTCGTATCGACAGATGACCAAGAATAAGGGAGAGTGTGTGATAGTTCTTGCATTCACTAAAATCTTTTTTATTTGAAAGAGTGACAATGATTGTCCATTCTTCTAGCAAGCTTGTCTCTCCAAACGTCGTTGCAAATGATGAAGTTGTTCTATCACCGTGTTACCTCCTGCTTGAAGAAGTTCTGCTGGAATTCCATCTGATCCAGGGCTTTTCCTTGGTTTCATCTTCTTTACTGCTGCTTTGATTTCAGAGTAAAGGATTGTGCCCCCATGAGAGACCAAGGGAGGAGTGACTTCTTGCACAAAGTAACTATCATCAATGTTGTTTCTGAAGAGATTAGTGCAATACACAGTCCAGCATCTCAAAACTTATTTTGATTGGAGCGTATTATCATCAGCATCGCTTATCACACAGAGTTTCGGGGTTCCACTACTTATTGAGGTCTTTGATAAACATATAAACCTTGCACGACTTTTTCTCATGAGCACTCCTCTTGATATCACAACATTTGTCTTTCAACTAGTTTGTTTTTATACAGGATATGGAAATTTCCACTAAAAACAAAACCACGGTTCATGTTCCTAATTGCTCAGAAATTTACTGACATACTACATCTACATTTTTGCTTAAACATTTATTTTAAAATGAGCAAAAGAGGGAAGCGGTCCCATGAACCTGATCTCCAACAAGGCATATTAACCACGCATGTTTTTTTTTTTTTTTTGCTTAATGTGACAATAATATCTCTGTTGACTGAAAAAAATGACATCACACAACTTGTTGACAACCCAGGCTCAACATGCTCCAAATAGGTCCCAGATTCTGGTAAATTACACTCCACTTCTCTCCAGCATAATGATCATATTAATGTGATTTATATGATAAACGATGTTGCATGTTATTATTGTGACGTTCCAAAGTTTGACAAACTTTCCTCAGCTATAAGTTTCACTATAAGTGGTATGTGCCCAGCAGGCCTATGGGCATCACAATAATGGCATTATTTATTTTAAAAAATGTCAAATTTTGAGTTTAGACGTACTTACGTAGTACGCTGACGTAATGACGCTGCATCCATTATTTACAAACGACAGACTGAACGTGTCCCTCCTTCTTCCCAGTTCAGTTATATATACATTCATGCCTCGGTTTTACGGACGTCGCTTTAACGAACTTCGGATGCAATGGACAAAATCTGTAGCTTTTGACTAGTCCAGATTGTCCGGACGCGGGCCGTTGTTTCCGAAAGTGACTGCCAGATGACCGGACTGGCTTGAAGAAATCTCACGCATTTAAATCTATTCATCTATTTTCAATCCACGTCACTGTGGCGCAAAAACGGATAGCCAATCCTTTCTGTATGCGGGCAGGTCCGATACCTTGAAACTCTAATTTTATTGGACTCATACGCTGCAGTGTTTATGTGACAGGAAGCGTGTCCCATGTTTTGGCAATCAGCTGCTCTGCGGGTTGACGTTTTTCTATGTCTGTCCATTTGTGTTTGCTTGCCAGCTGTGCTTGGCTTCGTGGAAATGAGCCGATCAAAACGAGGGAAATTTACCTCTTTACTCAAAAACAACACGCGCAGTCTGTGGCTGTTATCATCCAATAAAATTAGAGTTTGAAGGTATTGGACTCGCCCGCATACTGGCGTACAGAAAGGATTGGCATCCGCTGCACAGTGACGTGGCACTGAAAATAGATGTATAGATTTTTGGTTGACTTGATGGCTTTTTTTTGGATCTTTATTTAAATGACAGTGAAATTATGTATTCGTTATTCTGTTAAGAAAGGCCACCTGATTTATCTGAGAGCCAGATACAGTCATCAAAACAGCCACATCTGGCTGGTGAGCTATAGGTTCCCAACCCCTGATATATACTGTATAGATGTATGTGTGTGTGTATATATATATATATATATATATATATATATATATATATATATATATACACACACACACACACACACACAGTGATACCTCTGCTCACAAACATAATTGGTTCCCAGAAAGTGTGTGTAAGGCGAAAAGTTTATTCTTAAACTACATATTAAAATACATTTATTTCCCATAAGAAACCATTAAAATGATTAGAATAATCCGTTCCCAGGTCCCCATAAAACATAATTTTCTACTAAATAAGCCTTAAAACTACACAAAAAATATACCTTATTTTATGTATAATAAATGTGCTATTGTATTGTAATTAAAGAAATAAACTGTACTGTATAATAAAGTCGTTTTATTTACCTTTGTGGTAGTTGATGGCTTGATGGAATGGAGTGGGAGGAGGAGAGAGGGAGGGACTTACTGTTTGGAAGGCGTGTTTGGAAACGCCTACTGTTTGGAAACACCCTTAGCCACACACGCACCCTTAATAGCTTCCTTGTTCTTAAGGATGGGAGCAATGGTAGACTTAGCGTACTGGTACTGGGACGCTGAGTCACACAAACACACACCTCGTTCGTGTTTTTCAATGATCTCCGCCTGTGGTGGGGTCTTTTTCGGTCCCATAATAGCAAAAAGTACACTCAATATGGTCCAAAATGTCTAGCAAACACAAACCACTTCCGCATTCAAAGAAAGGGCTTTGTCACGTCAGCTTCTCGTGGCCACCACCGTGGCGCTGTTCGACCGCGTGGTTTGATTCGTCCGCCGAAAACTAGTTCGTCAGCAGAGACTATATGCTCGCAAATTTAATGTTCTTGAGGCGAAAAGTTCGTGAGCTTAAGCGTTCATCAGCGGAGATTTTACTGTATATATATATATATATATATATATATGTGTGTGTGTGTGTGTGTGTGTGTATGTGTGTGTATTATTCTTTTTCTTTTCGGCTTTTTCCCGTTCTCAAGAGTCGCCACAGCGAATCATCTGATTCGCACATTTGATTTGGCGCAGGTTTTTTACATCGGATGCCCTTCCTGTCACAACCCTTTTCGCAAGGGACAGAAACACACTGATGGCTTTGCAGCCTACTCTTTACAAAAGTCAGCAATGGTTCTTTTACATGCCTCTCACCAAAGACAGTGAGAGACATGGCCCGCCTTTGATAACCCAGTTAGCTGCACTAGGGGGGACAGTGACAACCTTGTGGGGACTTCAACCCCCAACCTTAGGGTCAGCGATCCTGCGCTCTATCCACTAGACCATCACTGCCCCTATATATATATATATATATACTAGTCCTTCTCAAAAAATTAGCATATTGTGATAAAGTTCATTATTTTCTGTAATGTACTGATAAAAATTAAACTTCATATATTTTAGATTCATTGCACACCAACTGAAATATTTCAGGTCTTTTATTGTTTTAATACTGATGATTTTGGCATACAGCTCATGAAAACCCAAAAGTTCTATCTCAAAAAATTAGCATATCATGAAAAGGTACTCTAAACGAGCTATTAACCTAATCATCTGATTCAACCAATTAACTCTAAACACCTGCAAAAGATTCCTGAGGCTTTTAAAAACTCCCAGCCTGGTTCATTACTCAAAACCGCAATCGTGGGTACGACTGCTGACCTGACTGCTGTCCAGAAGGCCATCATTGACACCCTCAAGCAAGAGGGTAAGACACAGAAAGAAATCTCTGAGCGAATAGGCTGTTCCCAGAGTGCTGTATCAAGCTACCTCAGTGAGACGTCTGTGGGAAGGAAAAAGTGTGGCAGAAAACGCTGAGAGAGAGAGAGAGAGAGACAGAGAAGGAATAATGTTTTAGTTTTTAGTTTAGTTTTTTAAGTTGTTTTAATTCAGTAAATGGTCAAGCAGGGAATGCGCTTTGAATTCATGTCCTGTGGGCGTGGCCCGCAGCGCGTGCGCGAGAGAAGGAGCTAGAGAGAGAGAGAGGTGTGTTAATAAAAATGTTTAATAATGGTTTAATTAATAAATATGTTAATAAAATGGTTTAATAAATAATTTTCTTTTAACACATATTTCATACACAATTGGTGTACTTTTATCATTTTAAAGAGTTTATCCAGTCCAAGGACTGGAGCCTTGGAACGAATTAGGCATTTAACATGTAAGGTATGACCCCTACTTACGAAATCCCCGCACTACGAAAAGGGCTCTGGAACGGATTAATTTTGTAAATTGGGGGCCAACTGTACTGGAAACAGTTAGTTAGAGGCACAGCGCCAAAAATTAAAGTCCCTCAAAACACAGACAATAACAAAAAGGACATAAAAGAACAAGAAATGTAATAAATTGGATAAACAAAACAAAATGAGAAACATGGTACACCACAGTAAATAAAATATAACACATTTTAAACATTACCTTAGGTCATGTACTGGAATAATAATTGAAAAAGACTTTAATACTGGAGTGTTTTACAACAGTTCAGACGATTATTCCTCTTCAGCAATGACGTGACTTCAGAGGAAACTGTCGTTTCTTCCGGAGAAAGACTTATTTCTTCAGAAGAGACATCCAACGTCATTAGCTTTCTTCTGGTGCTTAAGCAGGTGTTTGAGTGACATCATAGAACTTAACTGGTAATTAAAACACACTAAAAAAAAGGTTCATTGCCAACTTGTGCGCGAATGAGGGAAAAAAGGGGCATTACATCATCTCAACCAATCAGCAGGAAGGAGGACAGCCATTGGATGAATTTGAATCACATGCGAGTTGCTCGGCAGTCCGCGAATACTCAAACCGTGAGTGCAAAACCACGAATAGTCAAGGGCCTACTGTACAGTACAGTAAGAACATCATACGTCACACGTTACTGTAACAACTTACGTTCACTTTCAACTTGCGTTCGGCCGTCCGGAACCAATTAAAAACGTAAATCGGTGAACGTCTGTACATTTATTGCACAGATAGACAAAAAGCTAAAAAGTCAAGTACTATTCAAGGACAGAGTAAGAAAACCATTGGTTTTCAATGGGTAGCCTGGCAATTCCAGGGCCCTTGAAAATAATTAATTACTTTTCAAGATATTCCAGCTCCTGTGCGAAACATGAGCATTTATGAAAATCTAAAGTGTGAGATGTGATGTCCACCAACCTTTGTCTTGGCTAGCATGGAGCCATTCTAAGGTTTTTAGAAGAGGTCTGGAATGTAATGCTGCTATTTTGCGGGTACCACCGGCAACCATGGGGGCACCATATGCAATAGCTCAAGTCATTCATTCATCGCTGAGCCAATCTACCTTATCCTACTCCTCATAGGGAGGGTCTCGTTTGACTCGAAGCAAAAGCGTGATACACCCACGACACCTCACCAATCTATTTCAGTGCCAACACACAACCATTCACACCATCATTAGGACCACCGGTTAGGTTAATTGCATGTCTTTGACATGGAAGGACACCACAGTATACAGAGGAAACCCAAAACGTGCAAAAAAAATCCACACAGAAATGCCCTCACGACCTGTTTACCTTGAGGCGGACATACGAGCCACTACACCACCAAGAGAGTCATGAGATGGAATGTGTAATAATGACTCAAGTTTGTAAGCAGTTTTGTAAACATCTGTATGATGTTACTTTATCCCAGTTCAGCAAACAGCTGGAAGAAGACCGGATGTTGGATGGTAGCAAAGGAAAAAAGGCGGTCTATGCGAACCCATTAGTCCATAAACAAGTGGAGTATATTATTACAACAGTGTCCTCTACTGTCTCCATTTTTCTGGTCATGAAAACTCTAAACTTATCAATGCCAAGCTAAAATGACACACAGTGATACACTATGTTTTGGCTTCTGAGGAAACCTGGACTGTGTTCAGAACACTAATCCAATATGGCGCTCATTGCTCTGAGGTAACTTGCATGCCCAATACCCGGATGTCTGACTTCAACTAATGGCACACAACACCCAACCCCTCACAGAAATAATAACAATATAACACGATACCAGAACCACAAAACACATAAATAATACAGTTGAGGCATTCTAATTGTTTTTTATATTTGAAATTTCTCATTTTAATGTGATGTTTATTTTCTCATTTAAATGTGATGTTTATAATATTGTATTTCGTCTGTATGGTTCGGAACTCACCTGTGTCGACGCCGTTTCTCTGCCTGCTCAGCACTTTAGTGAAGAGCAACTCCTGTTTAAGACTTAAAACTTCCTTTTTAAGATCCTCTGCTTTACTTTTCCAGTCTGCCTCCTGCTCTTTGAGTTTACTTGCCATATATTCGGCGTGTTCCCGGCCACTCTTCCCCTCAGGTTTGCTCTTTATAACGGCAAGCGCGACGCTGAGTTTAACTCTTCCGATGTACCATGCTAATACAAAATAAACATACAGTGTTGTTTATCAGTCAACAACAGTTATATATATATATATATAAACAACAATTATGACAATTACACTCAGGATTGTGTCTCCAAAGCGCATTTATTTCTTTAGAAAGTACTCGGGTGGTAAAATTTAGGTTCTAGTAAGGCAACTTAACACTTCTGTTTACCTTCACGCCAGTCTGTAGCGCCATAATTCGCCATTTTGTGACCTTCGGGTTAATATACGAAAATTGCGTGAATAAATCGTAATTTCATGCCGTTAAAATTCATACTGCCACATTTACACACGAAGACACCAATGTGATCGTTGAGGCAACATCTCATCACGTGAGCAGAGTGTGGCAAATCAATTATCACCTTCTTATTCTTCTTATTATTATTCTTGAAGTAAGAGTAATAGTTTGACTATTCTATTTAATCCAGTTGTTTACGTCCAGGATTTAGGACGTGTTGCCAGATCGGTAATTTTAACACACACATATTGTACTGTATATAGTACTTATATCTATCTATCTATCTGTCTGTCTGTGTGTATATATATATATATATATATATTTTTTTTTTTTTTTTCCTTTCAGCTGTTCCCTTCAGGGGTTGCCACAGTAAATCATCTGCCGCCATCTCACCCTATCCTTTGCTTCTTTTTCTCTTACACCAACTACCTTCATGTCCTCCTTCACCACATCCATGAATCGTCTTTGGTCCTCCTCTAGGCCTTCTGCCTGGTAGTTCCAGCCTCAGCATCCTACTACCAATATACTCACTTGTACACTTTTCCTTTCATTCTTGCCGATACACTCCTATCACACATCACACCGGACACTTTTCTCTAATCATTCCAACCTGCCTGAACACGCTCCTTCACCTGTTTTCCACACTCTCCAACTGTTCTGAATTGTTGAGCCTAAGTACTTCAAATCCTACACCTTCCTTATCTCTGCTCCCTGTAATTTCACCGTTTGTCTTGGGTCCTTGTCATTCATACACATGTATTCTGTCTTACTGAGGCTAACCTTTATTCCCCTCCTTTTCAGGGCATACCTCCACCTCTCTAGATTTTCCTGCACTTGTTCTCTACTCTCACTACAGATCACAATGTCATCTGCAAACATCATAGTCCATAGGGAATCTTGTCTAACCTCTTTCCCATAACTTCATGCCAAGAAAGAGCACCACAGACGCAGTGTTTGCTTTGAGGATGTTAATAGAGAAGTACAGAGAAGGTCAGAGGGAGCTGCATTGTGCCTTTGTGGATCTGGAGAAAGCATATGACAGGGTTCCGAGAGAGGAACTTTTGTATTGCACGAGGAAGTCTGGAGTGGCAGAGAAGTATGTCAGAGTGGTGCAGGACATGTATGAGAGATGTAAGACAGTGGATAGGTGTGCTGTCGGTGTGACAGAAGAGTATAAGGTGGAGGTAGGACTGCATCAAGGGTCAGCTCTGAGCCCCTTCTTGTTTGCTATGGTGATGGACAGGCTGACACACAAGGTTAGACAAGAATCTCCATGGACTATAATGTTTCCAGACAACATTGTGATCTGTAGTGAGAGCAGAGAACAAGTGCAGGAAGAGCTAGAGAGATCTAGAGAGGTGGAGGTATGCCCTGAAAAGGAGAGGAATGAAGATTAGCCTCAGTAAAACAGAATACATGTGTGTGAACAACAAGGACCCAAAAGGAACAGCGAGGTCACAGGGAACAGAGATAAAGAAGGTGGAGGATTTCAAGTACTTAGGCTCAACAATCCAGAGCAATGGAGAGTGTGGAAAACAGGTGAAGAAGCGTGTGCAGGCAGGTTGGAATGGTTAGAGAAAAGTGTTCGGTGTGATGTGTGATAAGAGGGTATCGGCAAGAATGAAAGGAAAAGTGGACAAGATGGTGATGAGGCCAGCAATGTTGTATAGTTTAGAAACAGTTGCACTGAGGAAAAGACAGGAGGCAGAACTGGAGGTAGCAGAGATGAAAATGTTGAGGTTCTCTTTGGAAGTAACGAGGCTGGATAGGATCAGGAATGAGTACATCAGAGGGACAGCCGATGTAAGATATTTTGGAGACAAAGTCAGTGAGGCTAGATTGAGATGGTTTGGACATGTACAGAGGAGGGATAGGAAGTATATTGGTAGTAGGATGCTGAGGTTGGAACTACCAGGCAGAAGGCCGAGAGCAAGACCAAAAAGAAGATTTATGGATGTGGTGAAGTAGGACATGAGGGTAGTTGGAGTAAGAGTAGAAGATACAGAGGATAGGGTGAGATGGAGGTGGATGGTTTGCTGTGGCGACCCCTGAAGGGAAAAGAAGAAAGGAAAAGAAGAAAAAGATATATACTAGTATATATATATATATATACTAGTATATATCTTTTTCATGTGTGTGTGTGTGTGTGTGTGTGTGTTTAAACTATAATTAAACTATCCTTTCATTAATTTTCTGAACTGCTTAATTCTAATTATGGTCGCTAGGAGTCTGCTGCCCATCTCTCTCAATGCTCAGGCAGGGTACACACTCGACAGCTTGCCAGGCAGGGGCAACACTCATACAAGCGTTCATAGTCACGCCTTGGGGTGATTTTGGAACAGCCAATTAACCTCCTGTGCATGTTTTTGGACTGTGGGCGAACCCTACCCAAACACGGAAAGAACATGCAAACTCCATACTCAAACTCCCAGACTGGGAATCGAACCCAGGACCTTCTTACTTTGAGGTGGATGTGCTGACCACTACGCCACCTATATAATTTTTTTGCTTATTCATTAAATTATTATTGTTATTACTTTTTAATATTATTATTATTATTTTATTGCTCAAGGGAACTTCAGGTATGAAGGTGGAGGAAGGGAAGGTACAGCTCACCCCCCCCTCTCCCTTTCCTGCTGGTTTGGGAATCAAATCTGTGACCTCTGAGTCCCAAATCGTGAGTTTTCAGAGTAAAGAAAAGTCAATATGATTGTTTGATCATTTTGATTCGTTTCAATTGTTGCCTTTGATGTTGATGCATTGATCCAAAGCGGCAGATCGCTACACCACAACTGGGCATATTTCAAGGAAATCGCAACGACTGCATTATTCTTGCTGTTGTCAGCTGTATTTTGATTGAAATTGCAGTTTGTGCTCATTCATGCAGCATACACAAGAAACACTCCAGGGAGGTGAGAGGAAGATAATGAAGATGCATTCTTGTATTTAAGAGTCATGAAATAGCGCTTGCATGTCTCTCTGTCGGGTAAAGGTGGTGACCAGAAAACGCAATGGGTTCCGTATTCAAGTGCAGAAAGAATGTAAATCTAAATATGTGAGTGGCCCCCAGTGCAGCTAACTGGGTTATCAAAGGCCGGCCAAGTCTCCCATTGTCTATGGTGAGAGATAAATTAATAAAAACCATTGCTGACTTTTATAAAGAGTAACTGCATAGTCATCAGAGTGTTGCTCCCCTGCAATGGCCTGGCGAGTTGTCCAGGAAGTACTCTGCCCTCGCCCAGAGTCAGCTGAGATGGGCGCCAGCCACCCCATGACCCTAATTAAGATTAAGCAGTTCAGAAAATGAATGAATGAATATGTGGGTGATAAATGAGATGCTTAAATATTTATGATGAACTTCAGTGATTCTTGAGAAATAGGTTTAGCTTCATTGCAATTTTTTATATTAATAGAAAGATTAATGATCTGTCATTCACACCTTTGAATGCAAAACTTGAAATAGGGAGGTTCAAGATATGGTGGTGCAGCGATGCAGTGGTTAGCATGTCCACCTCACAGCAAAAAGCTTCTGGCCTCAAGGCCTGGGCTCAGTGTGGAGTCTGCATTTTGTCCACATGCCTGTGTGGGGTTTCTCCTTGTATTCCGGTTTCCTCCCATAGTATAAAGACAAACGTAGTAGGCTCATCAGCTTTTCCAAATAACAGTAAATAGTTATGTGTGTGTTGGCTCTGAGATGGTCTAGCGAGCTGTTCTGGGTGTACCCTGCCTTCGCAGTGTCTTCGCTGAGATAGGCTCTGGCTTCCCCTGCAATTGGAGTAGGATTAAGCAGCTCAACAAATCAGTGAATGAGGGAATGAACTCCTATATTATGGGAAGTCTTTCTAATAGATGTAGGAGCATGGCTTGTGCTCATTCAGACATTAATGAAGTTAGGCAAAGTCAGGTTTCATGTGGGGCATTCATCGCAAATGTTTACACCAAGACAACTTGAGTTTTTCCTCGGGTTTGGTAAGCCATGTGTCATGGAGCTTGCTTTATACGCAGAAGCATCATCAGGACTGAAAAGGGACACCACCATATTAAGGCATAAATCACATTTTGTACATGTGCATTCAGCTTATAGATTTGGGAGAAGAGGCGCAGTGCATATTACCCCATTTCACTGGACTACGGAATGCAAGGATCATAACTGAAAGGCGCGAAATGCAGTTTACGGAAGAGCTTCGGCATTTGTACATGGAAAATGGGTGAAAATCCTACGGAAAAGTGGAAATTCTTATACCTCAATTTCACTGGACTACGGCATGCAAGGATCGTGTAGCAGAAAGGTGCGGAACGCAGTCTACAGAAGAGCTTTGGCATTTTTACACAGAAAATGGGTGAAAATCCTACGAAAAATTGGAAATTCTTACACTCTCGGAACGTTCACAGCATGTGCGGAACAGATACGGCAAAGGACGCCAAAGTGACACAACGGAACACTCACATAATTTTTGGCCTGCCAGAAGCATACAGAAGTGAGGAAGACTTGAGGAGTAACTACAAAATCACATGGAATGACACAGAAGATGAGAGAATAATTGCAAAACGTTTGTGGATGACAAAATTTTTGCTTCTGTAAGTCAGCCATGCTCCAGTGAAATGGGGGTATATACGTGTGATGATTGGCTGCCTATATACAGCTATATATTTTTATATACTGAAATAATTCCACTAGGAAAATGAGGCTCTACATTTAACCCTGTCCAAAGTACGCACACACACACACACACACACACACACACACACACACACACACACACACACACACACACACACACACACAGTGTCTGATGAGCAGTTGGGGGTTAGATACCCTGCTCAAAGGCACTTCATTTCATGCATTATTCTTGCCAGTTTGGGAATCAAACCAGCGACCGTTTGGTCATAACCCACTTCCTTAAACTTTAGGTCATGGCTGCCCCCCAAAAAAAAAAATAAATAAATAAATAATTAAATAAATAAATAAAAAGTTTAATCAGGTCTCACATAAGAGATTGTTTTGATGGCAGTCCAGCTCAGTATCACCAAAAAAAATGGCGACAGTGTTGAAAAACACTTGTGAGCTGTAGGTGAAAACATGGCGTTAACAAGGCTCTGATGAGTCAGGACTGAACGCAGTACTGAAAGGTCCCAAAAAGTAAAAACACACCTGCCACAGGCAGCTGGATGTTGATAGGCTGTTTTTAGAGCTGAGGTGAAATTTTGTGCATTGCCAGTTGGCAGTAAATTCCATCACAGTTTCACTACAGTCCAACGGGTGTGGCACTGAAGTGGCGTCAAAACCAACCCTGTGTAAAGCATGCAGTCTCCCATTCTAGGACTAGCTGGGCCCAAAGCTACTTAATTATTAAGATCAGGTATCACCAGGTTGGAATGACGTGACGAGCATGTTGCTGTATCGTGCTATTTGGCTTTGTTAATAAAATAATTCCTGGGTTCGTATCAGTACCTGCACCTGAATATTGGGGAAATTTTTTTTTTTTTTTTTTTTTGGAGGGGGGGGCATGCTCCAAACCTCGGAAAGCACTTCATACACCATAAAAACGACACAGAAGCGTGTTAGATGCTGTGATTGTGCTTGTGAGGTTTGTTTATTTCTGCTTAAAATCAGTCAATTTTCTAAGATTTGTGGGAGAGCGAGGCTGCCTTTCTGCGGACAGTTGTTCAGAGCTTTAAAGTTTGATACATGTTAGATGCACATGTAAAACACTGGTCGTCTAGAATGTACTGTGAAGCAAAAAAAAAGAAAGAAAGAAAATAAGCAAGTTATTCTAAAAGGTTCTTGTGATTTATTTAAAAAATCTCCTCAACAAATTGCTGGAGGTCATCTCAAGGTCTTAGCTTCAGTCATGTGACCTACTTTAAGCTTTAAAAGCTGTTGACCTCGGAGAGTCTCCTCATTTCTGTATTAAAAAAAGGAAGAAAAAAACAACAACGCATGCTTTAGATTTTCAAAAGGTTCTGATAAGAAACTGGGATTTTTTTAACTGTCTGCAATCTTATTTTTTAATTCTTCTTATAAGTATTGAGAAACTGTCTGATATTTATTTATTTGAAAGTAAAAAAGCATTTTAATTTATGCGAATGCTGTACAGTACTTATTATCCCATAAGAAAAAAAAATAAAAAGAACCCGGCATTCTTTGTTTTAAGCATGATGTACACACACACACACACACACACACACACACACACACACACACACACACTGTATATATATATATATATATATATATACAGATGGACGATAGCTAGACAGACAGATAGATAGATAGATAGATAGATAGATAGATAGATAGATAGATAGATAGATAGACAGGCAGACAGACAGATAAGATAGATAGACAGGCAGACAGACAGATAGATAGATAGATAGATAGACAGGCAGACAGACAGATAAGATAGATAGATAGATAGATAGATAGATAGATAGACATAGTGACAGACAGACATCCAGATAGATAGATAGATAGATAGATAGATAGATAAACAGACAGACAGACAGACATGCAGATAGATAGATAGATAGATAGATAGATAGATAGATAGATAGATAGATAGATAGACAGGCAGACAGACAGATAAGATAGATAGATAGATAGATAGATAGATAGATAGATAGACAGACATAGTGACAGACAGACATCCAGATAGATAGATAGATAGATAGATAGATAGATAGATAGATAGACATACAGACAGACAGACATCCAGATAGATAGATAGATAGATAGATAGATAGATAGATAGATAGATAGACAGACATAGTGACAGACAGACATCCAGATAGATAGATAGATAGATAGATAGATAGATAGACAGACATAGTGACAGACAGACATCCAGATAGATAGATAGATAGATAGATAGATAGATAGATAGATAGATAGACAAAGTGACAGACAGACATCCAGATAGATAGATAGATAGATAGATAGGTAGATAGATAGATAGACAGACATAGTGACAGACAGACATCCAGATAGATAGATAGATAGATAGATAGATAGATAGATAGATAGATAGATAGATAGATAGATAGATAGACATCCAGATAGATAGATAGATAGATAGATAGATAGATAGATAGATAGATAGATAGATAGATAGATAGACATCCAGATAGATAGATAGATAGATAGATAGATAGATAGATAGATAGATAGATAGATAGACATCCAGATAGATAGATAGATAGACATCCAGATAGATAGATAGATAGATAGATAGATAGATAGATAGATAGATAGATAGATAGATAGACATCCAGATAGATAGATAGATAGATAGATAGATAGATAGACATCCAGATAGATAGATAGATAGATAGATAGATAGATAGATAGATAGATAGATAGATAGATAGATAGATAGATAGATAGATAGATAGATAGATAGATAGATAGATGGACAGAGTACGTGCACACAGTGTTTGGATGATTTCTGGGGGTTTGTTGTGAACTTTGACATACAGCGTATGGTAGATGATGAACTGACGGTGAGCGCCCCCAGCATGCATGCTGCGTGCGCGTGGCCAGAGCGCGCGCGGTGAGCGCATAAAAAGCAGAGCGCGCGGCTCCGGGAGCATCATTCCAACTTCTGAAGTGGACCAGAACGCGCAGCACCGACGATATGCTTGACGGATAGGAGGAGGAACAGGATGGAAAAGGGAGTGCAGGGCACCGCAGTGGACGCTCATAAAGACAGCGCTTTACGCACGGAGCAGGAAGTGCTGGAGACGAGCGCGAAGCGAGCATGCATTTCCAAAATGCACTGGTCTGTGTTTGGCACTCGGGCGGAATATCGCGGTATATAGAGCACAGCCAGAAAGTAAAAGAAATCCTTCAATTCATTATTGTTATTTTTAATGTATCTGCTACACGATGACGCGCAAGAAACGCAGAGGATAATGATGAGCACGCTTTAAACCGCCGGATCACCATGGAGCGTTCCGGTGCCTTCAAAGCGACCCCCGTGGCGTACGGAGAGCTGCTGAACCTTTCCTCCAACTCTACTGACTCCAATTACACGAGCGAGGCGGCGGAAAAGAACGCGAGCGTGCTGGCGCAGGCGAGTGCAGCTGTGTTCTTGTCCCTTCTCACGTGCGCCACGGCTCTCTCCAATGCATTCGTCATTGCCACTATATATCAATCCCAGAAGCTGCACACACCAGCCAACCTTCTGATTGGCTCCCTGGCTGTCACTGACCTGCTCGTGTCAGTGTTGGTGATGCCTGTGAGTGTTGCGTACACCATTAGCCAAACGTGGACGCTGGGTCAGGTGGCGTGTGACCTGTGGCTGTCATCAGATATCACGTGCTGCACAGCGTCCATTCTTCACTTATGCGTAATTGCACTTGATCGCTACTGGGCCATCACAGATGCTGTTGGGTACTCGGCGAAACGGACACGTGGCCGTGCGGCCGCCATGATCGCTGGCGCCTGGGTCATTGCCATATCCATTTCAGTGCCTCCTTTCTTCTGGCGCCAGGTCAAAGCGGATGAAGAGGTCACCAGCTGTCATGTTAACCAAGACCACGTCTTCTACACGATCTACTCCACCTTCGGCGCCTTCTACATCCCCACCCTGATGCTGGTAGCACTCTATGGTAGGATTTATATCGAAGCCCGGAAACGAATCTTGAAACAGTCACCCCAGAAGCAGGGCAAAAGACTCACTTCCGCCCATTTGATCACACATTCGCCTGGCTCGGTGGCATCTACCACGTCACTCACGTATGGCACAGCTGAGCTAACGTCGAACGATGGTACAACCTCGGTCTCAGTGAACAGTCAGGTGAAAGTCACCATGTCTGACGCACTTTTGGAGAAGAAGCGGATCTCTGCGGCCAGGGAAAGGAAGGCAACGAAAACTTTAGGAATTATTCTCGGGGCTTACATCGTGTGCTGGCTGCCATTCTTCATTTATACATTACTCGTGCCTGTCTGCACGTCCTGCACATTTTACCCTGAGCTCTTCGACTTGTTCACATGGCTCGGCTACCTGAACTCGCTAATCAACCCCATCATTTACACCATGTCCAACGAAGACTTCAAGCAGGCCTTCCATAAACTCATGCGCTTTAACTGTTGCCGAGCTTGAGGACTTCGCAATGAGATGAAGTCTGAAGAGCCAGGTGGATTTTAAGAGGCCCAATCAATGAGGAAAGCAATGCGAAAAGTATGTCAGACTATAACTACAGCCATCATGCCAGGATCCTTATCCTAGCTCTGTCCATCTGTGTGTTGGGAGGGAAGAAAAAGATAATATGTATTGATATATATATCACCATAGGGTGCATTAATCTTAACCCCCAGTCATCAGCTAGATAAACTTCACCGCTGTGAATTTTAAAGTGTTTCTGTGGCTATGTTTATGCTCACACCATCAGAAAAGCCTTTAATATTTGTTTTTGTCGTCTCGCTAACAACACACCACCTGGAGTTTTTCCTCAACTTATAAAGATACTTATACAGTACAGTGGTGTGAAAAATATCAGAATCCAAGATCAAGCACTGTGCTTCCAGCCGAAAACTCACATTCGCCCCTTTAACAGAACCCGTCAACAGAGGATAAGCTTTATTTTCATTTATCAGCTTGTTTTGGTTAAATACAAACGTTTCCCAGCTCACGGGCTTCGTATCTCTTATTAACCAGTTGTATGTCTTGTTTCGGTTCTGCGTCTGTTTTCAATAACAATGGCAAGACCAGAGGAACGATCTTGCACATGCGTGATAACTTGGCAGCGCTACACTGATCCATAGAAAGCAGAAAAGTCCAAGATCATGCGCTAAGAAACTGGAGAAGGGATACGATTTCAAGAGAAATAAAAATATACGGCTATATATTTTACTAATGTTATGGCGACTGGTGCAGGGGCCATTAACACTCGTGTACAGGAGTAAGCAAATATTTTCAGAATGGAATTATGGCTGATTCCATTTTATTTCCTAGAGATAATAATAACCCTGTATTTTTTTTATTTTAGCTTCATGGGAGGTGAATGGGTCCCTTTAAAGTCTTAATTAATTCCTCAGCTGTTCTTGAATATCTATTATTGAATACTCCATTCTGATTGGTCAGAAAGTGTTGGTTGTTTTTCAATAGCAGCATCCTTGATAGTAGTTTTGGTTTTATGTCGAATGCATGAAAAGTTTTATAATAAATACGATACGAAGTGTGAGTGCACTAAATAAATCATTCGTTAAAGTTCTATTCCACTTATCCAAAAAGGGTCATGGGTAGGATGGAACCAATCAAAGCTGCCTTTGAGTAGGAAGCAGGGAACAACCTGAACAGGTGGGCAATCTGCATAAAAAATATAAAAAAACAATAATAAATAAATAATGGCATTAGAATTCATGTGCAAAGCTGTGCAGGTGGAATGCGCCAGCGTCAGTATATCAAGTCACACACTGGCTGGACACTGTGACAGTGAGACAAAGAGGCAAGAAGTAAAAAAAAAAAAAAAAAAAAAGTAGGATCATCATTAAATGGTCTATCCCATTACACGGGACATCCTATAATTATGAACCCGTCATTGTTTAGTGCAGAAATACAATATCAGTCCCTGCAGGACACAATGCCAGATTTTGCGGCAGATTTTTAAAATGAATCATTATTAATGGTACGATGTGTTTGGACATTGATTTGCGGAATTATGTGAAAATTGCAAAAATATTTGTGCACATGTCGGCATCATGATGTGTATGAAAACAAAAACAAGGAGGAGATATAGTATATGGTGATATATGGAGACATATGACTCAACAGTTCAGCAGGGGACTGCAATGATTGCTATGATCTGTGAAACTTATTCTACAGGACAAGAGTAGGTCAAATTTGTGGAAGAATTGCTGTGATTGGTCAAAATTGCAACGTCACCCAGAATGCATGAGGGTTAATTGAATTCATGTGAATTGATGCGATTTGCACATCGTAAATATCTGGAGGTACCAATGCACCTTGATACATCTTAAGTGCAACTGCATTTTAGCACTTTTGCATGTGAAAAGTCTTACTTTACTATATAATATCATATGCAAATTTTCATATATATATATATATATATAGACATAGTGATACCTCAGCTAACAAATTTAATTCATTCCGATGGCAAGCTCATAAGCTGAAAAGTTCGTTAGATGAAACAATTACTGTATTCCCATAAGAAATAATAAAAAATCAATTAATCCATTTCAACCCCCTCCCAAACTCATATAACCTGCTACAAACCTGTATATATGAGCTAATATATGAAAGATAAACATATATAAAAAATAAATATTTCATAATAATAAGACATGTACATTAACATTAATAATAATTAATGATAAAACTAATTAAAACAAGAATTGACAATAAGTCAACTAACATGGGCAGGATAGAAAACTAATGTTGTTTATATCAAATCGTATATTAAATGTGAAACTACAGGACAAACATACAAAATTCTTAATAGATTAATTTATTTTGTGTCTTTTTTTTGTTTATTTTCGAACCAACCTCGACTTGCTTTAAAGTGAAACCCTTCAGGATTCGAGCTCGGGTCTTTTTTCACCAAATTATTGTAGATTTCACGAGCTTTGCAGCAGATCACATCCTCGCTAACACTATCTCCTGTTAACTGCGGCTCATTTATGTATAGGAGCAGGAATTTTTCCAGCTCCTCCAGCACTTGTGGTCCTTGTTTGCTGATAACCGTCGAGCCTTTCGCCACATCACTGACTTTAACATCCTCTTTATTCTTCAGGATCACGCATATCGTTGATTTAGATGTGCCATATTCCTTCGCAAGATCAGTAAGACGCACGCCTGATTCATGCTTAGCTGTCAGCTCTTTATTAAATACAACAGTTTTCCGCACAACTGACCTGTTCTCAGTAGCTTTCTTTGGATACATGTTTATTAGCAAATCTATTCGAGTAAACAAAAAAAAAACACGGTATACAGTACTTTCTAGAACAGGAGCAAGCACATCCACACGCACACAGTGGTCGAGTAGAGTCAAAAGAGACCGATTTCTGGAAGTCGCGCACTTGGTCTCGTTTTTTTTCTCGCGCATTTTTCGAGTTCAACTTCTGAATTTTGATCGACTTCCAAGACAAAAAAGATCAGATTTTTTGTTCAAATTCCGATTTGTTTGACCTCCAAAGCGTTTGAGAACCGAGGTACCACTGTACATTGTTATGAGGTGCGCATCTGAGTGCGTGCGCGCACACGCATCTGTATGTGTGTGTATTTATATTTTATTTACATCTTATGCATTATTTTATAATGTTTAATTGTTATTATAAGCATTTATGGTATAGAATATATATTTAATAATATTATATACACATATACATGTGTACCTACACATATACATGATATACATGTATGTATATGTCAGTCGGGGAGGTGGGGGGGTTGGGGTGATCCTACTTCGCGGATTTTGGTGGTCACGTGGGGATATCAGAACCGCGGAAAGTGAGGGATCCCTGTATGTATATGCAGTGCATGTATGTGTGTGTATATATATATATATATATATATATATATATATATATATATGTATATATATATATATGTGTGTGTGTGTGTGTGTGTGTGTGTATAGACACTATATATATATATATATACATATACATAGAAATATCTTCTTCTTCTTCTTCTTTTACTTTCGGCTGCTCCCTTCAGGGGTCGCCACAGCAAATCATCCGCCTCCATCTCACCCTGTCCTCCGCATCTTCTTTTCTGACTCCAACGACCTTCATGTCTTCCTTCACCACATCCATAAATCTCTTCTTCGGTCTTCCTCGAGGCCTTCTGCCTGGTAGTTCCAACCTCAGCATCCTACTACCAATATACTCACTATCCCTCCTCTGTACATGTCCAAACCATCTCAATTTAGCCTCTCTGACTTTGTCTCCAAAACATCTTACGTGGGCTGTCCCTCTGATATACTCATTTCTGATCCTATCCATCCTCGTTACTCCCAGGGAGAACCTCAACATTTTCATCTCCGCTACCTCCAGCTCTGCCTCCTGCCTTTTCCTCAGCGCCACTGTTTCTAAGCCATACAACATCGCTGGCCTCACCACCATCTTGTACACTTTTCCCTTCATTCTTGCTGACACTCTCCTATCGCACATCACACCGGATACTTTTCTCCAACCATTCCAGCCTGCCTGCACACGCTTCTTCACCTCTTTTCCACACTCTCCATTGCTCTGGATTGTTGAGCCTAAGTACTTAAAATCCTCCACCTTCGTTATCTCTGCTCCCTGTAACATCACCGTTCCTCCTGGGTCCTTCTCATTCACACACATGTATTCTGATTTTCTGAGGCTAACCTTCATTCCTCTCCTTTCCAGGGCATACCTCCACCTCTCTAGATTTTCCTCCACTTGTTCTCTGCTCTCACTACAGATCACGATGTCATCTGCAAACATCATAGTCCATGGAGATTCTTGTCTCACCTCGTCTGTCAGCCTGTCCATCACCATAGCAAACAAGAAGGGGCTCAGAGCTGACCCTTGATGCAGTCCCACCTCCACCTTGAATTCGTCGGTCACACCGACAGCACACCTCACCACTGTCTTACATCTCTCATACATGTCCTGCACCACTCTAACATACTTCTCTGCCACTCCAGACTTCCTCATGCAATACCGCAGTTCTTCTCTTGGCACCCTGTCATATGCTTTTTCCAGATCCACAAAGGCACAATGTAGCTCCCTCTGAGCTTCTCTGTACTTCTCTATTAACATCCTCAAGGCAAACATTGCATCTGTGGTGCTCTTTCTTGGCATGAAACCAAACCATATATATATATATATATATATATATATATATATATATATATATATATATATATATATATATATATATATATATATATGTGTGTGTGTGTGTGTGTGTGTGTGTATAGACACTATACACACACACACACACACACACACACACACACACACACACATATACAATGTGAAATGTTATGCCTTTTTTGCGACATACCCAAGTGTAGAGTATATCAGTGTCAGAGCTAATATGCGGGTGTGAATGTTCTTGGGTCTGGTCCGCACCATTGTCATGGATATGTTCGATCCACGTGTTACATATTTGGGGTCCAAGGAGTGGAAAACGTGCATATTAACGAGATTCTACTGTGTGTGTGTGTGTGTGTGTGTGTGTGTGTGTGTATATATATACATATATATATATATATATATATATATATATATATATATATATATATATATATATATATATATATATATTAAAACCCTAGTGGTCGAATGACTCTTTAATCAAACAAATCGAAGTTCGATCCAAAGAATATGAGGAACATATGCTTTATTGTTTGAACAAATGATCTGAGTTGGAGCGGAGCAGAGCCGAGTGTGTTGAATGCTACTCAGTATACAGTACTTTGAACAGCCAATGAGCGAGTATCTTGTACTGCGTATTGTGTTTATTCATTACATTATGGCTACTTTAACCCTTAACCCTGTGTCCGAAGAAAAGCAGCAGTACTGGAAAGGAAAAGAGAAAAGTCGTGAGAACGTGAAGAATCAACTGCAATCAAGAGACAGAGAAGGGAAAAACCCACCACGTCCTTCAAAGCAATAACCCGCCCCCATCTCTCCCTCCACATCAGTCCACATACACATACACATTGCAACTGGAAAGGTTTGTACTGTAAACAAGTACAGTACATAATTAGGTTAATTATTACTTACTATTATTATGTTTTACTCTTTTGTACATTAATGAATGCATTGTATATTAATATGTTTCATAAATACACTCGTTTTCAAATTATATAAAACTGTAGTGACAGAAATAGACATTCACCTGAATACATTAATCGAGTTTTAACTATTTCTTATGGGAAATATTGTTTCACACTTCGAACAAATCAGTAATCGACCACATTTTTGGAATGAATTGTGTTCAACCACTGAGGTTCACTGTGTGTGTATGTATATATATATGAGTCTGAGCATGAAACTGGTACATTTTCCAACAACCCAACTTTAAACTTGGATAAATGTTTCCAAGTTTATTTGTGAAGCAATGCATCAAAAACTTTAATACATGCCTAGGAGATAATATCATATCAAAATATGTACATATGATGAACACAGTTCTTGAAATAAAGTATATCTATTCCTGTTTACACTTATTTACGATCAATTTTGTGACAAGAGAAAGACCTCATTATTTTCATGTCCTGCTGAGCCTCTGCTATGGTATCCACAGGTCCTTTAAACACATGAATTGGAACACAGGTGCTTGCACAGTGAACCTCAGAATTTACATGTGTGTGACAAATTTGGTAAAAAGGCACCAGATGTAAAATGAGATCAATGATATACGTAACGTTTCCTGTCCATGTTAGATAGTCTATCTTGTGCTCCCACCGATCAATGATGGGCTGGGATTTATTGACTTAAGATAATAAAGAAAAGTTGAACATGTCAAGCACTGGGGCAGTACAGTGGCACAGTGGTTAACACACCTGCCTCACAGTGAGAAGGCCTGGGTTCAATTCCCAGCATGGGTGCTTCTATGTGGAATTTGCATGTTCTCCCCATGCTTGTGTGGGCTTCCTCCGGATAATCCAGTTTCCTCCCACAGTCCTAAAACATGCACAGTAGGCTAACTGACTGTTCTAAATTACCCCTAGGTGTGAATGGTTGTGTAAGTGCTGGCTCTGTGATGGCCTGGTGAGCTGTCCAGGGTGTATCTATACTCAGATGGAGTTGGCTGAGGTGGGCACCAGTCTCCCCATGATCCTAATTAGGATTAGGAATAACAAATTACACTGTAGTCTGTTCATTCTGTCCATGTTGCTTATTGACTCTTTGAGTCGTCCTACAGATAATTTGATTATGCTTCTTCTCCAAGGAATATAATCCTGCACCAACCAGGATTTAATGCCTATTGGCCTAATACATTAAAGCACGGGAAAATTATTTTTTTTTTTCCAAATGTGCAGAAAATGTAACAGTTGTGTGTTTCAGAAACAGTTTCATGATCAGAACCATCTAATAATGCATTCAACTATGGAAGTAGGCTCCACTGTCAGAGCTTTGAACCTGGTGTGAACTTGCCTCACAGAGGTTCTAACCTGATGTAGCTCATGAAAACAAAACAAAATGAAATTGGAAAATAAAAAAAAATAAAATAAAAAACCACTCTTTCAGGTGTTCTTATGTGTGGGAATGCACCACATTGTTATTATTATTCATTCATTTATTAATTTTCTGAACTACTTAATCCTAATTGGATTACAGGGAGGCTGGTGTCCATCTCAGCTGGCTTTGGGTGAGAGCAGAGTACATCCCGAACAGCTCACCAGGCCATCACAGGGCAGAAACACACTGATGGCGAAGCAGCTGCTCTTGACGAAAGTCAGCAATGATTCTTTTACATGAACCTTTCACCACAGACAGTGAGAGACATGGCCGGCCTTTGATAACCCAGTTAGCTGCACTGCGAGGACAGCAGTGACAACCTGGTGATATTGGGGCTTGAACCCCTGACCGCAACATCTTTAACGGTTACTGGGAGAATTATCTCTGCAGTGCTAAAAACAAAATGCAAGGAATCCAGCAATCTGTGTAACAAATATGTGTGCTATGATGTGTAATACTTAATTTAAGAGTTGTACATTTAGTTATTTATATTATTATTATTATTATTATTATTACTACTACTACTATTATTATTATATATATTTTTTTCTGCATGCAGACTGCAAGAGTTTATTTAGGTTTAAAAAGGACGATATTAACATTGCCGACATTTGGTCGTACTGTACGTCAATTTACTTTAGAAGGAATTTGAATATTTCTCACACCACTGGAGTAAATAGTCCAACGTGAATATGTACACTCTCAACAGGATTTTGTCAGGAGGTCATTAAAAATCTGGGATACTACTTAAAAAAGGGGAAAAAGCACAGAATTAATGCATTAATTTAATTCCATTATGCTATAAATACATGAGAGCGGTGTGTTGCTAGGTGAAATACGTATGTCATTAGTGTGCATGGCAATATTCTGTCTGTATATGTATTGTACACACACTCTGTTGGTAATTTCCCTGTATACCCCCAGTGCAAATCGCTTTGTATTATCTCTACATCATTACGCATTCTTGTTTTCCGCTCCTTCATTTTCATTGCACTGTGGGTCGTTATTCCTGAGCGCTCTGATTCTGGCAGCCGGGCTGACATATCAGCACGCCTATTGCTAAAAATGGAAACATCATCTTCCCGTGCCGCTGCAATGGATGTCAAATATGTGTGTATTGTTATTTAACAACGATTGTTATTTTATTATTTTTTGGGTGACACATGCACTTGTACTGCAACAGCAACAAGAACCAAATGAGTACAAATGCAAACCAACCATGATCGCCTTGCCATGGAAATCAGTTCGATGGCATTATTATTATGAAATTGACCCATTACCGGCAACAACAAGGCTGCAGTTATACTGAGCATCCATTAACAATGCGACTGCTGTATTATAAGCTTCTGCACAGATAAGCAATGTTCTGGAACAACACAGGGTAGGTGCAAATGTTGTGGATTTGCCAGACAACAGAAGTAAAGAGCAGCTGCCATCATTAAAATAAAAAAGGAAATAAATACAATACAGATACAAATACATTTTATTTATTTGCCATCATCATCATCATCATCATCATCATCATCATCATCATCATCGTCGTCATAATATTCATCTGCTTGATCAGGTCGCAGGGGCAGCAGCCTAAGTAATGAGGTTCAGACGTCCCTCTAACCGGTCACTTCCTCCAGGCCTTCCAGGGTGACACCGAGGTGTTCCCAGACCAGCCAAGACACATAACCCCTCCAGCGTGTTCTAGGCTGACCCCGGTGTCTCTTCCCGATTAGGCATGCCAGAAACACCACACCAGGGAGTCGTTTGGGATGCATTCTAACCAGACGCCTGAGCCACCTCAACTGGCTCTTTGTTTATTTTGAAATAGGGATATTTTGAAAAGCCTCCACGCACTAAAGACGAAATAAATAATAATTTTCAACAGTGTCCCTGTGATGCAGACAGTCCTTCTCCTACCTCATCTTCATCTCCAGCAGTTTGAATCAGCAGCATTTGCATAAGCTGTGGAAATAAAAGAAAATCCCGATTAAAACTCCATTATGACTGTATTCGGAGTCTATTCTGTTCATACTGAATGCACAACAAGTGGACATGCATTATACCTTTGGAAGAACACACACACACACACACACACACACACACACACACACACACACACACACACACACACGTGCGTGCGCCTGGGTGTCACGAGGATGTAGTGCTTAGCATATTTTCCTGATGCAAGAAGGTCCTTGGTTTGAATCTAGAACTCGGCGAGGGCGGTTCTGTGTAGAATTTGCATGTTCCCCCTGAATTTGCCTGGGTTTCATCTGGGTACTCTGGTTTCCTCTTAAAATCCAAAGACATGCACATTAGACAAAAAGGCTGTTCTCAATTTCACCTAGAAGTGAACATTTGTGTGCGCGTTTAGAGGTGGGGTGGGGATGGGGGGTAAGTGGGGGCTGGAATAGACCTCTGAGCAGGGCCTACCCCACCTTTACCCAGTGGTGGCTCAGATAGACTTCAGCCTTCATATGACCCTAGTAGGATTAAACGGATTGGCAAATTAATAAAATGACTGTACTGTACAGTATTGCTTTTATGTATGGCGGGTGGTCTCATACATTTGTTCAGCACTGTGTAGCATAATGGGCATAGTGGCATAGTAGTCAGCACTGTATCTGGGTGTGGTTTCATTCTATGCATGTGTGGGTTTCCTCCAGGTATTTTGAGTTTCTTTTCACAGTCCAAAAAATATGTACATTAGGCTAATTGGCTATTTCAAGTTGCCTCCAAGTGTGAGGGTGAGTGTTAAAGTGTGTGTGTCTGTGTGGGTGTTGGACCTGCGATGGACTGGACAAGCTGTCCGGCATGTACCCGGCTTTTGTCTGGTGTCGGCTGCGATAGGCTCCAGCATTCATCCAAACCTAGAGGGATTAAGCAGTACAGTAAATGAGTGAGTGTATATAGTAAAACAATTATGCGCCCCAGGCTTGGACACTGTTCAGTGACATCCACCTCACCTTCGATGCAGAAAGTGAATTATCATACATTTCACTAGAAGACTAAATTCCTCTTCGTTCAGTTGACCGTTGCTCGGAAGGGCATTATTAAAGAAGTGATGATCATTTCAAATCAGTAAAACATATCTTGGAATCAATATTATGGAAGTAGCTGTATAATGTACAGTCATTACTGCATTATTAAAAAACCCCTCAGGGTGATGTAAGGGCTGATGGAGGTTAATTTGGGATCACTGACTCGCTTGCTGGACATTATCTCTTACATAAAACACTCTGACCGTCACTTATAGGTTCATATCTGAGGCGTTTCATGATCTTGGACTTCTGGTCTTATATCATATCCTTTAATACACACTTTGAATTAGATTTTTCCATGATTATTTTTATCACAAGGACAGATGTTTAATGAAGAAGGACGTGAATAGTATTTATCGGTGTGTGTGTGTGTGTGTGTGTGTGTGTGGGGGGGGGGGTCCCTTCTACTTCCAGGGATGAGGGATTTTATATATTCAAGTGTGTAAATCATCAAACACACCCACAGCCCAACATGTGAATTTGCTTATTAAAGAACCGTGACGTGGTGCATCAGGGATGAATGAGCGATTTAAACAGGGAAAGAGTAAACAACCAGATTCGCCCTTGACAGTCGCCGGATAAACACTAGCATCAGGGTAAAACACCTGGGGAAACATAATGAGAAAAGTTTTTATAGAGCAAGGATGGGTTGATGTGCTCGAAATTCTGGATTTTCTTTTTTGCGATGTTGGGAGACTATATTTTAGGGAAGAAGAACATAGATATAAAACAGACTGAAGCTAAACCATCTCGCATCATAACTCATCTCTTCTCTTGTTCAGGCATAAGATAATTAATAATTATGCACCGAAGGCAAGGTGGATGTCGCTGAATTGCTCCGAAGACAGAACACTAAGAGGCCTATTTAGTGCAGTGACATCCACTGAGCCTGGGGCAAATAATTGTTTTAGTATACTAGTATGGCGGCGTAGTGATTAGCACGTCCGCCTCACCGCAAGAAGGCCTGGGTTCGAGTCCCAGTCTGGGTGTGTCTGTGTGGAGTTTGCATGTTCTCCCTGTGCTTGCGTGGGTTTCCTCCGGGTGCTCCGGTTTCCTCCCACAATCCAAAGACATGCACAGTAGGTTAATTGGCCGTTCTAAATCTCCCGTAGGTTCACATCATGCAGAAGGAAATGGCAAACCACTGCACTAATCCTGCCAAGGAAACCTCCATGAAGATGACAACCAGGGCGTTATCCTTCATGGCGGGTCGCCAATGGTCGTCCGACGACTCAGGCACTAGATAGATACTAATATACTACATGCAACATAAAAGGCAGACAAAATCACTATTGAGTGACACAGTGATGTCATAGTTAGCATGTTCGCCTCGCAACAAGAAAAAATTGGGTTATGCTTGGTGAGGGTGTTTTTTTTTGCATCTGCATGTTCCAACCCTCTCACAAGCCAAAGACATGCACATTAACCCTATGTTTACACTGAGGCATGATGTCTGCAATCTCTGTGATTCAACAACAACAAAAACAACAAAAGTGCAGAGCTCCGTGGTTTATGAGCTTAGAGTACGATTTGTGAATAAAAAAGGCTCAATACAAGAAACGAAATTTGAAGGAATCATGTTGCCAGGTAAATCAAGATCCCCTACATTGGATACAGCAAGATCTGTAACACTCTGTGAAGGTCTGCTAAGTCATGTTTAGCCCTACTGTGCTCTTCCCAGGTTTTGTCATGACTGGGGTCAAATTGTAATAAATCGCAATCATCACAAATGCACCAAGTTTCCTCAAGATCAATGTTTTAATAAATAGATATTGTAGAGATGATGTCTTGCAGAGAAAGTAATTTTTTAGCTCGTAAAACCTGTAATGTAACTGAATATTCACAATAAGTACTGATCCATTCCTTTCCATGATTGCTGATCCAAAAAAAAAAAAAAAACCCTGAAAGAATTTAAACGATTATGGGACGAAATTATTAAAATGCAGTTCATATATTATTTTCTTTGCAAGCACACACTGTGTGATTTAAAATTTTATATTTTTTATAGCACTAAAGCTGGTTAAAGGGATTAAAATGTGCTAACTGCACAAAGCCGGCTGGGATGGGCTCCAGCCTCCAAGTGACTCTGGTAGGATTAAGCGGTTGAGCAAATGAATAAATGATAAACTAGTTTTTCAAATCAAATCTTTCTCAAAAAATAACTCTTGTAGCATTATTTATTATATTCGCCAACTGATTAATCCTTCTAATCTCGGCTGACACTGGGTGAAGATGACATGCAACCCGAACAGCTCGCCAGACCATCGCAGGGCCAACACAAACACAACCATTCACACTCACACCCATGGGAAATTCGGGACAGCTGATTAGTGTAACGTACATGCCTTTGGACTGTGGGACTAAACCAAAGTACCCAGAATAAACCCACAGGCAAGATTTAAGCAGGATCACCAGTGCTGAGCACAGGACTCGATCCCAGGACCTTCTTGATGTGCATCGGACATGCTAACCACTACACCACCCAAATTTTGCGTCATTCATGCATTTTCTGAACTGCGTAATCCTAAATAGGGTCACAGGGAGGCTGGCAATCATCTCAGCCGACTGTGTGCGAGGGCAGGGCACACCTCGGACAGCTCGCCAGGCCATTGCAGGGCCAATACTCACACAACCATTCACAATGATACTCACAACTTAGGGTGTTCTGGAATAGCCAATTAACCTACTGTGCATGTTTTTGGACTGTGGGAGGAAACTGGCATACCCGGAGGAAACCCACACAAGCACAGGAAGAACATGCCAACTCAACAAATCAACGCCCAGGCTGGGAATCGAACCAAGTACCTTCTTGCTGTGAGGCAGACGTGTTAATCACTACGCCACACATATTCTGTATACCTTCCTGTATTCACCGAATAATAACAGGAATGTAATGTAGATCATTGTGTTTATTTATAGTCAGGTGAAACAGAGAGTATGAGGGTCACTTCTATAACAGTAGATAGTGTAGACCAAAATGTGTGTACTGCGTTGCAACTGACTAAAAATAAACACACACACACACACACACACACACACACACACACACACACACACACACACACACACACAAAGTGCTCTAGTCATTTCAGTCCAAATTCATAAAGCACTGGATGAAGACTCCTCGGCACAAACAGAAATTAATATCCTGCCTCTGTGATGCAGATATGCCTCGAATACATGTGAGAAATTTCCACACTCCCACATGATGCGACAGTTACCATGGTTGCGTGTGTTTAAAAAAATAATTGAGAGCCAGTTTGATGGCCGACTCTCCTTTAATTCGAGTCAGTAAGAAACCTTCACCATCTCACACTCTCTTGGATTCGATTAACTCGGCCTCTGCTTTTTTAAAACATGTTACGTAATTATATTTAGCACCAGTATCCGGCTAGCATAAAAGTTGTAAGGCGTCATGGCCCAATATTTAGCCTGCTAATTAATTAAACAATTAATTAAGATGGGGCAGTGGTGGCTTGAAGGTAAGATGCTGGATCGCTGATCCCAAGGTTGGGGATTAAAGCCCCACTCTCAACCGATTGTCACTGCCCCCCCTCCCTCCCCAGTGCAGTTAACTGGGTTATCAAAGGCCGGCCATGTCTCTCACTATCTATGGTGAGAGGCATGTAAGAGAACCATTGCTGACCTTCGACAAGATTAGGCTGCATAGCCGTCAGCGTGTTTCTGCACTGCGATGGACTGGCGAGCTGTTCAGGGTGTACTCTGCCCTCGCCCTGAGTCGGCTGAGATGGGCGCCAACCTCCCTGCAATCCTAATTAGGATTAAGTAGTTCAGAAAATGAATGAATTAATGAATGAATTCATTAAGATGCAAAATTAATGGTAACAATCCAAATCTATATTATTTATTTTGCAGCATTTGACTGCTGAACTGATTAATCTTTACAAGTCACATAGCGACACCAGGCAAAACACCCCTGAACAGCTTGTCAGATCATCACAGGGCAACACGCATGCAACTCTTCACAATCTCACTCACACATAAGGGCAATTTGGAACAGGCCACTAATCTCATGTCTATGTCTTTGGACTGTGGCAGGAAACCAGAGTACCCAGAGGAAACCCCACACAAGCACAGGAAGAACATGCAAACTCCTCACAGAAACGCCCTCTCCGAGCCCAGAACTTGAACCAGGACCTTCTTGCTGTGAGGAGGATTTGCGAACCATTACATCACCGTATCGCCAGAATTCTGACTAATAGTCATTAAATTCACCCGTCTGATTTCGTAACGAGAAAAACAAAGTACTGAACATGCACATGCGTGTGCTTCATGCGCATGTACATGTCAGCCAGCCCCTTTAATTCATCTATGTTCATACAAAATACACAGAGAAAGGAAAATTTTACGGGATGATTCACTGTTCCTGAACCACAGCCATTCAAAAACTTCAGGATTTTAAATTCAATGAACTTGCGGTGCTAATTTGAAGCGCTGAGCAACCTCATGGGCGAGATTACCATGCGAGCCATCACCATGCTTTATGCACATCGTTCTGCTGCCTGGCATTTTGACGGAGCAGTTACTCAGCACCGAGCTGGAGGTTGTGGAACGGGACGGATCAATGAGCTTCCAAATCATTTCTCAGCGTCATGAACAGCTCTCTGGCCCACTGGCTCTCTCATGGAGCTCCAGGCCTCTGTATTTTATTTCATTCTTGGATAAGCTGTGAGTTTCTGTCAGCATTAACAGTAACATCTTTTTTCCTCCTAACGACGGCAAAGAAATCGCCTAATCTTAACAGGGTTTAATCTTAATGAGGGTTTCTGCATGCAAATGGACTCGAAGTGAGTTCATGTCATTGTCTCGGAGTGTTGTCTCTTTCACCCTGTTTTCCCTGGCTCTGCTACGGACTGAGGTAACGCCTGTGTGCCTGGAATAAAATTCCCTATTAATTGTTGTCAATTACAGGAAGGAGAATGTGATTAACTTTTTGATTTTATTGACTAGTCAATACGGCGACATGGTGGCGCACCTCACATAAACAATGTTCTGGGTGCAAGTCCCAGGCCTGGACATTTCTGTGTCGACTTTGCATGGTTCCCCCCACTTTTTCCAGGTATCCCTTTTTTTCACCCTACAGCCCAAAGACAAGCTCATTAAGATTAATGGCTTTTCAAAATGGCCCATAGGTGTATATATGAATGCATGTGTATAAGTCCTGCAATGGTAAGGCAATCTATTCAGGGTGTACCTTGCTTTCACACAGTGTCGGCTAAGTTAGGCATGGGATAGGCTGCGACCCTAATAGTAAAAGCAGTTTGAAAGATAAATAAGTGAGAGGAGATTCAGAATAAATGGGAAACACTGTTGAATATCCAGGGGGCAGTGGTTCCCAGTGGTAGGGTGTGGGATTGGGGTGTTGGGAGTTCAAGTCCCGTTATCAATAGGTTGTCACTGCTGTCCCCTCAGTGCAGTTAAGTGGGTTATCAAAGGCCAGCCACGTCTCTCACTGTCTTTGTTGTGAGGCATGTAAAAGAACCATTGCTGATTTTCATCAAGAGTAGCTGCATAGCTGTCAGCGTCCCCACGACCATAATTAGGATTAAGCGGCTCAGAAAATGAATGAGTGTTAAATGTCCACATTAGTGATTTGTCCCAGACCTGAGAGGAATGTAATTACTGAATGAGAGACAGCCAGGGGAGGGGACTCTTTTGTAACCGAGCATAGTGATTTCTTTGGCTGTATACAATCGCCCTTCTCTGTCCTTTAGTACATAAAAAAAGCCTCGGTTAGAGTTTAATTCATTTTAATTGTACCGAATAGATGTTAATTTGAAGACGGATTCCTTTTATTTATTTACTTATTTTTAACCCAATATGGTATAGCAGATGTTTTAAATTAGAGCAGTAAACCTTATATATTGAAGCCTGCACCAGATGGGCTGCAACAGCAGAAAGTCTCCACTCCTGTCAGCTAAGGACATGTATTTGAGATGACGGTCCTCACAGAGTCACCAGAACGGGATGGTTGAGATTAAAGACAGACCTTTGCAGATTGCTGGTCCTGGTTGACAGAGGTATTTAATGTTTGCAGGATTGGCATGGTGAGCATTACAAGATGGTATTCTATTCCCTGTAGCTGTAAGGATTGGTTAGTTGAGCTACCGTAACCTTTCTACTAGCTTGACCAACAATCTGACCATTTCCTTCTGAGTCCTCATGTCAGAGATGCATTCCTCCCCTCATAACAGTCTTTCATTGGATGCTTTCTGGTTCCAACTGCCATTAATGTAATCCTGTGAAACCCTGTATTTAGCTTTCAACAGCACTCCGATATAAATAATATTGATATGTTCTACACAAAAATCAGATAAATCTCAGTACAAAGGACATTATCCACTTCCCAAACTCGGAATGATTCTTGAATGAAAATGTCAGACAGAAAGAGAGGCATGAAGAGAACACGGTACACAGATCAACAGGGCTCTCTATTGATTTTATGATTCTTCAGACTTTTATACACATTCAGTGGGGAAAGGCAACACAGATTTGGTGAGTTCAAAGGAAGCACTACATGTTGTTACTACAGGATAGGTGTATGGCATATATGCCATGTAGGGTTTCCAATTTATACATCATTAGCTTAAAGTAAAAAAAATTGATGACAGGGGTCCAGATACTATCACCAATTCATAATTATTGTGGATATTTATAGAGTGCAATTTCATACACACATATGCTCAATGCGCATGAGACCCCAGCACTCCGGGTACCCGTCACCACTGTACAGCACCAGTTGTTGCATTGTTCTATCCTTCTGATGCTGAGCACCAAGCAACAACTCCCAAATTTTAATGTCTCATGGTATGACACTGCTGGATTCGAACTCTGACCTTCTGGTGGATAACATGGGCGCTCTACCAACTGGGCTAAATCCCCGGTAATAATATGGCAATTGAGTAAGAAGCATATCAAGTTTGAAAGCCCCAGCTTACGGAAAGTAAATGCCTGAAAACCTAATACAGGGATCTCTCACTTTCTGCGGTAAATTGAGACCAAGATCCCCCTGCGACCGCCAAATTCCGAGAAGTAGGATCGACCCCCCCTGACTGACATATATGCGCATGTATATGTGTATATAATATCAATAAATACATATTCAAGCTATAAATGCTTATAATAACAATTAAATATTCAAAAATAATGCATAGGATGTAAATAAAATATAAATACACACACATGCATATGCACCTCACATAAAAATGTAAATTTTTTTGATGGGGGTTTTGGGTTGTTTTTTGTTTTTGTTTCTTTGGGTTTTTTTTTTTGCATAATTGACCTTGTTTTACGGCATTTTCCTTAACTTTACCCCCCTATTCTTCCTTAATTTCCTTATTTTTTTAAATTCTATTAAAAAAAAAAAAAAAAAAAAAAAAAAAAAAACGCGATGCACTGAAGCTGCATGAATTGAAGTGCGAAATAGTGAGGGATCCCTGTATACAGTTTTGCCTCTGTGACCTTGAAAAGTAGGTCAAGGTCACTCACACACAAACTCATCCTTGCACTCGCATACTAAGTTTGAAAGCCCCAGGTTCGACGTACGACAAGGACAGATGGACAAATGGACATAACCCATTCCTATAGCTCCCGTATTACTGTGAATCATCTCAGCTGAGTCTGGGCAAGGGCAGGGTACACCCTGGACAGCTCACCAGGTCATCACAGGGACAACACTCCCACAATCATTCACCCTCACAGGTTAGAGGTGAATTTGAACAGCCAATTAGCCTACTATGCATGTTTTTGAACTGTGGGAGGGAACTGAAGTACCCAGAAGAAACCTACGCAAGCATGAGGAGAGCATGCAAACGGCACACAGAAACGCCAGGGCTGGGAATCAAACCCCGGACTTTCTTGCTGTGAGGCAGACGTGCTAACCACTAAACCAGTGCTACATAAACTTCATTTACTCATTCATTTTCTGTACCACTTATGGTTTTTCTGTACCACTTTTATGGTCACGGAGAGGCTGGCACCCATCTCAGCTGACATTGGACGGAGGCAGCGTACACCCTGGACAGAAACGTGCCGACGGCAATGCAGCTACATCTTGCTGCATAAACGTATTTTTTTTCAAAACTAATGAAGCTATTCTGACTGAGTGCACATGATCGATTAAAAAAGTTTGCTTTTCTTATGTTCACATGTAATATATGCTAAAATATTTATCTCACCCTCATTGAATATTGCTATATAGTCCCCTTAAGGTTTGTCTCGGGGACTATTCAGCAATACAGTATTCACTTCACATTCAGCAAATTATTGTTTTACAGCATGTGATAAATATTCATATAATCATGGTAGCTATGACGACACCTTGTTTTTTCTTCATCTCTACTGAATAGTTTTCTCCTTCTGAGTCACAGACCATTGTGTGCTACAGGTGTTTGTCATCACACGACGACTGCACTGCTGCTCCACTCTCGTTCCACATCAAGCAATGTCTATTTTCATCTCTTTACTGTACGGGAACAATGGGTGGCTAATGAGGAGGAGGGGGGGGGGGCAGCGAGGTCCCTCAACACCAAAAGGAAGTGTTGAATTGCCACAAGGTTCTCCCTGAACATATCGTTCACTTCACATACATGCTGGAGGCCGGTAATTTAAGCAATAATAAAGATTCAGATGGGATTCAGTGTAAATGCAAAGCCTGGTGATGAAGCATCTCGATAGAGAGATGATGTTTACATGGAGTAAACATATCAACACACATATCATGTAACCCATGACTATACAATTGTTTTTTCATATTTTATGAAATCAGAAATAAAGCTTGGACAGTGGTATAGTGATTAGTACATTCATCTCACTGCAAGAAGGTCCTTGGTTTTGGTAATGGGTTTGATGTTTGAGGAAACTCTTGTAAGCACAAGGAGAATATACAAATTTCACACAGAGTACCCTGGTTTCCTCCAACAGTCCAAAGTCAAAACCCGTGTGGCACATCTGCCTCACTGTATAAGGTCCTGGGTTTGAGTCTTGGAGATGACGTTTTTTTCCTGTGAGGAGTTTGCATATTCTCACCGTGCTCATGTGGGTTTCCTTCAGGTACACCGGTTTTCTCATACAGTCCAAAGTCAAAACTTGGGTGACGCATCTGCATCACAGAAAAAGGTCCTGGGTTCGTGTTTAGGACTCAATGAGGGCATTTTTTTCCATGTGGTGATTGCATGGCCTCCCTGTGCTTGTGCTGGTACTCTGGTTTCCTCCCCCAGTCTAAAGCAGTGGTCGGCAACCCAAGGCTCCGGGGCTGCAAGTGGCTCTTTCATCCCACTGCTGCGGCTCCCTGTAGATTTGAAAAATAAATAATAAATATTTAATTTAGACTTATTTTATTTTAGTTAATTTTAAAAAAAATGTAATTCTACATTCTAAGATTACAATGTTCTACCGTGTTAAATTTTTTGTCGCTCAAAACACGAGTTATAACTGCGACTTGCGAAATCCACCAGTGCGGAATCAAACATGCCATTCAATTCAGATCTAACTTTTCAACCCCAGGTTGGCCAACATAGATAAATGCAAGAAAAGAAAAGTTTCTGGAGAAAACAGAACATTTGATGAGATGTGGACAGATTAATTTGCTTTTACTGCTGATAACGGTGGATTCCCAGTGTTTGCCTAATATGTGGTGAAAAATTCTTGAACAACAAAAAGTCATATGTTGCCGAACATTTCCACAATAAACACACAGCTTTTGCTGAAAAATATAAGGATGAAGATGCGTGAAAAAGCCGTTTCGGACGTGTTGCAGAATGGTGACTTGAGCAAAACATATTTCAAGAAGTCTGACGATGGCAAGCAGATGCAGATGACATTTCTGCATTGCTGCAGTCAGCAAGTTAAAACTTTTGATGTCATGAATACGAAGAGGACTCAATTAGACATTGAACATTTTATTTGAACGTAACCTTCAATCCAACATCTTTTTTTTCATAAAGGTTAGTTCCAACTGTTCAAAAGACAGTATTTTTGTTTGCCTGCAGAAATAAAATTTGGTTTTCTCGGTAGCAGTTCATTGGTTTCATAAATGTAATACACTACAGTTCACTCTTCTTCTAAAATTTCCAGAAAGGGAACAAATGTCTTTATTTTAAATGTGAAAAGGGTTTCGTGACTCCCTGTGTTTTTTTTTTTTCTGTGCGAAACAGGTCCAAATGGCTCTTTGAGTATTAAAGGTTGCTGAATCCTGTGCTAAAGAGATGCACACTTGGCTAATTCGTTCATTTATTCATTCATTTCTTAAACCGCTTAATCCTAATGAGGGTTGCTGGGAGGTTGATGCACATCTCAGTCGACTCTGGGTGAGGGCAAGTGGCACCCTGGACATCTCGCCAGGCCATCTAAGGGCCAACACCACCTAGGGGTGATTTTAAACAACAAATTAGCCTACTGAGCATGCCTTTGGACTATGGAAAAAAAAAACAGAGTTCTCGGAGGAAACACACAAACATGGAGAGAACATGCAAACTCTGCACAACAACACTCAAGCTGGGATTTGAGCCCAGGACCTTCTTGCTGTGAGGTGGTCATGCTAACCACTATGCCACCACGCATTCCGCTAATAGATTGTACCAAATTGACTCTAGGTGTGAGTGTGAATGGTTGTGTGTCTGTATAGGGTCTCTGCAGTGGACAGGCGAGCTTTTCAGGATGTACCTCTCCTTCACACCATGTCAGCTGAGATAGGCTCAAGCCTACTTGTGACACTTATAGGATTAAGCAGTTTGGCAAATGAGTGAGTGAGTTAATATTAAAAACTGTAGAGAGTGAGTTTCTATCAGGTAGACAGTCAGTCAAAATTATTATTTTTTTTAAAAGTTTGCTCACCAATGAGAAACAAGGAGTCTATACTCACTTCAACCTCTTTTGCAAAAGAACAATAAGAACAACACAGCGTAGACGCGGACAAGCTGAAAATTGTGTTGTCATGGATACGGACATTATCAACACCTCTTGCGGCACCTGAATATGTGCAGAAAGAAGAGGGATGAAAACAAGCCTGATTCTGTTTTTCTTCCAGAAGAGTCACCCTTAAATACTTTAAATAAAACCACACTTTTAATCTCACCTCCCTAATTGTGACCACTTATCAATTCTACTCTACTTCACAGCAAGGCTTCTGAGAACATGAAAACAAAATCTAATCTAACTGAAATCAGAGGGCAAAGGATTTTGGCAAGGGTTTCTATCTTGCTGTGAATATAAACTGCATTATCCTTTCTGCACCAACGTGCAACGCTATACAACCTACTTTCTAACCAAATGTGAGGTCCGAACTGAGAAATCTTAGCCTGACTTCTTTAGTACACACTCCGCCAAAGGCAAGGCGGAGATAAACTAAATTATCTGATAAATTAATTATTAATATTCATATTGAAGGCTCCCAAGTGGCGAATCGAAAAGATGCGTGAATATTAACCTGAAAATCCCACGTTCGATATCGGTTAAATTCCACAGCTATCCATAGCAAAGGTCCATGGGAAATAATCAGCTCAGCTCTCATGGGAGGGAGAGATGGCATACGCACACTTTCCTGCCACTCAGAGTGATCACCAGCCAATCACGGGCGTCTGTTAGCTCATACATATGAGGTGACAGATACCGCTTTCCCTCCGAACGTGTTAGACCACCCCCAAATACGCATGCGCTGCAATTTGAAAAGAGGCTGGTGGCTAGCATTATATGTCACGGAGGGGGCGTGTGCATGCTTTTGCACCTTCCTGGTTGGGTGATCATGTGATAGGGAAGCCTGATGGGTGGGAATCGGATACAACTAAAAAATTAGGGAGTAAATGGGGAAAAATACATTTTCAAAAAATTAATACTGACAGAGATATTTAAGGATTTTACCATGGTACTGTGACTCTTTTCTGTTCGAGTATAGTTTAATAATGTTGTCCTTATTATTAGAGAATTATCGGAAGCTCTTTGACCTGCACCGTGATTGCCACTTATATTAATCCTTCTCTAGGAATTTGAATGTTTTTTAGTTTTAAAGACACAATAAAAAATTTTTGCCGCATTTATATGAAGTGATTTAGCGATTTTTAAACTCATAGTTGATTACAATTATAAAAACATACATTTTTCTCAAAGCTGACTCACCACAGGTTGTTTAGTCCCCCCCCCCCCCCCCTGCAGTTAACTGGGTTATCAAAGACGGGCCATGTCTCTCACTGTCTATGGTGAGAGGTTCATGTAAAAGAACCATTGCTGACTCAGCGTGTTCCGCCCTGCGATGGCCTGGTGAGCTGTCCAGGGTGTACTCTGCCCTCGTCCAGAGTCAGCTGGGATGGGCGCCAGCCTCCCTGCGACCCTAATTAGGATTAAGTGGTTACAGAAAATGAATGCAGCCATGAGGCGCGCGGGGGGGGGGGCACTAACCAGTGTCTCTCCCCCTTATGCCGGTCCCAAGCCCGGATAAATGCAGAGGGTTGCGACAGGAAGGGCATCTGCCATAAAACTTCTGCCACAATAAAAATGCAAATGGTCAAAACAAAATTCATACCGGATCGGTCGAGGCCCGGGTTAACAACGACCGCCATCAGTGCTGTTAACCAACAGGGTGCTGATGGAAATTGGACTACTGTTGGTCGAAGAAGGAGAGGCGGGAGGCGTGTCCGTAGGCAGAGAGAGAAGAGGAAATGCGTGAGCCTAGGACTGAGAGTAGGGACTTTGAATGTTGGAACTATGCAAGGAAAAGATAGGGAGCTGGCTGACATGATGCAGAGGAGGAAGGTGGACATACTGTGTGTTCAGGAGACCAGGTGGAAAGGTAGCAAGGCTAGAAGCTTAGGAGCAGGGTTTAAGCTGTTCTATAATGGTGTGGATGGGAAGAGAAATGAAGTAGGAGTCATCTTGAAGGAAGGGTTTGTCAGGAATGTTCTAGAAGTGAAAAGAGTGTCAGACAGAGTGATGAATCTCAAGTTAGAAATTGAAGGCGTAATGGTCAATGTTGTTAGTGCTTATGCCCCACAGGCAGGATGTAAGCTAGAAGAGAAGGAGAGATTCTGGAGTGAGTTAGATGAAGTAATGCAGAGTAACCCCAGAGGTGAAAGAGTGGTCATTGGAGCAGACTTCAATGGACATGTTGGTGCAGGCAACAGAGGGGACGAGGAAGTGATGGGCAGGTTTGGTATCCAGGACAGAAACACAGAAGGACAGATGTTGATCGATTTTGCAAAAAGGATGGAAATGGCTATGGTGAATACTTTCTTCAAGAAGAAACAGGAGCATAGGGTGACTTATGAAAGCGGAGGTAAGAGCACACAGGTAGACTACATCTTGTGTAGGTGATGTAATTTGAAGGAAGTCAGTGACTGCAAAGTAGTAGTGGGTGAGAGTGTTGCCAAACAGCATAGGATGGTGGTGTGCAGGATGACACTGATGGTGAGAAAGGTGAAAAAGGCAAAGGCAGAGCAGAAGACAAAGTGGTGGAAGCTGAAAAAGGAAGAGTGTCACGTTTTCTTCAAGGAGGAGTTGAAACAGGCTTTGGGTAGTCAGGAAGTGCTTCCAGATGACTGGACAACCACAGCCAATGTGATCAGGGAGACCAGTAGGAGAGTACTTGGTGTGTCCTCTGGAAGGAAAGTAGATAAGGAAACTTGGTGGTGGAATGAGGAAGTGCAGGAGTGTGTACAAAGGAAGAGGTTAGCCAAGAAGAAGTGGGACATTGAGAGGACCGAAGAGAGTAAACAGGAGGACAGGGAGACACAGCGTAAGGCGAAGGTAGCGGTGTCAAAGGCCAAACAGAGGGCGTATGATGACTTGTATGATAGGTTGAACAGTAAGGAGGGAGAAAATGATTTATACAGGTTAGCACAGCAGAGAAATAGAGATGGGAAAGACGTGCAGCAAGTTAGATTGATAAAGGACAGAGAGGGAAATGTATTGACTGATGACAGAAGTGTGCATGAAAGATGGAAAGAGTACTTTGAAGAGCTGATGAATGAGGAAAATGAGAGAGAAAAAAAGAGTAGAAGGGGTGACCGTTGAGGAGCAGGAAGTAGCAAAGATTAGTAAGGGAGAAGTGAGGAGGGCATTGAAGAGGATGAAGAGTGGAAAGGCAGTTGGCCCTGATGACATACCAGTTGAGGTATGGAAGTGTCTCGGGGAGGTAGCAGTAGATTTTCTGACAAGAATATTCAACAAGGTCTTAGAAAGTGAGCAGATGCCAGAGGAATGGAGGAAACGTGTGCTGGTGCCCATTTTTAAGAACAAGGGAGATGTACAGAGTTGTGGCAACTACAGGGGGATAAAGTTGATGAGCCATACAATGAAGCTATGGGAAAGAATAGTGGAAGCAAGACTAAGGGCAGAGGTCAGCATTTGTGAACAACAGTTTGGTTTCATGCCAAGAAAGAGCACCACAGATGCAGTGTTTGCTTTGAGGATGTTAATAGAGAAGGTCAGAAGTAGCTGCATTGTGCCTTTGTGGATCTGGAGAAAGCATATGACAGCGTGCCGAGAGAAGAACTGTGGTATTGTATGAGGAAGTCTGGAGTGACAGAGAAGTATGTTAGAGTGGTGCAGGACATGTATGAGAGATGTAAGACAGTGGTGCGGTGTTCTGTCGGTGTGACAGAAGAGTTCAAGGTGGAGGTGGGACTGCATCAAGGGTCAGCTCTCAGCCCCTTCTTGTTTGCTATGGTGATGGACAGGCTGACAGACGAGGTTAGACAAGAATCTCCATGGACTATGATGTTTACAGATGACATCGTGATCTGTAGTGAGAGCAGAGAACAAGTGCAAGCAAATCTAGATAGGTGGAGGTATGCCCTGGAAAGGAGGGGATTGAGAACAAGTGCAGGCAAATCTAGATAGGTGGAGGTATGCCCTGGAAAGGAGGGGATTGAAGGTTAGTCTCAGTAAGACAGAATACATGTGTGTGAACGACAAGGACCCAAGAGGAACTTTGAGGTCACAGGGAGCAGAGATAAAGAAGGTGGAGGATTTTAAGTACTTTGGCTCAACAATCCAGAGCAATGGAGAGTGTGGAAAAGAGGTGAAGAAGCGCGTGCAGGCAGGTTGGAATGGATGGAGAGAAGTGTCCGGTGTGATGTGTGATAGGAGAGTATCGGCAAGAATGAAGGGAAAAGTGTACAAGACGGTGATGAGGCCAGTGATGTTGTATGGTTTAGAGACAGTGGCCCTGGGGAAAAGACAGGAGGCAGAGTTGGAGGTAGCAGAAATGTTGAGGTTCTCTTTGGGAGTAACGAGGATGGATAGGATCAGGAATGAGTACATCAGAGGGACAGCACATGTTAGATGTTTTGGAGACAAAGTCAGAGAGGCTAGATTGAGATGGTTTGGACATGTACAGAGGAGGGATAGTGAGTATATTGGTCGTAGGATGCTGAGGTTGGAACTACCAGGCAAAAGGCCCAGAGGAAGACCAAAGAGAAGATTTATGAATGTGGTGAAGGTGGACATGAAGGTCGTTGGAGTAAGAGTAGACGATGCAGAGGATAGGGAGAGATGGAGGCAGATCATTTGCTGTGGCGACCCCTGAAGGGAACAGCCGAAAGGAAAAGAAGAAGAAGAAAATGAACTGATGAACTTTTTGTTCATATGTGGTTCAAAGACAAAAGGATATACAGTGGATATAAACATCTTCACACCCTGGGATCTTGCAATGAGACCAAGATAAATAATTACAGAACTTTTTTCACCTTTTATGTCACCTATACTGTAATTTGTAGATTTTATTTGAAGAACAAACTGAAAATCTTTTATTTTTGTCATTTTTAAATTATTATCTCCTCATTTGTTTTGGGGGTGGGGGTGTGGGGTGTTAAAATAAACAAAACCCTTAAAGGATATGGTTGTTTAAGTGATATGTAGGTTCACTCGTATCGTTGGTGATATGGCTATGTTTATATCCTCATATAACTGCAGAAAGATAACAGGATACACGATCCAGTTATTTTTTTAAATCAGTGGTTCATACAGGTTGAAGTGAAAACTTGCACCCACACTGGCCCTTTGTGGATAAGATTGGACATCCCTGATGGAGTTGGTGGAGCGTAGCATCTCCACTGGCAATACTTGGCACACAAATAAGTTTCCTGTTTCCTTTGGCCAGTGGAAAAGTATAAAGTTCCCATTGTGGGAGGGTCAGAGAATTCACAGAGAGAGAGAGAGAGAGAGAGAGAGAGAGAGAGAGAGAGAGAGAGAGAGAGAGAGATGAACTAGATAAATAGATATCCTCATTTCCTGTGTAATTGGCAGAAATAAATATCTCTCCCCAGGCTGATTCATGAGTGGTCCGGCATGCTAGCCGCCTTTAAGGAACGAGACTTTGAGTTATCTCTTTCTTCGCCCTTGTTTACCAAAAAAAAAAAATATGCCATTATTACTTTCACCACTTTTGCCACAGAGTATAAAAAAGGCAGATCACAGTATTCTAATAAGCCTTTTATATTAAGGGGAAAATCCTAAAACTTCGAATTTATATGTGAGGCCACTGCAATGCTATGAAGGAAAAACAAAATAGTTTACAGGTAGAGCATCCAATAGAGAGGTCTTTCTTCATGCATTGACTGAGCACAACTGGGCTATAATGAGGAGGCAGAGTGCAGCCAAGAGTTGAATGATTGGCGTTTCCAAGTTCATCAAGAGCACCTGTGATGGGACATCAAGGTCTGATACGCCCTGTTAAGCCCTTGCTCTATGATGGTTAGTGTCAAATTGTAAAAAAATCATAATAATCCAACCAATTACAATTTGATTCCATGATATCCCCCACACACACTGATCATATTCTCTAAAATGATGGGGTGTGTGTGAACATCATAGCCTCAGTGTAGACCCAGGTTAAAGGGATGCTCTCAAAGTAGGGTGTTGAACATGACAGTGGAGCATCAACAACTATATAAAAATAAATACATTCTCTTTCCTGTGTTGTGTAATGCCTTTAAAGAGTGCAACCTACCGAGGAATTTAAAGCACATATGGAAACTAAATGAGCCCCAGGTGAGCAGGCAGGAGAGCTATTCTGAGTTGTGAGTTTGTCCTCTGGTGAAGGATTATGGGACGTGGAGTTCACTTAGTATTAGCGATGACCTATTTCATCCATCACCTTTTCGAAATTTCACAGCAAGCACATCGGCGGATATAGGCCACAGGACATCACTTCTTCTTGGCTATCAGAAAAGACACCCCCCTCAGACAAATTGAAGGATTAGAAACTAGTATATGCTCATAAATTCTGGAGATGTTTCTGAAAATTAATTTCATCATAAAAGAAGAAAAAAAATGAGTGTTTTCTCCCTAACATGAATCTGTGAAGTTGTGCATGTTTATCTCTCAACTACCTGCTATCATTTGTTTTTACTTCTTATGTTTATATGTGAAAAACAAAATCTTATAAAAAAAAAAAAATCTTGTTTTCGTTGTCAGTAGTCAGTAGTGCAACCCTCTACCAAGCTGAAAAAAATAATACAATGTACCCCCCCCCACCCCCACCCCCGCTGTAATATCAGATTAACACTGTAAGATAGGACGGTTTGTTTGGCAAAGAATTGTCTGATAATTCCTGTGTCCCAGATTTGATCCAGATCATCCTCAAATTCTAATGTGGTTTTCGTCTGGTACAAATTTAATGAGAATCTACATACAATGTTTTGCAAATGTCAGAAAGTACACAACTCTCAAACAATGTTTAAAAATCTTTAAAATATTCCTGGACCTGAAAATTTGATCTAGATGATCCTTAAATTCTAATGAAGTTTTCCTCATCGAGTGGCCATTACATAATTCTGCTAATAAACAAACACAGAAGGTGAGGATGAAACATAACCTCTTTGCAGAAGTAAAAAAAACAACAACAGTTCATCATTTCCTGTACCCGCTTAATCCTAACTTGGGACGCAGGGAGGCTGGCACCCATCCCAGCCAACTCAGGGCGAGGGCAGAATACACCCTGGACAGCTCGCCAGGCCATCGCAGGGCGGAAACACGCTGACGGCTTTGCAGCCTACTCTTGTCGAAAGTCAGCAATGGTTCTTTTACATGTCTCACACCATAGACAGTGAGAGACATGGTCGGCCTTTGATAACCCAGTTAGCTCCACTGAGGGGGCGACAGTGACAACCTTGTGCAGAGTGGGACTCGAACCTCCAACCTTTGGATCAGCGATCCAGCACCCTATACTACTAGACCACCACTGCCCCCCAACAATGAAACAAGAAAACAATTGGCCTTCAGTCATTTTCGGAACCACTTAATCCTAATTAGGGTCTCGGGAAAATGTGGTAGCCATCTCTGCCGACTCTGTAGCGAACATCCTGGACAGCTCACCAGGCCATCACAGGAAAACAATGAGAGAGATTTCCTTTCGGATTTTTCCTTTTATCAGGGGTCCCCACAGCAAATCATTCACACATTTGATTTGGCAGAGGTTTTTACGGCAGATGCCCTTCCTGACACAACCCTTTAGCAAGGGACAGAAACACGCTGACGGCTTTGCAGCTACTCTTTTACAAAAGTCCGCAATGGTTCTTTTACATGAACCTCACACCATAGGCAGTGAGAGACATGGCTCACCTTTAATAACCCAGTTAGGTGCACTGGGGGGGGCAGTGACAACCTTGTGGAGAGTGGGACTCGAACCCCCAACCTTAGGATCAGCGATCCAGTGACCTATACCACTAGACCACCACTGCCCCACTGTGTGTGTGTGTGTGTGTGTGTGTGTGTGTGTGTGTGTGTGTTTATGTGTATATATATATATATACATATATATATATATATATATACACACACACACACACACACACACACATATATATACACACACACATCTCGGAAGATCATGGGGGGGTTTTGTGCCGTGGGTCTTCGGTCAGGGAGTGGCTGTAGAGGCCGATACGGGATCTGTAGATCCTGCCGCAGCAAATATGCTGATCTACCCCGAGCCTCAAAAACCCTGTAGAGCTTCATATTAAAACACCAATTAAAGGTCCTTAAATTAGAGCAGTGTAAGGATGGCGATCACACTTCTCTGACTGCATGGCAACATTCAGTCTGTTGCAGTTTTAAACCCTTGCATTGTGAATTCACACAGCACACTCAGCAGCCAGATATGGTCTGCTGTGATGACTAATCAAGATGCTGTCTCTTGCCTCTCGTCAGACCACTAAGTAGACTTTCCAAGTGCATTGAAAATGAGAAATGATTCCGATGTTGCACCGCAGTTGTAATGAGCGCACACCTCTCCCTCTGTGTACAGTCAGTGTCTCGTCAAAACAGCAGGATGTATCGATGAGGTTTTGTTTGCGCGTTGTTTCAATACATGGACAAAAAGGAATCAACAATTACACCCCCACACACACACATAAACACCAGCGACGGCGCGGCACAAAGTTGCGATTTGGAAGTGATGAACATGTAAGCTGGAAATCAACAGTGACGACTTGTTCAAAAGGCACAAAGGAACTGAACGTCATCCATTCACTGGAGATAAAGAACGAAATCAAAAGTACTTTCGGGATAAAACATGAGCGGAACGTGCTCATGTAAAATTATTGACAAGCACGGACGTAAAGTCACAAACTAGTTCCGAGGTTCATTCTCATTCATTTTCTAATCCGCTTGATCCTAATTAGAGTCGCAGCCAACTGCATTTCATTGTATTTCATTCGACTCGGAACGGGTTGCCCGACCACTGCAGGGTCAAAACACGCCTGATCATTCACGCATTGAAGCAATTTAGAATCACCAATCAGACTACTGTGCATGTGTTTGGACTGATGGAAGAAACCAGAGTGCCCAGATGAAACTCACGCAAGCACGCAGGGCCCTGTAGTTGTGAGGTGAATGTACTAGCCGCCATCAGATCATCTATCACACTGGTTGATATGTATATATGCACTCCACCGTCACCCAATGTCAGCTGTGATAGGTTCAGGTGTCCTGATGACCCTAGTAGTAGGATTAAACAGTTCGGCAAATGAGTGAGTTTCTAAAATGGCATGATTTTTGCTCTCCAAGGAAAAAATCTGATTGATTGAGCTACAGCTGACCACGCCACTACTCTTTCCACTAACACAGATATAAAATAAGGCAGGATTATGATTTAAGAAACCCAGGGCTTTCTGGCTGTGAGGCGAACGTGCTACGCCATGCTGCCGCCCCAATATGAATTATGGCGAATATATGAAAACGAGAAATCGACTTCATCTTATGTGAACAAGACACGTGTTTAAAATGAATGAAAACATATATCTATATATCTTATGTAAGTTTTTTTTTTCTGGAAAAACATGGAAGAATTATGGTACTGTATAAAAATGAGGTATAATTTATAACAAGCAAAGAGCTACTGAATAACCATCAGGAACCCTACCCACGTCTCACCTTAATGCACTGCATTTACACTTACCTTGTCAGTACAGATACGCAGGCCAATATTACAATGTACCATAAGCTGTTTCCTTATAATAATAATAATAATAATAATAATAAACTCTTATGCCTCCCTGGTGTTATGTTTTGGGCTTGTCCAACCAGGAAGAGGCCCCAGGGTCGACCCAGAACCTGCTGGAGGGATTATGTCTCTCAGCTGGACGAAGTGGCTAGGGAGAGGGATGTCTGGACCTCATTGCTTAGGCTACTGCCCCCGCGACCCGACCCCAGATTAAGCGGATATTGACTATGAGGATGATGATGAAATGCTTATGAAACAAAATTCATATTTCATCAGGATACGAAACTGAAACTGATTAATGTATCCGAGCCTGTGAACTTTAAACATCAACAGTCCTGTAATATATAGTTTAATGGTTTGCATGCTAATGTGCTATTTAATTTATTAATGTTCTGTACATCTATTTATTAGTAAATACCACCAAATGAAAAAGCTTGAATGAATTTATACAACACCATGCAGGTCAATTAATTCTGCATGGCATGCTATTAATGCTACGCAGAGTGTTGTTCGGGTGGTATGGTGGCGTGGTGGTTAGCACGTTCCGCCTCACATGTATGGCATTTGGCAAACAATCTTATCCAGAGTGAGATATCACAGCAAGAATGCCTTAGGTTGAGATTCAAAAGGCGTTTCTGTGTACATTTCGAATATTCTTCCTACACATGCCCGGCTTTCTCAGGGGTACTACAGTTTCTTCCCACAGTTAAAAAACATGCACAGTAGGTTAATTGGCCCCTATGTGTGAGAATGAGTGTGAATGGTTGTGTAACTGCCCCTCCCTGAATCGCCACCTTATCGTGGTGGAGGGGTTTGCGTGACCTAATGATCCTAGGAGATATGTTGTCGGGGGCATAATGCCCCTGGTAGGGTCACCCAAGGCAAACAGGTCCTGGGTGAAGGTCCAGACGAAGTGCGATTCAGAAGACCCTGATGACATCAAAGAGACATAAAAGGAAGCAGTCTCCCTTGCCCGGACACGGGTCACCGGGGTTCCCTTCTGGAACCAGGCCCGGGGAGGGGCTCGAAGGTGAGCGCCTGGTGGTCGGGCTTCTGCCCATGGAGCCTGGCCGGGCCTAGCCCGAAAAGGAGACATGTGTCCGCCCTCCCATGGACCCACCGCCCGTGAGAGGAGTTTTAGGGGTCGGGTGCAGTGTGAGTTGGGTGGCAGCCGAAGGCATGGGTTCTGTCAGACCGATCCTCGGCTACTTACTCTGACCCTCGGGACATGGATTGTCACCTCTCTTGCAAAGAAGGAGCCTGATCTGGTGCGTGAGGTGGAGAGATACCGACTAGATATAGTCGGACTCATCTCAACGCATAGCTCTGGCACCATCTATCTCGAGAGAGGCTGGACCGTATTCTATTCTGGAGTTGCTCATGGGGAGAGGCGGCGAGCCAGTGTGAGTATTCTTGTTGCCCCCCGTATCGGTGCCCAAATGTTGGGGTTCTCCCCGGTTGACGAAAGGGTAGCTTCCCTCCGTCTTCAGGTGAGGGGACGGGTCCTGACTGTTATTTGTGCTTATGCACCAAATGACAGTTCAGAGTACCCACCCTTTTTGGAGTCCTCGGGGGGATGCTGGAGAACGCTCCCTCAGGAGACTCACTTGTTGTCTTGGGAGACTTCAACGCCCATGTGGGCAACGATAGTGTGACCTGGAAGGGTGTGATCGGTAGGTATGTCCTCTCCAGTCTGAAACCGAATGGTGTTTCGTTATTGAACTTCTGTGCTCGTCACAGTTTTTCTATCACGAACACCATGTTCGAACATAAGTGTGCCCAAGTGCATTTGGCACCAGGACACCCTAGGTCACAGTTCGATGATTGACTTTGTAGTCGTGTCATCGGACTTGCGGCTATATGTTTTGGACACTCGGGTAAAGAGAGGAGCTGAGCTGTCTACCAATCACCACCTGGTGGTGAGTTGGCTTCGGTGGTGGGGGAGGCTGCCTTCCAGACCTGGCAGGCCCAAGTGTGTGATCAGAGTCTGCTGGGAACGTTTGGCGGCGTCCCCTGTTCGAGAAGCCTTTAACTCCCAACTCCGGCAGAGCTACAACCACATCCCGGAGGAGGCGGGGGACATGGAAACCGAATGGGCCATGTTTCGTGCCTCCATTGCTGAGGTCATCGGTGCTTGTCGTGGCGGTAACTGCCGAACCCGGTGGTGGACACATGCATTGAACGGGGCCGTCCTGCTGAAGAAGGAGGCCTATCAGGTTTTATTCGCCTGTGGGATTCCTGAGGCAGCAAACAGATACCGGCAGTCCAAACGTGCTGTAGCCGAGGCTGCTATAGATGCAAAATCTCGAGCGTGGGAGGAGTTCGGTGAAGGCCTGGAGAGTGATTATCGGTTGGCCTCAAAAAGTTTCTGGACCGCCATCCGACGCGTTAGGAGGGGGAAGCAGTTCTCCACAAACACTGGTTACAGTGGAGGTGAGGAGCTGCTTACCTTGACTGGGGATGACGTTGAGAGGTGGAGGGAATACTTTGAGAAACTCCTCAATCACCCCAAAACACTCTCTGTGGAAGAGTAAGACCCTGGGGGTTTGGGTGGGGGTCCCCTCATCACTGGAGTGGAGATCACTGAGGTTGTCAAAAAACTCCTCGGTGGTCGAGCTCTGGGGTTGGATGAGATCCGCCTGAAATATCTCAGGGCTCTGGATGCTGTAGGACTGTCTTGGTTGACACGTCTCTGCAACATTGCGTGGTCATCGGGGGCTGTACCTCTGGATTGGCAAACTGGGGTGGTGTTCCCGATTTTTAAGAAGGGGGACCAGAGGGTGTAGGTAGGACCAGCCTACCTGGGAAAGTCTATGCAGGGGTACTAAAGAGGAGGATCCGACCAATAGTCGAACCTCGGATTCAGGAGGAACAATGTGGTTTTTGTCCTGGCTGTAGAACTAACCTGGCTGTAGAACCAACTCTATACGCTCCACAGGATTCTGGAGGGGGCATGGGAGTTTGCCCAATCTGTCCACATGTGCTTTGTGGATTTGGGGAAGGCTTTCGACCGTGTCCTTCGAACAATCTTGTGGGGCGTGCTCCGAGAGTATGGCGTTCCAGACCCGTTGCTACGGGCCATTCGGTCGCAGTATCACCGGAGCCAGAGTTCAGTCCGTATTGGCAATAACAGGTCGAATTCGTTTCCGGTGGGAGTTGGAGTCCGCCAAGGCTGTCCTTTGTCACCGATTCTGTTCATAATTTTCATGGACAGAATTTATAGGCGCAGTCGAGACGTTGAGGGGTTCTGGTTTGGTGGCCATCGGATCTCATCTCTGCTTTTTGCGGATGATGTCCTTTTGGCTTCATCAAGTCGGGACCTCCAGCTCTCATTGGAGCGATTCATAGCCGAGTGCAAAGCAGCCGGGATGAGGATCAGTGCCTCCAAGTCTGAGGCCATGGTTCTCGGTCAGACAATGGTGGAATGCACCCTCCGGGTTAGGAATGAGGTCCTGCCCCAAGTGGAGGAGTTTAAGTATCTTGGGGTCTTGTTCACGAGTGAGGGAAGGATGGAGCGGGAGATCGACAGACGGATCGCTGCAGCCTCTGCTGTTAAACGGAGCCTGTACCGGTCTGTCATGGTGAAAAAGGAGCTGAGTCGCAAGGCTAAGCTCTCAATTTATCAGTCGATCTACGTTCCAACCCTCACCTATGGTCACAAGTTTTGGTTAGTGACCGAAAGAACAAGATCGCGGATACAAGCGGCTGAAATGAGCTTCTTTCATCGGGTGGCGGGGTTCTCCCTTAGTGATAAGGTCAGAAGCTCTACCATCCGTGGAGAGCCCGAAGTAGATCCACTGCTCCTCCGCATTGAGAGGTGCCAGGTGAGGTGGCTCGGGCATCTGGTCAGAATGCACCTTGGACACCTCCCTGGTGGGGTGTTTCGGGCATGTCCAACCGGGAAGAGACCCCGGCGTCGACCTGGAACACGCTGGAGGGACTATGTCTCTCGGCTTGTCTGGGACCACCTCGGTGTCCCCCTGGGAGAGTTGGAGGAAGTGGCTGGGGAGAGGGACATCGGGACCTCTTTGCTCAGGTTGCTGCCCCCGCGACCCGACCCTGGACTCAGCGGAAGATGATGATGATGAGAATGATGATGATGATGATGATGGTTGTGTAACTGTTGGCCCTGCAATGCCCTGGTGAGCTTTCCAGGGTGCACCCTGCCCTACCCAGCCTCCCCAAGACCCTATTTAGGATTAATCTGTTCAGAAGATGAATGAATTAGTCCGAAAACATACACATTATGCTACTTGGCTGTTACCCTTAGCTATGTATGTGAGTGTGAATAGTTGTGTGTTTTGTCATGTAATAGTCTGGCGAGCATTTCAGGGTGTACCCAGCCTTAGTCCAGTGTCGGTTGAGATAGGCTCCAGCTGCCCCATAACCCAAATAATACTAAGAGGTTTGGTAAATGAGTCAGAGAGCGAGAATGCTGTTATTTCTTCTCAGGCAAAGCAAGATCTTTTCATCTGTTATACAGCAGAAACAAGTAAATACAAACAATTTATCAAAAATTATTTAGGGATTATAGTGAATTATTTAGCAATTGTCATGAAAACAAACAAGAAAAGAACAGAGCTGTGGAAGTCTGGGCCCACTGAAACTACAGCACTGGCTTTAACGGCAGTGTTAGCATTCCATGTAGTATGTGTCTGAAGATGAATAACCCAACAGAACGCAGTGCTGTTCTTATGAATGAGCCGCCAGCACAACCTCAGAAATATGTTGAGATATGCCGAAGTAAACAAAGACAAATTTAAAACAAGCCAACTCTTCAAAAAATTTAAATTATTCATCATTTTTTTTTGGCCTAAAGTGTTAGCATGAAAAAAAAAAATTGTCAAATTAAAATTTAAAAAGATGCTAAAAGAAAGGTTTTTTTTTTTTTAAAGAAAGACTTTTTTCATGTAAGTTGCTATTTATCATTCATTCATTCATTTTCTGAACCACTTAATTCTAATTAGGGTCATGGGGGGGCTGGCATCCATCTCACCCTGTTAACTCAATTAAATCAATTAACTGGCACCCATCGTAAAGCTCGCCAGGCAATTGCAGGGCCAACAGTCACACAAACATTTATACTCACATTCACACCTAGGGGTAATTTGGAACAGCCAATTAACCGACTGCATGTTTTTGTACTGAGGGAGGAAACCAGAGTACCCAGAGGAAACCCACACATGCACGGGGAGAATACAGAAATGCCTGAGCTGGGAATCGAACCCAGGACATTCTTGCTGTGAGGCAGACGTTCTAACTACTACGCCACCATGCCGCCATTTGCTATTTATAGAAAATGTTTAATCTGCTAAATGCTAATTATGCTAATTACTCAGTAGACAAACATTCCAGTAACTAAAATACTTAGATAAATTCTAGCCTGTAATAATTCACAACAAAAAAAAGTTAATTCACAATTTACAGTTAATTAACATTTGAAATTTCTGTACAAGGAAAATTGGAGTAAAATACAATTTGCTGGTTTCCTTTTTCTTTACAAGTTGTTATATACAAAATATTATACTGTTCATCTTTAGTCTTCTTCTTCTTCTTCTTTTCCTTTCGGCTGTTCTCTTCAGGGGTCGCCACAGCGAATCATCTGTCTCCATTTCACCCTATCCTGTGCATCTCCTTCTCTTACACCAACTACCGTCATGTCTTCTTTCATCATATCCATAAATCTTCTCTTTAGTCTTCCTCTAGGCCAGGGGTCGGGAACCTTTTTGACTAAGAGCCAAAAAAAAAAAAAACAATTTAAAATCTAATCTTCTGAGGGCCAAATATATTTTTTAAAACTGAGACTAACAATTTTAGAGTATAATAAGACTGAATTTATTTTAAACATTGTTATAACAGAGTTATTTATTCCGGGGATTTATCCTCCAAAAGGTTGGAGTTTGAATCCGGCCGAGTCATACCATAAGACGTTAAAATTTGGTAGTTGTTGCTTCCTGATTGGTGCTCAGCATCAAAGCATAGAACAATGCATTAACTGCCGCTGCACAGTAGCGACAGGTGCCCAGAGCACAAAAGACCAGATTTCATGTATGTAATGTACTTTTACAATAAAAAGTTATTATCAATAAATAACTGAACAGTTCCCAGAGCGCTTTGAGCTTAATATTCCAGTATGGATAAAGCGCGATATAAACCTACGACATAACATAACATTAATAAGAAAAGTACTTCTTATTATTGATGCGACTTCTGGTGCTCCATGGTGTTGCTGATGGCTTTGGTGTCTGGTTGATACGTGCTGAGGTTCAGCTTCATGCAGGTGTTTAGGCTTCCATTTATTATACATGACCGCAGGTTGGTCTTGATGCTTTTCAGGTGTGAGAAGGACTGCTGCGCATGTGGAGCCAAACATGGTCAATACGACAGGACTCACACACTGCAGTGTTTATGTGACAGGAAGCGCATCCCAAGTTTTGGCAATTAGCTGGTCTGCCGGTTGAAGTTTTTCATGTTTGTCCATTTGTGTTTTGCTTGCCAGCTCTGCTTGTCTTCTTGCACATGAGCTGATCAAAACGAGGGAAATTTTCCTCTTTACCCCAAAACAACTCACGCATTCTGTTGCATATAATCTAATAAAATTTCAGCTTCAAGGTATCGGCCCTGCCCACACACTGGAGTACAGAAAGGATTGGCTCTCCGCTGCGCACCACAGTGATAATAGATTGAAATGCGTGAGATTTATTTATGTTTTTGTTTTATATGATGGCTTTTTTTCTGCATTTTTATTTAAATGACAGAGAAATTATGTATTAGTTATTCTGTTACTAAAGGCCACCTGATTTATCTGAGAGCCAGATGCAGTCATCAAAAGAGCCACATCTGGCTCGCGAGCCATAGCTTGCCGACCCCTGCTCGAGGCCTTCTGCCTGGCAGTTCCAACCTCAGCATTCTACTACCAATATATTCACTATCCCTCCACTGTGTCCACACTATCTCAATCTAGCCTCTCCGACTTTGTCTGCAAAACCTCTTACATGTGCTGTCCCTCTGATGAACTCATTCGTGATCCTATCCATCCTCGTTACTCCCAAAGAGAACTTCAACATTTTCATCTCTGCTAACTCCAGCTCTGTCTCCTGTCTTTTCCTCAGCGCCACTATTTCTAAACCACACAACATTGCTGGCCTCATCATCGTTTTGTACACTTTACCTTTCATTCTTGCTATCACACATCACACCGGACACTTTTCTCCAGCCATTCCAACCTGCCTGCACACGCTTCTTCACCTCTTTTCCACACTCTCCATTGCTCTGGATTGTTGAGCCTAAGTACTTAAAATCCTCCACCTTCTTTATCTCTGCTCCCTCCCTTTAACCGCACCGTTCCTCTTGGGTTCTTGTCATTCACACACATGTATTCTGTCTTACTGAGGCTAACTTTCATCCCTCTCCTTTCCAGGGCATACCTCCACCTCTCTAGATTTCCCTGCACTTGTTCTCTGCTCTCACTACAGATTACAATGTCATCTGCAAACATGATAGTCCATGGAGATTCTTGTCTAACCTCATCTGTCAGCCTGTCCATCATTATAGTAGACAAGAAGGGGCTCAAAGCTGACCCTCGATGCAGTCCCACCTCCACCTTGAACTCTTCCGTCACTCCGACAGCACATCTCACCACTGTCTTACATCTCTCATACATGTCCTGCACCACTCTAACATACTTCTCTGCCACTCCAGACTTCCTCATGCAATACCACAGTTCCTGTCTCGGCACCCTATCATATGCTTTCTTCAGATCCACAAAGGCACAATGCAGCTCCTTCTCGGTATTTCTATAATAACTTCCTCAAATCAAACACTGCATCTGTGGTGCTCTTTCTTGGCATGAAACCAAACTGGTGTTCACAAATGCTGACCTCTACCCATAGTCTACCTTCCACTATTCTTCCCATAACTTCATTGTATGGCTCATAGATTTTATCTCTCTGTAGTTGCCACAATTCTGCACGTCTCCCTTGTTCTTAAAAATGGGCACCAGCACACTTCTCCTTTCCTCTGGCATCATCTCACTCTCTAAGACCTTGTTAAATATTATTGTCAGGAAATCTACTGCTACCTCTCCTAGACACTTCCATACCTCCACCGGTATGTCTTCAGGACCAACTGCCTTTTCTCTCTTCATCCTCTTCAATGCCCTCCTCACTTCACCCTTACTAATCTATACTACTTCCTGGTCCTCAATGGTCACCTCTTCTACTCCTTTTTTCTCTCTCATTTTCCTCATTCATAAGCTCTTCAAAGTACTCTTTCCATCTTCCCAGCACACTTCTGTCATCAGTCAATACATTTCCCTCTCTGTCTTTAATCACTCTAACTTGCTGCACGTCTTTCCCATCTCTATTTCTCTGCTGTGCCAACCTGTATAAATCATTTTCTCCCTCCTTATTGTCCAACCTAGCATACAAGTCATCATACGCCCTCTGTTTGGCATTTGACACCACTACCTTGGCCTTACGCTGTGTATCCCTGTACTGTTTACTCTCTTCAGTCCTCGCAATGTCCCACTTCTTCTTGGCTAACCTCTTCCTTTGTACACACTCCTGCACTTCCTCGTTCCACCACCAAGTCTCATTATCTACTTTACTCCCAGAGGACATACCAAGTACTCTCCTACCTGTCTCCCTGATCACATTTGCTGTAGGTGTCCAGTCATCCGGAAGCAAATCCTGACCACCCAAATCCTGTTTCAACTTATACTGTTTATTTTAATGTTGCTGCTAATTTCGTATACAAAATAACAGAAACTGCCTTTCATTTGTTCATTCATTTTCAATCCTAATTAGGTCTGCATGGAGGCTGACTCTGGGCGAGGGTGCAGGGTACACCTTGGATAGCTCTCCAGACCATTGCAGGGCCAATACACCTCACTCTCAACCCTAAGGCTGATATGAAACTGACAACTAGTCAACTCTGCATGTTATCCATCTGGGAGGAAACCGGAGTATCCGGACAGAAATGCCCTATCGGAAGCTACGACTCGAACCCAGGACCTTCTTGCTGTGAGGCGGACATACTAACCATTACATTACACCACCTATAGTTATAATATGCAAACTCTATTCAGATTGCCTTAGCCCAGGACTGAACCCAGAACCATGCTTTGAAGACTAACCATTACACCAACGTTCTGGTCCCGCTATATGTTAACTAATCACTAATATGTAAATTTAACTCATCCTGAAATGATGCACTGAAGTGGACATTTTTACACTGTAACATGTACATTAGCCTTCCAACGAGTTACACAAACCTGATCAGAAAATAATTGCTATCTGAAGTAATAAAAATAGTGGATTTGTATCTTTAAGGTGAACATTATAAAAAGTAGAAGCTTTCACGCTGTCTCTCAACAGCAGTGTATCATTCTGTATCTAATTAGAAAAGAAGGTGGTGTGTTGCTAAAAGTGGGATTGAGTTCACACACACAAGTCACCAGCGATTAAACCTAATTATCACCTAGCGCTGTGCTGTTGAGACACAGCCGGAATCTACTTAAGGTTCCACTCAGATGTTAACATCTGCTTGGTGGGTTTCTACTGTAGTTTCCATTTCTCGTACATGTGATGAGCAGCACGAGATCATGCTCATGAAAATTAATGTTGTTTTAAGATATATCTCACATTTACATCTTATATTCATGGAATTTTGTAGACGCTCTTATCCAGAGAGACTTATATATTCTCTGTGTGTGTGTGTGTGTGTGTGTGTGTGTGTGTGTGTGTGTGTGTGTGTGTGTCTTCTTCTTTTCCTTTCGGCTTTTCCCTTCAAGGGTCGCCACAGCAAACCATCTGCCTCCATCTCACCTTATCCTCTGTATCTTCTACTCTTACTCCGACTACCTTCATGTCCTCCTTCACCACATCCATAAATCTTCACTTTGGTCTTCTTCTAGGCCTTCTGCCTGGTAGTTCCAACCTCAGCATCCTACTACCAATATACTCACTATCCCTCCTCTGTACATGTCCAAACCATCTCAATCTAGCCTCTCTGACTTTGTCTCCAAAACCTCTAACATGTGCTGTCCCTCTGATGTACTCATTCCTGATCCTATCCATTTAGTTACTCCTAAAGAGAACCTCAACATTTTCATCTCTGCTACCTCCAGCTCTGCCTCCTGTTTTTTCCCCAGGGCTACTGTTTCTAAACCATACAACATCACTGGCCTCATCACTGTCTTGTACACTTTTCCTTTCATTCTTGCCGATACCTTCCTATCACACATCACACCGGATACTTTTCTCTAACCATTCCAACCTGCCTGCACACGCTTCTTCACCTCTTTTCCACACTCTCCATTGCTCTGGATTGTTGAGCCTAAGTACTTAAAATCCTCCACCTTCTTTATCTCTGCTCCCTGTAACCTCAAAGTTCCTCTTGGGTCCTTGTCGTTCACACACATGTATTCTGTTTTACTGAGGCTAACCTTCATTCCTCTCCTTTCCAGGGCATACCTCCACCTCTCTAGATTTCCCTGCACTTTTTCTCTGCTCTCACTACAGATTACAATGTGTGTGTGTAAATATATATACATATTATATATATATATATATATATATACATATTATATATATATACACAAAAGGACAGGACAAAGGCTTTCTATTGAAACTCCATTTATCACTACAGATCTGTTTCGAGGGGTGGTAAAACCATCCCCTCTCTTCAGGTATTACAGTAATCACCTGAAGAGAGAGGATGGTTTCACCACCCCTCGAAACAGATCTGTAGTGATAAATGGAGTTTCAATAGAAAGCCTTTGTTCTGTCCTTTTGTTTATTTGCTCTACCAAAAAGTATTGAGCACTCTCCTACGGAAGGATCTACTCAGAAAATCCTCTATTATATATATATATATATATATATATATATATATATATATATATATATATATATATATATATATATATATATATATATACACACACACATACATACAGTATACTGTACAGAGCAGACAGATTGACCAATCAACTGCTGAAGACTCAAATCAGTGAATTAAATGAGCCAAGTCAGGTGTGCTGCTGCATGGTTGAAACAAAAACCTGCAGCCACATGGCCCTTGGTGGCATGAGTTTGACACCCCTGTAGTAGGCCCTTGACTATTCGCGGTTTTGCACTCACGGTTTGAGTATTCGTGGACTGCCAAGCAACTGACACATCACTCAAATTCAGCCAATGGCTGTTCTCCTTCCTGCTGTTTGGTGAAATGATGTAATGCCCCTTTTCCCTCATTCGCACACAAGTTGTCAATGAGCCTCTTTTTTTTTTGTGTGTGTTTTAATTACCAGTTAAGCTCTATGATGCCACTTAAACACTGTGCGTCTTCTCTGGCTAAGCGATAGAAAACGCTGGATGTCTCTTCTGAAGAAATAAGACTTTGTCCTGAAGAAACGACAGTTTCCTCTGAACTGTTGTATTAAAGTCCTTTTCAATTATTATTCCAGTTTATTATGCAGTATGAGTTAATGCTTGTGCGTGAGATTTTATGTTCTATAGCATGTTTAACAAACAAAAGGGATAAACTTTATTATGCTTCATGTCCATATATGTCTATTTTAGTGCAGTGGTGGCCTGCTGGTAAAAGATGGTGAATCGCTGAGCCTAAGGTTGGGGGTTTTGGTCCCACTCTCCACAAGGTTGTCACTGTCCCCACCAATGCAGCTAACTGGTTATCAAAGGCCGGCCATGTCTCTCACTGTCTATGGTAAGAGGCATGTAAAAGAACCTTTGCTGACTTTCGTCAAGAGTAGGCTGCATGGCCGTCAGCATGTTTCTGCCCCTTACTAAAGGGTTGTCTCAGGAAGGGCATCTGATATAAAAACCTATGCCAAATCAAACATGCGAAGATTTTCTGTGGCAACCCCTGAGAACAGCCGAAAGGAAAAGAAGACTCTGTGTGTGTGTGTGTGTGTGTGTGTATGTGTATGTACATTACATACATATATATATACATACATATATACATATATATATATATATATATATACATATATATACATATATATATATATATAGCGTAGGCCTCCGTCAGTCCCGAAGGACTATGGCTGCACTCTGGCCAGTATCCCGACTGGTGATACTCCCCAGTGCACAGAGCCTGGGTAGGGAGTAATGAGGGACAGGCTGTTACCCAAGCAGCAAGTCCCCCCCTGTCTCGGCGCCACCGGAAGGATCCAATGGAAAGGCAAGTGCCGATACGACTGGGTTCCAGTGCCGCTGCAGGAGAGAAACTACGGTCAATTTAGAACGGCCAATTAACCTACAGTGCACATCTTTGGATTGCGGGGGAAACCGGAGCACCCGGAGGAAACCCGCACAAGCACGGGGAGAACATGCAAACTCCACACAGAAACGCCCAGGCCGGGAATCGAACCCGGGCTGTCTTGCTGTGAGGCGGACGTGCTAACCACTACGCCACCGTGCCACCGGGGCAGGAGGAACGCATCAAATACAGTAATGGAATAGATTTCCTGTCATTTGACTGGCTATGCATTTATTTAATTATATAGAGAGTAGCAGTGGTTTGTTAACTGGCCAAGGTAGTCCTTTGCTATTTTTTTGAAATGCAAATTCATTTTCTAAACTGCTTAATTCAAACTAAGGTCACAGGTAAGCTGACGCCCATCTCAGCCGACTCTGGGAAAGGGTGGAGTACACTCTGGACACCTTACCAGCCCACCACAGGGCCAACACGCATATAACCATTCACACTTAAACTTAGGGGCGTTTTGGAACAGTCAGATAGTTTACTGTGCATGTTTTTAGACTTTTGGAGGAAACCAGAGTACCTGGAGGAAATCCGAGCAACCACGGGAAAACTATACAAACTCCACACAGAAACACACTAGCTGGGAATCAAATCTTTCTTGTCATGAGGCGGATGTGCCAAGCACTACGCCACTATGCCACCATAAATCAAATTAAATAAATATAATTCGCATTTTTAAACATTTTTATCTGTGGCATTTAAAAAAAAACAAAAGAAAGAAAAAAGGACCCCTGAGGCAGATTTTGTTCCTAAAATGCATGTTGATGTCAATTTGGTCCCCCAGGCCACTGGGATGTACCACTGTAATTAATAAAGCAGTAAAACATGAGAAAAAATAATAATTGATATGGTTTTCCCAAAAGAGGAAATGGGGAGTGAGAAAAAATAAAATAAAATAAAAAAGTGATTCATAAGCAGCAGACAGCATGATGGCAGGGGTTCTATTACCGTGTTCATCTTTCAGATGCAGAGCTAATAGAGCTGCCATTTCTCATTACATACATTAGTGATCAGTAGTCATGGGGTGGAGGAGAATCTGCCATGTTAACGGCTTAATAAGTGATTATGGGTTTCTTATGTTGAAGTGGAATTGGTTACATGGATTGTATGTGGTTTCTGGGGTTGGAAGTAAAAGGAGATGGTGAAGAGTACAAAACATACTGATTTAAGTAAAAAAATATTGCTGGTGTACAAATAAATCCTGTGTGTATTCAAAATGAAAGTTGTCATTCAGCAAAAAAAAAAAAAAAAAAAAAAATTCAGACACACTTCTTTGTATAGTGCTTTTCCATTAACACGCTCTCATCATCTGAACCGCTTGATCCGAGCAGGACCACGGAACCGGGGGTGCTGAAGCTACCTCACTTTTTCTCATTCGAAAGAAATATTTTAAGTACTGTATGTCTACTGACATCTCAAATATGTTTAAAATGCCTAGTTTGTACAAGCATAGTATAACTTACATGTACATTGTGTACCATAAATGCTTATGCACCAAGCATATACTCTAGTAATATAGTGGCTGCCTTGTAGGGAATGTACTGAAACATGGCTTCGAAACATCGACTCAAGAATATAAGCGCCGCCCGACCTAGGCCTTGGTCCCTAGGTGCGTATACAAGTATGAAAGGCTAAGATCAGAACATCGCACATGTTTCGTTTTCCAAACCCAAGCAATGGGATTAGTGTTTCAAATAATCTAAATCTAAATCCTCACTCAGATTAGATTGACATGTGCGCCTTAGAAGGATTCAGCGGTTCAGAAAATGAATGAATGAATAATTTGTTTTTCACAACTTTGTCCCTGACCTGTTTGGAGAGTTCCTTGGTCAAAATGGTGTTACATGCCTGGTGGTCCACTTGATTCGTGGTGTTGCAAGACTCTGGGCCTATTGGAACAGGTTTACATAGTTATTATAATTTTCTGAACCACTTAACCCCATACAGCCCAGCCATAGAAAGCAACAGGTAAAAAAGTATAATTAAACCAAAGACACGCTGACCAAAGACCCACGGCACAAATGCCCCCCATGATCTTTCGAGATCAACGGAGCCAAAATCAAAAACAATATGTAAAAGAACCATTACTGACTTTCGTAAAGAGTAGGTTGCAAAGCCGTCAGCGTGTTTCTCTCCCTTGCTAAACAGTTGTGTCAGGAAGGGCATCCAATGTAAAAACCTATGCCAAATCAAACGTGCAAATCATTTGCTCTGGTGACCCCTGAAAAAGGGAAAACGCTTTTTTCGGCTTTTTCCTTTTTCAGACACCTTAAGTTGCAGTTCGATGATTGACTTTGTTGTTGTGTCACCAGACTTGTGGCCGTATGTTGTGGACACTTGGGTGAAGAGAGGAGCTGAGCTGTCTACTGATCACCACCTAGTGGTGAGTTGGCTTTGGTGGTGGGGAAGACTGCCTTCCAGAACTGGCAGGCCCAAGCGTGTAATCAGGGTCTGCTGGGAACGTTTGGCAGAGTCCCCTGTCCAAGAGGCCTTTAACTCCCACCTCCGGCAGAGCTTCAACCACGTTCCGGAGGAGGCGGGTGGCATGGAATCAGAATGGGCCATGTTTCGTGCCACTCTTGCTGAGGCGGCAGCCCATATCTGTGGCCAGAAGGTCGTCGGTGCTTGTCGTGGCGATAACCCTCGAACCCGGTGATGAACACCTGTGGTGAAGGGGGCCGTCCAGCTGAAGAAGGAGGCCTATCGGGTTTTATTAGCCTGTTGGACTCCTTAGGCAGTAGACAGGTACCGGCAGGCCAAACGTGCTGCAGCTAAAGCTGTCGCACATGCAAAATCTCTGGTGTGAGAGGGGTTCAGTGAGGGCCTGGAGAGCGATTATCGGTTGGCCTCAAAAAGGTTCTGGACCACCATCCGACGCCTCTGGAGGGGGAAGCAGTTCTCCACAAACACTGTTTACAGTGGAGGTGGGGAGCTGCTTACCTCGACTGAGGATGTCGTTGAGAGGTGGAGAGAATACTTTGAAAACCTCCTCAATCCCACCTACACGCCCTCCGTGGAGGAGGAAAATCCTGGGTGTTTGGGTGGGGGTCCACCCATCACTGGAGTGGAGGTCGCTGAGGTTGTCAAAAAGCTCCTCGGGGGTCGAGCTCCAGGGTTGGATGAGATCCGCCTAGAATATCTCAGGGCTCTGGATGCTGTAGCACTGTCTTGGTTGACACGTCTCTGCAACATCACGTGATCATCGGGGGCTGTACCTCTGGATTGGCAAACCGGGGTGGTGGTCCTGATTTGAAAGAAGGGGGACCTAAGGGTGTGTTCCAATTATCGGGGAATCACACTCCTCAGCCTACCCGGGGAAGTCTATGCAGGGGTACTGGAGAAGAGAATTCGACAGATAGTCGAAACCTGGGATTCAGGAGGAACAATGTGGTTTTTGTCCTGGCCGTAGCACTCTTGACCAACTCTATACACTTCACAGGATCTTGAAAGGGGCATGGGGGTTTTCCCAATTTGTCCACATGTGTTTTGTGGATTTGGAGAAGGCTTTCGACCATGTTCCTTGAACAATCTTGTGGGACGTGCTCTGGGAGTTGCTACGGGCCATTCTATCGCTGTATCACCGGAGCCAGAGTTGGTCCGTATTGGTAACAACTGGTTGAATTCATTTCCGGTGGGAGTTGGAGTCCACCAAGGCTGTCCTTTGTAATCGATTCTGTTCATAATTTTTATGGACAGAATTTCTAGGCACAGTCGAGGCGTTGAGGGGTTCTGGTTTGGTGGCAACCGGACCTCGTCTCTGCTTTTTGTGAACAATTTAGTCCTTTTGGCTTCATCAAGTTGGGACCTGAAGCTCTCATTGGAGCAATTCGCAGTTGAGTGTGAAGTAGCCGGGATGAAGATCAGTATCTCCAAGTTCGAGGCCATGGTTCTCAGTTGCACAAGGGTGGAATGCACCCCCCGGGTCAGGAATGAGGTCTTGCTCCAAGTGGAGGAGTTTAAGTAATTTGGGGTCTTGTTCATGATTGAGGAAAGGATGGAGTGGGAGATCGATAGACAGATCGTTGCAGCCTCTGCTGTTAAACGGAGCCTGTACTGGTCCGTCGTGGTGAAGAAAGAGCTGAGTCGCAAGGCTAAGCTCTCAATTTATGAGTCGATCTACGTTCCAATCCTCACCTGTGGTCAGGCGATTTGGGTAGTTGCCGAAAGAACAAGATCACGGATACAAGCACCTGAAATGAGCTTCCTTCGCCGGGTAGCGGTGGTGCCGAGAGGGGGATTTGCTGCTTGGGTAACAACTTGTCCTCTATACTTCCTACCCAGACTCTGCGCACTGGAGAGTATCACCAGCGAGGATACCAGCCAGAGTACAGCTCCATAGTCCTTCTAGACTGACGGAGGCCAACTACTCTCTCTCTCTCTCTCTCTCTCTCTCGCTATATATATATATATATATATATATATATATACACACACACAAGTGGACCACATTGAATTATTTTTCAAATCCATTCAGACTGCAGGAGAAAAAATTAAATAGTGAATAGATTTGAAAACTGCTATATATGGTGTTAATCTGGTAATTTTTGATTTGCAATCAGTCTTCTTCTTCTTCTTTTCCTTTCGGCTGTTCCCTTCAGGGGTCGCCACAGCAAATCATCTGCTTCCATCTCACCCTGTCCTCTGCATCTTCTTCTCTTACGCCAATGCCCTTCATGTCTTCCTTCACCACATCCATAAATCCCTTCTTTGGTCTTCCTCTAGGCCTTCTGCCTGCTATAGTTCCAACCTCAGCATCCTACTATCAATATATTCACTATCCCTCCTCTGTACATGTCCAAACCATCTCAATCTAGCCTCTCTGACTTTGTCTCCAAAACCTCTTACATGTGCTGTCCCTCTGATGTACTCATTTCTGATCCTATCCATCCTCGTTACTCCCAGAGAGAACCTCAACATTTTCATCTCCGCTACCTCCAGCTCTGTCTCTTGTCTTTTCCTCAGTGCCACTGTTTCTAAAGCGTTCAACATCGCTGGCCTGATCACCGTCTTGTACACTTTTCCTTTCATTCTTGCTGATACTCTCCTATCGCACGTCACACCGGACACTTTTCTCCAACCATTCCAACAGCCTGCACGTGCTTCCTCACCTCTTTTCCACACTCTCCATTGCTCTGGATTGTTGAGCCTAAGTACGTAAAATCCTCCACTTTCCTTATCTCTGCTCCCTGTGGTGCTCATCGTTCCTGTTGTGTCCTTGTCATTCATACACATGTATTCTGTCTTATTGAGGCTAACCTTCATTCCCCTCCTTTCCAGGGCATACCTCCACCTCTCTAGATTTTCCTGTACTTGTTCTCTGCTCTCACTACAGATCACAATGTCATCTGCAAACATCAAAGTCCATGGGGAATCATGTCTAAACTCATCTGTCAGCCTGTCCATCACCACAGCAAACAAGAAGGGACTCAGAGCTGACCCTTGATGCAGTCCTACCTGTTTGACACTCTTTTCACTTCTAGAACATTCCTGACAAACTGCTCGTTCAAGATGACTCCTACTCCATTTCTCTTCCCATCCACACCTCGATAAAACAGCTTAAACCCTGCTCCTAAGCTTCTAGCCTTGCTACCTTTCCACCTGGTCTCCTGAACACAGAGTATGTCCACCTTCCTCCTCTGCATCATGTCAGCCAGCTCTCTATCTTTTCCTATTAGTTCCAACATTTAAAATCCCTACTCTCAGTCCGAGACTCATGCTTTTCCTCTTCTCTCTCCGCCTACGGACACGCCTCCCACCATTCCCTCTTCGACCAACAGTAGTCCAATTTCCACCAGCACCCTGTTGGTAACAGCACTGATGGTGGTTGTTAAACCGGGCCTCAACCGATCCGGTATGGAGGTAATGTTTGTGATTTGTATTATAAAGTTTATCATTGGTTTTACGTAGGATGCCCTTCCTTACACAACCCTCTGCATTTATCTGGGCTTGGGACCGGCGTGAGGGAGAGACACTGGTTTGTGCCCCCCCTCTCGGCTGCATTCGGTCTTATTATTATATAAATTAAAAAAGACCTCCTGATGGAGCAGAGGAATAGGGGTAGAATTTTAGTTCCTGCATGGTTTTCATTTAGAGATTGCACTTACTTTGCTGGGAAGGCAGCAGGAAGTCACATTATAACACTTGTCATAAGGGCTGGTAAATAACATCGGGATATTTTTATTCAGACTGGTTTTTTCCTGATTTAATTTCAATTCAGGTGTTACCATTAAGCCTGAACATCACTTTGTACTACATATTAAAAAGCAAATGACAAAATAATCCATAGCCTTCTTTTTGGAAGCACTAAGAATTTAACAAGCCACTTAACAGATAATTGAAAGGTGGGAAAAAGAAGTCTGAACAGTTCGTTTTCTAAATCCAAAGTGGAGAGAAATTACTGCAGAGCTAGAAACGTCGAGTCATTGCTCATAAAAAAGTAAAGAACTTTTTACCAGGTGCAGAGAAATCCACAAACCTCATTCGGAGACCAGGGAGACAGGTGCAAAATTAAATTGGTCTGAATACCAAAATTTGATCGAATGCTACATGTGTGAATTCACCCACTGATCTGAAATAAAAAGCTGTATTCAGAGTGTCATATCTGATACCAGGTCCACAAGGATGGCACTGTGGCAGACAGTGGTTAACATGTCCACTTCACAGTAAGAAGATCCTGGGTGTGAATTCTGCACTCAGGAGGGGGGAGGGGCATCGTTTTCGTGTGGGGTTTGTATGTTTTCTTCATACTTGTGTGGGTTTCTTTCAGATACTGTACTTCTGTTTTCTCTGACAATTCAAAAACATTCTGGGTTCACACTGCTCTATGCCTGTGATCTGTGTGATTAGAAACAGCATGGAGGTTCAAGATTTTTGGGAACGCTTAGAGCATGAATAGAATGGGAATAAAAAACAGAGGTAGGTCGCATCCAGGAGATGAAACTCAGAATCCATCCATGTTGAATTGTAAAGATTGTGGACATTGTCCCCCATTGTAAACCCAGGGCTAGCTAAACTGATGAACTGCTCCAGATTGCCCCAAGGTGTGCATGTGAATCAATGGTTTTGTGTGTGTGTGTGTGTGTGTGTGTGTGTGTGTGTGTGTGTGTGTGTGTGTGTGTGTGTGTGTGTGTGTGTGTGTGTGTGTGGTGGCCCTGTGACAGATTGCTAAACTGTCCATTGTGTACCTGACCTTCTTTCCTTCTATAGCAGGGGTCGGGAACCTATGGCTTTTGATGACTGTATCTGACTCTCAGACAAAACAGGTGACCTTTCTTAACAGAGTAATGAATACATAATTTCACTGTCATTTAAGTAAAAATACAAAAAAAGCCATCAAATAAAACAAAAACAGTTAAATAAATCTCACGAATTTAAATCTATGCATCTATTTTCAATGCAACTTGTCACTGTGGTGCGCAGCGGAGGGCCAATCCTTTCTGTACTCGAGTGTGTGGGCGGGTCCGATACCTTGAAACTCTAATTTTATTGGATTATAACAACAGCCACAGACTGCACGTGTTGTTTTTGAGTAAAGAGGTAAATTTCCTCCTTTTTGATCGGCTCATTTGCACGAAGCCAAGCACAGCTGGCAAGCAAACACAAATGGACAGACATGGAAAAACTTCAACCCGCAGAACAGCCGATTGCCAAAACTTGGGACACACTTCCTGTCATATTGACCATATCGCTCACCTGGAAAACATCAATCAGTAGTCCCATTTAACAGACGGAAGCCTAAAGCCTGCATGAAGCTGAACCTCATCCTGTATCAACCAGATACAAAGCCATCAGCAAAAAGAAGATTAATGAGACCAGAAGTCTCATTAATAGTAAGAAGTACTTTTCTTATTAATAAATAACTTCGCTATAACAATATTTTTTAAAATAAATTCGGAGTCTTATCATACTCTAAAATTGTTGGTCTCAGTATAAAAAAATATATTTGGCTCTCAGAGGATTAGATTTTAAATTGTTTTTTTTTTTTTTTTTTTTTTTTTTTTTTTTTTTTTTTTTTTTTGGGGGCTCTCTTAGTCAAAAAGGGTCTCGACCCCTGTTCTACAGGTTAGGATTAGCTCCAGCCTTCCTGCTGGAGCAAGGGAGTAAGCCGTTTGGTATGAATGAATGAATGAACAGGTCTATAATAAAAAAACTGGGTACATTCCTTGGACAGTTGTGGGTGTGTCATACAAAGCGTACCTGTTATGCAAACGGAAAATTCCAATGTAGTCCTTTATCGCCATCTTCAACATTTCTTCTGCCTCATTGGTAATTTTTAATGCCCGGTAACTTTCCTTAGTCAGTTGTTCAACATCCTGTGACATCACATGACTGTGATATGCTAATTTTTATATGCTTCTTGGATCATCTGATGAACTCAGAATTGTGTGTTTTTCTTACAGTAGTCTTATGACTGCTCTACGCTAAACCCACACGACCTGCTTGTATTTCCACATGTACCATACAACATCTTTTCAATGGTGTTAGATTGAATGTATGTTTTATGATATACCCAATTTAGCCAATTAGCCTAAAGTGCATTTTTTTGGTATGTGGAAGGGAACCGGAGCACCCTGATGAAACCCATGCATGCATAAAAAGAACATGCAAACATAGATACGCGCTTATTGGGTGCATGGCTTGAACCCACTACCTTCTTGCTGTTCAGCGGATGCGCTAACTGCTACACCACTCTCACTTTGTAAAAGCATTCTTGAATTAAAAACACTAGGACATGTCTGACAAACATGGAATTCATTACAATAAAGTGTTAAAAGTAAAAAAATCATGTTCAGAACTTTTACAAGATTTTATGAAGAACAGGTTTGTATCCCTAAAAAAATGAAAATGTGGGGCTCCCAAGTGGTGCATCGACAAGGTGGGTGACTATTAATCTGGACATCGCAAGGTTGAATCCGGTTTAATGCCACAGCCGTCCGTAACCGGGAGTCCATGGGAGCTAAGTGGCTGAGCTCTCACAGGAAGGATGGACGGCATACGCTCAATTCCCTGTCATTTACAGTGATCTGAGCTATCATGGGCATCTAGCTCAATCGTACGAGGGGGCGGATAGCGCTTTTCCTCTGAGTGTGTTAGACCACCCCCGATGCACATGGCCCTGCACTTCAAAAAGAGGTGGGTAGATTTAGACATTGAAAGTCACGGAGGGGGCATGTGCATGCTTTCATCCCTACCTGGTCAGTGGTGACCGTGTGATAGACAAGGCGATACCTGATGAGTGGGAATTGGATACGACTAAATTCAGGAGAAAATGGAGAAAAAATATGTCATGCAATAACAATCACTATCTGAACAATTGCAGTGAAATGATTGATAGGAATGTCAAGGGTCTTTTTCAAACCCTGGAATTATAACATGATCTTTAGATTTGGCATCGCGAAGCCTGATTATTCACGTAATTATGCTTAATACAGATATATTCTCATTACTATGTGGTATACAATGGGATGAGCTGAACTGAAAATTGAATCATGCAAATCAGGGAGAATAATTCTGTAGGGGATGGGGGAGAGCTAGCATACAAGGCTTTTAAAATAATCTCCAACCACTTTGCAAAGGCTCATTCAACTCACCCTTATTATAAACTCGGTGATTAGGGTAAACATGGAGACGCATCCAGATTTCAAACCAACGCTCGGGGTTCGGCATACAGATGAGCGTTGGTGATCGGCGCGTTGAACACAATGCATTTCACAGCCTTTGAGAATCTGGCGGATGTGCCTGAAAGATTACAAAAGTGAGTTTTCTCTGCTGCTTTTGTTTCACAGCTGCCATATTGCACATGGTGCTAATTTTTAAATAGGCTCCAGATACAATGTATTTTTGTTCTGTTTGTGGATAAAGTGATTAAACTTTTCTGGCAGGATGGGAACCCTGAGAACAGCTGCTCTCAGCAGAATGTGTGTGTGTGTGTGTGTGTGTGTGTGTGTGTGTGTGTGTGTGTGTGTGTGTGTGTGTGTGTGTGTGTGTGTCAGCTTTCAGGCTTTTGAATGAATTTGTCTGATTCTTCTGACCTTTGGAAGACAAATTTGACAATGCTTCTATGAGACCAAACAAACAAACAAAAAGCAGATTAAAGTACAATTTTGCTGGTACAACTTGATTGAGGCTGCAAGCAGTACAAATGTTTAGTGCTGTTTTTTTTTTTTTTTAATAACTGTATTAGTCCCATAATGGAAATTATTTCCTCTGCATTTAACCTATTCAAAATAAGCACACAGTCTTGGAGCAATGGGCTGCCACACACATAAGGGTTCCCGAAGATCAGTGAGGGGGTTAGGTGCCTTGCTCAAAGGGACTTAAACTATTTAATACCCCCATTTCACTGGACTATGGCATGCAAAGATCGTAGCGGAAAGGCGCGGAATGCGGAATAAGTGCGGAATGCGGAAAAAGTGGAAATTCTTACACCCTTGGAACGTTCACAGCATGTGCGGAACAAGTACGTTAAAGTACGCCAACGTCACCCCACGGAACACTCACAGATTTTTTTTTTCTGTGAATGTGCTTTTGGACATGTTCAAAAGCACGTTCACGGAATATTTTGGCCTGCTGGAAGCATACAGAAGTGGAGAAAGACTTAAGGAATAACTACGGAATCACACGGACACACGGAATGATACGGAAGATGAGGGAATAATTGCGGAATGTTTGCGGTTGACGACATTTTTGCTTCTGTAAGTCTGCCGTACAGTGAAATGGGAGCATTATGAAGAGTAGGTGGTGCTCACTCTCCCACCGCAACACTCAGGAACTGAACAAGGGACCTTTTGGTCCCAAAGCCGCTTCTATAACCATTAGGCTACAACTGCCCCTGCTATCATGACAATAGGAACATAACTTCAGGGGATCATATGGGATCATATGCTTTAGAGCATCAAATTAAAGATTGTTTTTTGAGAGATTCTGTATCTGCTTTTATTTTTTGAACTTTCTGAAAAACAACAATTTGAGGTGCACTTACAGAGGGCAAAGTCCCTCTGTTATGCAGCATGAATAATGCAAACAGATCTTACATGAGTACTTATGTGCTCATCGTATCATCTCTTCAACAGTATGTGGATGCGGTCTTCCTGAAAAAAAGGTTTCTCCTTTGAAAGATTTGCAAAATGGATGAGGAAATGGAAAAGTGCACTTGCTCACTTGAAAGATCAGAAGTCTGGATAAGCCACACTTCGTCTCACAAGCTCCGTTTGTCACCTGCAACAAACGCCTCACATTCAAAGGGGAAGGACTTAAGAAGCACACTTTAATTGAGGTGAGCATGAGGTTTGTTTTCATTGTAATATAAATGAATATAAATAGTAAATAAGATTACTTAATTCAAGTATGAACTGCATTCAATCCAAGCAGCTCAGCCATGCCCTTCAGCCGGAACAGAGAAAAAGCAGACACATACAAACATTCTAAACATTAACTTAGGCACTGTACTGGAATAATAATTGAAAAAGACTTTAATACTACAGCTTTACAACAGTTCAGATGATTATTCCTGTTCAGGCACTTCAGAGAAAACTGTCGTTTCTTCAGGAGAAAGTCTTATTTCTTCAGAAGAGATGGCGCTTAGCTGGCATTTCAGTGGCATCATAGAGCTTAACTGGATAATATACTATACATACAAAATGAAAATATATACATACTGTGTGTATATATATATATATATATATATATATATATATATATATATATATAAAGTATTCTGTATGTCTTCCTTTCGGCTTTTCCCCTTTTACTCGGGAGTCGCCACAGCGAATCATCTGATTCGCACGTTTGATTTGGCAGAGGTTTTTTTACGTCGGATGCCCTTCCTGTCACAACCCTTTTAGCAAGGGACAGAAACACGCTGATGACTTTGCAGCCTGCTCTTTACGAAAGTCAGCAATGGTTCTTTTACATGCCTCTCACCATAGACAGTGACAGACATGGCCCGCCTTTGATAACCCAGTTATCCGCACTGGGGGGAACAGTGACAACCTTGTGGAGAGTGGGACTCGAACCCCCAACCTTTGGATCAGCGATCCAGCGCCCTATACCACTAGACCACCACTGCCCCTATATAAAGTATTCTGTATAATGTTTATATATTTTATAAATAAATATCACAGTGCAAAATTAGAAAGTTTTTCTAAATCATTACTACATTTTACTACATTAATACTGTATTAATGGGCAAGACTGTCTATAGAATGTGTTTAAGAAGCATATTTTAGCACATGTAATGGATACATATTATTTTACTTACGGTTGATTATTCGCGCATGTAATATGATACATGGGGTTTTACTTCCGGGTACAGAACTCGCGGATTATCTTCATTCGTGGGAAGGGCTGGAAAATCATTCACAAAGCGGGATGATTGTTGGAAATACTCGGCACGTTTTTGCTGAAAAAAACTCACACGGCTCATCACGTGATTGGGGTGTCATATCTTTAAGTGACGCCTGAATTTATTTGGGTTCATACAGTCTGCTGCCAATGTTTTCAGATATAGTAAACACAGTGGTCTTTCCTTGTTTCTCACCGCAACCACAGTAAAGCCAAGTGCTACATCCGCTTCATCATACGTCCTCAACTTAGCTTCTGGGAGACTTTCGTTTCTCTTACTGTCTCCGTCTCTCTGCCTCTCTTTCCATCCCTGTTAAAAATTTCCATGGAGAGTTTATTACAATGATGTAGAGAAAAGTTTTTCTTCTACGTCATTGGTTTATTAACATCACTTCTTATTTTACCTCTGGGCATACTCTGACAGTGAGGAAGCCACTGCCATCTACTGTAATGGATGTAGAATTACACTTTATCCTAATATGGCAAAAAAAGCATGTTCCCTGGGGTCACCCCCCCCCCCACCGGCATCGCCAGGGGGGGCGCTCCCCACTATTCGAGAACCACTGTTTTAAGGCTAAAATATGTAAATTTCAACAAATGTCAACAAATCTCAAAAAAGTTAAGACAAGGCCATTTTCACCACTGTGAGGCATCCCCTCTTTTTCTTACAACAGTCTGTAAACGTCTGGGGATCGAGGAGACAGGTTTCTCAAGTTTAGAAATAGGAATGCTTTCCCATTCTTGTCTAATACAGGACTCAAACTGTTCAACTGTCTTGGGCCTTCTTTGTTACGCTCTCCTCTTTATGATGCGCCAAATGTTCTCTATAGGTGAAAGATTTTTTTTCCTTTTCATATGCAGCCATGATGTTGTAATTAATGCTGCATGTGGTCTGGCATTATCAGGTTAAATTTGAATGAATTTTCAAAGATTGGTCATTTTCCGTCATTTTTTTTCTATGGTGTAAATTGCAGTTTGAGACATTTATGAGTGACAATAACTTCAAAAGTGGGAAGAACTGGCCTCCATAAAAAATTAGTGTGGTTTAGTCTATACCATTATCTTGAAAAATAGCCTAAAGGGGTTTTTCAGATGTCAAATTTTGAAAATATGGGTGTCTAAAAATGTCATCTTTGCCAATTTGATGGTACCATAATCTGAAAAAAAAAAAAAAAAGCATTTTGAAATGGCTTTTACTACAAACCCTATTATTTCACTGGCCTGAAACTCCACAATGCAGAAGGTTTTAGAAATGACTGAGAAATGTCATTGATTGCTTGCAGAAAGTAATAATTCTTGTTTCATAGTCTCCCCAAAAGTACTCCAAATGATGTCTGAGCCAGGGGCTTGAAGCGGGGGTAACAGAACAGGCTCTATCTTGGAAACCATTCAAGACAATTGCATGGAATTTGGACTGGTGATTTTTAATGTGAAACCCAACAAACAGAACCCAAAACCATCCATTTATGACGACGTTCATTTTTTTTTGTGCTGGTTCCCCACTGTCACTTACAACAATCACCGTCAGCTCATTCGTACATAGGGGCGCAGGGTATCGGGATTTCCCTATGAGTGCGTTATGTTGCCTCCACATACGCATGTACAGCAGTTCATAAAGAGGCGGGTGGCAGTATCATGTCACAGAGGGGGCATGTGCATGCTTTTGGCCCTTGCTGGTTCGTGGTGGTTGTATGGTAGGGAAGGCAACACTTGAACATGGCAACAGATATAACTAAGTGAACAGAGAAAATGGGAGGGAAAAAGAGAAAAAAAAACACTGACTAAAAGGAAATGCAAGTGTACTGAGTGCTGACGGTGGGGGATACACGTGTCTATTGCGTAATTTATGTAGGCACGTGATCACGAACGTGATAAAATCGAACTTGTGGTTTTATGACGTTTGCATAATTCTGACACTTTGTGGATGTCACGCATTTCTGGGTATGAAAATGAAAATTAATTTTGGTGAGACTGATCAAAACATGCTCACATTAGCACTGTATTAAATTGTTATTTTTCTTCATACGGTCTGTAGAGGTATTATGGGTCTCAACATGTTTTTCATCAGTGGAATGGAAAATGTTCTGCATGCCCTGAAGACCTGTAGCCAATGCAATAAGATTTCTGTAATAATAATAATGATAATAATAATAATAATAATAATAATAATAATAATAATAATAATAATGATGATGATCGAGTAGTTCTTCCATGCTTATGCTTATGTGACTGGATTCTGTAATAGCCTTTCATCACCCCATTATCCTTATCACATTTCCCCCTGTTAAACACTTATTTGTCCCCCAGCCCTACTTACAGCTCCATTTACTTTTAAATTCAATCACTGGCAACTGACACCAAGTTACTCATGTAGGTAAAAATTTAGTACATTCAAAAATCCTATAACTCCAAATGCTTAAAATACTCATTAATATTTCTCTGAAGATTAAACCATGTATAGGCTTCTCACCCCTCAGCCATTATTGAGTGCACTGCTGTATAAGTGGGAAGAATGGCATACTTTCTTTTCACTGTCTGTCACAAAATCTAGCCAATTATGAGCTTGAGTGAGGTTATGTATGCAAAAGAGGGCGAATATACAGCTTTCCCCCCAGATGGGTCATGCGGTCCTGTGATACAGCAATTAAAAAAAAACAAGAGAGAGGCTTGTCTAGCCAGCTTCCTGTGTTCTGGAGGAAGTACTGGTGATACCTAACCATTTCTAGTATGTAGGTGAATATGCAAGTGACCAAATGTGGAAGAAATACAAATTTTAATTTAATACAAATTTTTTTTAATTTTGTGTGGAATTTGCATGTTCTCCCTGGGTATTCTGGTTTCCTCTCACGGTTCAAAAACATGCAAAATCAGATGATCGGCTGTTTTAAAATCGCCTCTGGGTGCGAGTATGAATGGTTGTATGCGTGCTCACCATGCAATGGGCTGGTGAGCTGTCCAGGGTGTACCCCACCTTCGCCCAGAGTCTGCTGAGGTGGGTGTCAGCATCCCCCCCACATCCTGAATTAATATTAAGCATCTTCAGATATGAATAAATGAATGAATATAGCATCTGCGATGTGTAATATGTCACATTAGCATGAAAAGAAAGAGAGGTGGAGTGAGGAGAAAAAGCCACAACAGCATTTCTTATTACACAGTCTTATGTGACAGCATGATACACAGCTCAGCTGTGTGCAGCTCAGCTGAAATGTTTTCCTGACCCTTTACCCCCTCCGAGAGCCTATGGAATGATTACGCTAATTACATCAGATTGTACAGGAACGCTGGCGTCCCAGGAGCATGTGAATTTACATCACATCAAGTAACAGAAGAAAAATAAAGTCATGCTAATTAGACCGTGTTCTTTGAATTACCGTTTAATTATTTATCTTATCTCTGTTTGTAAATGTGTCAGGAATGAAACGTGAAGCGATGTGCTCCACACAGAAATGCCAGAGAGAACTTCTAGCTGTGAGATGGACGTGCTAACTACTATGCTAATGTTAAGCTGCTTCTTTATTATTTGATTACATATTAAGCCCAAGCTTGATTTTGCCTCTGTCCAAATACTTATGGAGCTGACTGCATAGTATCGCATTAATTATTGCAAACTTACATCATTCTTTCACCAAATTAAAAACTAATTAGAACAACAGTATTACTGTGGTCCTGGCAGCAACCGAGTTCTGTTTAATCTCTATTAATTACAAAAGGAGCCGTAGCCTAACACTTAGAGACACGACTTTGGAACTGAAAGTTTGCTGGTTTGATTCCCTTACCAGAAGAAAAAAATGTGTGACGGCAGCGGCGGTGGTGGGGGAGGGAACTTCACCCTCACTTCCTCTACCTTCATAGGTGAAGCACCCTTGAGCAAGGCATCTAACTCCCAACTACTCTCTGGGTGCTCCAATGTGTGTGTGGCAGCCCACTGCTCCGTGTGTGTGTGTGGTCACTTTGGATGGGTTAAAATACAGAAGCAATAATTTTTTGGGGGGAATTAATACAGTATATATATATATATATATATATATATATATATATATATATATATATATATATATATATATATATATATATATACACACTAGTCCTTCTCAAAAAATTAGCATATTGTAATAAAATTCATTATTTTCTGTAATGTACTGATAAAAATTAAACTTTCATAGATTTTAGATTCATTGCACACCAACTGAAATATTCCAGGTCTTTTATTGTTTTAATACTGATGATTTTGGCATACAGCTCATGAAAACCCAAAATTCCTATCTCAAAAAATTAGCATATTATGAAAAGGTCGTCTAAACGAGCTATTACCCTAATCATCTGAATCCACCAATTAACTCTAAACACCTGCAAAAGATTCCTGAGGCTTTTAAAAACTCCCAGCCTGGTTCATTACTCAAAACCACAATCATGGGAAAGACTGCCGACCTGACTGCTGTCCAGAAGGCCATCATTGACACCCTGAAGCAAGAGGGTAAGACACAGAAAGAAATCTCTGAGCGAATAGGCTGTTCCCAGAGTGCTGTATCAAGCCACCTCAGTGGGACGTCTGTGGGAAGGAAAAAGTGTGGCAGAAAACGCTGCACAACCAGAAGAGGTGACCGGACCCTGAGGAAGATTGTGGAGAAGGGCCGATTCCAGACTTTGGGGGACCTGTGGAAGCAGTGGACTGGGCTACAGGTGCCGCATTCCCCAGGTCAAGCCACTTTTGAACCAGAAACATCGGCAGAAGCGGCTGACCTGGGCTACAGAGAAGCAGCACTGGACTGTTGCTCAGTGGTCCAAAGTACTTTTTTCGGATGAAAGCAAATTTTGCATGTCATTCGGAAATCAAGGTGCCAGAGTCTGGAGGAAGACTGGGGAGAAGGAAATGCCAAAATGCCTGAAGTCCAGTGTCAAGTACCCACAGTCAGTGATGGTCTGGGGTGCCATGTCAGCTGCTGGTGTTGGTCCACTGTGTTTTATCAAGGGCAGGGTCAATGCAGCTAGCTATCAGGAGATTTTGGAGCACTCCATGCTTCCATCTGCTGAAAAGCTTTATGGAGATGAAGATTTTAATTTGTCAGCACGACCTGGTACCTGCTCACAGTGCCAAAACCACTGCTAAATGGTTTACTGACCATGGTATTACTGTGCTCGATTGGCCTGCCAACTCTCCTGACCTGAACCCCATAGAGAATCTGTGGGATATTGTGAAGAGAAAGTTGAGAGACACCAGACCCAACACTGTGGATGAGCTTAAGGCCGCTATCGAAGCATCCTGGGCCTCCTTAACACCTCGGCAGTGCCACAGGCTGATTGCCTCCATGCCACGTCACATTGAAGCAGTCATTTCTGCAAAGGGATTCCCGACCAAGTATTGAGTGCAGAACTGAACATAATTATTTGAAGGTTGACTTTTTTTGTATTAAAAACACTTTTTTTAAATTGGTCGGCTGAAATATGCTAATTTTTTGAGATAGGAATTTTGGGTTTTCATGAGCTGTATGCCAAAATCATCAGTATTAAAACAATAAAAGACCTGAAATATCTCAGTTTGTATGCAATGAATCTAAAATATATGAAAGTTTAATTTTTATCAGTACATTACTGAAAATAATGAATTTTATCACAATATGCAAATTTTTTTAGAAGGACTAGTGTGTGTATATATATATATAAATGAAATTAATGAAAATCTTAATCCAGATCAAATAAATGTTGGGCTTGAAAGGCATAAGGCCCTCCAGCATTTCCATGATGTATTGATTCCTCCTACTGAGAAGGAAAGAGAAAGTATAAGGCTGAGGGGCTTTTGATCTGAATGCACAGAGCAGCTTGAAATGCAGTGGGGGATCACATCGTTTTTGATGTAGAGCATTTATCCGACTCTCACTACCAGGTATTTGCATGTTTCACACTGTACGGTTCATTCAGGTTTAAATGCCACAGATCATGATGCGAATGGGAACAAATCAATATCTTCAGAAAAAAATACAATAGTAGAAGAAATGGTGGTGCAGTGGTCATTGAAGTGGTTAGCATGTCTACCTCACAGCTAGAAGGTCCTGGGTTCAAGTCCGGGGCTTCTGTTTGGAGTTCACATGCTTGCCCTGTACTTACATGGGTTTCCTCTGGGTACTCGGGTTTCCTCCAACAATCCAAAGACATGCACATTAGGCTAATTGGTTGTTCCAAATTGCTCCTAGTTGTGTGTGTATGTGTTGGTCTTATGATGAGCTGTTTGAGGTTCCAGCCTCCCTACGACCTCAGGATTATTATGCGATTTGATAGATGAATGAGTGAGTGATGTGGTCATATAGTTCAGAATCTGATAAAAGACAATAGAGTTACATTTTGAGCCCTGGTTCTTGGGAGTGCACTAATTTATGAAAACAACTCTTGACTTAATTATCATTTGTATTATAATATGCAGAGTAAATGTATTCACTAACAAGCACAGTGTACAGTGGAGCTGTTCAGCAAGCTGTTTAAGTCTGTCCTTAATTATCGCAAACATTATAAACGCACTCTTGTTCCAAGAGCCATTCACATTCAGTGCTCACTGCCACTAATATTCCTCTCATCCGCCTCCCGCTGCCTGTCAGTGGACTTTCTTTTGTTTCAGAATACTGTATGCATTTTTCTTTCATAAATGCTGAAGACCATCAATACAATTACCATTTCTCAAATTTTATATTGATACGTGCGTCACATCGAATCATATTTAACTGTTGGAGTCGATCAGTCGCATGATGGGAGGAAACTGGTGTACATGGAGGAAACCTTTGCAAGCACAGAGTGATAGGAGCATAACAACACAACACAGAACCGCCTTCGCCAAGCCCATGACTCGAACCCAGGAGTTGCTTGATGTGAGGTAGAAGTGATAACCACCACACCTCTTCATCATCATTCATTTTCTCAGCTCCTTAATCCTAAATCGGTATGTGGAGCTGGCGCCCATCGCAACCGACTCTGAGTGAGGAACAACCCGGACATCTCAAAAAGGCCATAGCACAGCAAAACACTCACATAAACATTCGCACTCACACTCGGAGTCATTTGGAACAGCCAGTTAGCCTACTGTACATGTTTTTGGACTGTGGGGGGGAAACTAGAGTAACCTATTCAACCTATTCAAATAACCTGAAACCTATTCAAGCACAAGGAGAACATATGAACTCCGTACAGAAATGCTCAAGCTGAGAATCAAACCCAGGCCTTCTTGCTGAGAGGTGAACGTGCTAATCACTACGGCACCACACCACCTGTTCTTATTCTTCTGTTTCTTATTCATTCATTCCTTTTCTGAACTGCGTAATCTCAATTAGGGTCACAGGGAGGCTGGTGCCCATCTCAGCCGACTCTGGGTGAGGACAGGGTACACCCTGGACAGCTTGCCAGGCCATCGCTGGGCCAACACTTACACAACCGTTCATACTCACATGCACAGTAGGCTGTTGGCTGTTTGCTGTTCCAAATCACCCGTGGGTGTGGGGAGAAAAACCAGAGTACCCAGAGGAAACCCACGCAAGCACAGGGAGAGCATGCAAACTCCACATAAAAACATGTGAGCTGGGAAACGAACCCAGGACCTTCTTGCTGCCGGGCAGATGTGCTACCTACTGCACCATGGTGCCACCATTATTATTATTATTGTTATTATTATTATTATTATTATTATTATTATTTATTCCTTAAAGCCTTCTAGAAGCATTTCTCATTTTCATGAACACCAAGAACCTGGCTTCTACGGTAGCGGAGGTATGGATATCCTCTTCTTCTAAACAATCCATCCAGATGTGTTATAATTGCATGGAAGGACTCACTTTTAATAATAAGTTTAGACACCATCGAATCTACCCCGATTGGTACAGAATACAATCGGCCCCCAATTTACGAAATTAATCCTTTCCAGAGCCCTTTTCGTATTGCGGGGATTTCGTAAGTAGGGGTTGCACCTTACATATTAAACGCCTAATTCGTTCCAAGGCTCCAGACCTTGGATTGGATAAACCCAATAAACCCTTTAAAAATGATAAAAGTACACCAATTTTGTATGAAATATGTGTTAAAAGTAAAAGAAAATTATTTATTAAACCATTTAACCATTTTATGAACATATTAAACCATTTTATTAACATATTTAATTAAACCATTAGTAAACATTTTTATTAACACACACACACACACACACACACACACACACACACACACACACACACACACACACACACACACACACACACACACACACACACCTCTCTCTCTCTCCCTCTCTCTTTTTCTCTATCTCCTTCTTTCTCTTTTTCTCTCCCCCTCTCTCTCTCTCTCTATCTCCTTCTCTCGTGCACCCTGCGGGCCACGCCCACAAGACGTGGAATTCAAATCGCATTCCCTGCTTGACAAACTCAACTTTAATTTGATTCCTTGAGGGATCGGAATTCCAGATGAGCTCAAATGCACCCACATTTATTAAACATTTACTAAATTAAAACAGCTTAAAAACTAAACTAAAAACTAAAGAGTGAAGCTTCCTTCTGTCTCTATCTGGGAGGCCAGCGGGGCGGGATGTTGAGAGACAGCCAATGAGACAGCAATTCGAGTCATGTGAAATTGTCATTGGCGCGTTTGAATTTTGAATTTCTTTTCGTAAAAGGGGGTTGTTTCGTATTTCGGGGACGGAAACTCAAGAAAATGTTTTTCGTAATCCGGGGATTTCGTACAAAGGGGTCTTCGTAAATTGGGGGCCGACTGTATTAAGTACAAGAGAAACAGCAGCACACTTTCTATAGTGAACTGCAGTTAAATATTCCATCCAGGTGTGTTAGATCCTGCATTAACTCTGAAAGTTGGTAAATAAAGCATCTTTAACTAATCAGGTCACTCTATTGCATTTCGAGTTCTATAGCAAGAAGACAACGAGTTTTATACTTTGATAATTTCTTCCCCAGCTGCCTTTGTATTCCTTCCAAGTCTTAAGATGAGTTACAGCCATGCACTGACAGGGACACGACCAACCATGGTGTCAGGAAAGCGCTGTTACTTAACCCAGGTATTTTAATGAGAGAGCTGTCGAAACCTATCCACCAGCTGTACCTACACATCAAATCAATCTGTATGGGCCATGAGTGAGTGCCCTCAGCCCTGCAAATAAACATCCCCAATTTAAAGGTAATTTTTTTTTTTTCTTTTTGTATGAGTTCATGCCAAATACGCATCAGAAAACACACCTAGCCGGGCATTTGCCGGCCCGTTTAATCCTATTAGTGTTGCAGGGAGGATGGTGCCTATCTCAGCCAACACTGGGCGAAGGTGTGGTATACTCTGAACACCTTGATAATCCATTACCGAGCCACACACACACACACACACACACACACACACACACACACACACACACACACACACACACACACACACACACATTTACATTCACACCTAGGGCAATTCATAACAGCCAATTAATTAGCCTAATGTACATGTATTTGGACTGTGAGAGGAAACTGGTGTACCTTGAAAAAAGTGAGATCTGGAGAAATGGTGAGAACATGCAAACTAATAACAGAAACACTCTTGTCAAGCCCAGAACTCAAACCCATGACCTTTTACTGTGACGCAGATGTATCATTCGGATTTTGACTGTAAGATGAAACCGGAATACCTGGAACGCAACACAGAAACGGCCAAGCCCGGGACTCAAACGTGGGACCTTATTGCTTTGAGGTGGACGTGCTAACCAATATGCCGCCGTACCACCTACTGTATGATGTTCAAATTTCTCATCATTTTCTAAGCCACTTAATTCTAATTAGCGTCCCCGGGAGGCTGGTGTCCATGTCAGCCAATTCTGGGTGAGGGCAGTGTACACCCTGGAAAGCACACTAGGCTATCGAAGAGCCAACACACATACAGATATTCAGACTCGCACTTATACCGAGGGCTGATTTTGAACAATTTGCCTGTGCATGTAATTGTACATGTTTAAGGACGAGGAAACCCACAAAAGCACATGGAGAACATGGAAAGTCCACACAGAAACATCTGAGCCTGGTTATCAAGTCCAGGATGTTCTTGTTGTAAGGCAGACATGGTTATCCACTACCCCATCATGCCCGCCCCATGATGTATGATAACTATTTTTAAATAAAAGCATAAATAGCATTCTCTCAATATATTCTTATATGTTGCGGGGGTCGTTCTATATAGCAGGCATCATACTTTTAGGGAGGTAAAGTTTCAGGAAACTGAGGGAGAATGATTTCCTCACACCTAGCAGTCAGAAGATGACTTGCTCTGTTGACAACCTTTTAAAAAGTATTACTGCACCACCTCTCAGCCCTCTGATGCCCTTCTGAATTCGTAATGGCCTAGAAAGTTTTACAGAACAGTTGACAGACTGCATTCCTTCTGAAATGTGAGGGGGCTGCGGAAAGATCTCAAACTGCTCTTCAGGTCTTTTGGTTCAGCAGTGTTATTAAAAAAAATAATAAAAAAAGACCTCAGGGCTGTCTATAGCAACTGGCTAGTATATTATGTCCTTATGGCCCTGGTGTTGATGTAAAATTTGCAATAAAAACGCACCAGATTTAATTTGTCGGATGCATTTACATGTGAATTGTTATAGAACAAAGAAAGAGACCTGATGAGACATATATTTATGTGTCTCATCTGTCCAATTATCTATCAGGTGCTGAAGGCTTCAATCTAATATTCTACCGCAGTAGTTCTGATAATAGATAACTGTTGATATTCACAGGTGCCATACAAGTCACTTTCTATGACAATAATATCATTTCACTAGTAAACAGAGTATGCACAGTAATATGAGGGGTGCTGGATAACGGATCACAGGATTGGGGGTTCAAGCCTCACCATCACCGGGTTGTCACTGCCCCCCCACCAAATGGGTAATCAAAGGCCAGCCATGTCTCTCACTGTCTGTGGTGGGAGGTTCATGTAAAAGAACCATTGCTGACTTTCGTCAAGAGTACAGTAGTTGCATAGCTGACAGCTTGTGTCTGCCCTGTGATGATCTGGCAAGCTGTCCAGGGTGTACTCTGCCCTCACCAATAGTCGGCTGAGATAGATGCCAGCCTTCCCATCACCCGAATTAGGATTTAGCGGTTCAGAAAATGAATGAATGAATGAATGAGCTTGGAGAAATCAACTCAGCTTGAATAAAAAAGTGGAAATGCTATATAATAAACGACTTATTAACCACACTGGCTCGGGCTGTACAGGCTCGGTCTGGTTAGTCCTAACTTCAGATCAAATATTTTATGCAATTAGTTCACTACAACACGTTATGTATGTGGTGAAGGAGAACATGAAGGTATTTGGTGTAAGAGAAGAAGATGCAGAGAATAGGATGAGATGGAGGCAGATGATTTGCTGTGGCGACCCCTGAAGGGAACAGCCGAAAGGAAAAGAAGGAGATCTCTAAAACACTTTCCTTTTTTTTATCCCTTTCAGCAGCTGGACCTACAATTGTGTGTATACGTTCTTTGCTCTTTCATAAGCACAGGTTCCACAAGAGACCATTTCAGTACCCAAGCACACAATTGTACATGTGTTGACCCTGAACGAAAACAGATGAGACATCTGGAGGTGTTGCCTCTTTGCAGCATGGCTGCCTACATGCTTGCAGCACATGATGGTAAGGGAAAGGTTTTCTAAACAAATTACAGCAACACGTGAAACAATCATCAAGAACAAAGTTCATAAAGTAGTTTAGTAATGATCATAGTTTCTATACAGTGAATTTATGGGCCTGAACTACAAATAGGTTCGCGTGGGGAAGTTTTTCAATAATGTCATGTACAAGTGTACATTGTATGACTCAATTCGAATGGGGTCAATTCATGAGTGGGGTAGGATGTATTTTCTGAGACACGGGCCCTATAAGTTTTCGTTCAAGGCAATAAATTTTTTTTTTTTTTAATTCAGAATTACTGCAATGTTACTGGAGGGGTTTTAGAAGTCAGGGAAGAGAAACAATCTCTGTATCAACAAACCTAAGTGACGAATGAAGACAGCGAGCAGGCATTCACTTTAACCAGTTTGTCTGCTTCCTGGCCCCTGGTTCTGGATTGTCAGGGATCAATGAGTCCTGTTCTGAGACTGTGTTTTGATACCACATCAAAAAAGAGGAACACTTTACTCACTTATTACTCATTTGTCCACCCAATTAATCCTACCTGGGTTATAAGGAGGCTGGTGTCAATCCCAGCCAACACTGGCTGAAGGTGGGGTACACCCTGAACAGTTAGCCACACCCATCGCAAGGCAGCACACACACACACACACACACACACACACACACACACACACACACACACACACACACATTTACATTCACACTGGCACAACATGCATTCATTTTGGACTGCAGGAGAAAACACAAGCAAGCACTGGGATTTTTAAATCATCAATAAATTCCTTCCGACAATAAAATATTGGGGTGCACAAAAGGTCCTATTCCAGACTTTTATTAAAAAAAAAAAATTCTACATAACGTCTCCAAAAATATTAAATAGACCTTTTTCCCCCTCGCATGTCTTGCATCCTATTAGTCCATCCACAGCATTCATTTTTAAACATCTCAGTATCGCAGTTCTTTTCTTTTACTTTCCTCAATGTGGTTAATTTCAGCTCAGAGCGAAGATGAAGAGCTGTCTAATTGCATCGTGTAGTACAATAATGACAATTGCACATTATCTTTGCCTTGACCTCTTTTAGGAAGATTCTTTCTTGGTCTCGTCTTCAATTAAAGCAGATCTCTGAGGACGGGAGAAGAGTGAACTGCAGCCTGATTGTTGTCTTTTCAACAGAGCTCAAAAAACAAAACTGTGGGTGGAACACACCGAAATACAGTGGTACCTCACCTTACAAAATTAATCCATTCCAGCGCCTTTTTCGTAACCTGCCTTTTTCGTAAGTTGAACCGCATTTTACATGTAAAACGTGTGATTCATTTCAAGGCTCCCAATACTATCCCATAAACCCTTTAAAAATTGTAAAAGTAAACCAATTTTGTATGAAATATGTATGAAATAGGTGTTAAAAGTAAAAGAAAATTATTTATCTTTTTAAAAATCTCTCGAACCACCCATGGGACGCTAAAGTCCGGGGGTTGCTGGTCCGCAGAATCTTCACTCCCAGTCTCCTTTACGATGTCCTTAAATATGGTGGTTGCTTTTTCTGAAATAATCGCTTCCGTCACTGTATGTCCACTTTTAATGCCTCCTTCTGCTTCAATATCGTCCCGATTGTAGAGGGGTTTCGGCCATACTCCTTTGCGATTTCACTCAACCGCATCCCACTTTCATATTTTTTTATCATCTCCTGTTTTACTTTCATTGATAACAGAGCCCACTTCTTCTTTTCAGTCTCACCGGGAATCACTTTCTTGGGGCTCATGATTAATAACGAAAAATAATGCTGCAATAAGCACACTCAAAAAAACTCACGAAACTCACGAACCAACAGTACGACTCTCCTTCACGCGTGTGTCGAACAATGGGTCGAAGGCACACGAAAAGCATTATGGGTACAGTACTGTATTATGGAGATTCCCTCCTAGCCAATGGGAGGCCAACGGGGCGGGGTGTTGGGAGCCAACCAATGGGAAAGTAACTCACGCATTGTTTGAATGGTGCGTTTGAATTTTTAAGATGGCGCTTTCGTAACGTGAACTTATTTCGTATCCAGAGAAAAATATTTTAGGAAAATGCTTTTCGTAACCTGAATTTTTCGTTTGGTGAGACTTTTGTAAGGTGAGTTACCTCTGTACATTCATTTATCTGACTATTTAAATATAATACACAGATTAAGATACTGCCTAAAACCTGATCTCCCTGTGAGAGTGGTCTTTCATAAAATTAAAAAAATTATAAATCATTTTGTTGATAGTTTAAAAGTTTAATGCAGCCATAAGGAGGGTACAAGCTGGTGCCCCCCCACGACTGCATTAAACTTTTAAACCATCAACAAAATGATTTATAATGTTTTTTAATGCAATATATTGCAAAGTATTGCAATGGATAGGATCAGGAATGAGTATATCACAGGGACAGCTCATGTAAGATGTTTTTCAGACAAAGTCAGGGAGGCTAGATTGAGATGGTTTGGACATGTACAGAGGAGGGATAGTGAGTATATTGGTAGGAGGATGTTGAGGTTGGAACTGCCAGGCAGAAGGCCTAGAGGAAGACCAAAGAGGAGATTTATGGATGTGGTGAAGGAGGACATGAACGTAGTTGGTGTAAGAGCAGATGCAAGGGGATAGGGTGAGATGGAGGCAGATGATTCGCTGTGACGACCCCTGAAGGAAACAGCTGAAAGGAAACGAAGAAGTTGATGGCTTAACAGTTTGAACCAATTTCTCTGAAAAAAAAAAAGTCTAAGTATTGATGAAAATACAGGGATACCTCACTTTCCGTGGTTAATTGGGAGTTGAATTGACTGAGATCCCCACGCAACCATCGAAAT
>CM045731.1:19340000-19360000 GCA_024760905.1 Plotosus lineatus
CCTCACTTTCCGCGGTTAATTGGGACCAAGACACACCCCCCCCCCCCCTCGCCAATGTCTTCCTGTTCTTCCCATGATTGTGTTGATTTCCTTCAGATCCTCTGGTGTCTTGATACAGTCTAAAGACAAGCACATTAGGTCAACTCACTCCTCTAAATTTCCCCTAGGTTTAAATATCAATGTACATGGTTGTTTCTGCCTATGTTAACCTTATGATAATTTGGTGACCTGTCAGTTCCCCACATCTCACCCAAAGTCAGCTGGGATTGGATTCCCGCAACCCTGATGGAAAAGTGATAGAGATAAAAGGCGGATGGATAGAACGGATGGGTCGATTGAATGGGCAGTGGTGACATAGTGGTTACGGTGATGGGTTACAGATCTGAAGGTCAGCGGTTCAATTTCCACTAATAGGACTGTTGGGCTCTTGAGCAAAGCCCTTAACCTTCAATTGCTCAGTTGTATATATATATATATATATATATAAAAAAAAAGATAATTGTAAGTCGCTCTGGATAATATTGTCTGCCAAACGCTGTAAATATATTTGAATAGAACAGCAATTCTTGTGACATGGCGTATTGATCAAGTTCTGTTTACATCCCTGAGAAGTCCACAGGGTTCAAAAGTCCAGAACAGCATTGAGTTACAGCCTGGGTAGTGTTAAATATTTCATTACAAGTTTAATGTTAAACTGATTAATTGCATGAAAATCTCTTCAGGTTAATTTGCAATCCATTCAAGCTGTTGTCAAATAGAAAGAGTCAAGGAGAAACGAAGTCTGCAGTTCATAACAGCAATAACATTTTTTTTTTATGATAGAAATGCTTTCACTCTTCATCTGAAGTTAAAGTATTGTATCTATTAGTATTGTATATATTATCACCGTGTTCCTTTTCTTTCCAAATGACCTATTGCTCTGTTTTTAGTTTACAAAAATGTAAGGATATTTCATCCGTTCTTCTGAGAATGAATACCGGCTACAAGCACTGTGTGTACTGTGGCGCATACTATATGAAGTTTAACATATTTATACTGCAGTGAGCGGCGGGCTGGTCCTGGGGACGGATCCCGGGCTCGAGTGTTTCTGTGTGGAGTTTGCATGTTCTCTTTGTGCTTGTGTGGGTTCATTCTGGGTACTCTGGTCTTCTCCCATTGTCCAAAAACATGCACTTCTAGGCTGATTTGCTGTTGGCCCTGGTGAAATCCTTGAGTGTGAATAGTTATGTGTGCTTGCACTATGATGATCTGGCAAGCTGTTCAAGGTGAACCCTGCCTACATGCAATGTCGGTTGAGATAGGCTCCAGCCTACCCTGCCACCCCAGCACCAGTAAGCGACTCAGTGCTTCGGAATGAATGAGTAAGTAGTTAGAAGGTGTTGACATATTCATTTATTCATTCATTTGCTAAGCTTCTTAATCTTAATTCGAGTTGTGGGGAGGTTGGCGCCCATCTCAGCTGAATCCGTGCAATGGACGGGTACACCATGGACAGCTCACAAGGCCATAGCAGGGCCAACATTCAAACAAGCCTTCACAATCATACTCATACCTAGGCGCTATTTGGAACAGCCAATTATCCTACAATGCAAGTTTTTTGAGGAACTACTGTGGGAAGAAACTGGAGTACCCAGAGGAAACCCATACAAGCCCAGGGAGAACATGCAATACTGATATTTATAAATTCATTCATTCATCCATTTCCTGAACTGCTTAATCTAGCTAACTTTTACTAACTGCTTAATTTAGGATTGGGGTTGGAGCCTATCTCAGCTGACAATGTTTTCCAAAATTGGAATGGAACTCTTTGCAGAAACTATCTTTTAATATGATCAAGTTTTGATTTTGACCTCCCAGCAAGGACATGGATTCGAGTGGTGTGATACAGAAGGAAGTATCTGCATGGGGTTTGCATGTTCTTGTATGGGTTTTCTCAGGGAGCTCTGGCTCTCATTTTCTCCTAAAGACATACCCTGTGGAAACCCACACAAGAACACTTTTTATTGACTACTCTGGATTTGCCCTTGGGGCGCGCGTGTGTGTGAGTGTGTGTGTGTGTGTGTGTGTGTGTGTGTGTGTGTGTGTGTGTGTGTGTGTGTGTGTGCTGGCCCTGAAATGAACTGGTGAGCTGTTCAAGGTGTACACCACCTTTATCTTGGAGTCAGAATTGACTCAAGGCTCCTCATGATGCTAAAACGGGGTAAGTAATATGTATAATTCATTCATTCATTCATTCGTTTTCTGCACTGCTTAACCCTAATTAGAGTCACGGAAAGGCTGGTGCTCATCTCATCTGACTCTTAGTGAGGACAGAGTACACCCTGGAGAGCTCGCCAGGCCATGGCAGGGCAGAAACATGCTGACGGCTAGGCAGCCTACTCTGAATGAAAATCAGCAATGGTTCTTTTACATGAACCTCTCACCAAAGACAATGAGAGACATGGCCGGTCTTTGATAACCCAGTTACCTGCACCAAGGGGGCAGCAGTGACAACCCATTGATAGGGTGGCTTGAACCCTCAACCTTGGGATCAGCAATCCCGTATCTTATGACTATGCCACCAAAGCTCCTAATAAGGAGGGGCTTGAAGGAGGAATGAATAAAATCTGAAAGAGGAATGGATGTTTATAGCTGCTATAATGCAAACAATAACTTGTTTTTATACTCTGACCACCGTACAACTATAAATTATACACAGAAAAAAAGGCAACTCATCATTCTAAAAGTACAAATGTGATTCCAGGCTATGTTACTTTGTCAGATTGTTTCACAAAATCCAGTTAATAGTCTTGCAGTAAAAATTCATTTGCATTATTGCTTTTGTCTATTAATTCTGCTTTATCTGTAAGATCTGTAGCTGTACAGCCAGCTTAAAATCACGGTCATACTTCTGCAAATACCTTCGGATTCAGGCTGAATATCCCTCAAACTGTGTGCCCTTTTCTCCTATGGGATCCACTTTAAACGCTTCGTGACCAGTAGTCATGAAGAAAATGACAAGCTTGTCCTGCTTTTTAGTTGCATGATAGAGAAGAGTTGGCATTGAACGCCTCCGCAAGCTGGCATCACACAGCTGCACCGACCAGAGGCTCCACTTCAACTCTCAACCCTCTTTTGTCACATTCTGGGAACAGGCCAGCTTTTTCCTCCGCACTCTTCACCATCAGCACCACAAATTCAGACACGGCTGCTCTCACCAAGCCAGTTTTGGACTAAACTTTGGGCCTAAGTGTGGTGGAAAAAAAACGGCTGCAGTATGATAGCCAAAAAACAAAGTATTTGGACATGTAATATCAGCATCATTAAAGAATCAGTTACAGAATACAGTACAGTATTTATTTTTCTATTAATACATAGTATTAAATCACAGTGGTGGAAGTGATGCAAGTTTCCTCCAAATTTCAACCAACAAAGCATTTGGTTTATTCACACTAGCGCATCGGCAATCTGCTCATCTTTTATCCATTTCATCCCATAAACCCTCTATAGGGTTTAAGACACAGCTCCATAAAGTCTTCTTTCCAAAGGAGTCTGTTGCCTCAGATCATTATTCAGCTGAAAAATCCCCTTCTGTTACATGAATCATTTCATTTTATTTCACTAGATCCCTTCCCAGCTGGAGCTGGGAGCCCAATCCAGGTGACCCCATGCGAAAGCAGGGTACAACTCGCCAGACCACTGCATGTTCAAAACATACAGTATCATTCATACTTATGTTTACACCGAGTTGCAGGATGTAGACAGTATAGACAAATAGCTTATAAATATGCGTGTCTTTGGACTGTTGGAGAAACGAGAGTGACCGGAAAAACCCATCGTAAGCAGAGGGAAAACGTGCAAACTTCACAAAGAAATGTCCATGCCTGGCACAATGCTTGGACCCAGGACCTTCTTGTTGTGAGGCAGACATACTAACTGCTACCGGTGGAAAAGAACTCTGTATCCGTTTAATATCCTTAGTGCATTCATTTGTTCATTGATTTTCTATACTGCTTATCTATTGCAGGCCACAGGTAAGTAGGACTCAATTCCAGCTGACACTTTCGGTCAGAGACATGGTACATCCAGAACAAGTCATCAATCTATGGCAAGGCTAAAACAAATTCAAAATAGCCTTCTGGCTGAATCAGCATGTCTTGGACTTTTAAAGACTTAAGTCAGCTACCAGATTCAAACCCATGACTTGTTTATTGTGAGTCAACACCAGTAACCACTGCACCACTGTGCAGCCCATTCCTACCTCTTAATCCTACTATGGTCATGGGGAGGCTGGAGCCCATTTCAACCCACAGCCAATGGTCAGACCACTGTAGGGCCATATAACACATCCATTCATGCTCACATCTAGGGGCACTTTGGAACCACCACTTAGCCTAATGTGCATGTATTTGGACTGTGGGAGGAAATCGGAGTACAGACTCTACACAAAAATATCCGAGCCCAGTAAACCCAGGACCTTCTTGCTGGAAGGCGGACGTGCTTACCACTACAGCACTGTACTGCCCTTTCTTCATTTTGAATGATAAAAATTGTAGCGATGTTAAGTGTGATTTAAGTCCAAATCATACATGACTCATCCCAAAACCAAATAACACTAACCCAGTGAACACACAGCATCATCTGACATTGTTGCAATGTCGCCTAGAGGTTGTAAGTTGGTTGGTTGCACAAAATGTTATCTGAACATTGTTACAATGTTAAACCAGAAGATAAATTGAGAATACGTACATGACTTTTATCCACAAGTTTGTTTTATCTTTGTTAAAATGTTGTGCACATCCAGACCCCCATCATAACGGCACCATCCAGCATGGGATACGTACTATGCATATCCATACTGGGGTTTCCTTTTCAATTAATTAAGCAGGTACTGAAGAAAGAAATTATTCATGCATTTGGGTTATTTGGATGCTGGAACCTATAGCTGCCATATCATCATCATAAGGTCAATACAAAAAAAAAAAGAACACACAAACTTCCCACAGAAACTCCACTGTCGAACACAGGACTTAAACCAAGGACCTTCTTGCTGTGAGGCAGACGTGCTAATCTGTATGCCATCGAGCCTCCCCTGGCCAATTAATGTTCCTATAGCATCTTCTGACAAGTCTGTATATAAGATATCAGAATGGACATTTTTGAAATTCTATAAATATGTACTGTTTTGACAACTTTTGTGCAAAGTTGGAAGTATTTAATTGGACTCAGTATTTTTGCAGTCCAGAGATCAGGAAGACAGAAGACATGTAATGCAGCCGTGAGGATGGGCACAAACAAGTGTCCATCCTCACGCCAGTCCCAAGCCCGGATAAATGCAGAGGGTTGCGACAGGAAGGGCATCCGGCGTAAAACTTTTGCCAAAATACACTATGCTAACTGTCAATACTAATTTCATACCTTATTGGTCGAGGCCCGGGTTAACAACGACCGCCATCAGTGCTGTCGACCAACAGGGTGCTGGTGGAAATTGGACTACTGTTGGTCGAAGAAGGAAATGCCGAAGAAGGAGAGGCCGGAGGCGTGTCCGTAGGCAGAGAGAGAAGAGGAAAGGCCTACATCTAGGACTGAGAGTAGGGACTTTGAATGTTGGAACTATGGCAGGAAAAGGTAGAGAGCCTGCTGACATGATGCAAAGGAGGAAGGTGGATATACTGTGTGTTCAGGAGACCAAGTGGAAAGTTAGCCAGGTTAGAAGCTTAGGAGCAGGGTTTAAGCTGAATTTTCATGGTGTAGAGAAATGGAGTAGGAGTCATCTTGAAGGAGGGGTTTGTCAGGAATGTTCTAGAAGTGAAAAGAGTGTCATGTGATGTTCAATGTTGTGAGTGCTTATGTCCCACAGGCAGGATGTGAGCTAGAAGAAAAGGGGAGATTCTGGAGTGAGTTAGATGAACTGATGCAGAGTACCCCCAGAAGTGAAAGAGTGGTCATTGGTGCAGACTTCAATGGACATGTTGGTGCAGGCAACAGAGAGGACGAGTAAGTAATGGGCAGGTTTGGTATCCAGGACAGGAACACAGAAGGACAGATGTTGATCGATTTTGCAAAAAGGATGGAAATGGCTGTGGTGAATACTTTCTTCCAGAAGAGACAGGAGCATAGGGTGACTTATAAAAATGGAGGTAGGAGCACACAGCTAGACTACATCTTGTGCAGGTGATGTAATTTGAAGGAAGTCAGTGACTGCAAAGTAGTAGTGGGTGAGAGTGTTGCCAAACAGCATAGGATGGTGGTGTGCAGGATGATGCTGATGGTGACAAAGGTGAAGAAGGCAAAGGCAGAGCAGAAGACAAAGTGGTGGAAGCTGAAAAAGGAAGAGTGTCGTGTTCTCTTCAAGGAGGAGTTAAAACGGGCTTTGGTTGGTCAGAAAGTGCTTCCGGATGACTGGACAACTACAGCTAATGTGATCAGTGAGACAGGTAGGAGAGTTCTTGATGAGTCCTCTGGAAGGAATGTAGATAAGGAAACTTGGTGGTGAAATGAGGAAGTGCAAGAGTGTGTACAAAGGAAGAGGTTAGCTAAGAAGAAATGGGACATTGAGAGGACCGAAGAGAGTAAACAGGAGTACAGGGAGACCCAGCATAAGGCGACGGTAGCGGTGTCAAAGGCTAAACAGAGGGTGTATGATGACTTGTATGCTAGGCTGGACAGTAAGGAGGGAGAAAATGATTTATACAGGTTGGCACAGCCGAGAAATAGAGATGGGAAGGATGTGCAGCAAGTTAGAGTTATAAAGGACAGAGAGGGAAACGTATTGAGTGATGACAGAAGTGTGCTGGGAAGATGGAAAGAGTACTTTGAAGAGCTGATGAATGAGGAAAATGAGAGAGAGAAAAAAAGAGTAGAAGAGGTGACTGTTGAGGACCAGGAAGTAGCAAAGGTTAGTAAGGGTGAAGTGAGGAGCACATTAAAGAGGATGAAGAGTAGAAAGGCAGTTGGTCCTGATGACATACCAGTGGAGTTATGGAAGTGTCTAGGCGAGGTAGCAGTAGATTTTCTGACAAGAATATTCAACAAGGTCTTATAGAGTGAGCAGATGCCGGAGGAATGGAGGAGAAGTGTGCTGGTGCCCATTTTTAAGAACAAGGGAGATGTGCAGAGTTGTGGCAGCTACAGAGGGATAAAGTTGAGGAGCCATACGATGAAGTTATGGGAAAGAATAGTGGAAGCTAGACTAAGGGCAGAGGTCAGCATTTGTGAACAACAGTTTGGTTTCATGCCAGGAAAGAGCACCACAGATACAGTGTTTGCTTTGAGGATGTTAATAGAGAAGTACAGAGAAGGCCAGAGGGAGCTGCATTGTGCCTTTGTGGTTCTGGAGAAAGCATATGACAGGGTGCCCAGAGAGGAACTATGGTATTGCATGAGGAAGTCTGGAGTGGCAGAGAAGTATGTTAGAGTGGTGCAGGACATGTATGAGAGATGTAAGACAGTGGTGATGCGTGCTGTCAGTGTGACAGAAGAGTTCAAGGTGGAGGTGGGACTGCATCAAGGGGCAGCCCCTTCTTGTTTGCTATGGTGATGGACAAGCTGACAGACAAGGTTAGACAAGAATCTCCGTGGACTACGATGTTTGCAGATGACATTGTGATCTGTAGTGAGAGCAGGGAACAATTGCAGGAAAATCTAGAGAGGTGGAGGTATGCCCTGAAAAGGAGCGGAATGAAGGTTAGCCGCAGTAAAACAAAATACATGTGTGTGAACAACAAGGACCCAAGAGGAATGGTAAGGTTAAAGGGGGCAGAGATAAAGAAGGTGGAGGATTTTAAGTACCTAGACTCAACAGTTTAGAGCAATGAAGAGTGTGGAAAAGAGGTGAAGAAGTTTGTGCAGGCAGGCTGGAATGGTTGGAGAAAAGTGTCCGGTGTTGTGTGTGATAGGAAGGTATCGGCAAGAATGAAAGGAAAAGTGTAAAAGGCCAGCGATGTTGTATGGTTTAGAAACAGTGGCACTGAGGAAAAGACAGGAGGCAGAGCTGGTGGTAGCAGAGATGAAAATGTTGAGATTCTCTTTGGGAGTAATGAGGATGGATAGGATCAGGAATGAGTACATCAGAGGGACAGCACATGTAAGAGGTTTTGGAGACAAAGTCAGAGAGGCTAGATTGAGATGGTTTGAACATGTACAGAGGAGGGATAGTGAGTATATTGGTAGTAGGAGGCTGAGGTTGGAACTACCAGGCAGAAGGCCTAGAGGAAGACCAAAGAGAAAATTTATGGATGTGGAGGAGCACATGAAGGTGGTTGTTGTAAGAGTAGTAGATGCAGAGGATAGGGTGAGATGGAGGCAGATGATTCGCTGTGGCGACCCCTGAAGGGAAAAGCCGAAAGGCAAAGAACAAAAAGATTCGGAAGACATGTGACTTTCAGAAAATTTAGTCGTATTCATCAGGTATTGCCTTCCCTATCACACGACGACCACCGACCAGGGCGGAGCAAAGACATGCAAACGCCCCTCTGTGATATGCAATGCTAGCCACCACCTCTTTTTGAACTGCGAAGCCATGCGTATTTTGAGGACTGTCTCACACATTTAAGAAAACGCTATCCACCCCCTCGTTGCTTTGAGTGACAAGGAACTGAGCATATGCCTCCCCTCCCTCCAGGTGAGAACTCGGCCAATTAGCTCCCATGGACTGCTGGCTCTTACCCTATCTTTACTTGGAAAAGATCCTGATATTTATTGGTGTATCCTATTCACCTGTAATAGATTGTGCATTGCATTATAAAGAGAAGACTCTCATTCAAAACCTTTTAAAGGTAATTACTTTCGATCGGGCTTTGTTCAGCTGGGCTGGGATGCCTTAAGACATTAATGCAGCCTGTGAGAAACGTGGACATCAACAGGAACGATTTCTCAGCTAACTATTCAAGAAACCGTGTAAATGTTCTGAAGGGATATAATAGTACCACACCAACTAAGATAAAAACACCAATGTTTCTTTTTTTTTTCGGATGGTTTTTGAAATGACTTTTGCAACCGATTCCACCCTCAGTATGTAGTGCAGCTTTCATTCAAAGCCTGTAATCATGCATTAAATGTTCAGTGCTATGAACATTATCTCCCTCTGATTGAAATACGAATAGTGCAATTGCCAACTGTTTGAAGAATTTTATCATGATCATATCCGTTAGAGGAAAGGATTCATTTCCATATGTTAGGCCACCCATGAGAATTGGCCAGCAGACATGAAGAAAGATAAAGTGAGGACCTTGAAATATCATCCTGGGGATATTCCATTACATGAAAGTGGCACTTCTGAAGGGTTGATGGAAATAAATACCGGAGCCCATTCAGCTGACTGGTTGTATGCAAAGCAAGAGGCATCAAAGGAAAGCAAGATGATTCATGCCTTCTCTCAGTTTCTTCCTTGGATGGTTGGCGATCCCCCTGAGCAGCACGTTCCAGAAGTTGCAAGATGATTTCCTGTGGCTCAGGGATGCAGGGCTGCCATTCAAGTCTTTTACGTACTTAACAACTATCGAAGGTGAGGAATGCCTGTCTGTTTAGCTTAGCTTTGCACATACTACAACAAAATGAAATCAAACTACAGATTGAATTATATAATCAACAGAAATACAGGAAAAACATGTTTTTGATATTTTAAAGCATTAAAATAATGACTCCGACTGTTCTAAGTGACCCTGAGAGACTATGAGTGTCTGTCATTTTCATTCAAGCATTATCCACTTGGAATGATGTTTTTTCATCCAGACCAATCATATCGTGCTATTCTTGCATAGTACTGTATATACATTTTGCCTTTTTGTTTATGGGTCACCAGCATGACACATCATCATCATAGACATTCATCATTCATTCATTTTCTGAACCGCTTAATCCTAATTAGGTGGGAGGCTTGGGCCCACCTCAGGGTGGACCCATCAACTTTGGACAGCCTTTCCAGTGAATCAGATGCAAAATTATTCAATATTGATATTCGCTATATACCTGGCTTAGCCGGAATTAATGGACTAAATTAAAGCACACACTCCTTTTGCTGAACCGCTTAATCTACAAAGGTCGAGAGGAGGCTGAAGCCTATCTTAGCCGACACTATGTGAAAGACATGTACACCCACAGCATACAGCAGTACAGCAGACTGGATCATGGAAGGACCAACACACACACACACACACACACACACACACACACACACACACACACACACACACACACTAAGCAGTTTTGTTTATAAATGAACATAAAAGAAATTTGACACATGAGTTATAACAGCTATTCTACAGAAGAATTGTTCAACATCACTGATTGAAATCGTTTACAAAGGGACGAAATGATCAGTAACTGTAGTGATGTAATTAAGGTTAAGGAACCCAGGAAAAAAAATACTCTCTTGTTCTCATCTCATCTCATCTCATCTTCTTCCGCTTAGTCCGGGGTCGGGTCGCGGGGGCAGCAACCTTAGCAAAGAGGTCCAGACAACCCTCTCCCGAGCCACTTCCTCCAACTCTCCCGGGGGGACACCGAGGCGGTCCCAGACAAGCCGAGAGACATAGTCCCTCCAGCGTGTTCTAGGTCGACCCCGGGGTCTCTTCCCGGTTGGACATGCCCGAAACACCACACCAGGGAGGCGTCCGGGGGGCATTCTAACCAGATGCCCGAGCCACCTCAACTGGCCCCTCTCAATGCGGAGGAGCATCGGATCTACTCCGAAGCTCTCCCGGATGGCGGAGCTTCTCACCCTATCTCTAAGGGAGAACCCGCCACCCGGCGAAGAAAGCTCATTTCAGCCGCTTGTATCCGTGATCTTGTTCTTTCGGTCATTACCCAAAGCTCGTGACCATAGGTGAGGGTTGGAACGTAGATCGACTGGTAAATTGAGAGCTTCGCCTTGCGGCTCAGCTCCTTTTTCACCACGACGGACCGGTACAGGCACCGCTTAACAGCAGAGGCTGCAGCGATCCGTCTGTCGATCTCTCGCTCCATCCTTCCCTCACTCGTAAACAAGACCCCAAGATACTTAAACTCCTCCACTTGGGGCAGGACCTCATCCCCGACTCCAGAGGGTGCATTCCACCATTGTCCGACTGAGAACCATGGCCTCGGACTTGGAGGTACTGATCTTCATCCCGGCTGCTTCGCACTCAGCTGCGAATCGCTCCAATGAGAGCTGGAGGGCCCGACTTGATGAAGCCAAAGGACAACATCATCCGCAAAAGCAGAGATGATATCCGATGGCCACCGAACCAGAACCCCTCATCGCCTCGACTGCGCTTAGAAATTCTGTCCATAAAAATTATGAACAGAATCGGTGACAAAGGACAGCCTTGGCGGACTCCAACTCCCACCGAAACGAATCCGAGCTGCTGTTACCAATACGGACCAAACTCTGGCTCGGTGATACAGCGACCGAATAGCTCGTAGCAACGGATCCGAACGCCGTACTTTCGAGCACGCCCCACAAGATCTTTCGAGGGACACGGTCGAAAGCCTTCTCCAAATCCACAAAGCACATGTGGACAGATTGGGCAAACTCCCATGCCCCCTCCAGAATCCTGTGGAGCGTATAGAGTTGGTCAAGAGTGCTGCGGCCAGGACGAAAACCACATTGTTCCTCCTGAATCCGAGGTTCGACTATCGGTCGGATCCTCCTCTCTAGTACCCCTGCATAGACTTTACCAGGTAGGCTGAGGAGTGTAATTCCCCGATAATTGGAACACACCCTCCGGTCCCCCTTCTTAAAAATTCAGTTTGCCAATCCAGAGGTACAGCCCCCGATGACCACGCGATGTTGCAGAGACGTGTCAACCAAGACAGTCCTACAACATCCAGAGTCCTGAGGTATTCCGGGCGGATCTCGTCCAACCCCGGAGCTCGACCACCGAGGAGCTTTTTGACAACCTCAGTGACCTCCACTCCAGTGATGGGCGGACCCTCACCCGAACCCCCAGGGTCTTCCTCTTCCACGGAGGGCGTGTTGGTGGGATTGAGAAGGTCCTCAAAGTATTCCCTCCACCTCTCAACAACATCCCCAGTCAAGGTAAGCAGCTCCCCACCTCCACCGTAAACAGTGTTTGTGAAGAACTGCTTCCCCTCCTGAGGTGTCGGATGGTGGCCCAGAACCTTTGTGAGGCCAACCGATAATCACTCTCCAGGCCCTCACCGAACTCCTCCCACGCCCGAGATTTTGCATCTGCGACAGCCTCGGCTGCAGCACGTTTGGCCTGCCGGTACCCGTTTGCTGCCTCAGGAGTTCCACAGGCTAATAAAACCCGATAGGCCTCCTTCTTCAGCTGGACGGCCCCCTTCACCGCAGGTGTCCACCACCGGGTTCGGGGATTACCGCCACGACAAGCACCGACGACCTTACGGCCACAGCTATGGGCTGCCGCCTCAGCAATGGAGGCACGAAACATGGCCCATTCAGATTCCATGTCCCCCGCCTCCTCCGGAACGTGGTTGTAGCTCTGCCGGAGGTGGGAGTTAAAGGCCTCTCGGACAGGGGGCTCCGCCAAACGTTCCCAGCAGACCCTGATTACACGCTTGGGCTTGGGTTTTATGTCATAGCTTGACCTTTCAAGGTCACTCAAGGTCAAAGGCTATTATCTCATTTAAAAGTCTGCATATAGTTTCTATCAGTGTTCCATAGTACGAATATATTCAGCAGCACTGTCCAAACTTATAAGCACTACAAATACTTTGTGACCTTGTTCTGACCTTCACCTTTGACCTTGACATTCAAAAATCAAATAATTTCTGGGACTCGGGTAAAGTAGTGTCCCCATGAAGTTTGATGAAAATCTGTGCAGGGTTGTGGTTAGGATTTTGTTTACAGTCAACAAATATATCACAGCAAAAAACAAATACCTCCATGGTTTGCTTTTAAAGCAAATACCTCCATGGTTGAAACAAAGGCATTTTCAGATATTTTAATAAACAAATTATGTGACCATTATCAATGTATTGTTGTTATGCATTCACAATTCCAAATGAGGTTTTGGGAGGCACCTTTGAAGAAACTCCTGACGCTGCAACCAGAATTCAGTTAATCAAGAGAAAATAAATGGATTGATGAATGGTCTGAGAAACTAATTTGACAGTATTACCCTTGTATGCACTTGTAACTCGTACATTCAGGATATATAGTCTTAGGTAGTAAATGTTCCACCCACTGACTATATATATATTGTCATTTACATCAATTATGCATTTTTAAAGCCATTTATTTTGAGACCAACTGGAGGTCACCATCATGAAAAACGTGAATCCAGAGCCTGTTTGGTTTTCATCAATCTCTGACACCATTTATTTTCCACTTCACTTATCATTTCATAGTTCATTTAAAAATAAATAACTGGCTAATCTTAACCATAGTTAACATGCATAGCCGTCAGCGTGTTTCTGCTCTGCGATGGCCTGGCAAGCCATCCAGGGTGTACCCTTCACTTGCCCAAAGAAATGGTCGTCAGCCTCCCCACTACCCTAATCAAGATTAAACAGTTCATAAAATGAATGAATGAACCATAACAAGACATTTCTGAAGGTCATTATTTACTTATTATTTAATTTTCATAATCTTACCTGACTTGGTTTATTTTATCATTCCATTCCATCATGTTGGTTAGCTAGATATAGTGTACTAATAAGCTAGCGTAGACATACAATCGAACCTCAATAAGCTAGCTTAGACATAAAACTAAACTTCATAACAATAATGATAATAATAAAAAATAAATAACTCCAGACTATTCGCTTGTTACTCCATGACTTTGCTACAGAACTGGTTCGGTCCATGTCGGAAAAAGTGTGTGTGGTGAAAACTGCCCATCACCTCATTAAGCAAGGCCATTTGTTCATAGTCAAGTAGCTATAAAACACATTTAATGTAGGCAAAAAATTGAGTGGGGGGTACCAGGATCAATTGAACTTGTACAAATTACAGAACACTATACCTGTAGCTTCATATGAAAGATCGCTATCAGTGGCTTTCACTAACATGAGAATAAGTTGCGTTTCAATAGTTGTTAATCGCGCGGCAGCCAACCTTGTCATGATGTCCACTCATATACTATACGTGAGGCGCTCCACCAAATGTAGGCGCTTGTTGCAAGTGACGTATGGTGCTTGTGGGACAAAGCGCTGCTTATTCAGACTTCCGATTTTTCAAGTGAGCAAGTGAAGGTTGAGTACTAAACAAGTATTCAACGTGCACTTTCTCACTTGAAAGATCGGCAGTCCGGATAAGCCGCGCTTTGTCTCACAAGCACCATACGCCACTTGCGACAAGTGCCTACATTCAGTGGAGCGCCTCACATATATACTGTATACACAGTCACTTGTGTCACATTTCCAAGTCTTTTCTCTATAGACAGATATGTTATCTATGATGCTAATAACTCACTCACTCACTCAATCGTTTGCCGAATCAATTAATCCTTTGAGGATCATGGAGAGGCTGAAAACCATCTCAGCTGACACTGAGATAAGTTGTACACTTGGAACAGCTCGCCAGACCATTGCAAGGCCAGCATATACACAACAATTCATGCTCACATCTCGGCTCAGTTTGGAGCAGACAATTAGTGTAAGGTGCACGGTGTTGGCCTGTGGGAGGAAGCTCGCATACACAAAGGAAACCCAAACAAGCATGGAAAGAACATGCATGCTCTAGACAGAAATTACACTCCACCCCAGGGGCTTCTTTCTGTGAGGCAGACATGCTAACCTCTACCCATTCGTGCCGCCAACGCTCATAATAACTGTATGCAAATAACATGCTAATAAGTGATTTAGTACTGAGGAGTTGAAAGCTATTTCCACCGTTAATGGCATTGGGCAGTCTGCTTGGCTCACTGTCTAAAATTGATTTGGCCTTCAATGTAACCCTTGTGTAAACAGCACCCAGGCAGCCTATTAACCCCAGAGCTGATTTGCTGATATTTCGCCCATTGTTAAAATGGCAGCCGGGTCGCCTGGTGGATGCTCCCATTCAATTTTGTCCATTCTCATAGCTCCTCTTAACACCTTTTCCCCAGATAGTGTTGACGTACTCAGTGCTTTAGGAATTGATAGAGTTGTCCAAGTCTATTTAAGTGATGGATTAGCTAGTGGTCAAACAAGGATTTGTTTTCTCTAACAGGAGAGCTGGTTCTGTACTAAAGTAAAGGCAAAGATACTCACCTGATTAAACTTTCCGCCTACATTTGGATTAAAGCTTCAACATTTTCACTAATTTCAAAAGAAAAAAAAAAAACGCAAGTCATTTAGGAAATTGGGTTTTTGGTGGAAAATTACAGGATTACATGGTGGCATAGTGATTGACACATCTTTGTCACAACAAGAGGGCCCTGGGTCCCGGGCTTGGCAAGGGTGTTTTTGTGTGGGGTTTGCTGTTTCTCCTCATGACTTTGTGGGCTTCCTTTGGGTATTTTGGTTTTGTCCTACAGTCCAAAGACATGCACATGAGGCAAATTGGCTGTCCCGAACTGCAATGCGTCGGCCATGTGATGGCCTGGCGATCAGTTCATGGTGGCTCCAGCTGCTCTGCAACCCTAGTAAGAGTAAACAGTTTGGCAAATAAATGAATCTTAAATTAGTGATTTTTCCATCAAAGAAATACCAAGGAGCATCGAAAAAAAACAAAACAACAACACACAAATAAATAATTAGCTACAGCTAACTAACAATAGGGTGGCAGTGGTGGCCTGGTGGTAAAGGCCGCTGGATTGCTGATCCTAAGGTTGGGGGGTTCGAGTCCCACTCTCCTCATGGTTGTCACTGTCCCCCCAGTGCAGCTAACTGGGTTATCAAAGGCCGGCCATGTCTCTCACGGTTTATGGTGAGGTTCATGTAAAAGAACCATTGCTGACTTTTGTAAAGAGTAGCTGCAAAGCCGTCAGCGTGTTCCTGCCCCTTGCTAAAGGGTTGTGTCAGGAAGGGCATCCAGAATGCACATCAGGGTAACTAGCTGACCTTAGGTGTAAGTGTAAATAGTTGTATGTTTGTTGGCCCTGCTATGGGCTGTTCATCGTGTACCCGGCTTTTGCACAGTGTTGGCAGAGATAGGATCCAGCCTCCAGGTGGCCCTAATAGGAGCAAGCAATTCGGCAAATAAGTCAGTGATGAGTGAGAACATAACAACAGCTTTGCACCTAATGCATGTTAAGAACATAATTAGGTAGACAGGAAAGTACACTTTGCTACCTAGAAAAGATAAAGAAAAGGTGAAGGTGAGCAAATAATATAAATAAAGAATAATAAAATGCTAATTATCAGCATTAAATAATTATTAACCAATATTTAGTAAGTCAGATTGTGACATGCTTTCTGCACTGTTCCAGCAGAGTAACCATCAGGTATCTGGCTGTGCCAAGAATTGAATTGAAACCCACTGGCAACATTAAAACAGGCATCTGGTCTTGGTTTCCTTGACGACTGTTAATCTAAAGCATTGACATCATATTATCTGGGGTATACTTACTGCTGCCAGCCGCAAATGTCCATAACTGCCCTATTACACCCCAATCTGGACAACATAAGGTAATGGGGCAAAAATGATTCCTGCATTAAGCAATACGGATATTTACAGTCAGTGGAAAGCATCAGACTGTCTAAGGCCAAAATCATACGGAAACCTACTGTACAGACAGAAAATCCATTTTAATCACATTTCTTTTCTATATTTAATTAAATATGAGGGTCACACGGGGCCCCTAAGAACGAGTAGGATGGTGTGGACATTCTGGTTCTCGTAGTTCCTCAGCCTCAGCTACATCACTCCAGTTCATCATGAGCTCATGTAGGAATATTTTGCTTTTAATAGCTCACGCATATTGTTGTTATTTCCTATGGACCTGCGTGTGTTGATTGCAAACCTTCTACAGGCAGAGTTCCTTATTAAGTGTCTTGCGAGATGTGTTTACCTCTTAAGTTATGCATAGACAAATTTTAGTGTCCTTGACAACCGTCGCACTTTTGGTGTAAACCTGTTCACCTTTTTAAAAGCTTTATGAAATAAATATAGGTATACCTTTATTTAAGTGGTTTAAAGTTAAATTGTTCTTGGTTATACATCAGTTTTCAAAAAATATGCAGAACAATTAAAAAAAAAGTTTACGTTATTATAATCATATATTATATTATCTATATTTAATATATTATTTATATATATATATATATATATATACACACACACACACACATATATATATATATATATATATATATATATATATATAGGGCAGTGGTGGTCTAGTGGTATAGGGCGCTGCATCGCTGATCCAAAGGTTGGGGGTTCGAGTCCCACTCTCCACAAGGTTGTCACTGTCCCTCCCAGTGCGGCTAACTGGGTTATCAAAGGCGGGCCATGTCTGTCACTGTCTATGGTGAGAGGTTCATGTAAAAGAACCATTGCTGACTTTCGTAAAGAGTTGCTGCAAAGTCGTCAGCGTGTTTCTGTCCCTTGCTAAAAGGGTTGTGACAGGAAGGGCATCCGACGTAAAAACCTCTGCCAAATCAAACGTGCGAATCAGATGATTCGCTGTGGCGACTCCTGAGTAAAAGGGAAAAAGCCGAAAGGAAGACAGACACATATATATATATATTTTTTTTGTTTTTGTTTTTGTTTTTCGAATTAAGTTTTCTCTCCTGGAACAAATTAACGATGTAAGAGCCGATGTATACCTGCAAATAACTAAACAACTGTTATCGCTTTATAATGTCATAGTGTGGGCATATCCCTACTGCCTCAGTGTTCATAATAGACACAGAATAAATGTCACTTTATGCTCTACTTCAACCCAGATGAAGCCTTATTTCTACCCAGTGATGTTCGAGGTAGATATGTTTTTTAGTTCTAGATGAAAACGGACCGATCCTTGCAGTAAAAGTCAGCAGTTCTTCATATGTGATTGAATGCTTGAGTTCACCAAAGCAGACCTCAGGGATCAGGAGGGAATATGAACTGAAAAGGTCAGCGCTTTTCCATTCAGCATTCAACCTGTGTGTACAGGAGACCGTCGAAAGACTTTCTAGCAAGCCATCAGGTCTATTACAAACTGAGAGCTAAGCATTTTTATTCTTGATGTCAAAACCTCAGTCGATAAAAAGTTTCAGGGTGGTACTCATTCAGTTTCATACACACCATTACTCATATCTCGGTATTATAGTTTGGGGTATATGGGGAGAGACTGAGCATGTTCGCTGTTATTTGTGTTAAGGTTCTTACAACTGTTTTGTTTGGGCTTCCATTTAAGCTTCATCTCTGTCATAGGTTCGGTTTCTTCATTCATCACTGGTCCTTCCCTTCTGCCAAATAATGAATAAAATGAAACGAGGCATGTTCAAGGGAACACGGGGATTTCTTGGATTTATCAGGGGATAAAAGAACAAAACATTACTGTACTTTTAAAGTATTTTCTCATTTCAGATTAGTGCAAAACTAGCAAATTATTGGTAGTCTTCATATTTATGTATCACTTACAATATCCACCCATCAGTGACCTTGAGATTGACATTTGAGGTCAAGTAAAAGTTATGAATAATTTTCATTCATTTGTTTATTTTCTGAACCACTTAATTCTAAATAGGTCCACAGGGAGGCTAGTTCCCATCACAGCCAACTCTGGGTTAGGGCAGGGTACACCTTGGACAGCTCGCCAGGCGATCGCAGGGCCGACACTCACACAACACACTCATCCCTAGGGGTGATCTGGAACAGCCAATTAACCTTCTGTGCATGTTTTTGAACTGTGGGAGAAAACCCGAGTAACCGGAGGAAACCCATACAAGCATGGGGAGAATATGCAAACTCCACACAGAAACACTCAGGCTTGGAATCAAACTCAGGACCTTCTCACTGTGAGGTATATGAGTGCAGTAGGCCCTCGATATTCGCCGGGGTTCGGTTCCGACCCCTCCCGCGAATGCAGATAATCTGCGAGTTCTGCACCTGGAAGTAAAACCCGATGTATCATATTACATGCACGAATGATCAACCAGAAGTAAAATACTATGTATCGATTACATGCACTAAAATATGCTCCTTAAACACATTCTATAGACAGTCTTACTCATTAATACTGTATTAGTGTAGTAAAATATAGTCATGATTAAGAACATCCTTTTTTTCCTTTTTGTACTGTGATATTTATTAATAAAATATATACAGCATTATACAGCATACTTTATATACTATATACACACACACACACACACACACACACACACACACACACACACACACACACACACATACAGTATGTTATGTTTTAATTTTGTATGTATAATATTATACAGTTAAGCTCTATGACGCCACTCAAACGCCGGCTAAGCGCTGTCTCTTCTGAAGAAATAAGACTCCCTCTGAAGTGCCTGAACTTGAATCAAGTAATCCCATTTACTCCCTATGAACACAAACTGCACACTCACCTCAATTAAAGCGCGTTTTTAAGTCCTTCCCCTTTGAATGTGAGGCGTTTGTTGCAGGTGACACATGGAGTTTGATCTTGTACACTTAAAAAATCAGAAGTCCAGATAAGCCGTGCTTCGTCTCACAAGCTCCGTTTGTCACCTGCAAAAACGTGTGAGTTAATTCTCTAGTGGAGAGATAAGCATGCTTGTGTTTATTGAGAGTAGATGAGAATGAAATTCAGGTGTGAGCCATGGGGCAGCTCAGCCATGCCCCTCAGCCGGAGCGGACAGTTAGAGTTCGAGAACACATCCGTCAAAATCAAAGTCCCCCCCAAAACACAGACCATAACAAAAAGAACATAAAATAACATGAAATATAATAAATTGGATAAACAAAACAAAACCATAAACTTGCTACACCACAGTACATAAAATCACACTCAAACATTCTAAACATTAACTTAGGTACTGTACTGGAATAATGATTGAAAAAGACTTTAATACTAGAGTGCTTTCAGATGATTATTTCTCTTCAGGCACTTCAGATGAAACTGTCGTTTCTTCAGGAGAACGTCTTATTTCTTCAGAAGAGACATCCAACGTCATTACCTTTTCTCGCGCTTAGCCTGAGA
>CM045731.1:19365000-19462500 GCA_024760905.1 Plotosus lineatus
GGCTTACACATTGGTATGTGTGAGTATAAATGGTTGTGTGTGTGTGTTGCTCTGTAAAGGATTTTCCAGCAATGCATGGTTTACCTCGTGTTTGTAGCTGAGACAGCCTCCAGCTTTTCCATGAGCCAAATAGGATTACATGGTTTGGGAAATTAATTAATGAATTAAATCAGAATTGATTTTTTTGTTGTTTAAATGAGCACAGTGTATTATGTTTGGATGAAGAACAAGTCATTGCAGCATATGAATATTATTCCATCTGTGAAACATAGAGGTGGTAGTGCCAAAATCTGGGCTTGTTGAGATGAATCGGAAGAGAAATATCAGGACATCTGTCCGTGAACTGAATCTCAAGGGCAGGTGGGACATGTAAGACAACAAACCGAAGGAAACAAACCACTAACCACTACCAAAGAACAGGTAAAACTCAAACAATGTGAATGTTTTAGAATATGTACTGACTCCGCATGATGGCCAGTGATACATAGGGCAGTAATAAAGCTCCTCTACCGCTGGTGCTGTTCTACCATCTTCCTTATTTCATATCGGTGCTGTGAGTCCACACATGTTTTTGGGTTTTCTTTTCGCTCTTCCCCTCTGCTGTGCAATGCAGGGGTGTAAGGTTCTTTCTCTTCCTCTTGACACGACCAATCCATTTCCACAACCATCTCATAATGACATGCTCTCCATTATTCACGACTGTAGTCTGGTTCTCTTTGGGAGTAACGAGGATGGATAGGATCAGGAATGAGTACATCAGAGGGACAGCACATATAAGAGGTTTTGGAGGCAAAGTCAGAGAGGCTAGATTGAGATGGTTTGGACATGTACAGAGGAGGGATAGTGAGTACAGTATATTGGTAGTAGGATGCTGAGGTTGGAACTTCCAGGCAGAAGGCCTAGAGGAAGACCAAAGAGAAGATTTATGGATGTGGTGAAGAAGGACATGAAGGTAGTTGGAGTAAGAGTAGAAGATGCAGACGATAGGGTGAGATGGAGGCAGATGATTCGTTGTGGCGATCCCTGAAGGGAACAGCCGAAAGGAAAAGAAGAAGAAGAGGAGTCTATCTCTCTCAGAAATGGTGTGTAGCCAGAATATCTGTGGTATCCTCCGAAGGATCTTAATGTGAAACGAAGACAGCCTGATCAGATATCATGCAGTCATCCACTAACACTCAGCTCTATACAAGAGACTGAGTAATAAACAGCTTCAGTATTGTTCCAGTTCAGCGTGGTTACTGTAATGGGATCAGTGCCATGTGAACTGGCCTTCAAAGGGAAACTTTTCCTGCTTGTCCTTGATGGAGTGTATATGGGAGACATTGAGTGGCTTCCCATAAGTCTACTGATCACTGCTGAGGAGACTGAAAGGAGGGTGATATCATCAGCATAAACAAGATCTTCAAGAGAAGATTCATCGGATGCTGGACCCACGCATGATCTTGTGGTATGTCGTACAATCCATTTTAATCACCTGGTTAAAAAGCAGCTTGGACATGACAGAAAAAGGTAAAGCCTGTTGGGTTTTTACACCCGAGCCTCGTAGCTCATCAGGCCGGTGCTTATCCCCAGTTTCCGTAGCATGAAGCGACTAGGAGTTCAACTCCCCCTGGATGGGACGCTAGTCCATCGCAGGTTACCTTCCCAGTATATTTTACTGGTACCCATTTATCCTGCTGGGTGAACAGAGGCACACTTGTGGTTGAGACCTTCCCCAGGGCTCTTAGCACAGTGAGGGTCTCAGTGGGATTCGAACTCACAACCTCCCGATCATAAGTGCAGCATCCTAACCACTATGCCACCGGCCCCACACAAGTCAAAGTCCTGTTCTTACCAGGGCGGGCTAATCTGATTTATTTAGCATGAAGAGACTGGGAGTTCACCTCCTCATGGATGGGATGCTAGCCCATCATAGGTCACAGTGGCAGTATTTCTACTAATGCCCGTTTACAGTATAACTGTATGGACAAATGCACACTTATAATTCACACCTTGTCTGGGGTTAAGAGTGCTGGGTGCAAGACACTCAATTTCTTCCATTTGAAGTTAGGTAAGTGATGCATTAATAGAGTTCTCTTTGTGCACAAAGACATTGTCATGAGAAACAGATTGAGTTCACCAAGTTTCATTCATTCATTTCCTGAACCGCTTAATCGTACTGTGGTCATAGGGAGGCTGGAGCCAATCTCAGCTGGTTCTGCAAAAATTTGTGCTGTACTCTGAATATCATCCCAATTTATCACAAAGACAACATACACAACCACTCACACCTCAACACAATATGGACCAGCCAACTAGATGTTTAAAAATTTCATTTTTGGACTGTGGAAGGAGACTGGTGCACCCAACAGAAACTCATTCAAGCATGGAAAGTACTTGCAAATTCCACATATAAACACTATTGTCTAGACTTGAACTTGAACCCAAGACCTTCTTGCTGAGATGCAGATATTCTCACCACAGCATACTGTGATCATCATCTTCTTTTCCTTTTGTTTTTTTTCCTTTTTTTTTTTTTTTTTTTCAGTGGTCGCCACAGCGAATCATCTGATTCACATATTTGATTTAGCACAGGTTTTTACGTCGGCTGCTCTTCCTGACACAACCCTTTAGCAAGGAATAGAAACACTCCAACAGCTTTGCAAGCTACTCTTTATGAAAGTCAGCAATGGTTCTTTTACATGCCTCACACCGTAGACAGTGAGGGACATGGCCGACCTTTGATAACCCAGTCAGCTGCACCGGGGAACCACAGCATACAGTCATATGTTACATAATTGAGTCCTTTGAACTTAGTAGCAACAGATTGGGAAGACAGCATGTGGATAATCAGGTGTCCACATATATATTTTTTTCTCATATGGAATTGTATAATCATATCATCATCATTCAATGCCAGCAAAATCCTAATGTACTCAAACTGTGATTTTTTTCATAATTTCTGGCTACCAGTAACAGCCTTAGAAACATCTAGTGAGTTTTCCCATAGTGTCACACATCCTTATGAATAAGGGATGAAATCCAAAGTACCTCATCAATCTTTTTTTTTTTTGTATTGCTGGTTATCTGAAATACAAAAAGATCAATTAAAATGACATATTACCACTAACCATGTAATCCATACCTCAAATTCAGAATATAGGTCCCTCCCAAGTTTAATATATCTCATCTCTTTGCCTGTGGCAGGTCCAGTATGATTGATTAATGGCATCTCACATGTCCTGATTCTTTCTTGCTACTTGTCCATCAGTGTCTCAAAAGGCAGGGTGGCAGGCATTTTTGGGTCTTTTTTTTTTGTTTGTTTTAGTAAAATCCTATGAAAACTCAGTCCATGTGTATCTCACATCTGAGACTCTGAATTGGTGCAGAGGAGATAAATGGTATGAATTTCAAAAAGATACAGTCGATATGTTTAATGCATACCTATTAATCAATAATATCATACAGTCATTCATTCATTTGTTTTATCTTTTATTTGGATTTTGGGGAGGCTGAAGCATATCTCAGCTGACTCTGGGTCAATGCCAGGATGAACAGCTCCCCAGATCGTTCTTGTGCTATACACGCAACTATTTACCCTCGCATTCACACCAGGGGCAGTTTGGAATGCTCAATTCGCCTAAAGTCTGGACTGGGGGAGGAAACCAGAGTACCCAGAGGAAACAATGCAAGCACATGGTCTCGCTGTTTAAACGAGAGCTTACCCTGGTTTCTTTTTGACTAAATGTTCAGCTCTTCCAGTATGCAATGCTAGCCAACAGCAGGTTGCCTTCCCTGTTACTCATTTATACTCCTGTGGTGAAGACCTCTTCTAAGACCTCGTCCAATGCTAACTACTCTGCTAACATGCTGCCCTCATGCACTCAAAAAAGCATTTGTTGAATGGTTAAGAGGCCAACATTATGGAGAAAATCTTCCATCATAGACTAACACCCAACCTTTAAAAATAACTCATAAATGGAATATTATTATTATTATTATTGTTATTATTAATTCATTCTTTTTCTGAACTGCTTAATCCTAATTATTGTCATGGGGAGGATGTTGCCCATCTCAGCTGAGTCTAGTTGAGGGCAGGATACACCCTGGACAGCTCACCAGGCCATCACTCCAACAACCATTCATACACTCACACATAGGGATGATTTGGAACAGCCAATTAACCTACTGTGGTGTATGTTTTTGGACTGCAGGAGGAAACCGGAGTAACTGGAGAAAACCCACGCAACGCACGGGGAGAACATGAAAACTACTCACAGAAACACCTGAGCTGGGAATTGAACCCAGGACCATCGTGCTCTGAGGTGGACGTGCTAACCACCACACCACCGTGCTGCCCTATTATTATTATTATTATTATTATTATTATTATTATTATATAATGAGTGGTTCTATATTCGTGAAGCGCTAACATAGCAGTTTAAATAAAACCTTCAATGCGGAGTCAGCATACAGGCGGCAATTCAGATCTTCGTATATTAAAATCTACGAACCTTGACGAATGCTTCAGTTTGCCCTTTCTTCGGGATGTTCACTAGGATTCAGTGCCCACACAAAAAATGAACATAAATTAAGATTAAGGGCTATGAACTCCCAAGCAATATTCAGGGATCAGAGACTACAAATACAACTGATTCAATCAAGGCATGCATTGTTAATGTCTCCTTGTCCGCCTGAACACCTTGAAAATCAATGTAAAAATTAATGAGAATACCAATAAATTCTTCAGTGTTGACGGTAAAAGAAGAAAAAAAAACCCCAGCATTATAAATTTTTATCCTGAAAAGAGATTATTCTAAGCATGAATAAAATACGAATACACAACATTTTCAAGTTTTTTCTAATTAATTCTTGCATTAGTGTGCTATACTGACAACCTGGAATGGGTTTCCTCTAGTACTCCGGTTTCCTTCAACAGTCCAGAGACATCTACATTAGGCTTATTATCTGTTTCAAATTTCCCCTAAATGTGAGTGTGAGAGGGGAATGTTTTTCTTTTTGTTTCTTTTGTTTTGTTTTTTTGTCTGTCTGTCTGTGTGTGTGTGTGTGTGTGCGTGTTGCCCAGTGATAATCTGGTGTTCAAGGTGTAACCCTGCCTTTGTGCAGTAGCAGTTGAAATAGGCACCAGACTCTACATGATTCTAGTAGGATTAAGCAGTTTGGCAAATGGATGAATGAATGAATAAATTAATAAACTTTTCAACATTTTGAATTATACAACCTGAGATTGAAAATGACTAATCACAGGACAGATCCACAAAGCTGGGCTTTTGGAAGTTACAAAATCTGCACAAGGCATGGGTAAGGTGTGATGGTATTAAATATAATGAAGGTCCAAATATTTATGGCCTTGGCAGAATGTGTTATGTTGGTCAGAGTCCCAACATTCTGTCCAAAGTTTTTAAAAGATAAATCTAAAATTTTTGTGATTTATCTCTTTAAAAATGTGGACATAAGGTTGACAAGAAACCAACAAATCTACATTGATGAAAATATAACCTTCGTGGCAGAGGTAATAAATAAATAAAAATAAAACTTATAATTGGAGACAAATCTCCAATACCCCAATAGACCAAAAAAGTCTTCGCATCCAAAACTTCACATGCCAAGACTTAGCAACCAAGAAGCCACGATAAGTGCTCAAGTTGATTCTACCACCACCACGCTTCACTGTAGGGATGCTGTTCTCCAGGTGATGGGAGCTGTTGTGACTCCAACAAATGTGACGTACCATGTCGCTCATCCAACTTCATAAGCCCAGTGTATTTTGTGGCATTCTAAATTTAATTATGGAAATCCTATTTAATACGTTTATAAGCTTATACAGCTGCAAAATCTCCCAAGATCAGGTTTATTTTAATTGTTAGGGAATTTATAGATACAACAGTGGGAAGAAATCCACACATTAATTTCACAGGCATAGTCTGTGCAAGTACTCTTGCATGTAAATAATATTGTTAGTGTACTTTTCCTCCTAATTTAATTTTACCTTTTGCATATACGAACTGTGTATAGTTGGAAAAAGGTTGAATTTATTCCCATTACAGAAGTTATGCAAGACAATGTACATCTCCAAAACCTCAGGAGGATAAACTGTTACAATAACATTTACCACAGGGGTCGAGGAATATGTATTCTACAGTTGATCAATATCTTTTTTAGAGCAAAACTGTTCTGATAAACAAATTAAGTCGAGATGGCTCATGAGCCATGCACACATTTTGGTGTCCACCAATCCCACACAAGGCACCTGGAAGACAAACCTGCGTATCAAATTCTGCAACCTGCATCAAAATCCAAGCAAGTATTCTCAAATTATCATCCAGAAACCAAACTGTAATGTTAAATAAATTAAGTCCAGTTGACTCATTAATTATACACGAATTTTGGTATGCGCCAATACCAGTTCCTGTAAGAGAAAACCCATGTACCAAATTAATCAAAATCCAAGCAAGTGTTCTCAAGTTATTGGCTGAAAACCAAACCGGTGTATTAAGTAAACAAAGTCCAGCTGGATCATTAATTAAGCATGGATTTTATCGCGCCACAATCCAAGGTGAGGTACCTGTAAGACAAACCTGAATACCAAATTTTATCAAAGTCCGTGGAAGCATTCCTAAATTATTATCCGGAAGCCAGAGTGTGACAGAGTGATGAACGGATGCCACCCATTCCAGTAGCTCCCGCCACAATGTTATGCAGGAGCTAACAAACTAATCAATATCACAGGAGCATTTTCCTTTCCATACTTGTTTTCTAAAGTTGTTTTGTTTAAAGCTATTGATTTCACTCTGAAACGTATGAAATACATGTAAAATATAAAAGATTTGATTTTCAGTTCAATATAGCTGCCTAGTCATAGTACTGTGAATATATGAATGCGCCACTGTGTTAGCCTTGTGAGCCACATTTAAATACACTATAGATCATTAACATGCTGGTGCAGGCAGCCAATTTAACCTGGGGATGTGCAATATTTTTCTTTAGTATATATATTATAGTACATTTCATGCTGTTTATATTATTCACAAACTTATCTCAGCATTACTCCTTTGTGATGGGTTCATAAATACACTACATTGTGCTAACAACAATAAAATGTACTTTTCAACTGATGAAGTGCTACTTTCACATACTCCAGCCTTTTGTTTTGCATTTTAATATGTATCTTAAGCACATGTAACAGGTTTTGGAGACAAAGTCAAAGAGGCTATATTAAGATGGTTTGGACATGTACAGAGGAGGGATAGTGAATATATTGGTAGTCGGATGCTGAGGTTGGAACTGCCAGGCAGAAGGCCTAGAGGAAGACCAAAGAGGAGCTTTATGGATGTGGTGAAGGAGGACATGAAGGTAGTTGGTGTAAGAGAAGAAGATGCAGATGATAGGGTGAGATGGAGGCAGATGATTTGCTGTGGCAACCCCTGAAGGGAACAGCCAAAAGGAAAAGAAGAAGAAGATCCTAATCATTTCTATGAATTCCTTGAGCTTGTCATCTTTTTCATGAAATACCACCAAAAAAAATCCAATACACTAAATTTTATGTATAAACAGGTATAAACAAGAATAAACCTGCAATTAGGTGAACTCCAAGAAAAATGATTCCACCATTATAATTGTTAGAAGTCCTACACATATGTTAAATACTCATTCATTTTCTGTAACCGCTTAATCCTAATTAGGGTCAGGGGCAGGCTGGCACCCATCTCAGCCGACTCCGGGCGAGGGTAGAGTACACCCTGAACAGCTCGCCAGGCCATCGCAAGGTGGAAACATGCTGACGACTTTGCAGCTACTCTTGTCGAAAGTCAGCAATGGTTCTTTTACATGAACCTCACAACATAGACAGTGAGAGACATAACTTGCCTTTGATAACCCAGTCCGCTGCCCCCAACCTTGGGATTAGTGATCCAGCACATTTACTACCATTCCACCACTGCCCATATGTCAAATACTTTAAACTGATATTCACCAAGAAGTAAAAAACAGCAATGGTTCACCTGCGGCATGATGCAGTTTAAACCATTTTGCTCCAGAGCCTCCTAAATGGACCTTAAGGGTGAGAACCTACAGAGATGGACACTTGAGAAGTTCCATATTACAAATATAAAAGACATTCCTTAGAGGAGAAGCTAGGCAACCTCCACAGACTAAAATCATTCAGTCTCTTTTTTCTGAACCTTTTAATCTCTAAAACCTCTGAGGGTTCCCTAGAGGCTGAAGGTTGCCAGACTATCGCAAGGCCTCCAGAGGATGAAATGAAAAACACTATAGAAGCTCCACATGAAGACACCCGAGAACTGTCAGAAGAGAAAACTAAGAAAACTAGAGAAGTGCAAGTGAAGGAACCTAGAAAATCTTAAAGGAGAACTTTAGAGAAGCATTACCCCCAGGAGGAGAAACTAGAAAAAACCCTCGGGAAGACCACTACAGGGACTCCACAGTGTGTAAACACAATAGACTTAATAGAGAAATCCCAGAGGAGAATTTCAAACAAATACCCAAATGAGGAACCTAAGGAACCACCTAGTGGGCGAACAGGATTTAATATTTAATAGACGGCAGCGCAGCAAGAAGATTCTGGGTTTGAGGTCTTTGCTCGTGTCTATCTAGAGCAGGAGTCGGCAACCCAAAATGTTCAAAGAGCCATGTTGGACTAAAAAAACTAAAAACAAATCCGTCTGGAGCCGCAAAAAAAAATAAAACCCTCAAATAAGCCTTGTATGAAGGCAACACAGGCTATAAGTGTATATTATCCGACTATCAAAATGACTAAGTAGGCTATAAATATATAATAAGCATTCATGATTAAATGTTTATTTTCCCTGCAGTGCATCCTGGAGAGAACGACACCACGTGACTACTCTGTTGTACGATATTTGTTGCTTTAAGTTTAACTTCCATTACTATATTAATGTATTATGTTTTGTTGCATTAATGAAATTATAGAAATTCAATAAAGAAATCAGAGTTTACATATCTGCACGACAGCACTGTCTGTTCAATGTCCATCACATCACATGACTCATCACAAGCAATTTAGTACAAAGACTGTTTCTCCCTCCTGCTGATTAGTTGCAGATGATGTGTACGCCTCTTTTTTTTCTCCTTCACGCACAAGTTATCAAAGTGATTGCTGAAATTGCGAAGTAATTTTTTTACTTGTGTTTTTAATGATTATTTAAGCCCTATGATGTCACTCAAACGCCCTGCATCTTATCTGGCTTCTGGTAAGGAGCCTAAGAGCTTTAGTTATTCATAAATATTATCAAAGTACAAAATACATTTTTTTTTTTTTTTACTTAATCATTACTACATTTTACTGCATTATTTTTATACTTCTAGATTAGCAACAACCGGAAGTTATTGGCATGGGATTCAAATTTAGCCAATGGCTGAGAGCTTCCCCCTCCCTCCCGCTGATTGGTTGCAGATGATGTGTACACATCTTTTTTTCCCCTCCTTCGCACATGTCATCAACGTGACTGCATGACGCCCTGCATCTTCTCTAGATTCAGGTAAGGAGCCTAAGCACTTTATGCATTAATAAACATTACTACATTATTTTAATGTCTCTTTCCTTCACTGTCTTTGCGGAGAGAGGCATGTCTTTAATTTTTTTGTATTATCTCTGTTTTGTTTTTGAAGTCTGAAAATAGGTGCTCTAATATTTTAATGAATGAATCCTTCATGTGATCACCATCTGTGCACCATCTCCACGCTTTATTATCTCTTGGGTTGCAAAGAAAATAGCAGCAGTAGTGGAGTTTGGAGATGCAATCCTCTTCTTAAATCTTTCTTTGCGCTCCTCGAATTTCTCCAGTAGTACTGTAATCGCACTTTTTCTCTCAATCCCAACTGGGTGGTCGGCTGCGAATTGAACATGCCTTCCCTGGAAATGTTTTTCCAAATGACTCTTTTGTTATTTGATAGCTTCTCATTACAAAGCAAACATGCAGGCAACCCATCCACATTGGAAATGAAAGCAGTTGATTCGGTCTATTCTTCCTTGAATCTGCTGTTCTCATCAACTATCTTTCTCTTTTTTCCTTTGGGATCCATGGCCCAGCAAACCCCCCCTCCCAGTTTAATTAAAACAGCAACCTATCTGGCAACGTGTCACGATGAAATGTGTGTCACAGACTATGACGCAAATCTTCGTTGACAAAAATGTTGAAATGTCGGACTAATATTTTTAAAACCCTGGAAAACGTTAATAATGTTTGTCATGCTTGTCCTCCTACAGAAACCATTAAAAAAAAACACACCTCTCCAGTTTTTTCCATTTTCATACATTTTTGAAAAAGCTCCAGGGAGCCACTTGGGTGGCGCTAAATAGCCACATGCGGCTCTCGAGCCGCGGATTGCCGAGCCGCGGATTGCCGACCCCTGATCCAGAGTGTAAATGTTGTCCCTGTGTTATTTTGGGTTTCATCTGGAAACTCTGGTTTCCTCCCACAGTCCAAATTCAAAAGCTCTTCCAAACAGCCAAATTGACCTTTCCAGAGTCTTTATTTGTCTTTCAACCCTTCAAATCTTCTTCATAAAAAAATCTTGTAGAACTCACGTAGGTATTTTAATGGAAGTCACATTACTTTAATGCAGGACAATCATAGTACAGTACTACTATAAGAAAATCATACAATTATGAGTGCACCAGGTGACCAAGAAGCCGTATGAAATTCATATGTACAGTGATACCTCTGCTCACGAACATAATTGGTTCCCAGAAAGTGTGTGTGAGGCGAAAAGTTCGTCTTCCGAACATTTATTTCCCATAAGAAACCATTAAAATGAGAATAATCCGTTCCCAGGTCCCCATAAAACATAATTTTCTACTAAATAAGCCTTAAAACTACACAAAAATATACCTTATTTTATGTATAATAAATGTGCTATTGTATTGTAATTAAAGAAATAAACTGTACTGTACAATAAAGTCGTTTTATTTACCTTTGTGATGGTAGTTGATGGCTTGATGGAATGGAGTGGGAGGAGGAGGGAGGGAGGGACTTACTGTTTGGAAGGAGAGTTTGGAAACGCCTACTGTTTGGAAACACCCTTAGCCACACATGCACCCTTAATAGCTTCCTTGTTCTTAAGGATGGGAGCAATGGTAGACTTAGCGTACTGGTACTGGGACGCTGAGTCACACAAACGCACACCTCGTTCGTGTTTTTCAATGATCTCCGCCTGTGGTGGGGTCTTTTTCGGTCCCATAATAGCAAAAGTACACTCAATATGGTCCAAAATGTCTATCAAACACAAACCACGTCCGCACTCAAAGAAAGGGGTGATTTAACTGGGACGCCGTGAGCGTGCGTCAGCTTCTCGTGGCCGCCACCGTGGCGCTGTTCGACCGCGTGGTTTGGTTCGTCCGCCGAAAACTAGTTCGTCAGCAGAGACTATATGCTCGCAAATTTAATGTTCTTGAGGTGAAAAGTTCGTGAGCTTAAGTGTTCAGCGGAGGTTTTACTGTATATCGTAACACAGCCATGGAACGTTGTAGGGTATTCCACAACAGACCAAGGAAATGGCCTTACCAGAGACTAAAATGACCCGAACCGGTGTCATTAGGCATCACACTACAGGTGAGTTTCATACAACACATCCACATCTGTACTCAAAATTTGCCCTACAATTCTTTTGTTGACCTGCTGTATTTTATATCTGCTGTGTGATGTATGTGACAGGGGCGTAACTAACTAAAGAAGTTCCAAACATTAAAAATCCCAAATCAAGGCTCTGCAGTGGTCCGTGGGAAAGAACCAAGGGAATTGGGTACAATGGGACAATAATCAATAATTTGAGGCAGTGAAGTTGTTATACACACTCTCTGCATATTGCATCACATGGAGAAGCTACAAGAAATCTTTCGGCTAAAGCCAGCCTCATGAAATCTTATTCAATATACCACAATGAATTATTCACAACAACCTGTGAGTGTTAAACTCAAACATCGCTGGCCGTGTTCTAATATAATGACCCAGCGGGATATTTGTCTGCAGGACAGCAGAAATATAGAACACCTTGCCTAACTTTTTCCACAACTGCCTTACAGGCCTTGAAGGGTGTAGACGTTGAACTGGTGAGATCAGAGTATCCATGAGAACCTGAGAATCAATTGTCATCTAAATAGACCAGCACTTATTTCTTCAAGGTACTGGATTAGCATATGAGTGTAAACAAATGTTTTAGATCCAGGTAAATAGTCAAACATAAAGTCTTTTGAGAAAATAATGGTTTGTGGTATAATTCTGGGGTGGCATGGTGGGATAATGGGTAACACATCTGCCTCACAGCAAGAACGTTCTGTATTCGAGTCCCGGGCTCAGCAAGGATTATTTGTGTGTGGAGTTTGCATGTTATCTGTGTGCTTGCGTGAGTTTAGCAAATAGGTGCTGGGTTAAAAATCCTGAGCTCTGTGAGGGCATTCCTGGGTGGAGTTTGCATGTTCTCCAGTGCTTGTGTGGGTTATCTCTGGGTATTTTCTTTCACATCTTAGGGAAAAGGTGTTTGGTTTAATTCCCGAGCTCGGTGAGGGTGTTTCTGTGTAGAGTTTACATGCTTTCCCTTTGTTTGCATAGGTTTCCTGCAGGTACACTTCAGTTTCTTCCACCAGTCAACAACAAGGTGCTTAGTTTGAGTCCTGGACTCGGTGAGGGTATTTCTGTGTGGAGTTTGCATGTTCTCCAGATGCTTGTGAGGGATTCCCCAGGTACTCAGATGCTAGATACATTTTCCTCCTTCAACTCAATAGAAGCAAATCCTACTCAATAATCTGCCACACTTCTGATCCTATCTACTAGGGCTGTCCATCTCAGCTGACGCTGAAGGTGGAGTACACCTTGAATGTTATGCCAGACCATTTTAGGGCCACCACACACACACACACACACACACACACACACACACACACACACCCTGGAGCAGTCTGGAACAGCAAATTAACATCATGCGCATGTCTTTGGACGGTAAGAGGAGACCAGAGTACCCAGAGGAAACCTTCATATGCTCAAGGAGGACATATAAGCTCCAGACAGAAATGCAATGGCCAAGTCCTGGACTTGAACCCAGAACATTCTGGCTGTCAGGCCGGACATACTAACCATTACGAAACCATGCCATCATCATCATCATCATCTTCTTCCGCTTAGTCCAGGGTCGGGTTGCGAGGGCAGCAACCTTAGCAAAGAGGTCCAGACGTCCCTCTCCCGAGCCATTTCCTCCAACTCTCCCGGGGGGACACCGAGGCAGTCCCAGACAAGCCGAGAGACATAGTCCCTCCAGCGTGTTCTAGGTCGACCCCGGGGTCTCTTCCCGGTTGGACATGCCCGAAACACCACACCAGGGAGGCGTCCGGGGGGCATTCTGACCAGATGCCCGAGCCACCTCAACTGGAAAAACCATGCCGATTTTTTAAAAAATTACAATTTAAAACGATAAGAATCTTATAATAATATAATATATACTGTAATAATAATAATTTGTTATTGTAAATTAATTTTGTGCCGCAAGTTATTTATTTTCATAAATGGTTTTATTTTGTAATTCCTAAATACATTTAAAAGTAGGCATTTGGCTGATGTTTAACTAGGTATAAATTTGATATATCATCTACATTTTAGTCTTTTTTTAAATTTTTTTTTAACACACCCCTACTGGGGAATTGAGTCATATTTACTGAGGACAGTATGATTTTCCTATTTCAAATGTTAAGCACCCGGAAAAAAAAAAAACAACCTGGAGCATTGAACAGTTGGTAATGCCACTAATTAACAAAACAACATCTGACTCATAAAAGGCAATAAAATATAACACCGTTCTCTTTCTTTTTTTATCGGATTGTGTTTTTTCTGCCACATATGCGACATGTCTTTGATGACATCCTTGAGAATAAGGGTATCGTACTTCTGAGTTCTAGGTACTCTGGACATCAGAACAGCGGCAGACAAGGGTGTGGAATTCTGTACAATGTCTGTAGTTCTTTAAAAGCCACATCCTCTCTATAAAAAGCTTATTGATTATTTGAGGAAATATTTCAAAATGTGTCGTCATAGTTTGACAATGTACCCCATGCTTGAGTGGGTTTCCTCCAGGTTGTCCGGTTTCCTCCCACAGTCCGAAGACATGCACATTATTCTAACTGGCTGTTCCACTTTGCCCCTTGGTGGGAGTTTGAATGTGTTTGGTTGTGTGTGTTGTATGGTTTGGCCAGCTGTTCTGGGAGTACTCCACCTTTGTCCAGTGTGGGTTGATATAGTGTTTAGCCTCATTGTGACCCCTGTAGAATTAAATGGTTTGGCTGTTTGTTGATATGTATGTTCCTTGCACAAAATATAATAATATAAAATTAAATTAGAGAAAGATATTGCAGGGATCCCTCCTACTTCGCGCTTCAATTCATGCGGCTTCAGTGCATCATGTTTTTTTTTTTTAATATTCATAAAATATAGAAATTAAGGAAGAATAGGGGGGAAAGTTAAGAAAAATACCACAAAACAAGGCCAATAATGCAAAAAAAAAAAAATACTTACATTTTTATGTGAGGTGCGCATCTCCGTGTGTGTATTTATATATTTTATTTACATCATATGTATTATTTTTGAATGTTTATTTGTTACTATAAGCATTTATAGCATTGAGTATGTATTTGTTTATATTATACACACATATACATGTACGTATATGTCAGTCGGGGGGGGGGGGTTGATCCTACTTCGTGGAATTCGGAGGTCGCTGGGGGATCTCGGTCCAAATTAACCGGGAAAAGTGAGGGATCCCTGTATATTCCTTATTGACATTTTTTACACTTTACCTATTTGGTCACTTGCTTGAATTCAAGTCAAAAAAACTTTAGTCCAATCCCTAGTACCTCAACAACAAAAAATGCATCCATCCATTTTCTAAGCTGCTTGATCCTAATAAAGTCATGGGGAGGTTGGCACCCATCTCAGCTGACTGTAGCCAAAGGCAGGGTAAACACTAAAAAGCTCGTCATGCCATCGCAGGGTCAACACACACACACACACACACACACACACACACACACACACAAAACCATTTACACTCACACTTTGGAACAGCCAATTGGCCTACTGTGCATATTTTGGGTCTGGCTGGAGGGGGGGCAGAAATACCGGAAGGAGACCCACACAAGCACAGGAGGGGATGTAAACTCCATACAGAAACACCCGGGCCTGGGAATCAAACTGGGACCTTTCTGCTGTGATGCGAACCACAGCACCATCGTGCCGCCCCAACTCAAAACGTAGCTATGGATTATATCCTCAAATAAATTTCACGTGTATTCCATCAGAGGAAAGTTCAGGAAGGAAAAAGCTCAGCGTCATTATGGATGAACAGCAGAAGATTAGAAAACCCATTGACATCAGAGCAATGATCTCCTGAAGTGCTGTATTACTGAGGCCTTAACGTAAACACATGATGACTTCACAGCTCTGGAGGAATATCGGTTCACTATGTGGGTATATTTGAGATTAATTAATCAGACATTCATGTTACATGGGCTTCATCAACGGGTCCATTCCTGAGCGGAAAGTATGATCAAAGCCCTGACTGTGAAGTCTTTTTTTTTTTTTCAGCTGCCCTCAATATACTGACTTTTAAGCCAGGTAGGCAGACGACTTTCTAGATTTAGGCAGCCAAAGTACTGAATAATTTAACTATACCTCAAGCCGAGCCAGATATGTGAACTCTAATGTGAATGTAGAATGTGAATGTAATAAAAAATGCATGGCGGTAAATTATCTAAACTATTTCAACACTTCCCCAAAGCAAAACTGTCTGGCTTTAGCATATGTCAACGTGCTTGGTCTTTGATCACCTTATTTCCATGGTATATTATTTTAGGGCTGTGGAGTGGTGTTGTGATTAGCATCTCCTACTAACAGCAAAAAAGTTCTGGGTTCAAGTCCTGGGTTTGGTGAAGGGTCCTCCCTGTGCTTTTGTTGGCTTCTCGGGGTACTCCGGTTTCATCCCACAGTCTAAAGACACACACATTAAGAAAAACTAGCTGTTTCAAATTGTCCCATAGTTGTGAATATTGAATGGCTGTATAATATCTGTTGCCCTGCAATGGTCTGGGGAAGTGTTCAGGGTGTATCTGGCCTTTCCCAGCCTCCCCCTGACCCTAGTAGGATTAAGCAGTTCGGCAAATGAGTGAGTATAGTATTTTATTAAATGTGTTCCGCCCTGCGGAGGCCTGGCGAGTTGTCCAGAGTGTACTCTGCTCTGGACAGTCAGGGGTTAGGTGCCTTGCTTTAGGGCACCTCAGCCATGAATGTAGACAAAGTGAAGGTGCAGCTCACCCTCCCACTACCACATTTTTTTCCCTACTGGTTCGGGAATCGAACCAACAACGTTTCAGTCCCAAAGCTGGTTCTCAAACTGTTAGACCATGGCTACCTACTTTGATTGATAGATTGGGGAGACAGAGAGAAATGAAAATTTGCAAAAATTTGTGTTTGTCCCTTTGAAAAGAAAACCAGACTCTTAGATGCAACAAATCCCCAACACCGTCCACCCCATCTAAAATAAGGAGTATGTGATGAAAAGGCTTTTTGCACCATTCAAAAATAATGCAAGGTTAAAAAAAAAAAAAAAACGAACCAGAAAGAAAAATTTCTCCCACAGGAACAGCCACTGAGCCATCCAGCCAGGACACAAGTGAAGAGGACAAAAATGGCCTTGATCGCAATCTCACTCTCACCCACATTTCACCAAGAGAACATTATGATGCCAAAAAGAGTTCTCACACTACAGTACATCATATCTTTTTAGCGTCAGTCACTACAACAGCAACCACGCTATCTACAGTTTCCAGATGTAAATAGCTCCAGATATTACCATATAACTGTGGAAAAAGATGATGGATGAAGATAATGAAGCTGTGAAAGTACCTGAGGACACTACTCCTGTGCTATCTAAAGTGAGGCGCACTCACTCAGGCAAATCATTTACTGAACCATTTCACACTACTCCAGCTAACACTGAGAATATGTAGGGGGCACCTTAAACAGTTTGGCAGAGCAGATCGTTGCAGGGCAACACACACTCACGCGTAGTACGATGCTTGCAGAATGTGGTAGGAAACCCTTACAAGCATGTTGAAAAATGCAAATTCCACACAGAAACACTCTCACCAAGCTCAGGATTCAAACATAGGGTCATTTTACCAAGCGTTGAACGTGCTAACCACTATGTCACCGTGATTCTCTCGTTTACATGCAGGATACTGGACAACTAATGCACTGAAATAGCAAGTGTCCCCCCCACCAAGTTTAATCATAGCCAGTTCCCAGGGGCAGTGATGGTCTAGTGGATAGGGCGTAGGATCGCTGATCCTAAGGTTGGGGATTCGAGTCCCCACAAGGTTGTCACTGTCCCCCCCAGTGCAGCTAACTGGGTTATCAAATGCGGGCCATGTCTCTCACTGTCTATGGTGAGAGGCATGTAAAAGAACCATTGCTGACTTTCGTAAAGAGTAGCTGCAAAGCCGTCAGCGTGTTTATGTCCCTTGCTAAAAGGGTTGTGACAGGAAGGGCATCCGATGTAAAAACCTCTGCCAAATCAAATGTGCGAATCAGACGATTCGCTGTGGCGACTCCCAAGAAAGGGAAAAAGCCGAAAGGAGAAGAAGAATCATAGGCAGTTCCTACCCATCACGAAGTCTAACAAACGATTACTCGCAAATCAGTAGCAAAATTGTCACGGCACACAATATATGTATAACGCTTGTTCATGTAGAGTCAGAAAAAGCATCTTGAGGTGGATTTAAAAAAAAATTAAAAATCAGAAAAAATTCAATTCTCATCAGTCACTTTTCTATTGCACCGCTAATGTGACCTTATGGACTTGCTGTGATGATGAGCTTTGACTTTCCATAAAATTATTTTCCAGGACTCAGATAGGGTACCAGATTGACCATGTCCGAATAAAATACCTTCGGTAATTTTGTCAGGAAATTGTTCACAAACATGCAGGAAACGAAATTAACAAACAAATACCCCCTGATTATTACAATACCTCTGCTGGAGGTCCATAGCACCTCCCAGCAGAGGTAATTCATCCCTCTCAGTCTGAGTTTTGGCATTGCCAGAAATCATGACTAAACACTGAAAAAAAAAAAAAAAAAAAAAATCCTAAAAACAAAACAAACCCCCCCCCCCCCCCATTTTTTATTTATGACCTAATACAACAAACAGAAGTCAGAAACAAAGAGAGAGTTTATATTTTAGAGAATCACTCACCTGAATGACCTCATCAAAAAGTGAAAGCTGACTTGACAGGCTCATTAGAGCTCATTATTACCTTCTATAAAGGCTTTTCTTTTTTGTGATCTTTTTTATTTTGCTTGGCCAAATTCAATGCAGGATGATACATAAGGATTAGATCAACCAAGGAAACAGCAGGTTTTCAGTAGATATATTTTAGTGCTATGGATAGTGCCCAAACTCTCCCTCCCTCCATCCCCATCTCTCTCTCTCTCACAGTGTATATACTGTACGTATGTGTATGTATGTATGTGTGTGTGTGTGTGTGTGTATATATATATATATATATATATATATATATATATATATATAAAATGTTGTTCTTCTTTTCCTTTCAGCTGTTCCCTTCAGGGGTCGCCACAGCGAATCATCTGCCTCCATCTCACCCTATCCTCTGCATCTTCTTCTCTTACACCAACTGCCTTCATGTCCTTCCTCACCACATCCATAAATCTCCTCTTTGGTCTTCCTCTTGGCCTTCTGCCAGGTAGTTCCAACCTCAACATCCTACTACCATTATACTCACTATCTCTCCTCTGGACATGTCCAAATCATCTCAATCTAATCTCTATGACTTTGTCTCCAAAACCTCTTACATGTGCTGTCCCTCTGATGTACTCATGTCTGATCCTATCCATCCTCGTTACTCCCAAAGAGAACCTCAACATTTTCATCTCTGCTACCTCCAGCTCTGCCTCTTGTTTTTTCCCCAGGGCCACTGTTTCTAAACCATACAACATTGCTGCCTCAACACCGTCTTGTGTCATACCGACAGCACACCTCACCACTGTCTTAGATCTCTCATACATGTCCTGCACCACTCTAACATACTTCTCTGCCACTCCAGACTTCCTCGTGCAATACCACAGTTCTTCTCTCGGCACCCTGTCATGTGCTTTCTCCAGATCCACAAAGGCAAAATGCAGCTTCCTCTGACCTTCTCTGTACTCCTCTACTAACATCCTCAAAGCAAACACTGCATCTGTGGTGCTCTTTCTTGGTATAAACCCAAACTGTTGTTCACAAATGCTGACCTCTGCCCTTAGTCTAGCTTCCACTGTTCTTTCCCATAACTTGATCATTTGGCTCATCAACTTTATCCCTCTGTAGTTGCCGCAACTCTGCACGTCTCCCTTGTTCTTAAAAATGGGCACCAGCACACTTCTCCTCCATTTCTCCGGCATATGCTCACTCTCTAAGACCTTGTTGAATGTTCTTGTCAAAAAATCTACTGCTACCTCTCCTAGACACTTCCATACCTCCACCGGTATGTCATCAGGACCAACTGCCTTTCCACTTTTCATCCTCCTCACTTCACCCTTACTAATCTTTGTTACTTCCTGGTCCTCAACAGTCACCTCTTATACTCTTTTTTTCTCTCTCATTTTCCTCATTCATGAGCTCTCCAAAGTAATCTTTCCATCTTCCCAGCACACTTCTGTCATCAGTCAATACATTTCCCTCTCTGTCCTTTATCACTCTAACTTGCTGCACATCCTTCCCATCTCTATTTCTCTGCTGTGACAACCTGTATAAATCATTTTCTCCTTCCTCACTGTCCAACCTAGCATACAAGTCATCATACGCCCTGTTTGGCCTTTGACATCACTACCTATGGCTTACGCTGCGTCTCCCTGTACTCCTGTTTACGCTCTTCGGTCCTCTCACTGACCCATTTCTTCTTAGCTAACCTCTTCCTTTGTACACACTCCTGCACTTCCTCATTTCACCACCAAGTCTCCTTATCTACTGTCCTTCCAGAGGACACACCAAGTACTCTCCTACCTGTCTCCCTGATCACATTAGCTGTAGTTGTCCAGTTATGTGGATGCACTTCCTGACCACCCAAAGCCTGTTTCAACTCCTCCTTGAAGACAACGTAACACTTTTCCTTTTTAAGCTTCCACCACTTCGTCTTCTGCTCTGCCTTTGCCTTCACCTTCCTCACCATCAGCATCATCCTGCACACCACCATCCTATGCTGTTTGGCAACACTCTCACCCACTACTATTTTGTAGTCACTGACTTCCTTCAAATTACATTGCCTACATCGCAATGTAGTCTACCTGTGTGCTCCTACCTCCGCTTTTATAAGTCACCCTATGCTCCTGTCTCTTTTGGAAGAAAGTATTCACCACAGCCAATTACATCCTTTTTGCAAAATCTATCAACATCTGTCCCTCTATGTTCCTGTCCTGGATGCCAAACCTGCCCATCACTTCCTTGTCCCCTCTATTGCCTGCACCAACATGTCCATTATATATAATTGTTTGTTAAGCATAAGATATTTAAACCTACTTTTAAGGGGACGACCAGTTCGAGAATTAAACTTAAAGGATGTTGAACAATGGAAATTACCTTCTACTGAAAAAGGTTTCAAATTTATGACTTAAGAGAGCCATGCTTAATTTCAACTCAAGAACACTTTTGAAGAAATAAGTTGGTTCTCTGTGGTCCACAGGCAGTAAATCCTTTATTAGGTTCACTGTCTTCTTGTTTGTGCTTTACTCATTTAATCTGAAATAGGTCATTTTAATTTGAAATTAGTCACGTGTATCATGCAAGAATCACATGGCTCATAAATACAATTCTATATTGATCCATGAAAAACAACAAGCTCTTTAATGTTACCATAATAAATGCAGCTTATCCTTATGATGTTTAAAAAAAAAACAAAAAAACATTGCAGTTTTAAATGATGAATAGAGATTCAAGATTTTTCATGAGAAAAATATTTTATGAGACTCAACCTTGAGCTACTGGACTCAAGGAATGGGTCCTTTACAAGGTCATTGTCCAGTGCAGCCAACAAGCCCTTGAGGAAAGAGCAAGCCAGCCTCTGGCGCTGCAGGATTTGTATTGACCTGGTCTTCGTCATACAAAACATTATTAAGCAATGCTAGAATGGAAAAGGGGTAATGACAGCTTTAAACTCTCTGTAAATTCTATACAGTATGGAAAAGCATCAACAATGTTCAATTAGAAAATCTCTGTCAGATCCTGAGATTTTAGAAAATATTTCCCAAAATAGTGAATCTCAGTTACCAAGTGAATTCAACTGTCAGGAAAGGGTTTATGATGTCTACAGTCTGGTTTTTAACCTTGTGATCATGTTGATGAGAATAAAAGACAAAGAGAGGCCTTTGTTTGACCATCTTCTCCACTCCTGGGGATATGGTCCTTTCTGAGAACACAAGCACATCCTAGGCAAAAAATATGTGCCAAAGGGGAACAACTTTGTCTGCAAATTGACCAGAAAGACAGTGAATTTATGATGCTAAATATATACACCCTAACTTGTGCAAGCATAAATTTTCCAAGAATAGTCCAATTTACATACCTGGGCAGCATTGTTTGGCAAGACAGCATTGAAAGATGTCATCAAAAGCAAACCATGCAAAGCTGATGAACAACATATGGTTATTGTCCAGGTACAGCCTTGACACCAAGCTCAAGCTTTACAGAAATCTACATCTGTCAACCTGTAAGCATGTTTAGGTCAGAGTGCTGGCATATGACCAGATGTGATGCTGTCAACCCGTTATCATGTCACACCACTTTCCTCAAAGAGATCAGATGCGAGTTCTGGCCCCAAAGGATCTCCAGCAATTATCTTGTTTTTGAAGACACTCAGCACAAGGAGAAGGTGTAGCTAGACATATCTTGCAGATGAACTCTGACTCCAATACCAGAGTGGCCTTCTGTTGAATACAAGAGGGCAGGAAAGGGTACAGACAACCAAAGCAAATGTGGTGGGAGACAGTGAAGAATCAAATGAAGGTATGAACCCCATACCTGGTCTTTCCTTGAAATAATGGAAAAAGACCAACAATGGAGAGACCTTGTCACTTCCTTAAACATCAATGCATGTGTAGGTTAATAAGTAGGTAGACTGTACAAGGTACAGTATATATATATATATATATATATATATATATATATATATACACATATATATGGTCTCAGCCAATAGAGAGGATGTGTGTGTGTGTGTGTGTGTGTGTATGTGTGTGTTTCCTAGATAATGATGTATGAGTTTAATACCCTTTAAGAAATAAATTAATTATTCAAACTTTGTAATATACAACAGCATACCACCAGAGCTGTACCCTCTAAGCTCCTTGTACCTTTTAGAATTTGAGAACATTATATGCACCTTTTCTACCTTAAAGTTCAATAATTAGTCCTCAAGGGTACCTGTGCACTGGATCATTTGGGAACAGAACTGTTATCCTTTTCTTCACCAATTCTGATACTGTATGCATGTATGTATGTATGTATGTATGCATGCACTGTTGATCCGCCTTTAGCGTTGATTACAGTATGCAACTGACATAGCATTGCTCAAGTTGATCGGGTCGAGGCTCCTCAACATTAAGGGAAAGTAAAATAAAGTCAGTTGACGACCTACATGTACCGAATGAGCAGGTTATCCTCTTAATCGGGCTTTTCTTCCCTGGTGGCATGAATATGAAATTAGGGTTCACATGGTTGAAAGAGTGGTTGAGGAAGCACCATGTATTGACACCACAGAGTCCTGATCTTAAACCTGTTTAAATCTTTGCATGAGCTGGAGAAGACTTTATGATGTGGTTATTTGCATGTCATCAATTCAAGATTTCACTGAAAAATGAACGTAACCCTGAGTGGAAATAAATACAGTCGGCCCTCTACTTACGAAATTAATCCGTTCCAGAGCCTTTTTCGGAACCTGGAGTTTTCGTAAATAGAGGTGCATTTTACATGTAAAACGCATGATTCGTTCCAAGGCTCCCAAGACTACCCCATAAATCCTTTAAAAATGATAAATGTACACCAATTTTGTATGAAATATGCATGAAATATGTGTTAAAAGTAAAAGAAAATTATTTATTAAACCATTTAAATATTTTATTAACATATTTATTAACTAAACCATTATTAAACATTTTTATGAACACACACACACACACACACACACACACACACACACACACACACACCACTGTCTCTCTCACTATCTCTCTCTCTCTCACACACACACACACACACACACACACACACACAAATCTCTCTCTCTCTCTCTCTCTCTCTCCCCCTCCCTCTTTGAGCGGCGCGCTCTGCCAAATGCAGGCTCCGCCCACACGCAGCGCGCAGCCGACGGAGCTTTTGAGACGGGATGTTGTATTTAAAGTGGAATTACCTGCTTGAAAGATCTGAGGTCTGGATTCAATATTAGCTTGCTTCCTTGCGAGATCAGAGGTCTTTTCTCCAATGGAGCATTCTGTGCACGGAACATTTGTGGCGCCGCCCACTTCCGTGCACAAAAATGCTTTGTGGCCGAATGCAGGGCTTTTGAGATGGGGCACAGCTCATCCGGACCTCCGCGGGGCACAGCTCATCCGGACCTCCGCAAATAAGCTGCAACTTAGTTACTCTCAAAAAAACTCACGAAACTCATGAACCAACAGTATATCTCTCCTTTACGCGTGTGACAAACAAGCTTATGGGTACAGTACTATGGAGATTCAGCTCCTTCTTGGCCAATGGGAGGCCAATAGGAGGCCAGTGGGGCGGGATGTTAGGAGACAGCTAATGAGAGAGCAACTCGCGCATTGTTTGAATTTTTGAATGGTGCGTTTTGGTCTTTTCGTAAGAAGAGGTTGTTTCGTATACAGAGGGTGAAAATTTAGGGAAATGTTTTTCATAACCTGGATTTTTCGTATTCAGAGGTTTTCATAAGTAGAGGGGTCGAAGCAGCAGTTTTCCTCTTCTCTTGTGCTATGCTTCTTGGATCATCCTGGCCTCAATTCTAATCGTTGCCTTCCATGCATTTTGGTTGGCAGCAGCAACCCCCCAATTCAGCCAGTTGGATGCCAAAATCTTTCACGCCAGCTTTGAGGCTGCACTTGAACCTTGTCTTGGGTCCTCTATGGGCTCTCTTGAAATCAGGCAGCATTTTCAGAGGCCTGTTGTCCTCCAAGCGATATATTTAGAGTAGTCCAATACAAGCCACGATGGAAGCCTGTGTCTATCATTCGACAAAGTTTATTAAGTGCCCTACTCTAACTTTTAGAGGTGTCTCCTCACGATTCTGATGCCCATTGGTTAAATTCAGACACTTTAAATAGGACAAAAGTGCTCAGTCCCCTGAACATTAGCGAGGTATGAAATACACTTGTCAGTACTGTACTCTCTTTTAAAGGGAGTTATTTATGGCATTATTAAAAGATAAAAATTAAATAATTTGAAATTTAATTGCACACTTTCACGCTGATATAAAAAGAGTGTACATTAATAAAATATTATTATGAGGATGAAGATATTTACTTCATGTCAAATAATAAGATAAGTAAAAATGTCAAGTCATCATTTGATATCCATAATTAATTATACTGCATATAGAACAATAATAATAATAATACTGTACAGTTATTTATATATATATATTGTATATATTATATATATATATAAACAAAAGGACAGGACAAAGGCTTTCTATTGAAACTCCATTTATCACTACAGATCTGTTTCGAGGGGTGGTGAAACCATCCCCTCTCTTCAGGTGATTACAGAAGAATGTAATCACCTGAAGAGAGGGGATGGTTTCACCACCCCTCGAAACAGATCTGTAGTGATAAATGGAGTTTCAATAGAAAGCCTTTGTCCTGTCCTTTTGTTATTTGCTCTACCAAAAAGTATTGAGCACTCTCCTACGGAAGGATCTACTCAGAAAATCCTCTATATATATATATATATATATATATATATATATATATATATATATAGTAATTTTTGCTGATATAATTGTTACATTTGGTCAGTAAATTCCTTGGGCACTTGTGGGTGTGTCATACAACACTCACCTGGAGTGGAATGGACATCAGGTCCATTTTCTAGGTCTATGATTTGACCTATGACATCATACGTCTGTATTACCCTGGATCTACAAATTCCACACGTTCTAAAGTCACCTGATGCATTCAGAATTGTTTGGCCTTCTCGCATTAGTCCTTTGATTGCCCTAGGTTAAACCCAATTAACTTCCTTATATGCACAGACACACATGTGTCTCGTACAACATTTTTACAACAGTGCTGAGGTAAACATACATATACACTGTCTCCCCAGAAAAAAAAAAGTCGCACACCCTACTCTTTAGATGGAAAGCCTTTACTTTTGATCACAGAATGTACATATAGGTATTGGCTCGCCAGAGTGCTGACTTTAACCCTATTGAAGGTGTTCGGGATACGCTGGAGAAGACTTTATGGATGAGTTCACTTTTTTCCCCCTCAAATGACAAATGACAAGTGAACCAAAGATAGCAAAGATAACAATGACTTATTCATGTCTGCAACATTATTATTATTATAATTATTTTTTTGGGCTGGGCAGTGTTTTACGATGATTTTGCTTCAACAACGTTTCACAATATGTTTAAGGATGCTTTCCTATGAACACTGTACGATCTGATACGGAAATAACCTATCTTGACGACACATGCACAGAATATGTTTTTTCTATGTGAACGCAACTATGCAGCTTTTAAAAACACAGCTCACCCAGACCTATGTCCATCCCTCGTGCAGCACCTTAAAAACACACAGGTTGTGTTTGCAAAAAGGTTTGAAACATCTACGGGTATGCTGGGAATATGAATGATGACAATGTACTATTCTGCACTATTGTTTCAGTGCTTGCTGCTGTTATTAAAATCTACATTTCATTTAATAAAAATAAATAAAATCACTGATAGAGGAGATTAACATCGTCAAGTGACTACATAATGACATGAGGTATTTATGTTGTCACTGAAATGAAATAGAGCATGAGGTAAAGGCTGTACAGATAGAGAGGTGTAATTTTCTTCACTCCCAGTGCAGTGCTGTTTGTTATGTCTGTCCTTGGAAGAGAATAAAGCAAATGTGATCAACATTCTCAAAATGTTTGGAATGGAATGTTTTGCTTTGTATGTTTCAACCCTCATCAGTCTAAGCATTGCCTCAGATGAGTGCACAAAATAAAGACAGCTCAGCCATAATACGATTTCTGGAGTCGTTAAAATTTTTTTATATATATATATATATACACACACACACACACACACACACACACACACACAGTGATCCCTCACTTTCCGCGGTTAATTGGGACCGAGATCCCCATGCGACCATCGAAATCTGTGAAGTAGGACCCCCCCCCACCCCCCCCACCCCCCGACTGACATATACGTACATGTATATGTGTATATAATATCAATAAATACATATTCAATGCTCTAAATGCTTATAATAACAATTAAACATTCAAAAAATAACATAAGATGTAAATAAAATATAAATACACGCACACATACAGATGGTATTGCATGAGAAGAAGATGACACACATACATGCATGCACACAGATGCGCTCGCACACACAGATGCAACAATATAAGTAGGTTTAGTGGGAGAGTTTGGGTTGTTTTTTTGTTTGTTTAGGCTTGGGGGGGGGGGGGGAGGTTTGCATAATTTGCCTTGTTTTGGTGCATTTTCCTTAACTTTTCCGTCATTCTTCTTTAATTTCCTGATTTTTTAATTCGATGAATATTTATTTATTTGTTTAAAAAAAACGCGATGCACTGAAGCTGCATGAATTGAAGCGCGAACTAGCAAGGGATCCCTGTATATTATATATATTTGTATATTTGTACACTGTTGAAAAAAAGACGTGCTAAATTTATTACAATTTGCGAACGAGCACACTGACTGGCTAAAAGTGAAAAGGAGCAACATTTTGTGGACCGATGTAAGGAAAATTGGTCTTTTTGGGTGTAGTGGCCAGGGATAGTTAGTCAAGCATCCCCCAAACTCGGAATTCAAACCACAGTACACTGTGAAGACAGTGAAGCCTGCTGGCACAGGCATCATGATTTGGGGACGTTTCTCATACTGCGGTGTCGGGCCTATTTATCACATCCCAGGGATCATGAATCAGTTTGAATCTATCAGAATACTTGAAGCGGCCGTGCTGCCTTATACTGAAGAGGAAATGCCCCTGAAGTGGGTGTTCAAACAAGACAACGGCCCCAAACACCAGTAAATGGGCCACATCTTGGTTCCAGACCAACAAGATTGATGTTCTGGAACAGTGGCCCGATTCTCGGACCTGAACCCAATAGGAAACCTGTGGAGTGACATCAAAGAAATGCAGCTTCTGAGGAAAAACCAAGAAATACACAAGACCTGTGGAATGTAGTCCAATGATCCTAGGCTGGAACACCTGTCCATAGGTGCCAGAAGTTGATTGACAACACAGATGTGCAGCAGTTCTCAGAAAGAGTGGTGATACAACTAAATACAGTGGTACCTCAACTTATGATTGTCCCAGCAAACGAAAAATCCAGGTTACGAAAAACATTTTTCAAAATTTTTTGTCTCTGTATACAAAACAAGTTCTTCTTATGAAACAAGCCAAACGCACCATTCAAATAATGCACGAGCTGCTTTCCCATTGACTATCTTCCAACATCCCGCCCCGCTGGCATCCCATTGGCTAGGAGGGATGACGCAGCTCCCTCCCATTGGCTGTTATGGAGCTGCATCTCCCATACTGCTTTTCGTGTAAAGGACAGAGTTACTGTTTTTTGACTCAGGCTTTTAACCTTCTATAAACATTTTTAAGAGTATAACTCTGCTAAGAAGACATGGTCAACACGCGCGTGTGTGTGATTTCCGGTGCGAGTGAAAAGAGGAAGCGAGCTACTGATATCACAAAGGAATATGGCCAAACCTGTCTACCATCGGTATGATATTGAAGCAGAAGGAGGTCTTAAAAGGTACGCTTTTATACTTTTTAAAGGGTTTAGGGGGTAGTATTGGGAGCCTTGGAACGAATCACGCGTTTTACATGTAAAATGCTGTTCAATTTATGAAAAATCCAGGTTAAGAAAAAGGCTCTGGAACGGATTAATTTCAGAAAGTGAGGTACAGTACCACGATATTAGTTCAGTGATTCAAAGGAAAACAAAAACTTCCATCTTTCTGTTTATACACTGAATGTTTGAGTTTGTGAAGAATAAAGCAGACACTGCTATTTTCTGATAATATTCACTTTACTTCAATTTCTTTCAAGTTTTAAGTACTTAGGCTCAACAATCCAGAGTAATGGAGAGGGTGGAAAAGTGGTGAAGAAGCGTGTGCAGGCAGGTTGGAAAGGTTGGAGAAAAGTGTTCGGTGTGATGTGTGATAGGAGGGTATCGGCAAGAATGAAAGGAAAAGTGTACAAGACGGTGATGAGGCCAGCGATGTTGTATGGATTAGAAACAGTGGCGCTGAGGAAAAGACAGGAGGCAGAGCTGGAGGTAGCAGAGATGAAAATGTTGAGGTTCTCTCTGGGAGTAACGAGGATGGATAGGATCAGGAATGAGCACATCAGAGGGACAGCACATGTTAGATGTTTTGGAGACAGTCAGAGAGGCTAGATTGAGATGGTTTGGACATGTACAGAGGAGGGATAGTGAGTTTATTGGTAGTAGGATGTTGAGGTTGGAACTACCAGGCAGAAGGCCTCGAGGAAGACCAAAGAGACGATTTATGGATGTGGTGAATGAAGACATGAAAGTAGTTGGTGTAAGAGAAGAAGATGCAGAGGACAGGATGAGATGGAGGCAGATGATTCGCTGTGGCGACCCCTGAAGGGAACAGCCGAAAGGAAAAGAAGACTTCAATTTCTTTCAAGGAACAACAATTTTAATATATTTTTTTCATGTTTTGATCTAGAATAGAATGTGTAGTTTTCCCCGATGCATTTCTGTGATTGGAAATAAAAGCGATTATAAGGATTTTGAGCTTTATTCATTTTTTGTATACATACTGCTATTATGTTGAACTTACAGTATCTGTGTATATATTACCCCAACCGCCCCACCCTCATTTTTCCTACAACATTAATATGCAAATCTCCACTTATTAATTTTTACTGTTGTTGAGGAAATTGTATAAGCTCTGAGCTTTTCATTGTTACAGTTAATGACTTCTGCTAATTATTTATACATCACTGGAAGACTGTTTGGGCTTCATACGCCTGCATCTATAGAATTGAAAATATGAAACTGGGTGAAACCAGAGTTAGAATTGCATGACATATTACTTCATCCTGAAAAATTCTCTCTCTCTCTCTCCATTCAAACACACACACACACACACACACACACACACTAAATAGAAGAAATTTTAATAATTCATTAAGAGGTCATTGTTTGTGGAAAAATGAAAGAAAGAAAAAGTCTATGTGGAGGTCAGAGCTATGGAACTAATTACATGACGCATCCTCGAAAACAACCAGTGAAAAACATTTATACAGATTACGGGTCTTTCATTTCTTTCGATCTCATTGAGACAGACGAACAGAGGTGACGGCTGACGTGTACGTACCGTGCGCTTCTGAATAATACGTCTGACATTTTATTTTTCGTAATTAGACTACAGTTATATAATGGTCGGGTTCCGTGTTAAATAAAATGCTTACAAAGGACAGCATGGCGGCATTGTGGTTAGCACGTCCGCCTAACAGTCAGAAGGTTCTGTGTTCGAAGCCCAGGCTCAGACTTTGATGTTTTCTGTGTGTTTATGTAAGTTTACATGTTCTCCCTATGCTTACATTGCATAGGTTTCCTCCCACAATACAAACACATGCACATTAGATGGTTCCAAATTGCCCCAAGGTGTGAGTGATTGTGTGTGTGTGTGTGTGTGTGTGTGTGTGTGTGTGTGTGTTGGTGCGGTGATGGCAAAATTTTGCATTATAGAAATGGATTAATCCACAGATTTATATGACAAATGTCATCCTTCTTCTGCAAGTTAGTTTGTCCTCCTTGCCTCTCGAACTTGCTGATATTATGTAAAGTCTCCTTCTGATGACTTCCATGCTGATCATGATGGGACAGTAGAACTGTGCACCACCTCCTGCAGGTCCATGTTGGGCGTGTTATTTTTCATTTATAGACAGTATTTTGACAGGCCTATCTAAGGGCTCAAAAGGATTTTCAGATCTCTGTACTTCTACAGTCTGTAGCGACTTTGATTTATTTTATTTAATCCGTCATCTGCTTTGGGGTCTGAGATTTCATTACGCTCCAGACTTTGTAATGACAATTCTGAACCTGCTTAACTGGGTCTTATAAGTCAATTATACAGTAGCCTAAAGTGGTAATCAAGTCCACTTCATCCTCGACCAGATCGATGGGGTTTTAGTCTGGAGACTGTGGGGACTTCACATGATTTCAAGCCTATAGTCTGGATATTTGCTTGAAAGGTAGCTTTGATGTAACACTTATCTACTTATCGGGCAATATGCAACAAGTCTGATGTTATTCCACTGATTTTAAACCCAGTTAATATAAAAAAATATCATGTATATAGATCTAAAAATATATATTCATAAAGAATACTTTTAAAGTATGTGTTCATGGAGCTCCCAAGTGGCACATTGACAAGGTGCGTGACCATTACCGCAGAAATCGCATGTTTGAATCCGGTTTAACGCCACAGCCGTCCGTGGCTGTGAGTCCATGGCAGCTAATTGGCCGAGCTCTCATGCGAGGGAGGGACGGCATATGCTCACTTTCCTGTGACTCACAGCTATCTTCAGACAATCACAAGGTGAGCTCATTCGTACAATGAAGAGGATAGCGCTTTTCCTTCGAGTATGTTCAACCGCCCCCCAAAATACGCATGTGCCGCAGCTCAAAAAAAAAAAAAAAAAAAAAAAGACGGGTGGCTAGGATCACATGTCATGGAGGGGGCGTGTGCATGCTTTCGCTCCTCCCTAGTGGATGGTGGTCATGTGATAGGGAAGGTAACACCTGATGGGGATGGGAATTGTCTATGACTAAATCAGGGGAAATGTGTTCATAAAATGAAAAATATCAAATAGTTTGAAGTTTTTGGGACCGAGTGACTTCAGTACATGAGTTCTAGTACAACGTTGACCCTTATTCTTATAAACATGAATACCATATGAAACAGTGTCCGAACGTCTGGATGATATTGTATATAATTATAAACAAACAATTGAGCAACAGCAATGCAACTTAAAGTATATTGTTGAAACTTTATTTCTTATTTCGGACAGTAATTTTCCAACAAGATTTTTTTTGTATTAAGTCAAGCACAATGGCATACTTTTTGTTTTTTGTTATATTACCTTTATATGTTGTGGGATATCTGGTTATATGTTTGAAATGAATACCAAGCAAATTGCAACTGGTTATGTACCAAGAATAAGTATCATTTGACCAATCAGATTTCAAAATTCAGTGGTGTGTACATACATACACACACACACACACTCATATATATATATATATATATATATATATATATATATATATACATATACATATACATATATTATATATATATAAAAAATATACACACACACACACACACACACACACATATATATATATATATTTGTATATTGTAATAATTGTAATAATATAAACATTCCAAAATAATGCATAAGCTGTAAATAAAAATATAAACACACACACGCGCACACACACACACACACACACACACACACACACACACACAGATGCACACCTCACATAAAAATATAAGTAGTTTTGATGGGGGTTTTGGGTTGTTTTTGTTTGTTTGGTGTTTTTTGCATAATCCCCCCCCACCCCCCGTGCAGCTAACTGGGTTATCAAAGGCCAGCCATGTCTCTCACTGTCTATGTTGAGAGGTTCATGTAAAAGAACCATTGCTGACTTTTGTAGAGTCGCTGCAAAGCTGTCAGCGTGTTACTGTCCCTTGCTAAAGGTTGTGTCAGGAAGGGCATCCGACGTAAAAACCTATGCCAAATCAAACGTGTGAATCATTCGCTGTGGCGACCCCTGAGAAAGGGAAAACACTGAAAGGAAATCTCATACATGTACGTATGTGTCAGTTGATCCTACTTGGCGGAATTTGATGGTCACGGGGGGATCTCGGTCCCAATTAACCGCGGACAGTGAGGGATCTCTATGACACACACACACACACACACACACACAGTATGAGCATTTATAACAACAGGAGGGGAATAACAAGTTTATTCCAGTTTGTAAGGTGGCGCACACAACAGCTAATGTTTAGTATAGTTCAGCAGCTGTATCCCACATTAGAGTTATCAGTTATTTGCTAAAATACACATCTGGTACAACCAAAACCAGAACAAACAAAACTTCACACTGATATAAAAAATTGTACTCATTAAATTGAAGTGTTGCATAAATTTCATTACACTTTATTTTTGGATAACAACAACAAAAAGTATAATTTAGAAACATATTATAGTTCCTTTTGCACCAAAATTAACATTAATCCTTCTTGACTAACACAATGTAAAGCTTTCAAAGGAACAACTACGATTAAAGTTATTCAATGCAAAACAATCTAGCCTTCAATTTACATCTTTAAGGACTTTGTCTAAATATTGTGTAAAAATGTTCTGTACATTCAACTGGAGCTGGAAGATCATCAGATACAGCTTAAATGTAGCAGTTAAGGAATGTGATAAAAAAATCGTTCAGAAAAATATAGTGCATCATTTAGTGTTAAGACGTGAACTACAAATGAGTGTAAACAGGAAGTGACAAATCGCTAGTGTTTATCATGAAAATAATTCACCAAACAGTAAACACCTGCTGTTATCATTATTATTACAACCATTATTGGAATTGTGTGCAAAGCTTTAAATTAAAGAACAAAGATTTTATTCTGCAGTTGGTGAAATTCTTCATTTAAGATATATTAATTTAAATATAAAGAAGCCGATACCACCTACTGTATACAATTGTAAAAAATGGAATATTCCTATAGGACAGAATGAATTATTAACACTTTATTATTAATATTTATCACATAATATACTGTACAAAAATTGTACACTGAGATGCATCTTAACATTAATTACCCAGGAAATTGGATTTATTAAGGCCTCAAAGTTGCAGTCAAGGATTTACTGGAGAAAGATTTGTGCAAGAAAAATGGGGAAAAAAATGAATAACGCAATAAATTGACTACAAATCAATGTTACGAATTTAAAAAGAAAACAAGCAAAAGGGAACCAAATATATAGATTTCGACAATGTCTAAAGATGGAGCTGCCGATAGGTGTCTCGTCTTATAGCTGTCCAAGCCTGGGTTTGCTTTTCAACTCCTTTCCAATATCATTTTATTTTTATCACCCATCTTGTTAATTTCAGTCTCTGTTTACCAAGTTCATGTTCTATCAAGCTTCTGTTTTCTCCATGAACATTTATTTACCTGTAAATCTGCCTTCATACCCGAGTTAGATTGTGGTTTTTTTTTATCCTGTGGGAGTCTGATCAGTCATGTATGAGCCTCTTTTTTTTTTTTTGGGAGGGAGGCGGGGATGGGGGGGGGGGGGGGGGTGTTTCAGTTTTGTTATAATAAATCTGTTTTTTTTTTTTTTCCATTTATTTACTTTTTAAATTGCTGCTTGTTGTCACACAAGTCAGTAGTACATAACAGCCAATCAGCATCAACTTGGCAATAAAGCAGCCTTATTGGGTTTCCTGTGAAGGGCACGGAATGGACACAAAATGGACATGGGACAACCATCCAAGCAATATTCCATGACTGTGCTGCTCTAGCAAGCTTCGGCTATTAAGAGGATAATAATTTAGAGGCTGACAGAAAGAATGGCAAAAAAAACAACAAACAAACAAACAAATAGAAACAAAAGCGAGTTGAAAGAGAAGTACTCTCTAAATTCTAACTATGAAAGAAACTGCATTCTTCCCTTCAAACTAGAAAAATACCTACATTGTGTGTGTGTGTGTGTGTGTGTGTGTGTGTGTCTACTCGAGCAGTTTCTGCAGCATGGTCATGGTTTAATGGTTGAGCGACTAAGTGTGCGACTTTGAATGTGCCTACTTGAGCATATTCTGCAGCATTGCCGTGGCATAGGTGGGTCGTGCCTGTCGGCTTTCGATAGCATTCCTCAGATACTGGATTCCTCCGCAGCGCTCCCAGACCTCCTCAAATTGCCGGGCTAGAATTTCTGCTCCACGTTTACGAGGCAGACCGGTCTCGTCTAAACTCAGTTCGCACATCTCTACATCATCCTTTCCTACAAAAACATTAAGAAAAACAAACACAATCACAATTAAGAGATAAATAATATATTATTAAAAGTTCACTTCTATTAAGAATCAGAGTAATGGTGTCGAGTGAAATCTGGCATCAACCTTGTTGTACATGATGACGTCAACCCATACATCCACCCAGTCACTCATCCATCCATCCATCCATCCATCAATCCAGCCACTCAACCATCAATCTACCCACCCATCTATCCACCCACCCATCTATCCAGTCATCCAGCCATCCACCCATTTATCCATCCATCAATCTAGCCTTCAATCCATCCATTTTTACAATCAACGAAGCAACCATCTACCCATCCATCCAGCCTGCCACCCAGCTGCCTTTGGATGAGCGATAAGGTACACCCTGTCAACGTCACGTGGCGAGCAATACACCAACCTTCACACATATGGAAAAATTCAAATAGGCAGTTGACCTAGTATGTGTTTTTTCCACTGCGAGAAAATCCATGCAACCGCAGAAAAACAAAACAAAAAAAAAATGCAAAGGCCACACAGAAACACTAGTAGCTGAGATTCAAACTTAGAAACCTTCACACGAACATTCGGCAGTAATAACAACTTACTTAATAATAAGCAGAGTACTGCCACCAAAAGAATGTAAAAACAACAACTTAGAAACAAACTGTACTCACCAGCCACAAGCAAAATGGGATTTTTATCTGGGTGCACTTCCATCTGCCTGGCAATCCACGGGCCATCAAAGTGTGCATACCACCACCCCCTCTTCTTATTCTGAGGGTCCTTGTACTGATCACCAGGACGGATGAAGGCAACGCGGAAGTAGCGTTGCTGTCGGTTCATCACGACCTCATGTTGCCGAGGTGGGACTGCAGGACCCACGTAGTTTTGAGCTGCAGGAAAAGAGATATGATGCATTATAGGAAAGGGGCTGTTTAAACTATGAGAACTAGAACTTTGGGAAATGAGGTGTTCTGGTATCAGTGTGTACAAGAGACATTAAAGTCGTTAACACTGGAGAACTGTTTTAACAAGCAAGGTAAATTATTGGGTGGCCAAAAATAAAAATAGGTAGCATAACTGTGCATTTAGCAGTTTTTTTAGCATGTTCAGCATTAATGTAATACATGCTGAAGAGAAACAAAACAAAACAAAACAAAACAAAAAAAAAACACAGTCACATGGTTATTTACATTAAATAAAGCTGAGCTCAGGTGGAACAGCCAGAAAATATACAAATATACAGACACTCCCTGCTTTACGTTCATTCGTTTTATGTATTTTTCGATTTTACTTTTTTTTTTTTTAAATTGTCAAATTTTGAGTTTAGCGTGCTCTCTGTAGTACGAGACGTACCTACATAGTACGTTGACGTAATACGCTACTTCCGCATGACGCTGCGTCCATTGTTTACAAACAACAGACTGAACGTGCCCCTCCTCCTTCCCAGTTCACCGCGTGTTACCCTTGTGTTAAGACGTCCTCTCTGTGATCTTTGTGTTTACACTGTTTTGCGGACTTTTGTAACACTAAGCAAATATGGTTGGCCAGAAGAGTCAGCCTACTAGTGATAGTGGTAATCAGAAAAAGCGGCAAGCCATCTCGTTAGAAACGAAGATGGCTATTATCAAGAAGACCAATGCTGGTGAAAAACATGCGAATGTTGCACGTTTCTTCCAAATGTCTCCGTCGACTATCGGAACCATTTACAAGCAGAAAGATCGCATCACAGAGAATGTTAAAGGTTATATTTGATACTGTATTTGATATTTGATGAGTGAATTTGATTAAAATTTATCTGTTTGAAATTATTTTGCCTGAATTTAATTTATTTTAAATTAATGTTGATATTATTTGATATATTTGATATTTTACAATGTTATGTTTATAATAATGGATTTAGTGGTGTTTTAAGAGATACGGTAATGGTATTCATGGATGCATAGTACAGTATGAACATCATATGTCACTGGAACGTGCAGTAACAACTTGCGTTTTTTTTCACCTTACGTTCGGCTGTGTGGAACCGAACGAAAACGTAAGTCGTGGAGCGTCTGTACTAATATCCCATCTCACTCATTTCCCAAACCACTTAATCCGGTTAGGTGTGACTGGAGCCCATCCCAGTCGACAATGCGCGAAGGCGATATACAACCTGAAAAGTTTGCCAGATCATCGCAGGGTTAACACACACACACACAGCATGTTTTTGGACTGTCGAAGGAAACTGGATTATCCAGAGGAAACCCACACAAGCACAGGAAGAACATGCCCAGAACTTGAACCCAGGACCTTCCTTGTGTGAGATGGATGTATTAAACTACCACACCACGGTGCCACCCAAATATACTACGACTCTACTGAGTAAACATCTGAAGCCCCGAGCCATTTCAATACAAGAAATTTCTCAAAGTATCAGCAGAAGGCGTTGTCTCAGTCTCTGATTTTTCTGTGTTAAAGTATTCAATGCCACATGAGTATTACTTTACATTACTGATCTGTTTTAAGTCCGTAATAAAAAAAATCAATAAATTTGAAAAAAAAGTGCTGAGTCAAGCACTTGTGCATGGACTGAGTGCGACAAACTGTAGACTCACATTAAAGAACGATAAAAATGCCAGATCAGCATATTCATAAAGGCAGTTCAAAAAAGAGAACCAAAAGATAAAACTTAAAATCCACCTGAAAGGCTTTGGTGCGCAACATCGTACACCACCCAAAACAGCTTGCCATGCTGCCACACTGGAAGGGCCGTGGGTTCTCACACTGGAATTGTTTGTTTGTTTGTTTTCAGTTCCAGTGATATAAATCACAATCCACCATTATCAAAGTTATTACATGTATTACTGTTTTCTAAGGGCGTAGCAGTTAGCACGTCCACCTCACAGCAAGAAGGTCCTGGGGTCGATTCCCAGCTCAGGCGTTTCTGTGTGGAGTTTGCATGTTCTCATTGTGCTTGTGTGGGTGTCTTGCCAGCAATGGTTCTTTTACATGAACCACTCACTGCAGACAGGTGAAGCCGGTGGCGTAGTGGTTAGGGTGCTGCACTCATGATCGGGAGGTTGTGTGTTCAAATCCCAGTTAAACCCCCACTATGCTAAGACTCCTGGGCAAGGTCTTAACCACAAGTGTGCCTCTGTTCACTCAGCAGTATAAATGGGTACCAGTAAAAAATGTACTGGGAAGGTAACCTGTGATGGACTAGCATCCCATCCAGGAGAAGTTGTACTCCCAGTCGCTTCACGCTATGGAAACCGGGGATAAGCACCGGTCCGATGAGCAACTATGGCTCGGGTGTAAAAAGCCCAAAGGAGTTTAGCTTTACTCACTACAGCCAGTGAAAGACATGAGAGCCTTTGATAACCCAGTTAGCTGCACTGGTGGGATGGCACTGACAACCCGGTGAGAGTGGGGCTTGAACCCATGACCTTGGGATCAGTAATCCAACACCATACCAAAAAACTAAAATTAGTTATTTTCTTTTACATTATAAGCGTGATAATCGTCATAAGTTCTTCATGCCAGAAACTTTTAAAAGTCATTCAAAATTTTGTAAAGTGCTCCTTTGCACCCCCCCCTAAAAAAAAAACAAAAAAAACAATTCAAAACCATTTTTAAAAAATAAATAAAATCAAAAGATCAGATTGCACAGCCCTGTTTGAGAATTTTTGGAACGGCATGTTGTTGAATTTCCAGGATTTAAGAATCAGTGGACAAACCAAGAGTTTCTGTCTGGCATTTGGATTCAAGCATTATCCCACATGTGAGGGAGATAAATATTTATTGGTATATAACACGGGCGATATCGGATTTATTCGCGATCTCATTTGAGCGATAATGCCCAGTAATGCCCCTGAGCCGATCAATTTTTAGGTCGGACGTGAGCATGAGGGGTCTGCCACCAATGTCATTGTCCACAGTCAGTGAAAGTCAGCAAGAAATCCACCTGTTATGAACAATCGTCCCGGTTTTTGAAACCTGTTTCCAAATATGTATTAGATGATTACACAGGATAATCTACTAATCAGTGACCGTCGCCATCTATCCGCCATAAAATCAGGATAACATTTACACAGTTATGGTTGGTCACAGACAGTCATCTGTCTTTGTGTAAAATCTCAGGCTGACTAGCTTCTATTGTAATGATTATATAGGTGGTTATTTGAAAAGCAAATCTCAGAATGATTACATCACAACTTGAGTGAACATAAGTTCTTCAGTCAGTTCTTTCAGGTGTTTATGCTTAAATACAGTGGTACCTCACCTTACGAAATTAATCCGTTCCAGAGCCTTTTTCGTAAGTAAAACCGCATTTTACATGTAAAATGCGTGATTCGTTCCAAGGCCTCCAATACTGCCCTTTAAAAATTATAAAAGCATACATTTTAAGATGTCTTTCCGCCCTGCGATGGCCTGGCGAGCTGTCCAGGGTGTACTCTGCCCTCGCCCGAAGTTGGCTGGGATGGGCATCAGCCTCCCCGCGACCCAAATTAGGATTAAGCAGATACAGAAAATGAACCGAATGAACATTTTAAGGTAATTATGGGGCAGTGGTGGTCTAGTGGTATAGGGCGCTGGATCACTGATCCAAAGGTTGGGGGTTCGAGTCCCACTCTTCGTGAGGTTGTCACTATCCCCCCAGTGCAGCTAACTGGGTTATCAAAGGCGGGCCATGTCTCTCATTGTCTATGGTGAGAGGCATGTAAAAGAACCATTGCTGACTTTCGTAAAGAGTAGCTGTAAAGCCGTCAGCGTGTTTCTGTCCCTTGCTAAAAAGGGTTGTGACAGGAAGGGCATCCGACGTAAAAACCTCTGCCAAATCAAACGTATGAATCAGATGATTCGCTGTGGCAACTCCTGAGTAAAAGGGAAAAAGCCGAAATGAAGACAGACCTTTTAAGGTAATTACTTCGTGTTGACTATGTCTTCTTAGCAGAGTTATAATCTTATAAATGTTTATGCAAGGTTAAAATCCTGAGCCAAAAAATAAAGTTGCACACTCAAAGAGCACACTCAAAAAACTCATGAAACAAACTGCTGCTCAAGGGAGCTGTGTCATCCCTCCTAGCCAATGGGAGGCCAGCGGGGCGGGATGTTGGGAGACAGCCAATGGAAGAGAAACTCGCGCATTGTTTGAATGGCGCGATGACGCGTTTGCGCATTTCATAAAGAGAACTTGTTTCGTATACAGAGACAAAAAATTTCGAAAAATGTTTTCCGTAAACTGGATTTTTCGTTTTCTGGGACTATCATAAGGAGAGGTAGCACTGTATATGAATCTGGTGCATACACAGCACCCTGTAATATTTTCTTGAGGAACCTTTTGCTTTGATCTCAGCACATAATCTTCATGGCAACATAACATTCATATCCAGCCATTGTCGGGTTCATTTCTTATCAATAAGGGAAATTATTGAACCCGTCCATAAAACTCTTTTCCAGCACATCCCGAAACCGTTCAATAAGGTTAAGATCAGGACTCTGGGGTGCCAATAAATATGTGAAAATGAGTCCTCATGATCCCTCAACCACTACTTCATTATTCGAATCCCCGTTTTATACCTGTGCCACCAAGGAAGAAAAAGTACATTGATGGGATAACCAGCTCATTCAGTACATTCAGATCATCAGCTGCTTCATTTTATTGCCACATTAATGTTGCTGAGCCTCAACTGAACCAAAAGGAGCAACAACTTCATGAAGATTACATGCTGTGATCAAAGATAAAGGCTCCCCATGAAAATATTAGGGTGTGTGATTGTGTGTGTGTATATATATATATATATATATATATATATATATATATATATATATACACACACACACACACACACACACATATATATATATATATATCCTTTAAGAGAAGCTTTTTTTTCCCATTATGCCACTTCCACCAGATATTACATTTTCAGCAAGAAGCCAGGGCAAGCAGGCAGTGAATATAAATCTGAAAAACGTACAAGTTCAGTTCGGTTATTAATGGCAGCCCAGCTGTGAGAACTGTTAAATTACCATCAAGGGCCACTTACACACATTTATCACACGGCGTCCATAACCTACAAACAAAAGAAGTGCACGTAATCAACTTTTATATGAAGTATGACACCATCAGCATGACAGTTACAAATCAGTGCACAGTGTATGCCATGGTGATGTGTTGAGGAATTATATAGGTATATGAATGTAAAACACAGAAAAATGATGACGCATGGTATGCGGTATGGAGTATACAGAATGCACCCCTCCCCCCCCCCCCCCCCCCCCAGCACATACTACAGCCTTTAATTCCCAATGATCTGTCCATCTGTCCTCCTTTATTTCATACAAAATGGGAGTCTGTGATAATAACAAGCACAAAATCAGCATTTATTGTGTGTGCTGAGCACGCATGAACATTGAAGCTCTGTAAATAGCCAGGTACAGCCTTTGCATCCTCTCATCACCATGGTGACACTCAGCATAGAAGTGCAGCTCGAGGCTTAGAAGCCCAGTCCACTCGGAGGGGCGGTTTTGATTTCATCAGTTATGAAGATCTACTACAAATTCTGCGAGTTATATTGCTCAAACAAGACTCACATTGCTCACTATTAGCTCCAGAGACATTTACAAAGGCAACAGTGATTATAATGCATAACAATGAAAATGACATTTACATTGATGGCATTTACAGACAGACCTTTCTTTCTTTCTTTTTTTTTTAATTTAATATCAGCTTCCATGTTCTTATTTCGAAAGGGCCTTGCACAATGTTGGGTGTGTCCTTGCTTTGTAATGGTCTGGTGAGTTGTTTGAGGTGTGCCCCGCCTTCGCCGAGTGATGGCTGAGATAGGCTCCAACATCCCCATGACTCTAATAGGATTAAGAGGTTAAATTAGGACACGAGCATGCTTTATCCGTGTGGGGGTGAAGGGGGTGGAGGTGTTCACAGTAGAGGTGCAATAGCAAAGTGACTGACGCGGATGATAATTCATGGTTTTCGCTTTTCATTCTCAAATTTGTCTAGCGACATTCACAGCATCGCATACCGGTCACCTGGTTCGTGAACCCATCGCAAAACATTTTTTAAATGTTTGAAATTTCCAACAAATGCCGCAAAACATGGCTCCGATGCAGAATGGCCTCAAACACGTCACAAGAAGGTTGCAACACTGTTGTTCTGCTAGCAAATCATTCGCTTTACGTCCACAAGGGAAACTGACAAGATGGAGACTTCCACATGGAAAGTTTAAGAAAAGTTTGAGACTCGCTGGCATCCATGATAATCGGTGTATCTTGTTATCATCTGTAGATATAAATAAAGAACGGTTTCAGAACACAAAGCGGATAAAATACGACTGATTTAAATGAAGAGATTTGCTTTTTTCGCCAGATATCCGTAAACCAATCGCAAATTACTCACAAATTATTGCGTGACTTTAATACGATATAAATATTAAAGCTGCAAAATATTTACCTGCACTTTGAGTCGCAAAACATCTTGATGCAAATTTCAAGATTAAAAAGAAAAGTAATACAGACGCTCCTCGACTTACATTTTAGTTACGTTCTGAACAGCCGAACATAAGGTGAAAAAGAAACTGTAAGTTGTTACTGTACGTTCCAGTGCCGTATGATCATTCATACTGTACTATACTGCCCTCCCAAGCCAGACCGCAGTATCTGCAAAATCATGAAACTGAGAAAATTGAGCCCAAAGTTTTTAAAATATCCCTCGACAGGGATATACATATATATATATATATATACACACATACATATATAAATACACATAAATATATATATATATATATATATATATATATATATATATATATATATATATATATATATATATATATATATATATATATATATATATATCACTTAGTCAGAAAAACATAAAAGGCCAATTTGGCTAAAATTGCAGATACTGCGGTCTGGCTTGGGAGGGCAGTATACATCCTTAAATACTATTACCATATCTCATAAAACACCCTAAATCAATTATTATAAACATAACATTGTAAAATAATATCAGCATTAATTTCAAATTAATTAAATTCAAGCAAAATGATTTCAAATAAATAAATTTTAATCAAATTCACTTATTCCCACTGATTCTGATTACCACTATAACACTCTCACTAGTAGGCTTACGCTTCCGACCAACCATATTTGCTTAGGGTTACAAATATGCAAAACAGTGTAAACACAAAGATCACAGAGACGACGTCTTAACACAAGGGTAACACGCGGTGAACTGGGAAGAAACAGGGCACGTTCAGTCTGTCGTTTGTAAACGATGAACAACGCGGCGCCATATGAACAATGGACGCAGTGTCATGAGTAAGTAGCGTACTACGTCTACATACTACTTAAGAACATCTTGTACTACGGACAGTGCGCTACAAAATTTTTTTTTTTTTTTTTTTCACAAAAAACATAAAATCGAAAAAAAAAAAAACGTAAGGTGAATACACGTAAAGCGAGGAGCGTCTGTAAATAACAATAATTTAAAAAACACTAGAAAAGAAATCTATTTGCTTCAGTCAACTTTTTATCGTAAATCTAGTGTGAGGACTCCGGGACATATGATGCCTGTGGCTGGGTTTTACCCTCCATGTGATTTACTGATCATAGTAACAAAACATGGGTTGGGAATTCAGGACCAAATCCTATTTTTATGACATTTGTTTGTGTACATTTGGGAAGACTTGGCAGATAGGAGGTTTTGGGCAGAGAAATAGAAAGACAGCGATCTGCTATGTTAACAGATGGTCTCACTTCATTTTGGAAACTGGCAGATGAAAAGAGTGTAATTACGGGGTGACACACACATTTACACATCCAGACGTACTGTATGTACACACACACACACACACACACACACACACACACACACACACACACACACACACACACACACACACATAGAGAATGATGAATTTTCCCTCAAAAAATACAGAATAGTTCTAAACAGATGGCAGAAACAATTCACCAATGATAAACAATTAACTGCGACGCTTCCAATGAATCAAAGCAACTTCAAAAGACATCCCTGTTGCAGATAGTAGGATGTTGCCAGTCCTTGATTTCTGAACGTTATTCCAGATGTCCAGCTTCGAATGTGAGAGTGTTGAACCAGAAATGTTATTTTAGTATAAAATGATTTTTTCAGATTGAACGGAGATTAAGTGGTTAGCTCTTTTTAAATCCACGTTTCTGAAGAACCTTTGACCAATCTCACCCACTCACACAGTTATCTTTGCTTTTCAATGCTGGTGGTCTATACATACACTCAACAAAAATATAAACGCAACACTTTTGCTTTTGCTCCCATTTTTCATGAGCTGAACTCCAACATCTAAAACTTTTTCTATGTACACAAAAGGCCTGTTTCTCACAAACACTGTTCACAAATTTGGCCAAAACTACGTTAGTAAGCACTTCTGCTTTGCGGAGATAATCCATCCACTTGGAAGTATATCCAACCACCGTCACAACCACAGACCAGGTGTCACCATACCAGCCCAGGATCCCTACATTCAGCATCTACAACTCCAAGTTTATTGGAGACCATCCACCCGGACAGCTGCTGCAACAATCGCTTTGTATAACCAAAGAATTTCTGCACAACCTGTCGGAAACCGTCTCAGGTATAGCTTGTCTACATGCTCGTCATTCTCATTGGGGCCTCAGCCTGACTGCAGTTCATCGTCGTAACCGACTTGAGTGGACAAATGCTCACACTCGATGGGGTCTGGTACATTGGAGAGGTGTTTTCTTCACAGTTTTCACTGTACCGGGCATATGGCGGACAGTGTGTATGGAGTTGTGTGGGTGAGCGGTTTGCTGATGTCAAAGTTGTGGACCAAGTGTCCCATGATGGCGGAAGGGTGAAGGTACTGGCAGGCGTATGGCACTGACAGGAGACATAGGTGCATTTTATCGGTGCCATTTTGTATTCACAGAGATACCGTGATGAGATCCTGAGGCCCACTGTTGTGCCATCCATCCACAACCATCACCTCATGTTGCAGCATGATAATGCACAGCCCCATTGTGCCATGTTACAAGTATCTGTACACAATCCCTGGAAGCGGAAATCATCCCAGTTCTTGCATGGCCAGCATGCTCACCGGATCTGCCTTTGTCACGGTTACAATGAGGGAAAAAAAAAACGATAAATATGTTGTTTTTGTGTTTTTCTTTGCTTCTGTGCAGAATATACTAAAACTATACTATACCATTCATTCATTTGATGAACTGCTTAATAGTATTAGGGTCACATAGAGGCTGGAGCCTATCTCAGGCAACACTGGGAAAAGGTAGGGTACAGCCTGAACAACTCACCAGACCATCACAGGGCAAAAGAAACCACAATTGACACTTCTATTCACACCTAGAGTAAATTTAGAACGGCCAGTTAGCCTACTGTGCATGTTTTTGAACTTTGGGAGAAAACTGGAGCACCTGGAGGAAACACACACAAGCATGGGAAGAACATGCAAAATCCACACAAAAATGCCCTTGCTAAACCTGGGACTCGCACCCAGGACCTTCTGGCTGTGAGGCAGGCATGCTAATCACCACACATCCTTATGCTATACCAGTTCTTAATTAAGGGTGATTTTCATGTGCTGGGGTCCTGTGGATATCGCTGGATAGTTTCAATATTGACATTGCCTTCAGTAAATAATAGTACAGTGGTACCTCACCTTACGAAATTAATCCATTCCAGAAGTGGCTTCGTAATCTGATTTTTTTCATAAGTTGAGTAGCATTTTACAAGTAAAACGCGTGATTCGTTCCAAGGTCCCCAATACTACCCCCTAAACCCTTTAAAAATTATAAAAGTATACCTTTTAAGGCCTCCTTCTGCTTCAATATCGTACCGATGGTAGACCGGTTTGGCCATATTCCTTTGCGATATCACTCAACCGCATGCCACGAGCCTGCTTCTTCTTTTCACTCGCACTGGGAATCATTTGCACCGGGAATCACACACATGCGCACGCATGCGTGTGTGTGTGTGTGTGTGTGTGTGTGTGTGTGTGTGTGCGCGCGCGCGCGTGTGTGTGTGTTGACCATGTCTTCTTAGCAGAGTTATAATCTTACAAATGTTTATGCAAGGATAAAAGCCTGAGCCAAAAAAATAAATTTGGAATGAGCACACTCGAAAAACTCACGAAACAACAGTAACTCTGTCCTTTACACGTGTTAGAACTCCATGACAAACAATGGGACAAAGGCACACAAAAAGCATCATGGATATTATGGAGATGCAGCTCCATAATAGCCAATGGGAGGCCAGCGGGGCGGGGTGTTCGGAGATAGCCAATTGGAGAGCAACCTGTGCATTATTTGAATTTTTGCAATGGCGTGTTTCATAACGTGAATTTTTTTTTGTATCCAGAGACGGAAATTTTTTGGTAAATGCATTTCGTAACTTGGATTTTTTGTTTGTTGGGTCTTTCGTAAAGTGAGGTACCACTGTACTATATATACCTATCTATCAACATATACACACACCACTATCACAAACAAAAACAAAACCACCAAACCGCAAATAGCGCAAAATCAATGCAGTTAGTAAAGAAGGCTTTTCTACTCCTGCAAGCTTTATATCCAACTCCATCTCCTGCCTGCATAGCAGTGAGAGCCACCTGCTCCTGTGGGTTATTTTTTTCCTTGGGTCCAACAGGCTTCCAGTTTTAAGTCCAATATGTTTCACTGATTTATTTCTCTGTTTATTTATTTATTAAAGAAACGCTGAAGCACAAATGGGTGTCCTATGCAGCCTGTGCATGGCTAATACATAAAGCTTCACAGTTTGTGTTCCTAAAGAATAGTAGTATTGGTCATCCTTTCAGCACAATTTGTATGTAGTATATACATTTTTATTTTGATGGACTGCATTATTCACGTAAAGGAAATTATTGCCTTTGCATTTAAACCCATCCGAGCATACACACACACATACTCGAAGCAGTGGGCTGCCACACACATTGGGGGTACCTGAAGGGCAGTTGGGGGTTAGGTGCCTTGCTCCAGAGCACTTCAGCCATGAAGGTGGAAGAATGGAAGGGAAGGTACGTACCCCGTCCCCCACCCCCCCACCTCCCGCCCTCCCTACCATACATTTTTCCTGCTGGTTTGAGAGTAGAACCAACAACGTTTTGGTCCCAAAGGCACCATTGGTCTATGGATGCCTCCATTTAAGCAACACAGATGATAATTTTAATGTAAATAAACAAACAGGACAAAACTGTGTGATTTTATCCCGTGGATTACTAGCGGGGGACTAAACCTATGGTAAACCGGCCTTTTCTCCTGGTAGTGACGTGAACTCGTTGGGTGGAGTTGTTCAGCACGAGTAAACAAGCAGATCTAATCGGTGAGTGACATTTTAGGTGATAAAAAAAAAAAAAAAAAAAAAAAAAAAAAAATGTGTTCAAGAAGCAACAATGACAGCAATTTGGCGTGACATAACCAGGGAGGGAAGAGCCTCTTGTCGAGACAGTGAGACGTCACATTCCAATGACTCTGAGAACGAGAACGAGAACACTGCCGGAGATGAGCGTGATGGTGAATCCAAAATGGTTTACTCAGCTAACATTTTGCCAAATCGGATTTCCTGTTGCTATTTGGTTTAGAAATTAAAAAAAAGATATTTTAAAGAGATATATATATATATATATATATATATATATATATATATATATATATATATATATATATATATAGATGTTTACGCAATTTCTGCATTTGTTGCTCATGCAGCTCAGCGCTGCACCATAATGTATGAGTTCAGTGATGTAGTCCAGCCAATCCAATAAGTTCTCATTACTATCAGGCAGGAAGAGCCAATCAGAAAGACAACATGTCTCTGAGCACGCCCACAGTCATAACACTTGTGAAAAGGGCAGTGGAGTGCTGTTGATAGAGGCAACCGCTCAGAGAAACCTGATACCTGAAAGAAACCCGAGACTCGAACACAGGACTGTCATCTTTTGACGACGGCATTGGTTTGTCGGCTTATGTGACAAACTGACGCGTGCTCAGGAAATACCTAGATTCAGGCAGAGTTGGTCGGTATAACAGTTCATTGATGTAGAGAGTGAGTACAGCAGTATGGTGTAGTGAGGGTCAGAGGGAGTGGATGAAGGTTGGCGATGGCTGGTGATGTGTAGAGTCATGTCAGTGTCCTTGATTGGCTTTGATTGTCCAGGGTTCAGCGCGGTCCGTCGCAAGGAATGATTGTATAATAATACAAATTCATCCCTTCAAATTAACATTTAACTGAACAAAGGGACATCCCAAACCTGTGTATATTTTAAGCATCGCTCTTTTATGTATTGCGTAATGTGAGTGTGATGTAATGTCAAGAAACCGCTTCTTACCGTGATCCGTCAGGGATTTGGGAGTCCTCTGTTCAGTCTCAGTATTGCGTTTCTTGTTCCTTGATTTCCAGGCATGGTAGACCTTTAGCCTGCGGTGAAACTCCTCTCGGCACGCTTCCAGCAGCTCGATATCTTTAAAGAGCAGGTGAGATGAGTGAGACGGTGAGAAAAGAAGCGAGGATCAGGAGATAAATGGACTTATCAGTGTCCGCAAAATTGAGTTCTTGTTTCCTGCAGCATTGGCTTAGCTGTTAAAATCTTTCACCGGGAAGGTGTGAGCAGGTGAAAGAACTACGCTTCTTTCAGAAAGCTCGCAGTAATACTAGTATAGTGCTCAGTGATCAATTGGATACCTTCAGACTGTAGGAGGAAACTGGAGTTTCTTTCTTGCTTTACTTTCTTGCTAGATCACAAAATAATTAATAAAAAATACAAGGCAACTCTTTATTCTTTATGCTTCTTCTTAACACAGTTTCCCTTTGAGTCGTCGCCAATTCCAACCCGCTGAATACTGCCTCCCTATCATGTAATCACTCCCAGATCTGTTCCCCCTGCGGCCACCTACATATTTACAATCTTCATGTACACAATGTTTTAGGGGTGACCTAACACAGTGGTCCCCAACCTGTTTATCACCACGGACCGGTCAACACTTGGCAAATTTACTGCGGACTGAGGGGTTCGGGGTGGGGTGTGTGTGTGTGTGTGTGTGTGTGTGTGTGTGTGTAGCATCGTATTATAATAATAATAATCTTCTTTTCCTTTCGGCTTTTCACTTCAGGGGTCGCCACAGCGAATCATCTGCCTCCATCTCACCCTATCCTTTATAATAATAATAATAATAATAATAATATCACCCTATCCTTTATAATAATAATAATAATAATAATAATAAGCACTCCATGAATGTTATTTTTCAACAGCTGAAATAAAGTTGGTTGAGAAGTAGAGCTTGAACTTTTCTTAAAAAAAACAAAAAAAAAACCAACAAAAAAAACACATGATGGTGCACCAGCTGGGAGAATGAAGGCTCAGGCTCAGTCTCACCCAAAATCCCCGCTATTGTTTGAAACATGTCCAGCACGCCTCTGTTCATGTGCCGTCCCCTTGTGGGTTACATTTTAGCACTCAAATGACCGACATGTAACCAAGAGAATCTGGTCATTTTTCAAAATAAAAGACTTTTTCAAAATTAAAGATTGTTCAGACTCGGGTAATAAATAAAACAGAAATAATTAATTATTTCTTCTGAGTACCAATTGAGCTACAGACCGGTACCGGGTCACGGACCGGTGGTTGGGGACCACTGACCTAACAAACTCGGAGGGAACGCAGTATCTGGGACCAGCAATGCTTAATCAGAGCAGAATGACCCGTATTAAATTATGAATTTATTAATATTATATTAAATGCTTTAAATAAACAACTAATAAACAAACTGCTGCTTTCCTCAATAGTCTTACCACAGGAAGTGTTGATGGTGTCTCTGAGTTCTGCGTACTTCCACTTGCTAAGGTCATGCTTCTTGCTGCTTTCTGTGGCCTTGGTGGTCGGCAGCTTCCGACTCCTAGTGGTACCAAGCAAGTAAACACACACACACACACACACACACACACACACACACACGTATCAGACGCAGAACATAAAGGGATTTAGAAACAGCACATAGAAGTTTTTCTACTTATGAAGAACAGTCACTGAAGATAAAGTCAAGGATTGAAGAGGAAAGAACAAAGAAAAGTTAGTTGGGGGTCAACTACGTTGGTACTTAAGGATGGAGTTTAAACACACACGCGGGGAGGTTACTGTGCACAGGAGCAGTAAATAATCATAAACAGCTTTAATTATTCTAAATCTTTGGAGCATTGTACAGCACAGAAGGAAGCTCATAAAGATTAACACACACACACACACACACACACACACACACACACACACACACACACACACTTGAAACTTCAAGGCTTGATCCGCATCACCCTTCTTTCTTTCTCTTGCACCTTTAAATGACAGGATCACAGTAGCCACCTACATCCACCCACCCTGTAATCGGTTTGCTAGATCAAATCACTCTGTGTCACTCTGTAAACCGGGCCTAACACTTTAATGGCTATTTAAAGATCTGCAGAGCTTGAGATGAGTAAGAAATAAAAGAGACAGCGACCGGGCACACCTCCATGGCCTGGCTGATCCTTCTGCCAGACATTACTGGCGGCCCACCGAAGCCTTTTAGCTCAGGGGATTAACGCTATAGAAGCTTGTTAATGTCACTCAGTCACTGTTTCTCTAAACTGGCTTAAAACAATCTACTACGGCTTTGCTTTCATCTTCCTGGCACACTAGGGCAGGAAGGAGACAAGTTCTGCCTTTATGGACAGCCTGAAAATCAATACAGTGCTCTACTGGTTCTTTTTGTTTATTCCTGGATAAACAAAGAAGATTACTAGGCATGCGTTTTGTTTTTAACCGCCATGATATCAGCAAAAACACTTAATTTTGTGGTCAATTCTAGATCCAGATTGGATAGAATGTGTTTAATGAATACTGTTATATGAAAATAAATAATACTGCAGTGGCAACAGATGTCACTGAATTGAAGAGTCCCCTTAAATTTTCTGCCTCAGAGGACTATTCAAGGACACACACCAAGCCTGAAGCACATAACTGTTTTAGTATATACTACAAGTAAACATCAGAACAATAAAAAAGAAGCTAAAATAAACTAAAATGCGGTTTCTATTTATGTATTTTCAGATATTTTAACCATGACAGACTCTGGTGAAACGGTGACCAGGCGAAAATCCAACCCGAGCCCAATGACTCTTTTGAGAAACAGGCTTCACGGAGCCATCATAATTTAGGGATAGTTCAAATACTCAGCTGAAACACATTAAAAAATTAGCATAGTAAATTTTTTAGGTTTTTTTTTTTTTTCAAGAGTATGATAATGATTACTCCATTTTCTCCAGGTGAGCAAGCCAGACTATAGGTGTCTGGTCCTTTTGATGCAAGCTTTATCCATTCTCATTTCCTGGTTTGCTAAGAGTGCGTCAGGCAAATGAAGGTAAGCCCAAATCCCGTGCACATCTTTCAATTCAATAATCATGATATAAAAGATCATTCAATTATGAGCATGCAAAATAAGTCAGCAAAAAACACCCATGCAGGCAGTTTCATTATCTAGAAGGAACTGGTAACTCAACCCAATGGAAACGGACACTTGATAAATAATAATAATAATAATAATAATAATAACATGCATGTAAGGCACGGTGCAATTCGATCCCCCAGTACTCTGGCACAGTTTAATCAGGACCAATCAGACCGGCTCGATGAACAAGTTGATCAAATACTTCATTCATGCATTTATTAAATGTCAAAATTTGCATCCAGAATTTGATCGTAATTGACCCATAAAATTAATGTCGCATTAATTTCTAATTGAATCGCCTTTGAGGGATTTGATTGTGGCTGATTTATTTATTTTCTCTGTCGTCATGATAAGACCCGATGTAGGCAAATCGAGTTTCTCAACCCACCTATTCAGAAGGCTGGACATTTCCTGGGCCATTTCTTCCCTGTATTGCATGATAGAGGCAGCACACATATATACACAAGTTAGAATATCATTCAATACTTCAACTTACCGGATGCAATGTATACCATCTGAGTTTCACATTTGGAGTGTATAACCGTGTATAACTGTGTCCTAGAGGGTACAAATACAATTTCACACACACACACACATATATGTGTGTGTATGTGTGTGTGGTGTGTGTGTGTGAGAGAGAGAGAGAGAGAGAGAGAGAGAGAGAGAGAGAGAGAGAGAGAGATGGAGCCGGCTCTGTAGCAGTGGTTATCAAATGTTTCATAAAAAGTGTGGTTTATCAGTATTTAATCGATACCCATACAGGAAAAAAAGATCAAAATTATTATATAACTGAGACAAATCTAGATATCATCCTGCCATAACTAATTATCTATTAATCAGTTTCAGTGCAGTTTGAGAGGAAACACTATGTACAACAATACGATTATTTTCCAAAAAACATCATAGTCGGACTCTAAAGTAATGCATTTAAAGGGAACTTAACCCATGCAAATATGTACGGCCTGACATTGTGCTACTAAGAGTCACAAGTGATTTAAATGTATATAACTGTAAATGCAGAACTAATTTGCATTAAATAAATGATGGCGTATATATATATATATATATATATATATATATATATATATATAGAGAGAGAGAGAGAGAGAGAGAGAGAGAGAGAGAGAGAGAGAGAGAGAGAGAGAGATCGCTCCTGATCGCTTCACGCTACGGAAACCGGGGATAAGCACCGGCCTGATGAGCCACTAGGCTCGGGTGTATATATATATATATATATATATATATATATATATATATATATATACATACACACACACACCTTCGGTTCATATATAAAGGGGCACACATTTGTCTGATGTATGAAAACGGAATCTCGTATCATAGGTCGATGTACCAAGTTTTATTTTATTGAGAAGATCATTAGTTCATATCTGACTTGTTAGTAATCTGTATAGTGTTATTTTTGCCTTTAGCCTGCCTTACATGAAGTGACGAATTTAGAGCTTATAGCCCTTTTTTAAACAGTAATTATAACGTTCTCGGGCAGAAGGATTAGATTTCTACAAAGGACAATGAAGCTCTTGTTCTCTTAAACACCGCTTAATATCTAATATTCATACATAAGACAAGCCTCAGTGCTAGGAAGAGTGCGCTTCAACATTCATCATTCCCTAATCGTATTATTTATGAACAATCAATGCATTAAACAAGTGAGCAAGTGTCTTAGAAAAAGACAAATAGATAGAGAAAGAGAGATGAAGAAGAAGAAGATGAAGCGAGAAAAGAAATGTGTGTGCTACACTTAACCAGTGATGCAGTGTTTCACTCTGGAGTTCTAGCGCTAATAAACTGTAATCCTTTACTAATGATGATGCAGCACATTACCCAAACAGACAGTGGGGTGCACAGCAGCGCCACACGTCAGACGCAGACTGTGCATAAAGCTCTGTGTTCTTACTCTGTGTGTACAGCTTAACACCGAAATGTGAGGAGAGATCAGATCAGTTCTGTGTCTGTGCATCATCAACGCAATTGAGGTCAGTTATGTTACATTCATTCCAACACAATCAAACGTCAGAACTAACTGCTGCTATTACTTAAATGTTTCTTCGAATTTTAGGAGGTTGAAGAATCTGTGAATAAATGCTTCATATATTTTTTCCTTTATAATAAACTATGATACAAATTTATCATTGAATAGATATCTCAAAAATAACAAGAATAATAATCAATCTATAGGCTGATTTACCAGTTCGTACGTACTTGGAGGCCAATGTGCCTTGCAATAGGTTTAAGATCATCATGCTCCATCAGAAACTTTTTAGACACTCATGAAAACAATATAACAATTAATTTGCTAGTTTAAAGAAAAAAACACAAACAACCAGCCAAATAATCAGATAACCAGACTTACCAATAAACAATCAGAAAATAAAACAGAAATTATGCAAACAACAACAACAAAAAACAATAAAGTAATAAACCAACCATCCTAATAAACAACAAAATCAACTAACTTACCAAATAATCAACCAAACCATCCAATAATCAACCAAACTGCCAAATAATTAACCGGCCAAACAACCACATAATCAACCAATCAAACTAACCCTTAAACTAAATAATCAACCAAATAATTAAGCAACCAACCAACCCAATAATCAACCCACCAACCAACTAAACAACATATCAAGTACTCAACCAATAAACATATCAAATCAACCATTCAAACAGCCTACCAACCAAACAACCAATCAAATAACAAAGCAAATAATCAATCAAAATAACCAACACATTAATAAACCAGAAAAATAATTAAACAACCAAACAAATTATACAACCAACAAACCAGCCAAATAAATATACAATCAAATCACCAAGGGGCAGTGGTGGTCTAGTGGTATAGGGCGCTGGATCTCTGATCCTAAGGTTGGTGGTTCGAGTCCCACTCTCCACAAGGTTGTCACTGCCCCCCCCCCACCCCCCCAGTGCAGCTAACTGGGTTATCAAAGGCCGGCCATGTCTCTCACTGTCTATGGTGAGAGGCATGTAAAAGAACCATTGCTGACTTTTGTAAAGAGTAGCTGCAAAGTCGTCAGCGTGTTTCTGTCCCTTACTAAAAAGGGTTGTGACAAGAAGGGCATCCGACGTAAAAACCTCCGCCAAATCAAAAGTGCGAATCAAATGATTCGCTGTGGCGACTCCCGAGTAAAAGGGAAGAAGCCAAAAGGAAGACAGACGAATCACCAAATAAGCAAACAGAAATCCAACGATACAACGACACAAGCAAATAACTAAATAACCTAACAGTCAACCAAAAAAAAAAACAATACATAACCAACTACCAATCAAGCAAATAAATTAAACATGCTTTTTGAAGACAAGTTAAAAATCAAGGATTTTGGATCATGAGGAATATAATATAAACGCATACAACAATTTGGCCAAAAATCAACAGCAGAAAACATTTCTGCATGTAAACAAAAAACAAATGTTGGTGGTGTAGAGTTAGATTTAAAAAACAACCATTTAAGACTCAACTGCTTCGAGCAGGCTTACATTATGCTTATGTGAATGTGTGTGTGTGTGTGTGTGTGTGTGTGTGTGTGTGTGTGTGTGTGTGTGTGTGTGAATTCCTGTGTGCCTTATGTTAGGTAAGGTTGTGTGACGCTCTATTTTGCAGAGCAATGCCTCTCTGCATGATCCTACATGATACATTCACACTCCAGCATCTGCCAGAGAAGATACGTGGGTGAACACCACATGCTAGTGCAATCTGGCTTAATGAGGAACCTCGTTTAAAGTGTTTATACTGACTGATATGAAAGTTAACGGTGAACAGAAGAGATATAATAATGAGCTCGTAACCTACATGGTCAAACCTCTGAGTTTTTGTGATGCAGGAACACTGTGAAAACAGAAAAGACTATTAAATATGACCTCGGTGGACAGAATCTGAGATGGGAAAAGATTGATTGCTTCTCCCGGGTTGGATTTAATATAATAATTATTATTTTGCAATCATTGCAAAGTCTGAAACCTTAAAAAAAAAAAAAAAAAAAAAAAAAAAAAATCAGTTTTAATTACAATCGCGATGATGTTTAACAGGTAAACTCCATGCTGTTAATAGCTACGCATTAGTGGGAAGCATTTCAGAGGCATGCTTGATGAGCAGATTGGTGATGCATGCTGGGTAATGAGATTAAATGAGGTAAGACTGGGAACAGGTTAAGTCGACTTGAAGAGTCTGTATCTTACATTGCTTGGTCGGGGGATGATGGGACACTGTCATTACTGAGAGACAAGAATAAAAAGAAAAATCCAAAAAGAAAGAAAGAAAATGAGGTTAAAATATTTTCTATAGTCTTCGGAGCGATGATCACCTGGTCTGGACAAGCAAGTTGCTAAAAAAATCTTATTCATAAATTACATTCTTATTCATAAATACAGTAGTTGGTGGTGCATTTGGTATCTGGGCTTTCACTGGGACGAAATGGACATAACCCATCTCTTCATACCATCATCATCACATCGCAATTATACAAACCATCACTAATGTACAAAAACACAATACAGGTATACCTCACCCAACATCGTTAATTGGTTCCAGGAGAGACGACCTAAATCGAAAAATGACTTAAATCGAATAAAGTTCGTCTCTAGGCTAGCCTAGGTTAGGCTACGCCAAATTTACTTGTCTAGGCTAAACCAAAAATAACCATTCCTAGTTCTGTACTTTATGCATGAATGCAATTTTCAATAATATATGGTTAATAAGAATCTACTTTAAGCTTGAATGAGAATAAGAGTAGCCGATAAACAGATGTATACCATGTGTAAACTAATCAATTCAAATAATAGCGGTTTCGCGGGAATGACGAGGCCTAACGTTAGCTATTGGAACTACTGTATGTATTTTAATAAGATTTTATATGGTTTTATTCTTATTTATTATACAATAACATGGCTTTATGTGCTTTTGTTTTTATTTATTGTACAGTAACATCATTTCATGTGATTTTAATGGTTTTCTAGCAATATTATGATTCCAATATTTGAAACGGACAGATGTAAAGTTGATTATAATGACGTAAACTTTATTTTTATTTCTTTTTTCAATATATATTTTTGAAAACTGATGTATAATCGAGAACGACTTAACTCAAAATAACTCAGGCCGAGGTATACCTGTATAACAGAGCATGGTTCTGCAAAGAGAGAGAGAGAGAGAGAGAGAGAGAGAGAGAGAGAGAGAGGCATTTCACTCATTTCTGCTCATAACTCTGAGCATTAGATTACTTTCACTAGCGTTTATCAATGGAAGCTTTCTGTAAATTTGACACTTGGCCAATTGTAGTAAGCATAAATCTTACCTCCTTGACCTCTCCTTACGATCTTGAACTTTTTTGGAAAAGTTCCTCTTGAAAATGTATTTTTTAAAGCATTTCGAACACCAAGTTAATTTCTCCTCCTCCATCAGTCATTGTGAGGTAAAAGGTTCTAACCTTAATGCATCATGTGCAGATCACTACAGTCTATTCAGCTAGTTTTGCTCTGACCAACCAATCAGAGGACAGAAACATGCTGACATTATTGTAAACCCACTAGCTGTGTTCGGGACATGTATATAAATGTGACTGTGTAAACGGTGTACATAATTAGATTCAAAGGGTGCTGTAATTAGTGTCACATGGTATGACTCAGCTGTAAGGGGGTCTGGAAACTTCGAGATGGACCTGTTTGCACATGCGCCCTGGTGGCGTTTCAGGTGATTCAGAAACTTTGAGAATGGAACTTTCCAGAACTTTGGGGAGGCTATATTAAGAGCCTCTTCCCATCTCGTGCAGCCTCTTCCAGTCTCTTCAGCACGCAGATCCTCTAAGGAAACTCATAGTGGCGGCTCATCTAATCCAAGGCGGATCATGGAAACTTCCACCCAAGTTTCGTTGTTTGGGTCTTCATCGCCAAAGTCCATCGTCCACGTTCACCCACAGACAACGCAAGGTGCTTGGTGACTATGGGACCCTTTGTTTAATTTGTATTTTAGTTGAGCTTTAAGCTGTAAGTATTATTTTGCCTTGCCTTGTTTATATTATTAAAATGTAGATAGTTTATGTCGTGGTTTGTCATGCTTTACTGGTTTCACGGGGCAATTTACTTCTAAATTCCATACGTAACAAAATTGAGGGCTCGTCCGGGATAAAATCCATTTGGCATACGTAACAGCTGGCCCTGTGAGGTGAATCTGAAATCTCATTGGTTCAAGAAACAGCCCCAAGAAGCAGCCATCTCCTACAAGAGTTATTTGGAGGTTGGACACTATCTCATCAGACTCTGGTCAAAGGTGGGGCAAATCCTGAACAGCTGACCAGACCATCACAGAACACACATTCACACTCACACCTAGAGGCAACTAGAAACAGCCATTTATCCTAAATGTGCATGTCTTTGGATTGTAGGAGAAAATCAGAGTACTTGAAGGAAACCCATGTATGCACAGGGGGAGAACATGCAAACTCCACAGAGAAATGCTCGAACCAGGGACTTGAAACCCTGGACCTTCTTGCAATGAGGCGCGTTTTCCTTTAATCATAAAATTCTACAAGGTTCTTCAAGGTTCAGCTCACAAAATTACTTACAAAGAGTTATTGAATTCCCTTGAGATAACATGTCCAATAAAATTTATTTTGTTGTTGTTGGATAATAAGAAATCCATGATTCATCCAAAAACAACACCCACAGAACATCTGTCTGGAACTACGGGTGTTCTTAAGGATCGTGTGAAACAACAAATCATTATTCTTGAGTCTGAAGAAAGAATGCATTTGTACCTGCGCAGTCCACCATCTCCTGTGTCCTCAGGAATGAGCTCCGCCTCACTCTGAGCGATTCGCAGAGCCAACTCTCGGTCCCGCCTCTCCTGCTGTAGCACCGTTTGCCGGGACGCCTCTTCCTCTCGCTCTGCCTGTAGCTGTCGCTCCATCTCCTCCTACCGATGACAATGCAGTATGTCAGGAATATAACATAATGGCACTGACTGTTATTGGATAATAATTAATACTACCAATCCCAAATTAATTAATCTATTAATCCTATTATGGTCATGGAGAGGATGGAGCCCATCTCAACCGACACTGAAAAACGGGGTACACTTTGTGCAGCTTTCCAGACCATCACAGGGTCAATACATACAACCACTGACACTTGTATTCACATTTAGGGATATTTTGGAACAGCTAATTAGCCGAATGTTGATTTTTTTTTTTTTTTTTTACTGTGGGAGGAAACTGGAGTACCCGGAAGAAAACCGCACAACGACAGGGCGAGTATGCAGTAATTTGCTTTCTAAGCCACTTAAACCTAATTATGATTGCTAATCTCAGTCAACTATGAGGGGAATCCATAGTTCCTAGAGGAAAGCCATGCAAGCACAAGCAGAACATGCACAGAAACACCCTTGTTGAACCTGGGACTCAAACCAAGGACCTTCTTCAGGGAAAACATGCAATCTCCAAACACAAACGCTTGAGCCAGGCCCAGGCCCGGGACCTTCTGGTTGAGAGATGGACATGCTAACCAGTACACAACATGTTCCCTGAAAGAGCTTTATCTCATTCCGACTATACTTAATACCTTTTAGAACATTACATGGAGCATCTGTTGTATATGTCTTACCAAAAAGAAATTAAAGCACCCGGAGAGCCCAACCCTCCACCAAGCATCTCAAAATGTTAAAGAACACCTTAACTTAGTAACTGGGAAATATCTCTAACGTCTCCTACGTAGCATTCGGTTCTCAAAGAAACCAGTGCAGCACTGAATCCACAATGGTGCCATCCTGGTGCAACAATGTGACCAAACAGTCGCAAGAAATTCACAATACTGTGTCATAACACGCATCATTTAACCAGTACAGCGCTTAGGCGGGTGATCACACTAGAGATGAAAAAGAAGAGCGAATGGCATGAATGGTAATCTGCAGCTTGTCGCTTTTCATTCTCTAATTTGTTTCTCGACATTCGCGGCATCGCATTTTGGTTGCCTGCAGTGCCGTGAGAAGGACACAGTTGTTGTCTATCATTCATAAGGAAAATTGACAAGTTGGAAAAAGTTTGAGATTTGCTGGCATCGGCAATATTCTGTATCTTTGTCATCATTCATATTTTGTTTGCAAGACTAAAAAGCAAATTGTTTGAGAACAAAAAGCGAACAAAGCCCGACTGATTCACGACAGGAGATTCACTTAAAAAAAAAAAAAAAAAAAAAAAAAAAAAAAAATCTGCAAACCAATCAGAAATTACTTTCAAATCAGTCGCAGAAATGATGCGTGACTATTCTTACACTATATATTCTTCAGCCACAAAATATTTCCTTGCATGTGTGGTCACAATATGCAACTTTTTTGGGGAAAAAATTCAATTTGCATCAAATCGCTTTTCTGTTTATTTATTTATTTTCTCCCTAATTTAGTTGTATCTGGTTCCCACCCATCAGGTAGGTATGGGTGACATGTGGTGCTAGCCACCTGCCTCTTGTTTTCAAACTACTCTGTATGCTTATTTGGTGACAGTCTACCACACTGAAAAGGAAAGCACTATCTGCCCCTCGTACAAATGAGCTCACTGACGCCTGTGATTGGCTGGTGATTGTCGTAAGTGTAAGTTACAGGAAGGTTAGCTTGGCCAATTAGCTCCAATGGACGTCCAGTCAAGAATGGCTGTAGCATTAACCTGGATTCGAACTTGCAATTTCTGGGTTAACAGTCATGCACCTTGTTGATGCACTACTCGGGAGCCATCAATCAATTTTCTACTATACCTCTAGTATGTTCACCCTCTTTGTCCCTTCATTTTTAAATGCTATGGTTGCTTACTAAATTAATTACTAAGTATCTGTATGACGTTCTTATCACTTATTAACCTGAGACTTTGCAACACATGAGAAAATATTGGGAATTTTCTAGCCTCGACATGCTAATTTGCTTAATTCGGATCTCATGGATCCAGCTTTGTTGTGCTCGCTTTCCTGGAACATATTTGTGCATTTCTCTGCAAGATGCTGGAGAGGAGGAAAGTTAAGAGCCGTGTGAGCTCATAAACTTCTGAAAGTTTGCTGTAGACTATAAAAGCCCGAGAAGTGCGAGTGTACCGGGCGGTGTGTTGCTCATCGGGGGGCCGAGGGCTCCTGTCCATCCTACTGAGAAATGAACTGCAGTAGCATCAGATATATCAAACTCTCAGAGACATGCCCATCGGACTCAGCTGTCCGATATCGTAACTTACGAGAGGAAGCGACGTAATAACTAATGTCATGATGCACATAAACAAGATCCTATTTCTGAGTGTGTGTGTGTGTGTGTGTGTGTGTGTGTGTAAGAGTGAGAGACAGACACAACCACAAAGTTGCCATCTAAATATAGAGTTCATACATTATCCTGACACAACACTTGTTAAGAAAAAAGAAGAAATGGTGGTAAGGTGTAGATGACAGAGTGAAGAAATGGATGTGTTATTACATTTTGGCTGAGGCCATGATGGGGTGGCCTTCAGTTCTAAAAAAAATATCCTTTTCAGTGCTCTAAAATATGTCCTACACTCTGTTACATGTCGCCCCGCCCCTCTCATGACTCAGCTCAGAGCCGTAAGGCAACATAATGAAGACGTGATCAGGCTGACTACCTGCCTCCATCCATCCACTGCTGTCTCCAGTTTTATATCAAATCAACTGTACCTCCAGACCTCAAATGCTCTGCATCAGGCTTTTTGTTTATACTTTCACATGTTGTGCAGTTTTTCTGACAACCCTCCTAACAACTTTCGGCAAGCTGTCTACAGATGCTCCCCGACTTACGTTTTAAAATTGGTTCTGGACAGCTGAATGTAAGTTGAAAGTGAACGTAAGTTGTTACAGTGACGTATGACGTGTGACACTCATACTGTACTATACATCCATAAATACCATTACCGTATCTCATAAAACACCCCTAAATCAATTATTATAAACATAACATTGTAAAATAATATCAAATATATCAAATAATATCAACATTCATTTCAAATAAGTCACTTATTTATACCGAGTCACTTTACATGAATCTTAAAACAGCCAATCAACGCTTACAAAATGTGCAGCGCTCAAAACCGAAAGTAGTGTACTTGCGAAAGTAGTGTACTTGCTGTGAGTTATACGGACTTCCGGTCTTTCAAGTGAGAAAGGGCACCGTTGAACTCGTTTAGAACTCTGTCTGCACTGATGTGAATCACCAGCAGAGCGAAGAGTTCTTTCTTTTCTGGATTCGGGTTTTCATTCATTTTACACCTCTCTTTGCTTAACTGAGTATGCATGGTAGCTTGCGCCGATCCGAGCAGATAGTTAATTCATCTCTGTGTATGAGACTTGCACCCATGCTAGTAGGATTATGCGGCCACATTTATTAAACATTTACTGAATTAAACAACTTAAAAAACTAAACTAAAAACTAAAGAGTTAAGCTTCCTTATCTCTCTCTCTCACACACACAGACACACACGGACGGACGATATGTTTTATTTAAAGCGGAATTACAGTAGCACCTTCTGGTTCTGCGTCATCCCTCCTAGCCAATGGGAGACCAGTGGGGTGGGATGTTGAGAGACAGCCAATGAGAGAGCAACTCACGCATCGTGTGAAATTTTGAATGGTAATAGGAGATTGTTTCGTATGCCGGGGACGAAAACTTAGGGAAATGTTTTTCGTAACTCAGGATTTTCATACCCAGCGGGTTTCGTAAGTTGAGGGCTGACTGTATGTAGATAAAACAATATATATATATATATATATAAAACTGAACTGGGAAGGAGGGGCACATTTAGTCTGTCGTTTGTAAACAATGGATGCAGTGTCATTACGTCATTACGTCAGCGTACTACGTAGGTACGTCTAAATTCAAAATTTGACTTTTGAAACAAATTCGAAAGAACGTAAAACGGATGAACGTAAGTCAGGGAGCGTCTGTATATTATAAAGCTCCAATTTTTCTTTCTTCTTTTTTGCTTTATCTTTTGGGACTTTGATGCACACGCTCCTAGTCTAAAGCTTTCGGTCAAGCTCTCTTCCAGGAAATAAATAAGTATTAAAATTAAAAATAAAAAAATCCCAAAGCGCCAACTCATGGACAGAACTAGTTCAATCTTTTATCTACAACCCATGCCGAGTACGTCAAGGACCTCGTTACTCTTCGTTGTATTAAAAATAATTTAAGGTAAGAGGGTCACAAACTTTCAACTGGCAGCATATTTAGTCTTTCCATCATTCACAGACCTCATGCCAAGCCAGAATTCGAACCTGACCTTTCCTGCAGCATTAAAGGGAACCTGTGGTGAATTAGTGTTACTATCACTTTAAAACGATCATGCATTCCATAAGCAGTCTCTTCTGACCACATCAGTCCGCGCCTGATGTCAAGGACTGCTACAACACAAACTATTCTCAGAGACATGTTGCCTTTATGATTGGCTGGTTCAGCCTGTTAGTGACAAGAACTCGGACTGGCCGGACTACTTCGCTGGCCACTGTAGCATGACACATTACGGGCTACTGTTGAGCTACATAAACAACAAGCGCAGAAAACATTTACTTTTCTTTCTAAACCAACTGATGAAAGGAATGATGAGTCAGCAAAATGTTAGCTACATAAATCATTTTGGATTAATGGCCACGCTCATCTCTGGCAGCATTCTCATCCTCAGAGTCACTAGAATGTGACGTCTCACTGTCTCCACAAGAAATGTAAACCCTGCCCAAAGTGTTGACATCACCTCTGGGGGATAAATGACTGCGAAGCTTCTAAGGCCCTTAGTTTACCATAGTACTAATAATCCACAGGATAAAATTACAGGGATCCCTAACTTTCTGCAGTTAATTGGAACCGAGATCCCCCATGACCACTGAATTCCACAAAGTCAAATCAACCCCCCACCACCCCTACCCCTCGACTGATGTATACATACATGTATATGTGTATACAATATCAATAAATCCATATTCAATGCTATAAATGCTTATAATAACAATTAAGCATTAAAAAATAATGCATAAGATGTAAATAAAATATAAATTCACACACATACAGAAACGCACACGCACGCAGATGCGCACCTCACAAAAAAGTAACTAGTTTTGATTGGAGGTTTTGGGTTGTTTTTTTTTTGTTTTGTGTTTGGGATTTTTTGCATAATTGGCCTTTTTTGTGGCATTTTCCTTAACTTTCCCCCTATTCTTCCTTAATTTCCTTATTTTTTAATTCGATGAATATTTAAAAAAAAAAAAAAAAAAAAAAAAAAAACCACGATGCACTGAAGCCGCATGAATTGAAGTGCGAAGTAGCGAGGGATTCCTGTACTCAGTTTTGTGCTTTTTATGGTCATTTATGTTAAAATAAGTGTGTGTTTCACTTAAGCGCACAGTAGGCCCTTGATCATTCGTGGTTCAGCGCTCGCACCGCTGCATTCTCGCGGATTGGCGATAAATCTGGAAGTTACTGACACGTGACTCAAATTTAGCTAAATGGCTGAGAGCTTTTGTTTCTCCCAAATGCTGATTGGTCGCAGATGATGTGTACGCCTCTTTTTTTTTCCTTCGCACACGTCACCAACGTGATTGCTTAAATTGTGAATTCATGTTTTTCAGTGTGTTTTTAATAATTATTTAAGCTCTGTGATGTCACTCAAATGCCCTGCATCTTCTCTAGCTTCTGGTGTGGAGCCTAAGCACTTTATTTATTAATAAATATTATCATAGCGCAAAATTAAAAAGTTTTTACTTAATCATTACTACATTTTACTCTATTATTACTGTATTAATGAGTAAGACTGTCTACAGAATGTGTTTAAGAAGCATATTTTAGCGCATGTAATATCATACATAGGGTTTTAAAACCGCGTCAATAACTCGCAGATTTTCTTGATCTGCGGGAAGGGCCGGAACCGAACCATCGCAAAAAACAGGGGCCTACTGTATTACATACACACTAATGATCTCTATCTTTATCTGAACCAACACTCGGAGAAGGCAGGGTACACCCTGTACAGCTCACCAGACTGATGCAGGGCCAACACATACTCACACAAAACCAGTCATGCTTACATTCATATACAGGGGCAATTTGAACACCTGATGTTCATGTCTTTGGACTGTGGGAGGAAATGTGGACGGAAACCCAAGTAACATGCAAACTATACACAGAAACACGCTCGCACACCTACATGTGCTGACCATTACACCACTGTGCCGCTGCCCTGTAACAACACAGGTGACCATTATTAACATCTTATCTACTGGTTCTCCCTCGTTTTGTACCTGTATAAGGTGCTCGAGCCCACATTGCTCCAAAAGGGTTCAGCTGAACTGTACCCAACCCACCTCTTCAACAGGGACGGTGCATGGTCCGGTGAACATTATTCATCCTAACCAAATGAATTGAACTTTGGCATGAAAAATCCGAACATTTCAAACTATAAGAATGATAATAAACAAAAACACCCTTTCTGACCTTTGACCTTGATGCTGTTTGGATGCAATTTTAAAAACCCTCCGGTATATTTACAATAAATAATGATCACATATAAATCCGGAGTCTCTGGGATGGCGCTGGTTTCCTCTGAGAGGAGTGTTTTCCTATCACAGAGTGTTTAATCCAACCCTTAATTTTCTCATGTAATGTTTTAAAGCACAGAGATTTTAAACAGCAAAGCTCCGGCACAGATTAAACATTCATGCTGTGCTTTGTATCGTCTCAAACTACACAAGACAGACATCTAATTGCTTAGGATCGTGACACGGACAGAGTGTTCAGAGTGTTCCTGAGGTGAGAACTCGCGATCTGCAACAGCTCCACTTGGGGAGGGTTTCAGGAACCTGAGGAGGCTACAGTACGTGCATGAAAAATAAGAAAGCGTGGAGATGAGAGGAGAGAGAAATACAGCTGCCATAGGCACAGTGCCTCGGGAAAAAAAGTTTGATCAGACAGGTTAAAGTAGCCTTGGACATCTTTTATTCCGGAGACCGTTTAAAAGAGAGAGAACAGAGACAGACAGAAGAGGCACAAGAGAAAGGAGGATGAGAGGGAGGGAGGGAGAGACAGCAAAACAGATAAAAAAAAAGACAGTGTGAACACAAAACTGAGTGATGGAGCAAAACAGTCATCAGGTGAGGGAGAGAATGTGACAGGCAGATCATGACGGACAGAGGGCAATAGAGAGGGGGGAGGCAGAAGGACAGAGATGGAGAGAGAGAAAGAGAGAGAGGGAGGGGGAGAAAGATGGAGAGGGACAGAAAGGGAGGAGAGAGGGCAAGAGAGAAAAGAGAGAGGGGGAGAGGGAGGGGACAGGGAGATGGGAGAGGGAAGGAAAAAGAGAAGGAGAGAGGGAGAAACTTAGAGAGGGAGAGGGAGAGGCGGAGTGGGGGGAGGCAGAAGGAGAGAGAGAGAGAGAGGGAGAAGGGGACGGAGATAGAGGGAGAGGAAGGGAAAGGGAGTAGAGAAGTAGAGAGAGAAAAAGAGAGGGGAAGAGACAGAGAGGAGAGAGGGAGAGGGTGGGGGACGGAAAGAGAGGGCGTGAAGGAGGGACAGAAATGCCTCCTTTTATCAAAACGTTTTGTTGGCATTTCTTCCTTCTGCACTTGTTTCCTCCCAATCATTTCTCTCCTTCATTATTTCCTTGACTATATCCCTTCCTTTTATATACAGGGATCCCTCGCTACTCTGCGCTTCAATTCATGCGGCTTCAGTGCATCGCGGTTTAAAAAAAAAAAAAAAAAAATATTCATTGAATTAAAAAATAAGGAAATTAAGGAAGAAGAGCGGAAAAAGTTAAGGAAAATGCCACAAAAACAAGGCCAATTATGCAAAAAAAAAAAAAACAAAACAAACAAAAAAAAAAAAACCCGAAACAAACAAAACAAAAAACAACCCAAAATCTCCCATCAAAACTACTTACAGTGTTGAATGTGTGTGTGTGTACACACATCTGCGCGCGTATGTATGTGTGTCGTCGTCTTCTCATGCAATACCCTGTGTGTGTGTGTGTGTTTATATTTTATTTACTATGAAAAAGATGCGAGGATGAAATGAGAGGGGATGAAGGATAACAGATGAAGAGAGGTGCGTCCATCCTTCCCCTGCGTGGCTGAGTTACTCAGATAAAGAAACGAGGGATGACGGTCAGTCTGACCACGGAGCAATAAAGGCCGCTGGGGTCCTACCTGCAATCTTCTTTCCTCTTCCTCCCTCTTTTTCCTCTCCTCTTCTTCCTGTTTCCTTTTCAACTCCATCTCTGCTTTCCTGCATAAAAAACACAGAAAAGAAGTGAGGGATGAAAGAGTCTCCGCGCGCTTCTTGGGGAGTGTGACTTTATCAATAACTCCTCATGTGGCCGCGCCTCATCGCCGCTAACTCAATTACCGTGTCAGTTAATCTCCTCTGCTGCGTCCTTCATTCAAGAAGAAGCACACTACTAAGAGCCTGGAAACGGCCCTGAGGCGGGACGTGGGCTTTGGCTTTGTCCCAAATGCCTGACATTCACGGGCGCTGATGAGAGACGAACTTTAAGCCCGTGCGGAAAAACTTGAACGGAGGACAGGAAACACAATTCATGCAAAGAATTCCCCATGTTCCATCTCACTTCCCCATCACTCACGCACTCATTTACCCAACCGCTTAATCCTATTCGGGTCATGGGAAGGCTGGAGCCTATCTCAGCCGACACGTGGAGAAGGCAGGGTACACCCTGAATAGCTACCCTAACCATTGGCAGGAAACACACACACACACACACACACACACACGCGCGCTCACACACACACACACACACACACATGTGCACGCGCTCACACACACACACACGCACGCACACGCTCACATGCGCACGCGCACACACACACGCACACGTGCACACACACGCACACACACACGCACACGTGCACACACACGTGCACACACACTAACAGCAAGGTCAATCTGGAACGGCCAATTAGTACACAGTGCATGTCTTTGGACTGTGGGAGGAAACCGGACTTCCCGGGGCAAACCCACGGAAGTACAAGGAGAATACAGGGAGTCCTCGATTTACACCGGTCCCGACTTACACCATTTCGTGGTTACGAACACGCCCCCATAAAAATATATTACACGTCATTACATCTTTCGCGGTTACGTAAACAAATGCAAACTAGTTTCGGCCGCACGAAGCGAAGACACTATGACTATGTCCCTCCTACCCCCCCACCCATCCGATCAATCTTACCCACCACGCCTATCAAAACACCCCCCAATACCCCCTCCCTCCCTCACATTACCAATCCATCATTCTTCTATTTGTCTTCGTCTTTTCCCTGATGTTTATATATCCCCCCTTCACTAATCTGTCCATCTCCTTACCCTCCTGCTATTTCTCACCATAATTCCGTCTTCCATTCTTCTCCTTCCTCTCTTTCTCTTGTCTAGTCTCCACACTTCTGTCCTTCCTTTTTATTATTTAATTCTAATGTTTATATTCCTTCTCGATTTGATGCTTTGTTTTCACTTTTTTCTTCACTTCTCTTTTCATGAATTCTACATTTTCTTTTTCTTTCTTTCTTGCTTGCTTTCTCTCTTCCTGTTTCTTTCCCCTCCATTCAAATTTTCCTTTTCCCCGTCCTTCTTTACCACTCATTTCATCTTTCCCTCTCTCGTTCTGTATCTTCTTTTCCTCCTTATTACTTTCATTCTCAGTTCTTTCACTCTTTTTAAATCTCATTCCTTTTGCTTTTATTCCTTCCCATCTATATTTTACTAAATGTTACCTGATAAACTTTAGCCATTGCTTCCTTATTTAAATTTTTCTTTCTTTCTAAATTTACCCTGTATTCACTTCCTATTATTTATTTTACATTTACTTTCCCTTCTCTCCTTCCTTCCTTCCCACTTTTTTTTTTCTTTCATTAATTTTTAAATTCCAGACTGTTTGCTTACAGGCGTCTCTCCTCCTCTGCTTGTCTACGGAGTCTCTCCTCTTCCTCCCTCCTCTTCTTCTCTTTCTCCATCTCTTCCTGGATGTGACGCAGTCTCTCACGTTCTTCCTCCTCCTGCTTCTGTTTCTGCATGGCACTGAGGAGGTTCTCGGAGCGTTTTACCAACACTTGATGCTCGTGATCCATGTCTATACGGCTCATCATGGTGCACTAAACAAGCAAACAAAACAAAAAACAAACAGACAAACAAACAAAAAAACAAATTAAAAAGAACTTATATTTCACTTATACCCCCATTTCACTGGAGCGCAGTATGCAATGATCGTGGCGGAAATGCGCGAAACGCACTCTGTGGAGGAGCTTCAGCATTTTTAAACGCAAAATGGGTCAAAACCCTATGGAAAATTGTATCCTTGGAACACCTTCGGAATGTTCATGGAATGTGTGGAAGAGACATGGAAAGACCGCGGAACAATGTCGGAATACATGCGTAAAAGCGTACGGATTGCACAGGAAGACCTTCAGATAATTCACGGAACGTTCACGGAAAGCACGAAACACTCAAGAAACGACTACGGCACTACTCCACTTTAGAAGGAAGAGCTACGGAATGATTGCGGAACAGGCGGAATGAAGGAAGAACGTTCACATTCAACACGGAATGACTTAGGAAAGACTGAGGAATACCCAGCGTAACCACGTTTCAACGAGGAAAAATCAGCAAAGATCAAAGGATTTGCTCCTGATTCCGCCTATAAATACGCGGATTCGACCAAGGAAGCTCATTCTTTCATTCGTACTTAATGTTTATAATTTATAATATGTTAATAATGTACAATACATTTAAAATTTAACATATGTTTGTAATTTACCATATGTTTCTAAATGTGCAATATGTTTATAATTTACAATATATTTAAAATTTAACATATGTTTAATATCAATAATGTCAATACGTTCCTTTTATTTGCAACTCAATTATTACAGACTAAAAACCATGTTCACAAGTACAAACCACAGTGATTATAACTTTAAAACTTTATTACATGAACAGGAAAACAGAAAAAATAAGGTGAATGAACTGAAATAATGTATAGTGGAAGTGACTTCCTTGAGTGTTCTGCAAGTCTTCCGTGTTATCCGCAAACATTCCGCAAACGTTCCGCATGTATTCTGCAAACCTTCCGTGAGTATTCCGTGGGGATTCTGTGGCCGCTTTTGACCACCTGAAAGAAGGAGGAATGTTCACGGAACGTTCATGGAAGACTTGCTGAATAAAAGGAACGATCACGGGAACGTTTGCGGAACGGACCGGACATTTGCGGAAGGACTGCGGAACGTGAGGGAAGGCTGTCGGAAAATTTTTCCGTGAACTTTTCCGTGAATTTTTCGCATTTTGAACATGTTCAAAAGCATGTTCGTGTAAGATTTTGGCCTGACGGAAGAGGAGGAATACCTTCGGAATCGTACGGAAGGACACGGAATATGACGGAATGACCGAGGAACGTTGGAGAATGACTACGGTTTTGCTTCCGCGAGTCTGCCGCGCTCCAGTGAAATGGGAGTATTACCTTTCATTTCTCTAATATTCCCCAGCTTTAAATCTCTCAGATTCATTCAAATTTACCCGTCCTTCCCTCCGCATCACTGAGTATGGATTTTACTTCTATTATCTGATGACCTGTCTGCCTTTCTTCAGTGGACCTTAGTTATATCCTCAACTTCCATAGCTTATCTATCCATACCCTTCGAGTTCTTCCTTCCTATTGTCTCCTATCTTTCAGTCTTCTGATGTCTTGTGCTTCCTTACCTCTCATGACTTTTAGAATTCTCTCCATGTAACTCATCCCTTTCCTTCCGCATCCCTCAGTTCGACCCTCTGCATCACTTGATGTCTTTACTCCCACCTACAGAGTCTCTTGCCAGACATATCAGTCCATAAGGCCTGAAATCTTTGGTCTTTAACTTCTTCTCTCCAGATCTCCCATCGTATTCCTCTTGATCCATTTAATGTTTCATTCCATGTCCCTTGTTTCCACCCTCATCCACAGAGAGCTCATCACTCCTTCTCTCGCGCTCCCGCACATTACTATCCATGAGTATTTAACATATGCATGAAGGACTTCAATCCAGATGCCAGTCATGCTTAACACTTGACACCGCATGGTATTGATTTGAGTAATAGAATCAGTGGCCACAGAGACAGAGCTGCAGAGCTGGTTAATATGCACCTGCAGCTGCTCAGAGGCCAGCACTCAATGTTACCCCGAGATCCAGATCCAGACAGTGACATGTTTAAGAGCACTGTGAACATTTATATAATGAGCTTTAATATATTCTGTGCTATACACGTGCCTTATTTAATCTGAGGAAGAGATTTGAATTAAAATTCATCAGTGCAGCGGTAGACGAGTGGGTAACACACATGAAAAAATTGCAGAAGGATTTGGAGGAGCGAAAGTGGTCCTGGAATCCTTTAAATTAACATATGATAGCTAACTATTTACAAAGAGTAGTAAATAAGTAAGGGAAAGTACTTGAAGTAATTTTTATAAAATTCAGTGACACACCCACACACAGGAACCACATACACACACACACACAGTATACTGCACACGCAGAAACCCCCCACACGCACTATATACCACACGCACTATATACCGCACGCACGCACACACACACACACACACACACACGCACACGCACACACGCACACGCACACACTCGCACACACACACACTCCCTCCCTCTCGCTCTCACTAATCATTCTCACACACTTTAATCTTGCACATGATTGTAAAAAACAAAAACAAAAAAAACACACACTCAAACATACACTCTGTACAACACACACACACAAACCTTAATCTTGAGCATGAGTGTGTCGATGGATGCATCGAGGTCTTGGATCTGTTTGCTCATTTCCTGTTTGCTTTCTTTAAGTCCGTTCACAGCTTGGTTAAGCATGCCGATCCGATTCTTCAGGCTGCGCAGCTTCACCAGGCCATCGATGCTGGTGCACGCGCACACACGCACACGCACGCACACGCACACACACACACACACACACACACACAGTAAATTGAATTCCACCTCTACTTGTGCCAAACTGAAGCAGAAATTAAGACTTGTACTTTAATGGCTAACAAACAACAGCTTAATTGCTAATATTTCATGCTAACATCCTAGTGAAATAAAAAAAGGATACATTCTTTGTCGCACTCATTTACTTACTGATTTGTTGAGTTCAATTCATTTTCTGTAACCGCTTAATCCTAATTAGGGTTGCGGGGAGGCTGGCGCCCATCCCAGCCGACTCCAAGCGAGGGCAGAGTACACCCTGGACTGCTCACTAAGCCATCGCAGGGCATAAATACGCTCACGGCTTTACAGATACTCTTGTCGAAAGTCAGCAATGGTTCTTTTATATGAACCTCTCACCATAGACAGTGAGAGACATGGCCGGCCTTTCATAATCCAGTTAGCTGCACGGGGATGGGGGGGGGGGGGGGGGCACACAGTGGGAACCTTGTGGAGAGTGGGACTCGAACCTCCAACCTTAGGATCAGCGATCCAGCACCCTTTACCACCAGGCCACGACACACACCTGCCAAAACCTTCTTGCTTTGAGGCGGACATGGTGAACACTATGCCAGTGTGCCACTCTCATTCTTACAAGGATTTTTCCCCTCAATCCCTCACTGAAATAGTTAATCCTATTATGGTCGCAGGGAGGCTGGAGCCTATCTCAGCCGACACCGGGTGAAGGCGGGGAACACTGAACAGATCGCCAGACCAATACCCAACCATTCTCACACTCACAGTCACACCTGGGGCAATTTGAAACAGCAAGTTAGCCTAATGTGCATGTCGTTGGACTGCCGGAGGAAACCTGAATACCCTGAGGAAACCTATACAGACAGAAAGCATGCAAACTGTATACAGAAACACAATGACTGAGCCCGGGACTCAAATCCAGGACCTTCCTGCTGTGAGACAATTGTTCTAACCGCTACGCTACTGTGCCACTTTTTTTTTTTTTTTTTTTACCGTGTCAATTTTTTAAAATTACTTGGTGAAAATTAAATAAAACATTAAAATCCTCAAGCAAAGTAAAGATAATTAAAAGTCAAAAAGTAAATGTAATTTGTTACTTTGAACCCCAACGGCTGTTTGAGATTCATTAACCTTTCTGCTCAAAACGTGTCACTTCATGCTAAACCCAGAACTTAATGCGATTCCACACAGCAATCTTCCTAACAAAAGCAACACGTTCGTATTATCTCCTCCAGTAATAAAGAATTTACCCAAGATTCTGGTTAATAGGATTTCTAATCGCATTAACATATAAAATTTATGGATTTATAATTTTAGAAGATTTAATCCTTGTCTGTAGGCAGAATTCAGGTTTCTGAGGTAATGAATGTATACCGAGGTTTGTGTTTCCTCTTGCACAGCCACATACGTATGGTCTTCTGAATCTTAATGCAGGCGGTCGCCCGATAGAGCATCTTATTCTTCACTGATTTGAAAAGAGAAAGAAAAAAGTTCAAAGAAGTTTAAGTTACAGAGAATTTCCATCAATGAGAAATCATTTATGTCACCAGTCCAGGGGGTGATCACACTAGAGATATAATAGAAAAACAACGAATGTGAATTGATTTTTTTTTTTTTTTTTTGGAAAATTTTGAAATTCAATTGATAATGTTTTGGGATTCCACATGCTAGCAAATATTTTGCAGCTTAAATACATAATTGGACAAAAGTCATGTGACAATTGTGCGAGTAATGTGCGATTGGCATGTGGACGTTTGGCGACAAAAAGGCAGACCTCCTGTCAAACCAATCACAATTCATTCACTTTTATTCTCAAACTATTAGATTTTTATTTGTGTGTTATTAGCGTGTTATCAATACTCACCTCAGTCGCTTTTCTATGGAACGTCTAGAGTATCACCCCTAAATATCAACTACAGCTTTTGATACCACAGCACTACTGAATTCTTCTTTCTGATTGGTCAATAGTTCAATAATTTTCTATAGTATTTGTATGAATTATCTTACTAAACAGGTTATGCTTTATCCTTGGTGTGTGTGTGTGTGTGTGTGTGTGTGTGTGTGTGTGTGTGTGTGTGTGTGTGTGTGTGTGTGTGCATGCAGGCATTTTCATGAAATTTCTACCAGAGGAGGAAGAGTCTATTTAATTTTAAAGATGATCCATATCAAGTTCAGGTGAGAAAATCTTGCAATAGGGACAGAATAATTTTTTGGAAGTGCCATTTTTAATCAGAGTCAGTAGGGGGTGCTGTGTACTTTTTTTTTTTTTAATCTTCGTGGAGGCTTGAACTGTCTGAGTGCTAATGTTCTAATTTGTAATTATTTGTTTGATGGTTTCTGCTCACAATTGAATATGATTAAAGTGATAATGAAATTGATATTTATGGAAAGAGTGTCAGTGTTTAAAAATTCATAACTTTTACACTAGAGGAGCTTGACAGACGTTCCAAAATGTAAGACAATAAGAGTGAGAATGGCTGTGGCATCTTTTTTATCAGTAAATTGTTAATAACATAAACATGAAACTTGGCTCGCCCAAGCCCTTGACCTTTACTTCATGCTCATCAGTGATATGACTACAACAGTGATTCAAACCAAAAGGTGTGTGTGTGTGTGTGTGTGTGTGTGTGTGTGTGTGTGTGTGTGTGTGTGTGTGTGTGTCAGTGTTCCATACATTTGACGCCAGACAGAGCACACCACTGCACTTTCTTCCAGCGGCTGCAAATGAGCCACTTATTGACCCGTTTCACCAATTCTGCCAGATGTTCCGGGTCTGACTTCATTATCTGATCAAATTCTGCAAACTGAGGGGAGAAAAAAAAAAGAGTAAATGAAAAAGGAAGAAATAAAAAAAATGTGTAAATGAAACTAAAAGAAAGAAAAAGAAAGGAAAGTACAAGCAGGAAAAAAAAAATGAAGCGAAAAGGAAAGGAGAAAAAAATTGATATAAGAGAGAAAAAAGAGAAAATAAACAGAGAATGAAAGGAAGAGGGAAAGAAATGTGTACAAGCCAAAAAGTAAGAAAAACGAACATAAGAAAGAAGAAAAAGAAAAAAACGAGAGAAATCTATACAGCAAGCAAGAAAGTAAAAAAGCAAAACAATCTCCAAATAGCATCAAAACGATAGACAGTCAGATAGATAGATAGACAGACAGACAGACAGATAGATTGATGTTCAGTTAAAGACGCGCTTGGGAATTTATTGATAATGAAGAATATTTCCTCCCGTTACAGGAAGTGAGATGCGCAGCTCAGACGACTCTCCCTCTTTATTCCCCTCATTAACACTCCTGTGATTCCACACTGATATCGTCACTGCCCTATAACCCTGCCTCCTCTGCTAATGAATCCACACACACACTCACACGCACACACACACACACACACGATGGAGAAATGATTCATTTAAGTGGAACTGTAGCTGCCATCTGCTGCGTGTGGTTTATTCTGCAGATCTCTCATTAGTCTGAACCCCGTTGCTCTGGTCTAAAATATCAAACTTCTTTATCTCCGTTCAGTTTCTCTCTTGCGCTGTTCATACACCAGTTAACCTTTCTTACCTTTCCAGGTCTGAAGAACACTCGAGTGAGTCCAAACTTGTAGTCGTTTTCATTCAGGCCCAAAGCTTTGAACAGAGCCTGTAGGGTGCAGTGAGAGCGAATATTAACTATTTAACAACGTAAGAAAAATAGTTCACAGACATTCACACCGAGATGAAGTGAATAGAGGATCTCGGTAATCCTGTTTATCCTCATCCAGACATCTTTACTTTAAGACTCTTTACATACGCTTTATACCAAACACCATCATGTCCTTCATTTAGAAAGTGCTGATCTTATGTCTGTCACCTCACATCAGAAGGTAGTTCCAGCTCTGACATACCCTAAATCATTGTAGCATTAATACTCTCACGCTAATAACGTATCTTATTGTTATCTATTCGTTAATACAGGGGTTGGGAACCTATGGCTCGCAAGCCAGATGTGGCTCTTTTGATGACTGCATCTGGCTCTCAGATAAATCAGCCTTTCTTAACAGAATAACTAATAATAATTTTGCTGTCATTTAAATAAAAAAAAATACAGAATAAGCCATCAAATAAAACAAAAACAGATAAATAATTCTCACGCATTTTCATCTATACATCTATTTCCCATTCCACTTGTCACTGTGGTGCGCAGCGGAGAGCCAACCCTTTCTGTACTGCAGTGTGCGGGAGGGTCTGATACCTTGAAAACTATAATTTTATTGGATTATACGCAACAGCCTGCGCGAGTTGTTTTTGGGTCAAGAGGTAAATTTCCCTCGTTTTTGATCAGCTCATTTGTACAGAGCGAACTCTTTCCACCAAGAAGATGGCGAAAAGAAAAAAAAAAAGATGATGAGTACAATCACTGAATGAAGATTTGGAATGACTTGCATGAAGCCAATCAGAGCTGGCAAGCAAACACGAATGTACAGACATGAAAAAACTTCAACCCGCAGACCAGATGATTGTCAAAACTTATAACGCGTGCTTCTTAACACATACCAAACACTGCAGTGTGCGAGTCTTGCCATATTGACCATGTTTGGCTCTACATATACATGCGAGCATTTCACACCTGAAAAACATCAAGACCAACCTGTGGTCACGTTTAACAGATGGAAGTCTAAATGCCTGCATGAATATATAATAAATAACTTCATTATGACAATGTTGCTTAAAATAAATTCAGAATCTAATTATATTCTAAAATTGTTTGTCTTCTTTTTCAATTTAGTTATATTCAGTATTAAAAATATATATTTGGCTCTCAGAGGATTACATTTTAAAATATGTCTCTTTTTCGCTTTCTTCGTCAAAAAGGTTCCCGACCCATGCTTTAATACATGGTTCACTATAGCGTTCAGCCAAGTGTTATTTTGGTTTATAACATAGCTCATGTTCATACAGGGATCCCTCATTTTCCACAGTTAATGGACACCGAGACCCCCCTGCGACCGCTGATCGACCCCCCTGACTGACGTATACGTATCAATAAATACATATTCAACACTATAAATGCTGATAATAACAATTAAACATTCAGAAATAATGCATAAGATGTAAATAAAATATAAATACACACACATGCAGATGCACGCGCACTCGGATGCGCACCTCGCAAGAAAAATGTAAGTAGTTTTGTTGAGATGTTTTTTTTTTGTTTGTTTGTGTTTGTTTCAGGTTTTGTGCATAACCAGCCTTGTTTTGCGGCATTTTCCTTAATCTTTTCCATATTTTCCTTTAAGTTCCTTATTTTTTTTTTAATTTTCGATACATTTTTTTTTAAAAACCCGGGATGCACTGAAGCCGCAGAAATTAAATCACGAAGTAGCGAGGGATCACTGTACTCCATTCTGATTGGGCCTTCATGCCATTCTCTAGGCTATTTCTTTATAAACACATGGTTGCTATGTACAACAGACCGTTGCTATGGAATCGGTGATTGGCTGAAACAATAAAATAATTTTTAGAGTAATAAAATACTTGTTAAATCACCATTCTATGAAAAATTATTACCATCTTTAGATGGACCATTGTTATGGAGCATACTATTAAAATAAACAGAGCAATTCGAGACCTCTTCATTACGTGTCAGAGTCCCTATCACTCTACTAAGCTATATTTCGCAAGAGTGCCAGAGTTGCTATACATTACCCTTTTATACAATAGACCATTCCTATGAACTACTGTATGGCACTATTGAAAGCAATGAAATTATCTTAAAATCAATATTTTTTAAACAGTTGACCTTGCAGAAAAGCCGGGGGTCCAGGCGAGTGAGTTTGGGAGGCATGTACTGTTTGTACATGTTGTAGAGCTCATGGAAGGGAGCACGGGAAGGAAAGCCACCCTGCATCAAGTCCAGAACAGACACCATCCCTATGACAGGAATCACAATAATATTAATAATATTAATATTAATCATCATCATCATCATCATCATTATCATAATGTTAAAACTAATGCACATTCAAATGAAATATAAATAAACAGAAACAGAAACTTAAATGGCGGCTCAGTCCCATGCTCTCTGATTCCTACACCTTCTAACTTCCTGTGTTGTAAACAGTCCAGCTAATACACAAACTGACAGTAACAAGAGCAGAAAAAACTAAAGTCTAGATGATTGATTTTTTGTTGGAGTTGTTTTATTTAAATTAGCCGACTACGCAAATACAATGTTGGGCAGTACATGGCTGTATTCATCAGTAAAACAGACCACCAACATGGCACAGCAGTATATCGACCCCTTTTATCAATAAAAGACCTTTTGTGGCCAGAAGTCAATCTTGCGCTCAGTCAAACAGACATCAATCATGTGAACGACATTCAATTTAAAATTTTCAGTATGAAAACAAAAACGTACAAAAACAATGAAAGGAAAAAGATGAGCAATAAAAACAACTTTGTATTTATACCCAATAATTTGGCCAATTCAGCTGATCTCTCAATGTCTGTGGTGAGAGGTTCATGTAAAAGAACCATTGCTGACTTTCGTGAAGAGTAGCTACATAGCCATCAGCGTGTTTCTGTCCCTTGCTAAAAAGGGCAAATGTCAGGAAGGGCATCCGATGTAAAAACCTATGCCAAATCAAACATGCGAACAGATGATTCGCTGTGGCGACCCCTAAAAAAACGAAAGGAAAAGTCCCATGAAAAGGAAAAGAAGAAGAATTTGGCCAATTCAGGTTTATCTCTTGGTTAGTAAGTTATTGGTGTATAATTTTTACACTGAAGAAGTTCTTGAACTGAGTACATATTACATAAAAATGTAACGCATGCGACAATGCAGTGCGGAGAAAAAAAAAAAATAGAATTATCGCCTGGCGAATATATACCGTACTGTGACCTTTATCTTTTTACATATGACCGCTAAGATCTATTTTATCAGCTCACACAAAGTGTGACCCATCATTGACAGAGAGTGGACTTTAATGCAAGATTTGAAGAAAATCTTTAAAGCAGTTTTGCAGTATCGTATTTACAAGAATAGCACACATGACGCTGCAGTGCCCTTGACCTTTTACCCTCCAACATCTTCATCTAAGTTTATTTTTGATACAGAGTGGAATTTTATGTAAAGTTTAATAGAAATCCATGGAAACAATGTTGAACCATCACTCTTAGAAAAATAGGACGCACGAAGCCGTAATGATCTTGACCTTTGACCTCTAAAATCTCAATAGTTTGTTCCCAAGTCAAGGTGAGCAATTTTGCTAAATTGGAGAAAAATAATTTAAAGGATTCTTGAGATTTCATGCTCACAAAATGGCACACATGAGGCTCCTTGACCTATGACTTAGTCACCCTGACCTTTGACCTCTTGTTCCCAAGTCAAGATGAACATTTCTGCTAAATTTGAAGAAAATTGATTGCAAAATTTCTGAGGTATAACATTCACAAAATGGCACTTGAGTCTACAATGACCTTGAACTTTTACCTATGATCTCCAAAATCAAAACAATTCATTGTTAGGTCAAGATGGCTATTTGTACAAAGTTTGAAAAAAAACAAAAAACAAAACAAACAAACAAACAAACAAACAAAAACCTCTTGAAGCATTCTTAAGATATCACTTCACAATAATGATCCGGACAGACGTACATGTACAACTTGTACAATGTACAAATAGAAAGGCGGACAACCTGAAAACAATGTTCCAGGTCCAGCTATCACCAGCACAAAAGTAGAACAATAATGACTTGATCTAGCAAAACTCAGCGTTTGTGGGAAATTTACATTGCGAAGGACAGTAAAAGTGTAAACACATAGTCGGTGCTTGATTCTCTGAACATATGGTTGATACTGTTATTATGGAGGTTGTAGAAAACATTTGGAAGAATTAAATAACAAGCTGGCGTTTGTACTTTCGGGCACTTTCCCTTCCCCCTATGATGTAATTTGCCCGGTTTCACAAGATTTGATCACATGCATCCGACAATGGCTCCATACATTATAAATATTTGATATCATTGGATTGAATTATATTCTAGAGCAGCCCAGAGAGTCCCCGTGTTGCTGTGTGTGTGTGTGTGTGTGAATATGTGGCCAAGAAATGAAGATTATGTTGAAATGAAGATTCGTTGTTTTTTCCCCCACATTTAATTCAGTATTGATTCTAAGTGTCATTATTATGTTTGTGGGCTTCAATTTTTCAACACCTCAGCTTCATCCACATCCAGTCATACAAATAATAAGAGCCTCGAGACTCATTTTGTTGTAGCACAGCCTCAGAACAGGCTGACTAATCAAAGAAGAATTCCTCAGGTCTAGAACATGCAGTTAGATATCAGAATAATAATAATGAATTAAAAAAAACAACCTGTTCCCAGCTCACGTTCTATCTTCAGTATTTGGTTGATGTGCGCCACTGTCAGTAATCTGTAATGTGATTTCTGGCAGCCTGGAGCTTTATTACATTTTGAATCATATCTCACAGGAGAATTTGCTTGGAGCATCAGTCAGGATGTTAAACTCAGTTCATTTAAATGGAATTTTAAATTGAAGGAAAATCAACACATGCCATCCGGGTGTTTGGGGAGAAAACTGGAGATCAAATATAGGGATCCCTCACTTTCCGCGGTTAATTGGGACCGAGATCCCCACGTGACCATCGAAATCTGCAAAGTAGGATCACCCTCCCTCCAACGGATGTGTACACATGGATATGTGTATATAATATCAATAAATACATCTTCAATGCTATAAATGCTTATAATAACAATTAAACATTCAAAAAAGAACATAAGATGGAAAAAATATAAATACACACACACACACACACACACACACACATACAGATGGGACTGCATGAGAAGAAGAGGACACGCATACATACACGCGCACGCATGTGCACAGATGCCGCAGGCACACACAGATGCAACAATGTAAGTACAGACACTCTCCAGCTTCCAAACGAGTTAGCTTCCCGACAACCGGTTAGATGAATTTGTTTGTAAGTCATTACAGGGCATTCTTTTGTGGGGAACTTGTGTTTAAACCTTGTATAAGTAACCTATATGAGTTGCTACTCTATACAATCTCTCTCTCTCTCTCTCTCTCTCTCTCTCTCTCCATAATCATCACATTATCAATATATCATTATGTCCCGTGTTTAAACTCCTGGTTCCTCTCAAGCACAGCACAGGGGATCTGATCAGATTTACAGAGAGTTTCACTCTTATCGAGTTCATTATAACACTGGAGTCAGTTTGTTTCTTCTTTGAAAGTTGTGACAGGAGTTTAGAAATGTATCGTTCTGCTTCTCTTCCTGGACCATGTCAGCCACGCCGCCCTCTGCCGAAGCCTAGTACTAAGTGTACCTCAGGATAATGTTTAATCATATTTAATACTTATATTTGTGATATATCTTCCTATAGATTTTATTCCATTTCCATTTGTTCTTCAATTTCATTTCACTTTTACTTTCTACCTCGCCCTGTTCGTATCTCCGAATGGTTTTTGTGGTAGACCACAAGTCTAAGGTAAACAGTACTGGCCCATACCTCTAGGGGGAACTGTATTGAGCTAGACATATTGTTCAGCACTGCTGTATGGGGATACAAGTAGAACAAGTGATATGTAAACCCCGGGAAGAAGTCGTTGTTTAGAGGCGCTTGCATGAGTGAAACATTAAACGGCAAGAAGCCAAAGAAAACAAAACAAGTGTGATCATTGCTACACGGTAGGATATCACACATTTGGCGACGAGGATAAAGACAAGTTATCGACGAGAGACAGAGAACATTGCAAGTGTGGCAAACTCAAGAGAACCAAGCAGTAGTTCGAGTGAAAGTTCAGAGGAGAACAACAAAGAAGTTTCCCCACCACGACGAGCGATGGCGGCTGTAATCGGCACGGTAACCCCTTTTGATAACGCGACTCAGTCATGGGAAGAATATAGTGAAATGTTGGACTTTTTCTTCCAAGCTAATGGTATTGACGAGCCAGACAAAAGGAAGGCTGTACTTTTGAGTGGGGTTGGTGCTACGACATACAGTTTGTTGAGAAACTTAGTAAGCCCCGCATTTCCGAAAGATAAAACCTACGACCAGCTTACTGCTGAGCTGCAGAAGCACTTCAGCCCCAAACCGAAAGTGAAATCGTGCAACGATTCAAATTTAATTCACGCACACGTAGGAACACGGAGTCCATAGCAGAGTATGTGGCTGAATTGAGGAAATTAGCACTGCACTGTGATTACAAAGACTCTTTGGAGGAAATGTTAAGAGACAGACTTGTGTGTGGAGTGAATGATGACCGAATGCAACGGCGACTGCTATCTGAAACGAAACTGACGTTTGCAAAAGCTTTGGAATTATGCCAAGCGATGGAAACCGCATCTAAAGATGTGAGAGAAATGCAGGGTAGGCTAACAGAGGACACGGCAGCGCATGCTCGTGTGCCCAAGACCCAAGTAGGCGTCCACAAGTTCTCCACTGAAAAATCTCAGCGCAGATTCCCCAGTTGTTATCGCTGCAAAGGCCAGCACAATGCCACCGAATGCAAATTTGCCACGGAGCTGTGTCATAATTGTGGCAAGCGAGGGCACATAAAGAAAGCATGCAAAACGAAGGTGGGCAATGCACAAGTGCAAAAGGCAACAGTAAAGGGGCAAAGGACTGAAAACAAGGGCCCAAGAAACGAACAGCGAGCCAATCAACTTAGAGGAGGGAGAAAGTGATACAGAAGAGATAGGGTTTCACACAATTCACAACATGTCAGATGAGCTGACCAAGGTGGCTCCCATCACGCGCACCATGAATGTTAACGGAATGAAAGTGACATTTGAAGTTGATACAGGTTGTGGAGTGACCATATTGAGTAAACAGCAATACACACAGCTGTGGAAGAAAGCAGACACAGCAGAATTAAAGCCCTGCTCCCTAAAATTAAAAACATACACAGGAGAGAAGCTAGAGGTGCTCGGCATGGCACAAGTTAAAGTGCAACATGAAAACAAAGAAAAGCAGCTACCTGTAGTGGTAGTAGAAAGTGAAGGACCAAATTTACTAGGGCGAAATTGGCTACAAGAATTGGCCATGATTGATCAGTTAGTGTCAGTGAACAAAGTGGAGTCTCAGCCCAAATTAAAATTGGAGGAGATCCTTGAAAGACACGCTGAGGTGTTCAAAGAAGGCTTAGGACAGCTGAAAGGTGTCAAAGCAAAGATAAATGTGGACCAAGAGGCCCAACCACGATTCTGCAAAACCAGACCAGTGCCATATGCAGTCAAGCCCCTGGTCGGCGAGCTACAGAGGCTGCTGGACGACAAGATTATCGAGCCAGTGCAGGTTGCAGAATGGGCTGCGCCCATAGTTCCAGTGCGAAGCCGGATGGCTCCATTAGAATATGTGGAGATTACAAACTCACTGTCAATAGAGCATCACGAGTGGATCAGTATCCAATTCCTAAAGTAGAGGACCTGTTCGCACAGTTGAATGGTGGTCGACACTTCACGAAATTAGACATGAGTCACGCTTACCAACAGGTAGTCCTGGAAGAAGAATCCAGAAAGTATGTAACCATCAATACACACAAAGGCTTGTATACCTACACACGCTTACCATTTGGAGTAGCTTCCAGTCCTGCTATATTCCAGAGAACTATGGAGGGCATCCTAGGTGGAATTCCGAATGTTGCCATTTATTTGGACGACATCCTGTGTACAGGACCAAATGAACCAGAACATCTGAAAACGCTGGAAGAAGTTCTTCAACGGTTGGAGAAAAGCGGCCTGAGGTTGAAAAGAAGCAAGTGTGAGTTCATGGGAAAAGAGGTGTTGTTCCTAGGCCACAAGATCAATGCCAGTGGTCTACACCCTCTGACAGACAAAGTGGAAGCCATTGCGAAGGCGCCTGAGCCACAAAACGTTACAGAGTTGAGAGCTTATTTAGGTTTATTGAACTATTACCATAAGTTCCTCCCAAAGCTCTCCACACTGCTGGCACCGCTCCATACCTTATTGAAAAAGGAAGAAAAATGGACATGGGGGTCAAGCAGCAGAAGGCGTTTGAAGAGTCCAAAGTGCTACTTCAGTCCTGTAGTGTATTAGTGCACTATGATTCAAACAAACCACTCATCCTAGCATGTGACGCATCTCCCTACGGGGTGGGTGCCGTACTTTCTCATCGTATGGAGGATGGCTCCGAGAGACCCATAGGGTTCGTCTCCAGAACTCTCAGTGCAGCTGAGAAAAACTACTCCCAGTTAGACAAGGAGGGCCTTGCAGTAGTATTCGGTGTGAAAAAGTTCCACAAATACCTTTACGAGGAGACAGTTCGCTATCGTGACTGACCACAAGCCACTAATATCACTGTTCAGTGAAATGAGAGCCATACCCCAGATGACATCTCAGAGAATTCAGAGATGGGCCGTTACATTAGCAGCGTATGAGTACACCATTGTTTACAAAGCAGGACGGGACCATACAAATGCGGATGCGATGAGTAGGCTACCCTTGAACGGAGGAGGAGACAGCACGCCTGAGGAGGAGGAGAGAGTGTTGTTGTTTGAAGATGTCGGCGTGCCCCTGGTAAACGCACAACAAATAAAGAAATGGACAGACAAAGACCCTGTTCTAGCAAGAGTGCGTGAGTACATCTTGAGAGGATGGCCAAAGACGAACAGTCCTGAGTTCATGCCCTACACCCGGCGACAGGATGAGCTCAGCACCCAGGAAGGTTGTATCCTGTGGGGAGGACGCGTGGTTGTTCCACCGCCTGGTCGCAAGGCCTTACTGCAACAACTACACCAAGCACACCCTGGCATCACTCGCATGAAAGCGTTGGCGAGGAGCTACATGTGGTGGCCCAACATGGATGCAGAGGTGGAGGCGCTGGTGAAGTCGTGTGTGGCATGCCAGGAGAACAGGAACAGTCCTCCAGCGGCCCCACTACATCCCTGGGAAGTTCCAGATAAACCATGGAGAAGAATTCACATTGATTACGCAGGTCCATGGATGGGAAGAATGTTCCTGATCATAGTTGACGCATACTCAAAGTGGATCGACGCATATTCTGTGAGTAACTCTACTTCCACTGTCACAATTGAATGCCTTAGAAAGAGCTTCAGCCAACATGGCTTACCAGAAATCATAGTATCAGATAACGGTACATGTTTTACCAGTGAACAGTTCCAAGAGTTTTCTGAAAAGAATGGCATACGTCATATCACGACTGCGCCATACCATCCTTCTTCTAATGGTTTAGCCGAGAGGGCAGTACAATCGTTCAAGTCACTCATGAAGAAGATGGCAGGAGAATCCGTAGAAACAAGGATGTCGCGAGCTCTGTTCAGCTATCGCATAACACCCCAATCTACAACTGGCAAGTCACCAGCTGAACTGTTGTGTGGAAGAAAGTTGAGGTCAACATTGGACTTAATACATCCAGACTTCAGAAAGAGAGTGCATGACAAACAAGAGAAACAAAAGGTTATCATGACATGCAGGCAAGAGAGAGAATTCTGAGAGAGGGAGACTTGGTCTACACCAGCAACTTCGGCTCCGACCAACCTGGGTTCCGGGAGAAATAACAGAAAAGACAGGCCCAGTGACATTCAAAGTGATATTAGGTCATGGACAAGTTGGGAGACGACACATTGACCAAGTTCGTGGTAGAAGCTCCGTTCCTCTGCCGGCGGCACCCGAGGTGTTGTCTGACACATCCCCGGAGGAGAGCATCGACGAGCCACCACTTCAGGTATTGCCTGAGGTAACCGTCTCTGCGGAGTCTACTGGCGGCACTGCAGCAGAACCAACCCTGGAGCAGCCTGAGTCTTCAACTGCAGTTGACTCACCAGTCGTGAGAAGATCTCAGCGAGCTAGGAAAGCTCCAGACTATTTAAAAGACTATACTTAGTCAGTAGTGAGTTCCCCAGCCACAGGACAAGAATGCGTCCTGGAACCACTGGGAGGCGGTAGTCAAACCAAATCCCTAGTTAAAAAAAAAAAAAAAAAAAAAACAAAACAAAAAAAAAAAATGTGTATTATGTGTATGGCACATGTGTTTTAAGAAGTTTAAAAGTAACCGTGATAGTTAATGGTTAATTGTAAGTTCCAGGATGTCCAGTATAACTCTGGTGTAGTTAAACATAGTTTAATCCAGAGGGGAGGGATGTGGTAGACCACAAGTCTAAGGTAAACAGTACTGGCCCATACCTCTAGGGGGAACTGTATTGAGCTAGACATATTGTTCAGCACTGCTGTATGGGGATACAAGTAGAACAAGTGATATGTAAACCCCGGGAAGAAGTCGTTGTTTAGAGGCGCTTGCATGAGTGAAACATTAAACGGCAAGAAGCCAAAGAAAACAAAACAAGTGTGATCATTGCTACACGGTAGGATATCACAGTTTTGATGGGAGATTTTGAGTCGTTTTATGTTTTGTGTTTGTTTTGGGGTTTTTCCTTAACTTTTTCCCGTATTCTTCCTTAATTTCCTTATTTTTTAATTCAATGAATCATCTTCTTCTTGTCCTTTCGGCTTTTCCCTTCAGGGGTCACCACAGCGAATCATCTGCCTCCATCTCACCCTATCCTCCGCATCTTTTTCTCTTACACCAACTGCCTTCATGTCCTCCTTCACTACATCCATGAATCGTCTCTTTGGGCTTCCTCTAGTATTTATTATTTAAAAAAACTGCGATGCACTGAAGCCGCATTAATTGAAGTGCGAAGTAGCGAGTGATCCCTGTATATCAAAAACAACTTTTTTCTGAGTAAACAGTGGGCTTACGGAAATTTCTGTGATAAGGCAGATTCCTGAAGATAATAAATATCAGGTAACAAACAGATTATGCTTTTGTGCAGATCATAATTTTTAGACAAATGTATTCATGCTCATGGGAATGAACAGAAAAAATTAGAAACTGAGATCACGGTTCCCAAGTGGCGCATCGACAATGTGCTCTCAAGTTGGAATCTGGATTAATGCTTCAGCTGTCCGTGACCGAGAGGTCCATGAGAGCTAATTGACCGATCTCTCGAGGGAGGGAGGGATGACATACGCTTGCTTTCCTGTCACTCACAGCAAATGCCAGTCAATCATGGGCACCTGTAAGCTAATTTGTATGAGGGGCGGATAGCGTTTTCCTTCCGAGTGTGATATACCGTCCCCCGAATACACATGCGCAGCTATTCGAAAAGAGGCGGGTGGCTAGCATTGCATGTCACAGAGGGGTCATGTGCATGCTTTCGCCCCTCACTGGTTGGTAGTGATAGGGAAGGCAATACCTGATGAGTTGGAATTGGATACTACTAAATTAGGAAGCAAATGAGGAAGAAAAAAAAAAAAAAAGAAAAGAAACTGAGTTCCCCATAGGTATCTCTACTGATAATAAATCTTACTAATAAATCTCCATAGTCTGCAGAATTCATGTGGGAGGTCGCCAAGTTGGAAAATAGAGAAAAATGAATAAATAAATAGATAACTTTGGAACACAAACCTGCACACTGGAGCTGCGACAGGATCTGCGAGCCTTCAAACTTGTGGCTCACCATCTTCAAGTTGGGTTTCACACAGCGGATAAAACTGGATCCCTGATATCATAAATCATAAACCAAAAGTCAAATTGAACCCCCACACACACCAGAAAAAAAACACCATTGGGATCACTTCAGTATCAGATAGCAGAAGGCTCACCGATGGTGGAACTTAATAACAGATCATGTTAATGGGTTTAAGCAGGTTTGAGTGTAATTGGAGTGTTCTTGATTTGGTAATTACCGTGCTGCGGAGCTTGTCTAGCAGGATGTTCAGCTGGGTCTGTTCGGATCAAAGATGGAGAACGGAATTAGCATCAATGAGTCATGCGTCAGTGGCATTCGCCAACGTTCTTTTGCTTCATCAAGCCTAATGTCATTCGTATTTCATTCCTTCAGCAGGAAGGTGTGAGAATTAAGTGTGCAACAGAACCTTGATGTTTTCACAGAAAGTAAAAAAAAAAAGAGAAAAAGGAAAAAAAAAACACACAAAAGACCAACTAGTAACGGAAAATGTCAACAGACACAAATGTCAACAGGGAGACACAGAACACACAAAAGAACGAACAAGAACAAGAGCTTTTCTGTACATGTAGGAGGCCTTGAGATACACAGAGCATGTGACCAACGTGATCTCAGATACCTGACTGTTTTTAGTCCACCAATCTCCACGGTTACCACCACACTTCTCAAGAGACAAGAACTTGGACTGTGAGACAGGAAGTGATCATGATGTGCATGAAGAGATCCTTTTGCTGATTGAAACCAAATCCTGCATTGCTTCTTATCTTTTAAACTGCTATCAGAGTTGGGTAGTAGGAAAAGGACATGAAACAGCATGCTAATCCAGTCTTTCTACACCGGGATAGAAAATATTCTCCCCAGAACCGAACCAGGAGTGAATAAAAAGAAAACCTTTCATGACTGAGCTTGAGGGACATGATGATTTCATGCACACTTCTACAATCTCCAGTGACATTAACTCTGAGGACACGATTTAACACACATGCCATCTGTGAAGTATTTTGATTAGGAGCCCTGCAATGAAGCATTAGAATGTTCTCCACATGCTTAGGTGGGTTTCTTCTGGGTTCTCCGGTTTCCTCTCACAGTACTAAGACATGCAAACAAGACAAACTGGCTGCTGTCAATTGCCCTTAAGTGTGAGAGTAAGTGTGAATAGTTGTGCGTGTCTGGTGGGCTGTGTGAAATGTGCCCTACCTCTGTAGTGTCAGCTGAGAAGAGCACCAGCCTCCCTGCAACCCTAGTAGGATTAAGCAATTCAGCAAATCAGTGACTAGGACGAGTAAGTATTTCTGTATTTAGGATTGCGACATGAAGCTATTAAGCACAGGGTGGTGTCACAACCAGAAGATCCTATTTTGAGTCCCGGGCTTGGTGAGCATGTTCTCAGCATGCTTGCGTGGCTTTTTTCAGGATCCTGGCAAACTACTTAGCAGTATTTGTACAGAAAAAGCCAAATTTGTCTTAAGGGTCGTAATTTTGACCTTGAAAGAGTAAGCCAGGGTCTTAGTCTGCAGAATTCATGTGGGAGGTCACTGAGATGGAGTTGATGGAGTTGCAAGCATGAAGGTTCTATGTCATTTTGGAAATCAGTTAACATTCATCGATGGCCTATTTTGACTTTAAGTGAATGGCCTCAGTTTGACCTTGAAAACATAGGTCAAGGTTACAATAATGAAAACTCATGCAAGATCCTGGACTTTTGTTCAAAATATGACGGTCCTGCAACAAACCAATGATAAATTTCCATGCGGCGAAGGTGTGCGACGGATGGACGGACAGATAGGCAGCATTGACATATTCCCCACAACACTCAGTGCATACAAAACAAGAGAAAAACTAGAACACCTTATTCTGTCAGTATGAACGATTTCCCTCAATCCTTGTAATGCTATGTGCCTGAATCTAGTTAAAACAACAACAACAACAAAAAATGGTCTGTCCTTTTATATGATGTACTGCTGACTTGATTCTTGGGTATATAGATCAGTATTCATCTGTTATCCTTGTTTTTCTTCTAAAACCCGTTGGGTTTTTTAATCCATAGCACTGCAGGTGTAATCTGTTAAAAGGTACTAGGTCAAACAAACAGATTTGTTAAGAGCAATGCAGGAAGTCAAGCTGTCGTCTGACTGATGTTCCAGAATCCTCATACTCATACAGAAACTCTTCAGATGAACCTGATTTGATTAGAAAATAATAGTCTTTTTTTGTAATAAAACGACTTAAAATAGGCCAAATGCTCTGGAAACCCTAAGTCACAGATGTCAAACTCAAGGCCAGTAAGCCAAATGAGGCCCACATACTCATTTTATGTGGCTTGCAAGAGATTTCAAAGAATCACGATCACGAATCCCTTAACCCTCCTATGTCGTACGGGCACCTCATGGTTGAACTACGCACCAGTGCTCTCCATCTTGGTCGGTCGTAGGCGAGGGAGAATATGATTCAAAGAATTTAATTTCAAAGAATATATCATATTCCCATATCCAAGAGGGCAGTGGTGGCCCAGTGGTATAGGACACTGGATTGCTCATCCTAAGGTTGGGGTTCGAGTCCCACTCTCCACAAGGTTGTCACTGTCCCCCCCTTATCAAAGCCCAGCCATGTCTCTCACTGTCTATGGTGTGAGGCATGTAAAAGAACCATTGCTGACTTTTGACAAGAGTAGGCTGCAAAGCAGTCAGCGTGTTTCCGCAGTGCGATGGCCTGGTGAGCTGTCCAGGGTGTACTCTGCCCTTGCCCGGAGTTGGGCGCCAGCCTCCCCGTGACCCTAATCAGGATTAAGTGGTTACAAGAAAGAAAGAAAGAAAAAAAAGATGATAATCATACCTTTTTTTTTTTTTTTTGGGGGGGGGGGGGTCCTCCCTAATTTAGTAGTATAAAATTCCCACCCATAAAGCTTTGCCCTCCCTATCATATGATCACCAACAATCAGGGAGGGGTGAACACATGCCTCATTTCGAACTGTTGTGCATGCCTATTTGTGGGGGCAGTCTAATACATTCGGAGGGAAAATGCTACCAACCTTCTCGTTTGAATGACCTCACAGACGCCCGTGATTGGATGGAGATCACGGTGAGTGACAGGGAAGTGAATGGATGCCATCCCTTTCTCGTGAAAGTTACCTCGCATTGACTCAAACCATGGATAGCTGAGGCATTAAACCGAATTTGAACTAGTGACTTGTAGGTTAATAGTCACGTTGCTTGTCGATGTGCCACTCGGGGAAACTGATTATCATACATTTTTTTGCACCAACCGTTACCATGAGATGTAATTTATCATCAATCCATTAGGTGGGGTAAATAATGTCAAGTAAACAGCTAATCATTCTGGTGGTCATCATACTAGCGGTGCAACTGAAAAGTGACTGACGCAAGTGAATATTTTTGCGATTTTGTTTGGCAAATTTTAAAATTCAAGTCAAGCTTTTAGTGACTCCACATAATTTTTCCTCACGACATTTTGTGGCTTAAATACATATATCACACAAGATTCGTGAAAAAAAGTCACGTGACTATTTGTGACTGGTTCATGGATGTTTCCCAAAAAAATGAGCAATGTGCTGCAGGGAGGGGCTTGTCAACAGTGCCGTTGCGTCTCCATGTCCAGGTAGTGAAATATAATAATAACGAACATCATTTCATGTTTATTTTTACACTCGCAACTGCAAAAAGGCAAGAAGAGGGCAGAAAAGTGGAGATTATTATTACTGCAAGAAAAGAAAACAAAAAAGTAATTGCGGGCTAAAAGCTAACCGTTGGCTAAAAGCTAGATGGCCACAGCTAGAGAAACAAGCTCACACATTGTGGGTTTGAGCAACGTGCTGCAGGGAGAGACTTGTCAACAGTGCAGTTGCGTCTCCACGTCCAGGTAGTTGTCAGGGAGATGAATAGAAATGACTTTGCGTGAGGACTTTATTGGTGTTACCGCTTCATGCAACGCAACCGCCTCTCTATATCAGAGTGAGGACCACAACGTCTACAAAAACTGCTAGCAGATTTCCAAGCCAAGGTAGACAGTTTCCATGAGTTTGCGACTTATAGTCCAGTGCGACTTATATATGTTTTTTCTTCTTTATTATGCATTTTTTGGCCAATACGACTTGTATTCTGGAGCAATGTATACAGGGATCCCTCGCTACTTTGCATTTCAATTCATGCGGCTTCAGTGCATCGCATTTTTTTTTTTTTTTTTTAATATTCATCGAATTCAAAAAATAAGGAAATTAAGGAAGAGTAGGGGGAAAAAGTTAAGGAAAATGCCACAAAAACAAGGCCAACTATGCAAAAAAAAAAAAAAACTAAACAAACACAAAACAACTTACATTTTTATGTGAGGTGAGCATCTGCATGTGTGTGTGTATTTATATTTTATTTACATCTTATGCATTATTTTTGAATGTTTAATTGTTCTTATAAGTATTTATAGAATTGAATATGTATTTATTGATATCATATACACATATACATGTACGTATATGTCAGTCAGGGGGGTTGGGGGAATGATCCTTCTTCGCAGATTTCGATGGTCGCGGAGGGATCTCGGTCCCAATTAACCGCGGAAAGTGAGGGATCCCTGTGGTCTGGAAAACATGGTATATAAACTTTAACTCACCTTAAATTTGTTGCCCACACTGATGAAGCTGAGCTTGCCGGCTTTCTGCTTGATGTCTTTGGAGCTATTGGAGTTCTCGAAGAGCTCACGTATAAACCGATCCTTGGACTCAGAAATGAGACCTCCCAAGGACATGTGCAGGGCATCGTTGTTCTTCTCGACAAACTTGTTCTGGCAACGAAATTGAGTGTCAGTAGAAAGTAATTTCAATATGATCAGAGCAATTGCTTTAAAAGCCCCAAAATACATTAACATTCGGAATGTGGGAGTAGGAATCCATGTTTACTCTAAAAGTGGCTGTAATAAGCGGAAATTCTGGAGGGATCAATATAACAGGAAATATCTCAAATATTATATCTTATAAATACCGACATTGCAGGAGGAATGCAATCCTTTGACTTGGTTCACCCAATATGAAAGTGTAAGAATGCTATAACTGGCAAACAAAAACCAACTATATACTGAAACCCTGCAGCACATCCAACCATTTTAATATCGATCCCTGGTTTTGGCGAGGGCAGTCATTTCGCGAAGGGTTTAAAATGCACCTGGGACCTTCTTCCTGTAAGGTGGACAAGTCCCGGGCTCAACAAGGGAGTCTCTGTGTGAAGTTTGCGTGTTTTCCCTGTTTCCTCTGGGGACTCCAGTTTCCTCCCACATTCTAAAGACATGCACATTATGATGATAAGCTGTTCCATATTGCCCCTAGATGTGTGGATGCAAGTATGAACGGTTGTGTGTGTTGCCCGGACATTGTCTAACGAGCTGTTCAGGGTGTACTCCGCCTTCACCCATAGGCTCCAGCCTACCCGTGACATTAATGGGAAGTGGTTCAGCAAATTTCAGCTCAATCTTAGTGTAATACTAAGGTGTGTGTGTGTGTGTGTGTGTGTGTGCGTGTGTGTGTGTGTGTGTGTTTGTGTGCGTGTGTGTGTGTGTGTGTGTGAGAGAGAGAGAGAGAGAGAGAGAGAGAGAGAGAGAGAGAGAGAGAAAACATACCGTTTCATAACACACAGCCCCTGCAAAATGTCTGATGATGAACCCTTCATCATCCCTCACGTTTCTGTGCACTGTAAGCTTCGATTTCCTGGGAATCTACGCACACACACACACACACACACACACACACACACACACACACACACACACACACACAAATACAGTACTGTTCACATGAGAATCTATTTATGTTATAGTTTGTGTGTGTCTGTGTCTCTGTGTGTGTTTGTGTGTGTTCTTGTACTTGCAACATAAGAACTGTACTGTGTTTTTAACCAACAGAATGGGGACATTTCAGAGTGTTCCCACTTTAAAGAGTTGTTTAGGGGTTAAGACTTGGTTTTAGGGATCAGTTAAGAAATAGGCTGAGGTTGGGGTAAAGGGTAAAGGTCAGGATTAGGCATCTAGTTGTGATGGTGAAGGTTAGGGTAATGGGCTAAGGAATGCAGAATATCCATGAATGTCCCCACAATGATGTACAAGACTGTGTGTGTGTGTGTGTGTGTGTGTGTGTGTGTGTGTGTGTGCGACAAAGACTCACACTTAAACGGAAATGGTTTTTGTGCTTGCTGTGTATAGTTTCAGTAAAATGCTGATCGCTTGGCTGAGGTAGACGGTTTTCTTCATCCAAAATATCCAAGATACCAACCAGCTTGGACTCCACCAGGTCTGAAACGTGCACACACACACACACACACACACACACTTGTTCATTTACAACTCTACACAAACTCCCTCTCTGAACCAGGGTACATCCCAAACTGCATCCTTGTTTCCTTTACTTGTGTCTCATTGTTGCGTTTTCGTCCCCTTACTGAGAAAGCGTGAACATTGAGAGAACGTGACGTGAGGAAAGTGCGATCAAGGGCAAGGTGTTTTAAGAGCAGTTTTTATGAGAAGGCTCACATGACGTGACGTTCTTTTGCACAACATATCCAGCTGTGCCGCCATAATCAGAAACGAAGACAGTTACGCTGTTGATATTGTTCTTTAAAAAAAATGACATGCCGTTTGTTTCTCCAGCTATTTATACACTGGCGTGCAGCCCTTCTGGGAAGGCTGCTATCATGTATCCTCACGCATGGCTCCTCAGTCTTTGCTTCGTAAGTCACAAATAATAGTTTAGTGATGGTCAGAAAAGATGTTGGACCTGAAGGATTTCAAGTTCAAGCAAAAATCGAGAAGTGAAGAAACTCCGAAAAAAAAGGGTTTGGGATTTACCCACATATAGAAAAAAGAGAGAGAGAAAAAAAGAGAGAGAAACAAAGAGAGAGAGAAACTTATAGAGACAGAGAAAGCAAAAGACAGCGAGAGAAATTGTAAGGGAGAGAGACTGAGAGAAAGGGAGAGAGAGAGAGAGAGCGCGAGCGAGAGACAGACACCGAGAGCAAGAGACAGACCGCAAGAGCAAGAAGGAGCGAGCGAGAGAGAGAGAGAGAGAGAGAGACAGAGAGAGAAAGATATGCATTATGTGGAGCAGAGCGGCTCAAGCTTCTCCTTCTGTGACAAAAGCACCAAACACCTCATGTGTCAGTAGACGGCTTACTTTTTAAAAATCCCACCCCCATTAAATGGACATTCAGTCCAAGGCCAAGAACGTGACAGTTACCCAAAACAGACAAACCCTAAAGCTCTTAAAGGAAGAATAATAGCACATTAAGAAACAAAGCACGCCACTTCCATCCAGAACTTCCTTTCATGCATTTTCTAAACTGTCACAGTAATCAGTATAATCGTGGGTTTAAAGAAGGGATTACTAAGAGTGTACCAATAGTGGACACAACAGGGAGCTGAATGGAGGAAGATGCACAGAAGGTAACAGGATGGCAATAAATCAGTGAGTGTTTGGTATTAGAAGTAAAGAAAATATTCCTCACACCATCACACCACCACCACCACCAATCTGAACTGAAGATAAGAGACTGGGGGGTTTAAAGAGATTCAGGTTGGTGATGCCAAATTCTGATCTTAGAGTCTGGAAGTGTTGACAATAAATAACTTAAAATCAAATGATTATGCTTCATCACCCCCCCCCCCGAAAAAAAAAAAAAATCTTATTTATAACTTTATATAGTTGATAGATCAGTGGTTCTTAACCTTGTTGGAGGTACCGAACCCAACCAGTTTCATATGCACATTCACCGAACCCTTCATCAGTGAAAAATAAAAACGTGATTTTTTTTTTTACAAATTCAAGACACAGGTACTGTTGTGTTCTTGTATTTCCCATCTCCATGCAGTTTCACGAAGTGTTCCTTTAGTTTTGCCTGTGCGAGACTAGAGTTGCTCAACTTGGCATTGCCAATCATTCAGATAGGATGCTGAGTCCCATCACGTTCTGTGATGCATGTGAATCCATGTTGTACATATTCGTCCGACCACTTTCTTTTTTTGCTCTCCATAGTTAGTATAGATTAAAATATTCCGAAAAAATCTCACGACTTCACACATTGACTACTGAGCGCGCTAAATTCCTCGCGGCACTGATTGGCCAAGCAATGTAATGTGATCATCTGCAGCCAGTGATGGCCAAGCGGGGCGTGTCATCACTAATTGACATGATGAGTCGGGTGTGTCTTGACCTCCGTGGCAGAGGCTCCGCCGAACCCCTGAGACCGACTCACCGAACCCCTAGGGTTCGATCGAACCCAGGTTAGGAACCACTGTGATAGATAGATAGTTAGGCTGATAGAAAGAAAAAAGACAGACAGATAGGTGGATAGACAGAAAGACAAGAGAAAAGAGATACGTTTGTAGACAGATAAACGAACAGACTGAAATGGAGATAAACAGATGGGCGGGCTAAAGACAGACAGAAAAAAAGAGACAGACTGGTAGACAGACAAACAAAGAAACAGATGGACAAGCAGGCAGACAGACAGAAAAAGAGCTAGACAGACAGACCAAGCGGATTGACAGAAGGCCAGGAAGGGAAAAAAAAAACAGGTTGCTTGACAGACAGACAGGCAGACAAATAAGCAGACAGAAATAGAAATAAACGGATGAACAGGTGGGCGGACTAAAGACAGAAAGAAAAGATACAGACAGGCTGGTAAACAGACAGACAAAGAGCAGGATAGACAAATACACAAGCAGGCAGACAGAAAAAGAGCTAGAGAGACAGACAAGTAGATTGACAGACAGACAGGACAGGTGGCTAGACAGACAGACAGGCAAAGAGCCAGACTGAAAAAAGAGCTACCTAGCAAGATATATAGATACATCCATAGACAGACAGATAAATAAATGAAAAAAAATAATGTATGTGGTGTGTGTGTGTGTGTGTGTGTGTGTGTTAAAGATACGCACCTATACAGTCTTGATTGTCGACGTATTTCACCTCATTGACCCCCAGCCCCTCTTTCTGGTACAACTCCTGCTCCTGGAGGTCAAACATATTAAACACACCTCAGCGTGCACATCAAGAATTACATCAATCCAGAATACAGTATTTCTTTGCACAAGCTGAAGGTGGTCTGTAGAACATACAGGGTATCGGGACAATCATTACAATTCTACTGTTAAAGTGTATATTTATAATCAACCAGAGAGAGAAATTGGCCGTGCTATTTAGCAGGTAGAAGTGACATACACAGTCACTCTATATTTCCACCCAATCATAGCGACACTATTCAATCACATAAATCCGTGGATTCATGTAACTGGAAATCTGTGTGTGTGTGTGTGTGTGTGTGTGTGTGTGTGTGTGTGTGTGTTACATCGCCCCCTGACAGTTCTGAAAAATTGCCTGCTAGCCGGCACCAAGTGTCACGAAAGAAGCACATGATAACCATCATGCTCATCACCATGGCTGTGATGTGACAGCGGGGGTTGGGGTGCAGTCTGGAGGGATGGGAACTGGCTACAACTAAATTACCAAAAAAAAAAAAAAAATTAAGAAGTAGCCTCATGTGCATGTCTTTGGACGGTAAGAAGAAAGCAGAGTAACTTGAGGAAACCCATGCAAGCAAGGGAAGAACATACAAGCTCCATACAGAAAGACTGCGGCCCAAGACTCGAACCCAGGAGCTTATTGCTATGAGGTAGATGTGCGAACCACTATGTTACCGTGAGGCGCCTAAAAAGATGTACATAATTTCTTATCGATTAAGCCCAAAAATTTCCAAAGAACTTCATGCATCACCTCTCATAATACAACTGATGAAAATGGTCCCGCTGCTGTTATTAAGTACTGCGGCTGTCATATACCACTGACAGGAACATGAGAGCAGTGATGTCGTCTCAGGACAACGTCTGGATTTGGGATCATCTGAACCAGCCATCAGATCATAAAGCTGGGAGTGACGATGTCGCCATCTTTCCTGGACTTATGGAACTTATAACACCAAGTGGGAGGGGCAGCAAACTCAATCTCTTGTCAATCCCAGTGCCACGAGTCAATTGTGTGTGTGTTTGTATGTGTGTGTGTGTGTGTGTGTGTGTGTTGGCTTATGTAATGTGTCTTTATTTTAAGTTAGCTAACTTTAGCCATGGGCAGCAATGATGGTGTTGTGGTGAGCGTGCCTGCCTCACAGCAACAGTGTCCAGGTTAAGTCCCAGGCTTGGGCATTTCTCAGTGATTTTTGCATGTTCTTTCTGTGATTGCATGGGTTTCCTTGGAGTACTCTGGTTTCTTCCCACAGTCCAAAGACATGTACATTAGGGCTACTTCCAGGTGGCTCGTTCATTAGAATAGCTCCTGAGCAACTCCCTTGGTGTGGTGTTTTGGGCATGTTCGACTGGAAAGTGGCCCTGGGGTTGACCAAGAACACTACATTGGTACCTCACTTTACGAAAGTCAAACAAAAAATGCAGGTTACGAAACGCATTTTCCTACAATTTTTGTCTCAGGATACGAAACAAGTTCACGATACGAAAGCGCCATCTTAAAAATTCAAACGCACCATTCAAACATTAAAACAATGCACGAGCTGCTCTCCCATCAGTGACATTCAAACATCCCACCCCACTGGCCTCCCATTGGCTAACAACTGAGCTGTCGTTCATGTCGCCTTCACTCAAGCGCCATCTTGGACAGGTCCACCTGATGCCATCTTGGACAGGGATTCCATTGGCTAGGAGGAATGACGCAGCTACCTCCCATTGCCTATTATGGAGCTGAATCCACCATGATGCGTTTTGTGTAAAGGACAGAGTTACTGTTGTTTTATGCTTTATTTCTTGACTCAGGCTTTTAACCTTCCATAAACATTTGTAAGATTATAACTCTGCTAAGAAGATATGATCAACACACACACACACACACACACACACGTGTGATTTCTGGTGCGAGTGAGAAGAAGAAATGGGCTCGAGTGATATCACAAAGGAATATGGCCAAACCCGTCCATCATCGGTACGATATTGAAGCAGAAGGAGGTCTTAAAAGGTATACTTTTATAAAT
>CM045731.1:19467500-19495000 GCA_024760905.1 Plotosus lineatus
GCGCGTGTGTGAGAGAAAGTTTGAGTGTGTGTGTGTGTGTGTGTGTGTGTGTGTGTGTGAGAGAGAGAGAGAGAGAGAAAGAGCGAGGGAGAGAGTGAGGGTGTGTGCATGTGTGTGAGAGAGAGCGAGAGTGTGTGTGAGTGAGAGAGAGTGTGTGTGTGTGTGTAAATAGAGTGTGTATGAGAGAGAGAGTTTGTGTGCGTGCGTGAGAGAGTGTGCGTGTGTGCGAAAGAGAGAGAGAATGTGAGAGAGTGTGTGTGTGCGCGTGTTTGTGTGCGAAAGAGGGAGAGTGTGTGTGTGTGTGTGTGTGTCTGTGTGTGAAAGAGAAAAAACAGAGTCATGATTTTATTTAGTCCTTTTTGTGTCATTCACTCAGCTCCATCCAAGCTCTGTGCTGCCAATAAAAACCAAAATCTTTTTCAGTGAAGCCACTTGATCCAACATCCTCATACACCATACACATCCACCCGCAAATCCGACATCCTGAGTGAGTGAGTGAGTGTGTTTGTGTGTGTGACTTGTGGTCAGTTCTGTCATCCGTTCCTGCCTTATCGCTCAGCACAGCATTCGCAAAAAGGTCAACTAGCACACGGCTCCGAGTTTGATGAGCCAGATGTCTGTGACGGCCGCCGCAGTGACAAATGCCACTCCATGTTTCTTGGATGCTCACAGCAGCTTTGCGAAGACGCGAAGAGTCGAATGGTGTGGAAAAAATCCCACAGGAATAAAAGTGTTTGTATATCTGACAATAAAAGACATAAAATTGCAGCAGCCACGATGTCATCAATCCATTTGTTTGCTGAACCATTTAATCCAACTTGCATGGAGAAAGGAAAAAAGAAAAAAAAAAAAAAAAAAAAAAAAAAATCACAAAAGCATGGAAAGAACATACAGACAGCCTCAAACCAGGACCTTGCTACTCTTACAACAGCCAAGTGGATCTTTAAATAATAATCAGACAACTTAAAGTAAACTTGATGCCTCTTCATTGGAGGATTTTTACCTTCAAATATATATATATATATATATATATATATATATATATATATATATATATATATATACACACACACCCTGTATATACAGACGCTCCCCGACTTACGCTTTTAATTGGTTCTGGACGGCCGACCGTAAGTTGAAAGTGAACGTAACGTTGTTACAGTCACGTATGATGCTCATACTGTACTATACATCCATAAATACCATTATCGTATCTCATAAACACGCCTAAATCAATTATTATAAACATAACATTGTAAAATAATATCAAATATATCAAATAATATCAACATTCATTTCAAATAAGTCTCTTATTTATACCGAGTCACTTTACATGAAGCTTAAAACAGTCAATCAACGATTACAATATGTGAAGCGCTCAATACCGAAAGTAGTGTACTTGCAAAAGTAGTGTACTTGCAAAAGTAGTGTACTTGCAAAAGTAGTGTACTTGCAAAAGTAGTGTACTTGCAAAAGTAGTGTACTTGCAGTGGGTTATACGGACTTCCGGTCTTTCAAGTGCACAAGGATGCTGTTGAACTCGTTTAGAACACAGCCTGCACTGATGCAGTCTCCCAGCAAAGCGGAGAGTTCTTTCTTTTGTGTAAGTAAGTAAACTTTATTCAAGAGATACATACAAAGAGCAAGTACAAATCTTAATGAATATTAATATAAAAAATAAGTATACACTCTTAGGATTCTGCCAAAAAAATAATAAATATAAAGATTGTGCCGATCTGGGCAGATAATTAATTCATGTCTGTGTATGAGACTTGCACCCATGCTAGTAGGCTTACACTTCTGACCAACCAGATTTGCTTAGGGTTACAAAAGTCCACAAAACAGTGTAAACACAAAGATCACAGAGACGACGTCTTAACAAACACGCTATATATATATATATATATATATATATATATATATATATATACATACATACATACATACACACACACAGTGATACCTCAGCTCACGAACATAATTGGTTCCCAGAAAGTGTGTGTAAGGCGAAAAGTTCGTCTTCCGAACATTTATTTCCCATAAGAAACCATTAAAATGAGAATAATCCGTTCCCAGGTCCCCATAAAACATAATTTTCTACTAAATAAGCCTTAAAACTACACAAAAATATACCTTATTTTATGTATAATAAATGTGCTATTGTATTGTAATTAAAGAAATAAACTGTACTGTATAATAAAGTCGTTTTATTTACCTTTGTGATGGTAGTTGATGGCTTGATGGAATGGAGTGGGAGGAGGAGGGACTTACTGTTTGGAAGGACAGTTTGGAAACGCCTACTGTTTGGAAACACCCTTAGCCACACACGCACCCTTAATAGCTTCCTTGTTCTTAAGGATGGTAGCAATGGTAGACTTAGCGTACTGGTACTGGGACGTTGAGTCACACAAACGCACACCTCGTTCGTGTTTTTCAATGATCTCCACCTGTGCTGGGGTCTTTTTCGGTCCCATAATAGCAAAAGTACACTCAATATGGTCCAAAATGTCTATCAAACACAAACCACTTCCGCACTCAAAGAAAGGGGGTGACGAACTGTGACGCCATGAGCGTGCGTCAGCTTCTTGTGGCCGCCACCCAGCTGTTCGACTGCGTGGTTTGGTTCGTCTGCCAAAAACTAGTTCGTCAGCAGAGACTATATGCTCGCAAATTTAATGTTCTTGAGGCGAAAAGTTCGTGAGCTTAAGCGTTCGTCAGCGGAGGTTTTACTGTGTATATATATATATATATATATATATATATATATATATATATATATATATACACACACACACACACACACACACACTAGTAAATACACTCAGTCTGTAGTTTGTAAACAATGAATGAAGCGTCATTGCGTCATTACGTCAGCGTACTACATAGGTACGTCTAAACTCAAAATGTGACTTTTTTTTTTTTTTTTTTTTGGAAAAAAAAACCAACAAAAAAAACCCGTAAAATCGAAAAAAACGTAAAACAGATGAACGCAAATCAGGGAGCGTCTGTGTGTGTATATATATATATATATATCCCTTCATGAAATTTCTACAACAAATTCCTAAAACAATTATTTCAGAGATAAATGGAATAGAATGAAGAATTCGCAGAAACACTTCATAAGAAAAGAGCAGTTTGTGTGTGTTTCTTAAGGAGAGAGAGAGAGAGAGAGAGAGAATACAGAGAAGGACAGCAGGAAAAATAGAGAAAGCAGGGGGGAGGTTGAGGGGGATACTTAGGCATAGGAGAGGGAGAGAGAGAGAGAGAGAGAGAGAGAGGTGGAGAGAGGGTGGGAGATTGAGAGAGAGGGAGAGAGAGATCTGACTTGGTCTCACTTGATAGAAGTGTCTTTAGCGCCTCCTGCAGTTGTGAGCATAACTCTGGTTGTGAGACTCACTCGGAGATCTTCCTCATCGAGCCCCAGCAGCTTGGCACAGTGCTGCAGAGCTTTACCCGACTGCCTCTTTAAATGAGAGCCTCCTGGGAAACGCACATACAATACAAGACATTTAAACAAAAAAAAAAAAAAAAAAAAAAAAAAGACAGGCAACACAGACACAAACAGAGACGAACACATTCACATTACAAGTACTGTGGCCAATCACCGTCAGGCTTTTCAATCTTTAATATGGGGACGGCACAGTGGTGTAGTGGTCAGCATGTCCGTCTCACAGGTCCTGGGTTTGTGTTCCGGTCCTGGTGTGGGTTTCCTCCCACAGGCATATGAAGCTATTTGGCTGTTCCAAATTGCCCCTAGCCACGAGTATGAGCGTGAACGATTGTGTGTGTATGTGTGTGTGTGTATGTGTGTGTGTGTGTGTGTGTGTGTGATGGTCTCGCAAGCTGCTCAAGCCTTTGACTAGTATTGGCCAAGATAAGCAGAGAAGTATGTTAGGGTGGTGCAGGGCATGTATGAGAGATGTAAGACAGTGGTGAGGTGTGCTGTCGGTGTGACAGAAGAGTTCAAGGTGGAGGTGGGACTGCATCAAGGGTCAGCTCTCAGCCCCTTCTTGCTTTGCTATGGTGATGGACAGACTGACAGACGAGGTTAGACAAGAATCTCCATGGACTATAATGTTTGCAGATGGCATCGTGATCTGTAGTGAGAGCAGAGAACAAGTGGAGGAAAATCTAGACAGGTGGAGGTATGCCCTGGAAAGGAGAGGAATGAAGGTTAGCCTCAGTAAGACAGAATACATGTGTGTGAACGACAAGGACCCAAGAGGGACGGTGAGGTTACAGGGGGCAGAGATAAAGAAGGTGGAGGATTTTAAGTACTTAGGCTCAACAATCCAGAGCAATGGAGAGTGTGGAAAAGAGGTGAAGAAGCGTGTGCAGGCAGGTTGGAATGGATGGAGAAAAGTGTCCAGTGTGATGTGTGATAGGAGAGTATCGGCAAGAATGAAGGGAAAAGTGTACAGGACGGTGATGAGGCCAGCGATGTTGTATGGTTTAGAGACAGTGGCCCTGGGGAAAAGACAGGAGGCAGAGTTGGAGGTAGCAGAGATGAAAATGTTGAGGTTCTCTTTGGGAGTAACGAGGATGGATAGGATCAGAAATGAGTACATCAGAGGGACAGCACATGTTAGATGTTTTGGAGACAAAGTCAGAGAGGCTAGATTGAGATGGTTTGGACATGTACAGAGGAGGGATAGTGAGTATATTGGTAGTAGGATGCTGAGGTTAGAACTACCAGGCAGAAGGCCTAGAGGAAGACCAAAGAGAAGATTTCTGGATGTGGTGAAGGCGGACATGAAGGTCGTTGGAGTAAGAGTAGAAGATGCAGAGGATAGGGTGAGATGGAGGCAGATCATTTGCTGTGGCGACCCCTGAAGGGAACAGCCGAAAGAAAAAGAAGAAGAAGCTGAAGCTTAGAGAGCAGTCAATGAGCCTATGGTGCGCATGTCTTTGGACTGTATTAGGAATCCAGAGTACCTGGAGGAAACCCACGCGAGCACAGGGAAAATATGCACGGAAACGCCCGAAGACCTTCTTGCTTTGAGGTGGATCGCCTCACCACTGCACCACCATACCACCCGGCCGTTACATAATTTATTTCCCGTCCATCTCTATACTAGCGTGCTTCATCCTCCTCTCTGACCAATCACGGCTTATTTAATGTGAGCCACTGAAGAACTAGATCATTAAGCGCTTTAAACCAGTGACCAAAATCAATGTTAATAAATGGTAAAGAAGTGTGTCGTGTTCTTGCAGGCTATCATGAACAGAAGCGAAAGTTTGTTCTCCATAAACAGCAGCTGACCTCCCATCACCTTTCTTACTGTCAAGGATGCCCGTCTCTTCCCTGAGGAAATTATAATATTGTTACTTTCATATTTCTGAAACACTACTACTCGCGATTTTTTTTATAAGGGATTTACTTTATTTATATACATTACCAAACAACATTAGTCGAATTCTACGAATAAATAAAGGTGATTGAGGTTGACCACCATTTACATTTTTTTTTCATTCATTCATTTTCTGAGCCACTTAATTCTAATTTGGGTCACGGGGAGGCTAGCACCCATCTCAGCTGATTCTGGACGAGGGGCAGAGTACACCCTGAACAGCTCACCAGGCCATCGCAGAGCAGAAGTCATCGCTGATGGCTATGCAGCGCCTCTTGTCGAAATTCAGCAATGTTCCTTTTACATGAACCTCTCACCACAGACAGTGAGAGACATGGCCAGCCTTTGATAACCCAGTTAGCTGGACTGGGTGGGACAGCAGTGACAACCCTTTGATAGTGGGGTTGAACCCACACCCTTGGTAATCCAGCATCCTATCCACTGGGCCATCACTGCCCCATTTACAATTTTATTTAATATTTTATTTTTATTATGGGCAGCATGATCGCGTAATGGTTAGGGGTGATCACGATGCAGATGCAACAGAAAAGTGAGCCGTACGAATTTGTGGACGAATTTGTTTTCATTGTCAAATTTGTCTTGTGGCATCACATTTTGGATGCCAGGTTCGTAAACTCATTGCCAGAAAAATGTCGCAAAACGAGGCTCTGACCCAGCGTAGTCTCAAACCCATCTTCAACAGTCCGCACATGGCATGAGACAGTCAAGGTTGGCGTTTTGCTCTCAAATTATTATAAAAAAATTGCAGACTTCTACGCAGAACATTTAAAATGTTTATATATTCCGTACATATTGTTATCATTCGTATTTTATTCGCATTTTGTTTACGCCAATATTGCACAAATAAAAATGCAAAAGGTTTGAGATCAAAAAGCTACAGGCGCCTTTGGAGGCGGGCTAACACACTCAGAAGGAAATTGCAATCTTCCCCCTTTGTAAAACTGAGCTCGCAGACACCAATGAATTGGCTGGTGATTGTGATGAGTGAAAGGGAAGCGTACGCCATTCCTCCCTTCTGTGAGAGCTCAGCCGATTAGCTCCCATGGACTCCCGGTCGCAAATGGCTGCGGCATTAATCTGGATTCGCAATCTCCAAGGTTGATAGTCACGCACCTTCCCTGAAGCAATCACTTGCTGACTTGGAGTCAGAAAGGCTGGTGGCTATCTCAGATGACAATGGGTGAAGGGTGGGGTACACCCTGAATAGCAGGCCAAACCATCACAGGGCAACACATTCACATCCACACTTAGGCTAATTGGCTGTTCCAAATTGAGCCAAACATGCTTGTCTTTGAACTGGGGGTGGAAACTGGAGTACCCCAGAGGAAATGCCTCCACACAGTACTCCAGACAGAGACACTCGAGTCCAGCAGTAAGGTGGACGTGGTAACCACTATGCGACTGTGGTCATCCTCAATTAGTCATGTTAACTAAATTTACACAAAAGTAAAAAAAAAATAATAATAATAATAATAAAGGACAATAAAATAATAAAGTGGTAATAAAGTGGTACCTCACCTTACGATATTAATCCATTCCAGAGCTTTTTTCGTAAGTTGAACCGCATTTTACATGTAAAATGTGTGATTTGTTCCAATGCTCCCAATACTACCCCCTAAACCCTTTAAAAATTATAAAAGTATACCTTTTAAGACCTCCTTCTGCTTCAATATCATACTCATGGTAGATGGGTTTGGCCATATTCCTTTGTGATATCACTTGAGCCCGTTTCTTCTCCTCCTCACTTGCACCGGAAATCACACGTGTGCGTGTGCGCGTGTTGACTATGTCTTCTGAGCAGAGTTATAATCTTACAAATGTTTATGGAAGGTTAAAAGCCTGAGTCAAGAAATAAAGCAGAAAACAACAGTAACTCTGTCCTTTACACGAAACGCATCATGGTGGATTCCGCTCCATAATAGGCAATGGGAGGTAGACTCGTCATTCCTCCTAGCCAATGGGATCGCTATCCAAGATGGCGTCAGGTGGACCTGTCCAAGATGGCACTTGAGTGAAGGCGACATGAACGACAGCTCAGTTGTTAGCCAATGGGAGGCCAACGGGGCGGGATGTTTGAATGTCATTGATGGGAGAGCAGCTCGTGCATTGTTTGAATCGCGCGTTTGAATTTTTAAGATGGCGTGACGTGAACATGTTTCGTATACAGAGACAAAAATTTTAAGAGAATGCTTTTCGTGACCCGAATTTTTCGTTTGGTGAGACTTTCGTAAGGTGAGGTACCACTGTACTTATAAAACCTTAAATTTGCTTTAAAAATGAGCAATAGTACATAGAAACAAAACAAAGGGATTTTTTGAGTTAAAGTATGTAACAATATGGGTAAGACTATGATTTACTTCAAACGAACGCAAGAGTAATGTGCATTTGCGTGACTCATACATTAGCAGAAATGCTGCGTGTACTCTACGTCAGTTACCGGAATGTAGAGAGTCTTTGTTTAATTCACATAAACAAGTATAAATTTGTTCTCAAAGCTCCATTCGGGAAGTTAAAGGACCTTTGTTGATATAAACTGCAAGAATAAACCACCAAATAATCATCACTCAGGGATATATTATCCAACTCGTTAAAGACTTTACACAGCCCAAAAGCTACATCACACTTCCTTTATATTCATCCCCCAGACATTAATATTTCACCTGGGAAACAACTAAACCAGGGGTCGGCAACCTTTGCCATTCAAAGAGCCATTTGGACCCGTTTTCCACATTAAAGAAAACACTGGGAGCCACAAATCCTTTTTTGACATTTTAAATCAAATCACACTGCATATAATGTTTTTCCCCTTTTTCCTTCATGTTAATATAAAATAACAATATGTTACATTGATTTAAACGACTGCAGAGACCATTAAATTACAATTCTGTTTGCAACAAAAACATTTAGATTAAAAAAAAATTGCCAGCCTCCCCGCGACCCGAATTAGAATTAAGCGGTTCAGAAAATGAATGAATGTGTTCGAATGCTTCTTGTGTTTTTATAAAGAAAAAGAATATCCATCCCACGAAGCGCGGGACGGGCTGCAGCCAGATGTGTAACAGGTTGGGTTGCCAACCTCACCAATCACGCCCTTCGTGGGATCTTCTTTTCTTTATTCGTTATATTAATGTTGTTTTGTCATAGTTTTAATTTACAAAAATGACACCAACACGGAAAAGTATTTGAAGACTTATTTTAAGAAGGAGCCTGCTCAATTTTCTTTTAAATAAATATTAATGCTTAATGCTGCACTGACCGACCCATTCTCAGAGTGGATACTGAACCACAGTGAGGACAGTTATTTAATCTGGAGATTGCTGTGTATAAACAAATCTCATCCACATCTCTTCCTTCAGCTGTGATTTCTGTTCCTGAATTACAAACCCCGGTGGCAGAAAAAAATCTCTCTCTCACCGCACTGCTGCTTGCCATGAGCTCTTTTAGGGCTCTTTTATATTTATTTGGTGTGGGCGGGGTGATTTTGTGTGTGTTCTTGTGTTCTTGTGGACACACACAAAATCACCCCGCCCACACCAAATAAATATCCGCCACATCTGTGACTCTTAATTTTCATCTATGTAATTTTCAACCCGAAAGAGCATTGGAAGGGTACCCAGATGATTCAGGTGAAAAATGAACCTAGATTGGACATCACTGTTTCAATTCTGAGGTGGGGCCATCTTGGTGGGATCACATGACTGTTTAAGACTTAAAGCAAGGTGGCTCACGAAGATGGCTCCAATTCAGAATTGAAATAGTAATGTCCACTATAGGTTTTTTTTTCTTTTCTTTTGATGATCAGTGATTGGTGGGAACAGGTGGAAGGTGTGGCTATTGTTTGGTTGAAGTGAAAACCTGCACCCACACCGGCCCTTTGCTGTGTGAGTAACTAAGCACTTTGTGGTGCACCAGTCAGCCACCGTAAAGCACAACTTTATTTTGAAAAGCCATGGAGCCGCACCAGAAAGGTGAAAGAGCCGCACGCGGCTCCGGAGCCGCGGGTTGCCGACCCCTGAACTAAACCAATCTGAGCTTTACGACATTATTGCTGCATTTATTTCCATACATTTCTAATGCTCAGTCTGCCATGTTTATGAGGAATGCATCTGGGATCAAATAAATAAATAAATAAATACATTGACACATTCAGATGGCACCGTGCTTAGCACATGTGCCTCACAGCAAAAAGGTCCTGGGTTCGAGATCCGGGCTTTGCAAGGACGTTTGTGTGTGGAGTTTACACGTTTTCCATGTTCTTGCATAGGTTTTAACCCATGACTCAGGTTTCCTCCCAAAGTAAAACATGTGCACATTAGGCTAAGTCTTCTTCTTTTCCTTTCAGCTCTTCCCTTTTTCTCAGGGGTCGCCACAGCGAATGATTTGCATATTCGATTTGGCATAGGTTTTTACGTCGGATGCCCTTCCTGACACAACCCTTAAGCAAGGGACAGAAGCACGCTGACGGTTTTGCAGCGACTCTTGTCGAAAGCCAGCAATGGTTCTTTTACATGCCTCACGCCATAGACAGTGAGAGACATGGCCGGCCTTTGATAACCCAGTTAGCTGCACTAGGGGAGGGGGGCAGTGACAACCTTATGGAGAGTGGGACTCGAACCCCCAACCCTAGAATCAGCGATCCAGCACCTTTTACCACCAGGCCACCACTACCCCGCATATTAGGCTAACTAGCTGTTCCAAATTGACCCGAGGTGTGAATGTGTGTAAATGGCTATGCATGTGTGTAAGTTAACCCTAGTATGGATTGACAGGCTGTTCAGAGTGCACCCGGCCTATACCCAATCTCCCTGGAGCCCTAGTATGATTAAAGCATATCAGCAAATAAACTAACTAATGAATGGATTCATTACAAAGGCCATAGAACCTACACTCAATGTTCTCTCTAATTTTATCATGTGTCTGAGCATACACACAAGCTTCTTGAGCACACTGAGGACCACTGTGAGCAACATCAGATGTACACACTGTGGCCCACACCTGCACGGCGCATATGGGAGGGCACATATGCAAGCACTGTCAATGCTATGATTGGCTGCGTTGCACAAGTGAACCGTATCGTATCATTGGTTGCACACCTGTCACTCACTGAGGTACATTGCAAAATGGCAAAGAAAGCAATATTATTGGCCTAATTAATTAGATTAGGTCTGATATTAGATATTAATTAATACGTCTCTGTTGAATTTTATTTTATGTGCTGCATAGATTTTTTTTTTTGCACCGACAATGTGCAATTGCGCAAGCACGCAGCTTATAGGGAACATTGCAGGGGTGTCAAATTCATGCCACAAAGGGCCATGAATTCGTTAAATTCGTTAGCTGAGGTATCATTGTAACTTTATGATAAAAATATTGTTTAGATTGCTCATTATAATTTTCAGGACAACATATAAACCAACGTACAATGTACAGAATTTTGTAGAAGATGAGGTTGTTTCCATTCATCTCCATTTCTTACCTGAACTGCTGCCCGTTTCCTCAAAGTCAATGTTGCCGAGGTGAAGGACCCCAGCCACCACCCTGAACAGATCCAGCATCTCAGCATCATTCAGGCCGATCTTCTTCATGGCCACCGACATGCGGTTAAAATCGCCACTGTCATCCAGCAGTGGGTCTTTCAGAGGGCCTGCCTTCAGATGCTAAAAAGCCACAGAAGTTAATGATTAAATTAGATGAGTTTATCTATCAGGGTTTACAAACCCTGTTTCTGGGGATCTACCACCCCAAAGACCATAATCACACACACCTGACCATCTAAACACTAATTTAAGTGGAATGCAACCAAAAAAACATGCATGCATAGTTTATATTTGTTCCTATTGATTATTAAGCGCTGTACTATAAAATATTTGTGGAAAAAATAAAACAAGTATTAACTCCTGACACCAGGGGGAAGGGGGGGGCACCATGGTACCATAAAACATAGAATGGGGTAAATGAGACAGAGATCAATAAGCACAGAATTTTTGTGCTAGAAAACACTTCCTTTTTTTTTTTTTTTTTACATTGATTCATGTAAATGAGCAGACGTGTTTCTGATGTATGCTAACGTAATGCACCATGGGGTGCGGAAGTGAACGCCAGCATTTTTAAAGAGGCTAACGCAAACAATCAGATAGTGGATCAGAACTTCAAAAATACAAGTTAATAATGAAAATATGCAAATTTCATTGTAACAAAGTTTTAAAAGGCTTTCCTTTCACTTCATTTAAGAAGTTTTTATCAGACAAAAGAGGTATTAGATCTGGTTGAAGATAAAATCTGTAGAAGATTACATCTCCAGGAGTAGGGTTGGTGACCACTGATCTAAAGGAGGCTTTTTCTAAAAAACTTACAACGCCAATAACAAATAGATAAATACCATATATTTAGGAAAAGCTTTGGCAATTCACAATATTATTCAAATAACCCAGATGTACAACATGAGTGTTCCCTATAAGGCCTAATTGAAAGATTTGTGCCAGAATCCTTTACCATTTGTGCAAGAAGTCTGATATCGGGTATGTTTTGGTGTTTCATGCACCATGCATGTGTAATGTGTGATTTTTGAAGGACCTAGGAAAGTCCATGTAAGTTTTTTACTCTGATAAATACATGCTGCCACCAAATAAGGCCTGGTCTGTGAATTCCGTTCAACGAGTTTATGTTCTGGTAAGCGTCTGATTTCAGCATTTGCTCATTCATTTTCTAAACTGCTTAATCCTGATTAGGGTCATGGGGAGGCTGGTGCCAATCTCAGCCAACTCTGGACAGGGGCAGAGTACATCCTTCAGTTCGCCAGGCAATTGCAGGGCAGAAACATGCTAATGGCAGTGTAGCCTACTCTTGTCGAAAATCAGCAATGGTTCTTTTACATGCCTCACGCCATAGACAGTGAGAGACATGGTCGGCCTTTGATAACCCAGTTAGCTACACTGGGGGGGGGGGGGGGTGACAACCGTTCATAGTGGGGCTTGAACCCCCAATCTTAGGATCGGCAATCCATCACCTTACCACCGGGCCACCACTGCCCTCTACAAATATTTACTGATCTGCAAGCCTTTCTGCATACCCGAGTTAGTGTTCGATTTTTTTCTGTGCGAGTCTGAGTCGTGGTGTATGAGTCTCTATTCTTTGTTTTATGTTCTGTTATAAATAAATCTCTTGTTTTATTGCTGTCATCACACAATTCAGTGAACCTAAGAGCCAAATAGCATTAACTCCGCAACCTTATTGGGATTCCTGTAGCTGGCACATGTGGACTGAGACAAGCATGGGGCAACCATCCAAGCCATATTCCATGACACTAGTGCTCTGCTAGGGAGTTCTGCTAAAAGAATTCTTCTTGAAATGAAAAGTAAAAAAATAATTCTACTGCAGCATTTTGCAATCCAAATGAGAGTTCCTTGCATTCAAACTAATAAATTAATACACAGACCCAAGCCATGTTTGGTTTAAAAGGAGACAGTAAGAGATAATAAATGTGTGTCACAGTCTCCATGGACTTTCAGTGAAACCATGACTTCTGGGGTAAAGATGTAGACAAGAAACACAACACAGAAGCACCCTACGTCAAATATCGAACCCAGAATCGATTCTCGCTGGGAGGCAGATGTGCTAACCACTATAGACCACCATGCTGCCCGAATACTCAATGACAAATAGCTTGAATAAACACAGCTCCTTTGGTACACTGCCATGCATGAAAAACCAATACATTTCCCTTTCCTTTCAACTTGGGCCAAATAAATATTGAAGTACTACAGATTTATGACTAACACTATCCCAAATCAGCTCGGCATTCCACATTTTCCAGCCAACAGAAAAAAAGATGATGTCCAATTACAAGGGAATTTATCAACATTGACAGGGACTGTGGTATTGCATGAGGAATTCTGGAGTGGCAGAAAAGTATGTTAGAGTGGTGCAGGACATGTATGACAGATGTAAGACAGTGGTGAGGTGTGCTGTTGGCGTGACAGAAGAGTTCAAGGCGAAGGTGGGACTGCATCAAGGATCAGCTCTGAGCCCCTTCTTGTTTGCTATGGTGATGGACAGGCTGACAGACGAGGTTAGACAAGAATCTCCATGGACCATGATGTTTGCAGATGACATTGTGCTCTGTAGTGAGAGCAGAGAGCAAGTGAAGAAAAATCTAGACAGGTGGAGGTATGCCCTGGAAAGGAGAGGAGGTTAGCCTCAGTAAGACAGAATACATGTGGGTGATCGACAAGGACCCAACAGGAACGGTGAGGTTACAGGGAGCAGAAATAAAGAAGGTGGAGGATTTTAAGTACTTAGTCCAGAGCAATGAAGAGTGTGGAAAAGAGGTAAAGAAGCGTGTGCAGACAGGTTGGAATGATTGGAAAAAAGTGTCCGGTGTGATAGGAAGGTATCGGCAAGAATGAAAGGAAAATTGTACAAGACGGTGTTGAGGCCAGCGATGTTATATGGTTTAGAAACAGTGGCACTGGGGAAAAGACAGGAGACAGAGCTGGATGTAGCAGAGATGAAAAAGTTGAGGTTCTCTTTGGGAGTAACGAGGATGGATAGGATCAGGAATGAGTACATCAGAGGGACAGCACATGTAAGATGCTTTGAAGACAAAGTCAGAGAGGCTAGATTGAGATGGTTTGGACATGTACAGAGGAGGGATAGGGAGTACAGTATATTGGTAGTAGGATGCTGAGGTTGGAACTACCAGGCAGAAGGCCTAGAGGAAGACCAAAGAGAAGATTTATGGATGTGGTGAAGGAGGACATGAATGTACTTGGTGAAAGAGAAGAAGATGCAGAGGATAGGGTGACATGGAGGTAGATGATTTGCTGTGGCGACCCCTGAAGGGAGCAGCCGAAAGGAAAAGAAGAAGAGGAAGAAGAAGGACATATAATAGAAAGCCTCAAAGTTACGCACAACCTTTTCGTCTTGATGTCCATGAGGGCAAAGGACAGAGTGACTGGAACGCTGATTGAGACAGGATCCTAGATCACCTAAGTGCATCACTTCACATCCAGGTTCCAGGAGCCAGAGATGAGGACTATACTTGCAAGTATTACATGGTCATAATCATTTTCTTACCCTGTGCTGTTTGGAAATGCAGCACTAAGACATGTTCAAATGAGATTAACATCACAAGAAGATGGCTTGAAATGATTAGTGTGCGAGTGCAAAGAAGGCCGCTTCCCTATTAATAAGCACAAACAGAGCAAGGCGCTAATCATACATAATTCACGACAGAGGTTCATTACAGCGCCGGACACAGTCCTGTGTTATTTATAGAGTCCAGTTCAGCACAGTCTTCTCAAACTCTCAAAAAAGTTTGTAGATACTGGACATGTCCAACTAATGTCGACCTGAGACAAAGTGGGACTATGTCTCTCAGCTGATCTGGGAACACTTCGGTATCCCCAATTAGAAGTACTGGAGGAGGCTGAGAGGGATGTCTGGACCAAGTGAAAATGATGCTGACGTCATTGTAAATACAATACCGATGTAACGTCAGGGTAGGGCACAACCACTACATTCTCACTCGAATCTGTTAATCCCAGATATTAAAAATTCTTAAGAGACACAAGAGCTCCCTTGAGATTATGGAGTAAAAAAAATAAATAAATAAATAAAAAATAAAAATACACACAGCCATTCTAACGACTTTCCATAATCAGAGTAAACCTCTTAAGCAAGCAAGCAAGCATGCATGCACAGAGAGAGAGAGAGAGAGAGAGAGAGAGAGAGAGAGAGAGTATAATTAATAATAATAATAATAATAATAATAGTGTGGCTGGTGGCGTCGTGGTTAGGGTGCTGGACTCATGATTGGGAGCTTGTATGTTCAAACCCCAGTTAGACCCCCAGTGTGCTAAGACTACCGGGTATAAGGGTAAAAAGCTTCCCTTTTTTAATAATAAGAATAATAAAGTACAGGGATCCCTTATTTTCCACGATTAATGGGGACCGAGACACCCGCGACCACCAAAATAGGATCTACCATGCCCCCCCCCTCGACTAATGTATACGTACATGTATATGTCTGTCTTCCTTTCGGCTTTTTCCCTTTTTACTCGGGAGTCGCCACAGCGAACCATTTGATTCGCACATTTGATTTGGCAGAGGTTTTTACGTCGGATGCCCTTCCTGTCACAACCCTTTTAGCAAGGGACAGAAACACGCTGACAACTTTGCAGCCTACTCTTTACGAAAGTCAGCAATGGTTCTTTTACATGCCTCTCACCATAGACAGTGAGAGACATGGCCCGCCTTTGATAACCCAGTTAGCTGCACTGGGGGGGACAGTGACAACCTTGTGGAGAGTGGGACTCGAACCCCCAACCTTTGGATCAGCGATCCAACGCCCTATACCACTAGACCACCACTGCCCCTCGTATACGTACATGTATATATGTATATAATATCAGTGAATACATATTCAATGCTATAAATGCTTATAATAACAATTAAACATTCAAAAATAATGCATAAAATGTAAATAAAATATAAATACACACACATACAGATGCGCACCTCACATAAATATGCAAGTAGTTTTGTTGGATTGATTTTTGTTTTTGTTTATTTAGGGTTTTTTTTTTTTTTTTTGCATAATTGGCCTTGTTTTGTGACATTTTCCTTAACTTTTTTTCCCTATTTCTCCTTAATTTTTAATTTTTCTATGAATATTTTTGAAAAAACTGCTATGCACTGAAGCCGTGGTAACTGAACCACGAGGTAGCAAGGGATCACTGTATTTACTTTCCAGAGTCATTTCTTGCTCGGTGGTGTCTTCATGGACTCAGAATGAATTCATCATTTCTATTTCTGGAGGCTAAGAACACAGGCAGCGTGTTGTTACTGGACCTCTCCTGTAAACAATAATAATTAATTTGGCCGTTCCTGCAGGGCTGTAGACGAGCGAGCGGTTATTGAAGATTTGTTCTGAATTACCGTATTTCTTATAAGCGTAAAACCGAGCTCATTGCCAAGAGCATTAAATCACTTCGCTCTGTTCCATCAGACAGAGGGTCATGGCAAGCATTCCACTCAATTAACCCGAGGCAGTTCAGAGATCGAGTCAGGGCTGGGAAAACTCGTCTTCTTAACTAGTATGGGGGCGATGCATCTGAAATGAGGCACGCATGTAAACGCTTTACCTCTGGGCTCTTGCGGTTCTGCAAGACTATCTGGTCCGTGTCCTTTGTAGCAAAGTAGCGGGTACATCCTCGGTTTAGGTACTGCAATAAAAAAATAGAGAGATAGAGAGAGAGAAAAACATACATAAATATGATAAAAGAACCATAAGAAAGGACATCAAATGAACATTCATTTTTCTGAACTGATTAATTCCGTTAGGGTTGTAGGAATGATGGTGGGAGGTATTTTCGCTGTCACCGGTCATAGGAGGGTTAAACCCTCAATAGCTCAGCGGACCGTCACAGGGCGACTCACACACACACTCACACACACACACACGCACACACTCTCACGCACGCGCACGCCCACTCACGCCCACACACACACACACACACACACACACTCACGCCCACACACACACTCACGCCCACACACACACACACACTCACGCCCACACACACACACTCACGCCCACACACACACACTCACGCCCACACACACACTCACGCCCACACACACACACACACACACTCACGCCCACACACACACACACACACACACACACACTCACGCCACACACACTCACGCCCACACGCGCACACACTCACGCCCACACGCGCACACACTCACGCGCACACACTCACGCCCACACGCGCACACACTCACGCGCACACACTCGCCCAAGACACACTCGCTCGCCAGACACACTCACAAGACGCACACACTCAGCCAAGACGCACTCACGCACACTCACACACTCACGCACACTCACACACTCACGCACACTCACACACTCACGCACACTCACACACTCACTCACACACACTCACACACACTCACACACACTCACACACACTCACACACACACACTCACACACACTCACTCACTCACTCAAACCTAGGGGCAATCTGGAACAGCCAGTTAGCCTAATTTGGATGTTTATTTACTGTGGGAAGAAACTGGAGTACCCAGAGTAAAAAAAACTAATGGAAGCATATGAGCACATGCAAACTTCAAACAGAAATGACCAGACCCGTGTCTTTCTTTCTGTAAAGTGGACACAATAGCCAATACACAAATGGTTCTGCCCACACTAAACTAATTGGCTGCACCTAGGGGCAATTTGGAATAGCCAGTTATGCCTAATGTGCATTTCTGTGGACTGTAGGAGGAAACCAGCATACCTGGGGAAAATCCAATGAAACATCCATCGCTCTATCCATGCATCTATCTTGATGCTTTCCTTATTCAAAGAAAAGTTCTAACACAACCAAAAATGATAATTTGAAAGGTGGTCCTTTTGGACCACCATCATGTTGTCATCAATACACCCGTCCATCTTGCAGTGCACGTACGCATCTATCTGTCTGTAAATCATATCTTCTTCCTTCCCCACCCAATCACTCAAAGCTTCTCAGGATTCCTTTTTTTTTTTTTTTACACGCCCTCTCGGACACCTCAGCCCTTCTAACCGCACTCATCATTCGTCTGTTTACGGCGCCTGCACAGCTGTTCATGTTTCCCTGCTGTTACGCTGATACAATAAAGGCATTTCATGTTTTTTCGGCCATTTTGTGCGTTCCCTGAATGGAGAATTTGGTTTAAACAGATTACACTACAGAACAATGTCAACATCTGATGCGGAAGTATAAATTTTTCTCAGGTCAATTGAAACATTTTAAGGTTCACTTGTCAGCATTACATGTGATTTTTCCTCTTTTTTTTTTTTTTAATACGTGACCCTGCTGGATGTGATGCAGCTGCCAGAGTCGTGCTATTTTAATATCAGAATGTTTAATGGTTGGGAAATGAATTTTCCACATAGCAATATTTCCCTGATTCTCTGAAGATGTTCCTGATTGTCTCTTCAACAAGGTGCGCGACTATCATTCTGGAGATCACAAGTTCAATTATAGCCAACTACAGCCTGAAGTTCATGACTGACCTCTCAAAGGATGGCATGCACTCAGTTCCCTTTCACATAGCAATCAGCAGCCAGTCATGGATGTCCATGCCTACGAGTGAATGAGTGTATTGGGCTGCCCCTGAATACATATGTGCAGCAGTTCATAAAGATGTCAGTGGACATTACGTGTCTACAGAATAAACTGAGGGCCAATTAAAATTATAAGAAGAAGAAATTAGGTTTTACTTTCAGGTTTTTGGAATTATTAATTATTTTTTGTTAAATGAAAAAAAAAAATGGAAGTCATGCTCACTTGATTGGCAGAATGATGGTGTAGGATATACAGTCATCGCTTGAATATCGCGGATAATGTAGACCAGACCGGGCCGCGATATTCGTAAAACCACGAAGTAGGAATGTCCTGCCCCCCACCCCCCATTTCTTCCATGTTGTCTCATTTCTATATGTTTTCGCGTCTATACAATATCAAGAAGTGTATATTAAACGTTACGCAGTTATATGCATATGTAAATACTGTAATGTATTAATATTTAAATAGAATTTATATATAATACTTTAAGTACTGTAACTCACCTCTGAGAATAGCTCTTCTCCGCGGTGCAGGACGTTCACAAACACGATACAGTAAGATCACAAAATCACAAAAAATCCCGCGGGAATGTGCGAGGCAACAGCGTCACGTGTCTAAGCCAATCAGCTTGAGAGATTGAGTAGAATGGGCAGGAGGCAACATCATGCGTGTAAGCCAATCAGCTTGCAAGATTGAGTTGAGTGGGCGGGAGGCAACATCACGCGTCTAAGCCAATCAGCTTGCGAGATTGAGTTGAGTGGGCGGTCCCTGCCTGAACTGGGGAGGAGGGGCACTTCAGTCAGTCATTTGGAAACAATGGACGCAGCCTGCCTTGGGTCCCTGCCTTCCGCTTGCTTACATGCGAGTTTCAGCGCGAATTTTGAAATTTTTATCAATATATTTTTTTTTAAATTATTTTTATTAAAATGCCGCGATGTACCAAGACCGTGATACTCAAATCGCGAAGTGGCAAGGGATGATTGTAGCGGGCTAGCGTATCTGCCTCACAGCGGAAAGGTCCCGAGTTTGATCCTGGAGTTCACGTGTTTTCCTTGTACTTACATGTCTTTGGAGTCTATGTCAACCAAACCTGGGTGAGGTCAGGGTACACCCTCAACAGTTTAATAGACAATCACAGGGCAACACACACACACACACACACACACACACACATCTGGAGCAATTAAGAACAACTTGTTCGATGAATAGATTGTACGGAATATTTAATATATTTTGCAAGGAATATTTATATTCAAGGAAACAATAATCATGTGACTACAACCAAATTTGTCGAGGTATAAATGAGGGTTTGTACAGATCTGCAACATATAAAGGCATCAATGAAGAGCTAAAGGATCTCAGTTTCTCATACACATGCATCCATCCTCCACCAGTAATAAGTGAGAGAGGCTTAAGCGTCTTGTAAATGACAGATTCACACACTCATCCAATCTAATCCCTCATTTCTTTCGAGTTAAGTGGCTCGCTTTTCATTTCAAACAGTCTTATCTCTATGTAGGACTTGTACGGATTATCGCCGGATTCTGTGCGCTTTCGGTATTTCAGCTCCCATGCTAACACCAAGGCATGTCAAATGCCCTGAAAGTCTTTCATGGGAGTTGAGTTTGGGGGGTGAGGTTCGGTTAGCACGAACAGATTCCTGAAATGAAACAAGATGTCTTTGATTGTCTTTGATTCAATTCATTCATCTTGAGATAGAAAATGACTGAAATGTCTACTCTTGGACAACTCTGCCATCTAATGGTTATGCTGGAATACGTCCCCCCCAGAGCACAGAACGACTCACTCATCATGCAGATCTTTTAAACAGGAAGTGGCTGCTATACACATTCTGACCTCACTCATTCACTTATTTGCCGAAACAATTACTCCTCCTAGTGCTGCAGGGAGGCTGGAGCCCATTTCAGCCGACATTGTGCAAAAGCAGGCTGCACCACGACAGACCATCGTAGGGCCGTCCCACACAATCATTCACATTTACACTCTATAGGAACACTTGCCTTTTATTCCAATACGCATGTCTTTGGATGAGGGAGGAAACCGGCGTACCCACAGGAAGGCCACACAAACATGGAGAGAACATGCAAACGCCACACAGAAACTCGAACCCAGGACCTTCTTGCTGTGAGGTGGACGCGCTAACCACAATGAGATTCATTTTCATCCTGATTAGTCACGGAGAGGCTCATCTCGGCCAACTCTGGGCGAGTAAGGGGTACACACTGGACAGCTCATCAGGTCGTTGTAGGGCACAATGATGCCACTTAAGCGTATTTCATATTTTGTTATGTTTGTGTGTTCGCTTATGTGGGTTTCCTCCAGGTAATCTGGTTTCCTCCCAAACGTTCAAATACATGCACATTCAAAATTGCCTCCGGTGTCAGCGTGAGCATGAATTTTGTGTGTGTTTCCCTTTTGATGGTCTAGTGGGCTATTTAAGTTGCACCCTGTCTTCGTTCCGAGTCAGCTGAGATAGGTTCCATCCTTCTCATAGGATTAAGTGAATTTTAATGTAAGTAGTAGTAATAACAGTAGAGGGAGTCAATGTGATGACAGTCATGTCTGTCTTTACCCTGTACTCACCCTGAAGCTGTCCGGAGAGGACAGGCAGAATTTCTCACGTATGTCCTCTGGTGCTCCAGCACACAGCCTGTAGAAGACGTGGTAGTTCCTCTCATCCTGACCCTGGGTGCAGATACGTGACTTCTCCAGAAGGTAATGAGACACAAAACCTCCGACCACCGCGTTCTGCAGCCCACATAACAGAACCAGATCATTTCACTGACTGAAAATGTACTGACGGACTGGAAAGTGAGCAGAACATACAAACCGAACACACATTCTCACATCACAGACATCACAAGGCTATATCTTCCCAGAACTTTAATAGGAAAGAGAAAACGAGAGAAAAACAAAGAAAGAGCAAGAAAGAGTGAAAAAGAGAGAGAGACGGTAAAAGAGTGAGAGGGTGCTAGAGAGAGTGAGAGAGAGCGAGAAAGAGTGCATGAGAAATAAAGACGGATGGTTCAGGGTGGGAGAAAAAGAGTGCACGAGAGAGAATGGGAGCAAGAGCAAAATAGAAAAGGCATGAAAGAGGAGGTGTAAGAATGAGTGAAATAAAGAGCGAGAGAGAGAGAGAGAGAGAGAGAGAGAGAGAGAGAGAGAGAGAGAGAGAGAGAATGACAAAAGAAAGCGAGGAACAAAGCGAAAAGGTGAGAGAGGATGGGAGAAAAAGAAAGCAAGAAAGAGAGTGACAAAGTGATCGAGAGAAATGCAAAGAAAGAGAGCCACAATAAAAGAGAGTGAAAGAAGGTGGGAGAGAGTGTGTGCGTGAGAGAGAGAGAGAGAGAGAGAGAGAGAGGGAGAAACAGCAAAACAGAAAGAAAGACAGAAAGGAAGAGAGACAGAGCACAAAAGAGAAAGAGAAAAATAGACTGAGCAAGATTGAGTGTGAGAAAAGTAAGAGAAACAGCATGAAAAAGCTAGAGAGGATGGTAGAAAGAGAGGAAGAGAGACTGACAGACAGAAAGAGAGAGAGAGAGAGAGAGAGAGATAGAGCACATATGCGAGAGAAAGTGATAGAGAAAGAAATAGCAAGAGAGAGAGCGAATGCGAGCGATAGAGGGGAGGAAAGTCCACACACACACAGACACACACACAGACACACACACAGACACACACACAGACACACACACAGACACACACACAGACACACACAGACACACACAGACACACACAGACACACACACTGACCTTTCCATTAAAATGAATCTCCACAAACTTGCCGAAGCGGCTGCTGTTGTTGTTGCGAACGGTCTTGGCGTTTCCGAAAGCTTCCAACAGAGGATTCGCTGCACAGTCCAACAGAAAAGTCACGACACGGTGTGATAAATCAGTTACATTAAACTCTTCCCGCCCCAGACAAACGCACACACATTTTTAATTAAATGAAATGAGGGAAAATGGTTAAAGCAGTGATGTCACAGTTGTATGCAGGACGTAGCTTAAATAACAGTTATTAAACAAACAAAGCCATTTTCATATTAATTTATTAATTTTCTAAGTCGCTTAATTCTATTAAAACAAGGAGGCTGGTGCCCATCTCAGCCAACTCTGCGCGAAGGCGGTGTACATCCTGAACAGCTCGGCAGGCCATTGCAGGGCAACACACGCACACACAAAACCGTTCACACTCATGTTCACACCCAAGGGTGATTTGGATCACCAGTCAAGCCTACTGTGTATGTTTTTGGACTATCGGAACAAATTGGAGTACCCGGAGGAAACCCACACAAGCATGTGGAGAAAACGTGTGCAAACTCCACACAGATAAAACCCAAGCCAAACAATCAAGCCCGGGACCACCGCACCGAGTTCAAATGTTGAAATGAGATTTGTTAGTTTAATATCTGTGGACTGTTCTTATTGCCATCAACTTATTGTCTTATATAAACTGATAAATTCATATCCTTTTCTCACTTTGACTATAAGTAAAAACCATGCTATAATATAAATATACATATGTTCATGAGTAACAAGAGAGTTTCAAAGATATTCGCAACGCTCTAGCTTATCGATCAGGTCAGTAAGTTCAAGCCCCAGAACCACCAAGTTCCTGCTGTTGGGCTGTTATGGGCTGTTATACCAGATCCTTAAGTACTCGATTAAAATGAAAGTCATTCATTCATGCATTTTCTGGACCGTTTAATCCCAATTCGGGTCACAGAGAGGCCGGTACCCATCACAGCCAACTCTGGTCCCAGGGAAGAGTTCACCGCGGATAGCTTCGCCAGGCCATAACAGGGGCAGAAACACGATGGCAGCTATTCATTATGAAAAAGTCAGCAATGGTTCTTTTACATGAGCGTCTCACCACAGACAGCAGTGATAACCCGGTGATAGTGGGGCTTGAGCCCCCAACCTTGGGATCAGTAATCGAGCACCTTACCACCAGTCCACCACTTCCCCGTGTAAAGGTGTTAACGTAAGTAATTTTTATTGATCGTACGACTAATACATGCCGGTTTTATGCACAGTAATACACTGTAGGACATCCTACCTTCAACTATCCGCTCATCAATGTCTTGGCCCGTCCCATATGATGTTGTTAAATATCTGAAATTTAAAAAAAAAGGAAAGAAAAAAGGAAATCACAAAAATGAAATTGGACAGCAGGCAGCTGATCCGTTCCTGTCATAAAACTAACCATATGTTCCTGATGTGAAAATGTGTAAATAACAACAATAAAAATAGAGTCATGTGTCACCTGTCTTCTCTTTGTATGAATAGAAAACTGAGAGCAATACTCAGTCTGTGATTATAATAGAAGTGTTATTATCACCTTACCGAAGTACAAACTTTGTGTTTTCTGTCTTCCCGGCACCCGACTCGCCAGAGACGATAATCGACTGACTCATCTTCAGCACCTTCATGTCCCGGTAGGCTTTATCAGCTGCAAACACATCGGGTTTCAGTCCTATCAAAACTCACACACTTTCTTGAGCACTCAGCAGCACAGTGACGCTCTCAATCATCAGCCATTGCTCATGCTATTAATCCTACTAAGGCCACAGTGAGACTGGAACCCATCTCGGTCAGAAAAAGACAGGGTACATCCTGAACAGCCAATACAAACAACCATTCACGCCACTCACATTCACATTTTGGGGCAAATTGAAGCAGCTACTTAGGCTATAATTTGCACATCTTTTGAATGTCGGAGGAAACCGGTGTGGTAGGTGGAAATCCAAACGAGCATGTGATGCACAAAAAGAAACATTCAATGCCGGGACTCGAACCCAGGACACGTGCTGTCAATAGTAAAGCGAACATCTTTTATTCATAGCTTCATTCATTTTTAAAGCCAATTAATCCTGACAAGAGCTGTGGGGAGGTTGGTGCCCATGTCAGCCGGTTCTGGGAAAGGACCTTGTACACCCTGGGTCACCAGCCAAGCCAACACAGCCAACACTCACAACCATTTACACTCAGTCACACCGAGAGGCAATTTGGAACAACCAATTAGCCTACGGTACATGTTCTTGGACTGTTTGAGGAAACCAGAGTACCCGGAGAAAACCCACACAAGCACATTGAGAACAGACAAATTATAAATAACAAAAAAGTTTGTAGAGTGAAACACTGTATTATAGCATAAAACGGTTCTTCCATGTTTGAAAAATAGTGGTGGTGGTAGTATCGTGGTTTCGGTCTGTTTTGCTTCATCTGGACCGGGACAGTTTGTCATCAGTACAGAACAATAAATTCTGAATCATATCAGCAAATTTTAAAATGGAAATTTCTAAACATCTGTACATGATCTGGATCTCAAAAGAAAGTAAACTCTACACAGAAACGGCAAGGAATCGAACCCAGGACCTTCTTGCGATGAGGTAGACGTGCCAACCACTACTCCACCACACAGGACTTTCTTGCACACCGTGATCTATACTAGGATTATTCTTACTGTGTATGGTGTTTTCACCTGCACTCACCGATGGCGTACACGTGAGGGGGCAGCGTCCCTAGAGACCGTCCCCGGTACTGCTTGATGGTTTCGGGTGAATAGAGTTTCGGGATGTCATAGTAGGGATTGACAGCTATTAGAATGTTGGCTACATAGGTCTACAAGAAAGAGAGAAATACAATATGCATTAAACCATTATTATAGCAAAGTTTAATTTACTTTACTTCAAATATGTACCAACTGTTCAAAATATGTCGGCGCTGCAGTTTATTCTCCACGCAATAATTTGCGTGGAGTCAAATAACAAACAATATACAATATACTTTGGGAGTAACGAGGATGGATAGGATCAGGAATGAGTACATCAGAGGGACAGCACATGTTAGATGTTTTGGAGACAAAGTCAGAGAGGCTAGATTGAGATGGTTTGGACATGTACAAAGGAGGGATAGTGAGTATATTGGTAGTAGGATGCTGAGGTCGGAACTACCAGGCAGAAGGCCCAGAGGAAGACCAAAGAGAAGATTTATGGATGTGGTGAAGGTGGACATGAAGGTCGTTGGAGTAAGAGTAGAAGATGCAGAGGATAGGGTGAGATGGAGGCAGATGATTTGCTGTGGCGACCCCTGAAGGGAACAGGGGAAAGGAAAAGAAGAAAGAAGATACAATATACAGTGTTAGGGAATGTGCAAGGATATTGCAGTGACCTATTTCAGCCGCTAGATGGCACAAGAAACAATATTTTTCCTTCTTATGTATTAATAGACCATTGGCTTAAAGCACAACCTTATTACACTGGGGAAGGAAAACTGAAAAACATTAAAATTAAAGGAACGATGGCCAGCACAGAGTCAACCCGGACACTCACAACCATTCATATTTACACCCCAGACCAATTTGGAACAGTCAGCCTGCCACACGTGCAACTCTTCAGACTGTAGGAGGAAGCCGGAGTTCCCAGAGGAAAGCCAGACAAGCAACTCCATACAGAAACGTCCTCTCTGAACCCAGGACCAGGACTTCTGGTAAGGTGTTAACTACACAAAGTTAGCAAAAATAAAAAAAAATAATAATAAAAAAAACAACAACAGAGTAGACATCACTTGTGGTGTCTGTATTTGGAATCTGTCCAAACGAGCCATCACCATCAGATCTCCCAGCTGATAAGTCCCCCATCAGAGAGATAGGGTGGAAATGGGGCATGACCAAATTGATTGTTAACTACCAGACTAAGTACACCTTCCAGGAATTAGGTTCTCACCGGTCATGTACTGCCTCCCTACCACATACAACCACCGATCCTAGTAAGTCACAGGAAGGACAGCGTATGCCATCCCTTCCTCCTAATGAGAGCTCTGGATTTGGTAAGCCACAAATAAAAATACGGATTTCATCATCATAATCATCATCAGCTGTGCCATTTAATCGTACTCGGGTTGCAGGGCGGCTGGAGCCTATCCGAGTTGACATTTGGCGAAAGCAAGGTATACCCTAAAGAGCTCACCAGACTATCACAGGGTAACACGTACAACCAGCTGACATCTAGAGGCAAACTGAAACTGTTAGTTCACCTAACGTGCATTTCTTTAGAGCGTAGGAGGAAACTGGTGTACCCAGAGAACCCCACACAGACATGAGCAGAACATGTAAACTCCACACAGAAATGTCTTTGTGAGCCTGGGACTCAAACCCAGGACCCTCTCGCTGTGAGGTAGACATGCTGTCCATTGAACGAGTTCCCTTGTATCTATCAATGACATGACTGTGGAATGAATTCAGATATTTCCTGTTCAGAGTCAATGAGATGTTTGAAAGCTCACTTGATGGTAAGTCACAGTGCAGACGGAAAATCATGCTACCAAAGCAACCGAAGTCTTTACGTTATGATGAGGAACGGTGACGTCAAATCACCCCAACCTGAATCCGGCCGAGCCGAGGTCCCATATCACTGGATCGGAGTATCCTTTATAACAATGTACAGTTTACTGTATGTTACCACTGCCATTAGAGGTTTAATACTTACGTAAATTTTATCTTTACTGTAACGCACGCGGACGTTGTTCAGAAGCGTAGCCTCATTCAGGTACATCAAAGAGCCTGCATTAATATATAAAGATCAGAAATATGTATCAACACGAATGAAACAACAAAATGACAACAATGACATTAGTATATGCATGATGGTGGCCCTCAAAGAAGGTTCCGGTCAAAAATCTCATTCTTTGGTTATTTTTAGGGGATTTTTCTTTTTCTTTTTTTTTTTACCTGACCACCACCAACCAGAGCAGGGCGAAAACATGCACACGCCCTCCCATGACATGTATTGCTAGCCACCTGCCTCTTTTCAAACTACAGCGCATGCATATTTTGGGGGCGGTCTAACACACTCGGAGGAAAAGCACTATGTGCCCACCTGTATGAATGAGCTCACAGACTACCGTGATTGGTTGAATCGCTGTGAATGACAGGGAAGTGAGCATATGCCGTCCCTCCCTATTGTGAGAGCTCAGCCAATCAGC
>CM045731.1:19500000-19502500 GCA_024760905.1 Plotosus lineatus
TGATTATATATATATATATATACACATACATACATACATACATACATACATACACATTATATATATATATATATCTTCTTCTTTTCCTTTCGGCTGTTCCCTTCAGGGTTCGCCACAGCAAATGATCTGCCTCCATCTCTCCCTATCCTCTGCATCTTCTACTCTTACTCCAACGACCTTCATGTCCGCCTTCACCGCATCCATAACTATTCTCTTTGGTCTTCCTCTGGGCCTTTTGCCTGGTAGTTCCAACCTCAGCATCCTACGACCAATATACTCACTATCCCTCCTCTGGACATGTCCAAACCATCTCAATCTAGCCTCTCTGACTTTGTCTCCAAAACATCTAACATGTGCTGTCCCTCTGATGTACTCATTCCTGATCCTATCCATCCTCGTTCCTCCCAAAGAGAACCTCAACATTTTCATCTCTGCTCCCTCCAACTCTGACTCCTGTCTTTTCCCCAGGGCCACACATCATTGCTGGCCTCATCACCGTCTTGTACACTTTTCCCTACATTCTTGCTGATACTCTCCTATCACACATCACACAGGACACTTTTCTCCATCCATTCCAACCTGCCTGCATGCGCTTCTTCACCTTTTTTCCACACTCTCCATTGCTCTGGATTGTTGAGCCTAAGTACTTATAATCCTCCACCTTCTTTATCTCTGCCCCCTGTAACCTCAAAGTTCCTCTTGGGTCCTTGTCATTCACACACATGTATTCTGTCTTACTAAGACTAACCTTCAATCCCCTCCTTTCCAGGGCATACCTCCACCTCTCTAGATTTTCCTCCACTTGGTCTCTGCTCTCACTACAGATCACAATGTCATCTGCAAACATCATAGTCCATGGAGATTCTTGTCTAACCTCGTCTGTCAGCCTGTCCATCACCATAGCAAACAAGAAAGGGCTGAGAGCTGACCCTTGATGCAGTCCCACCTCCACCTTGAACTCTTCTGTCACACCGACAGCACACCTCACCACTGTATTACATCTCTCATACATGTCCTGCACCACTCTAACATACTCCTCTGTCACTCCAGACTTCCTCATACAATACCACAGTTCTTCTCTCGGCACCCTGTCATATGCTTTCTTCAGATCCACAAAGGCACAATGCAGCTCCTTCTGACCTTCTCTGTACTTCTCTATTAACATCCTCAAAGCAAACACTGCATCTGTGGTGCTCTTTCTTGGCATGAAACCAAACTGTTGTTCACAAATGCTGACCTCTGCCCTTAGTCTAGCTTCCACTATTCTTTCCCATAGCTTCATTGTATGGCTCATCAACTTTATCCCTCTGTAGTTGCCACAACTCTGTACATCTCCCTTGTTCTTAAAAATGGGCACAAGCACACTTCTCCTCCATTCCTCTGGCATCTGCTCACTTTCTAAGACCTTGTTGAATATTCTTGTCAGAAAATCTACTGCTACCTCCCCTAGACACTTTCATACCTCAACTGGTATGTCATCAGGGCCAACTGCCTTTCCACTCTTCATCCTCTTCAATGCCCTCCTCACTTCTCCCTTACTAATCTTTACTACGTCCTGCTCCTCAACGGTCACCCCTTCTACTCTTTTTTTCTCTCACATTTTCCTCATTCATCAGCTCTTCAAAGTACTCTTTCCATCCTCCCAGCACACTTCTGTCATCAGTCAATACATTTCCCTCTCTGTCCTTTATCACTCTAACTTGCTGCACGTCTTTCCCATCTCTATTTCTCTGCTGTGCTAACCTGTATAGATCATTTTCTCCCTCCTTACTGTTCAACCTATCATACAAGTCATCATACGCCCTCTGTTTGGCCTTTGACACTGCTACCTTTGCCTTACGCTGTGTCTCCCTGTACTCCTGTTTACTCTCTTCGGTCCTCTCAATGTCCCACTTCTTCTTGGCTAACCTCTTCTTTTGTACACACTCCTGCACTTCCTCATTCCACCACCACCATATATATATATATATATATATATATATATATACTGAATACAACTAAATTGAAAAAGAAAAAAAGAAGACCAACAATTTTAGAGTATAATAAGACTCAATTTATTTTAAACAACATTGTTATAATGAAGTTATTTATTAATAAGAAAAGTACTTCTTACTATTAATGTGACTTCTGGTGCTGCATGGTTTTGCTGATGGCTTTGTAGGTTGATACGTGCTGAGGTTCAGCTTCATGGTGGCATTTAGGCTTCCATCTGTTAAATGTGACTGCAGGTTGGTCTTAATGTTTTTCAGGTGTGAGAAGGACTGCTTGCATGCATATGTAGAGACAAACATGGTCAGTACGGCAGGACTCACACGCTGTAGTGTTTGGTATGTGCCAGGAAGCGTGTTCCAAGTATTGGCAATCAGCTGGTCTGCGGGTTGAAGTTTTTCCATGTCTGTCCATTTGTGTTTGCTTGCCAGCTGTGCTTGGCTTCGTGCAAATGAGCCGATCAAAAACGAGGAAAATTTACCTCTTTACTCAAAAACAACACGCGGAAAAT
>CM045731.1:19507500-19532500 GCA_024760905.1 Plotosus lineatus
TATCTAATCTATATCTAAATCTATTTAAACAATATATATATACATATACTGAACGAAGGCAGGGTACATTCTGGACAGCTCAGCAGACCATCAAAAGGCATCGTTCACACCCACACTTTCAAACAGCCAGTTACCCCAATTTGCCTGTCTTTGCAAAAGTGGGAGAAAACCTGAATACCACAAGGAAACCACCGTAACTCAGAATCTAAAAGGTCAACAGCAATGATTTCGGGTTTTTTGGGCTCAGATACTGTACCCAGTGCAAAAAATGAACAATTAGCCAAATTCAAGGTGTCTGATATCCCTTAAACTCTCAAAATTTGGCTGTTAAGAGTTGGTGGTTATAGGGGGAACTCTGGAAGATGAGGCAAGATTTAGAAGATGGTTTATTAACATCCCCCCAAACACACACACACACACACACACACATACACACACACACACACACACACACACACACACACACAAAAAAAACTATTCACACTCGCACCTAGGAATACTTTTGCACAGTGAGCTATACTAATGTTTGTGTGTTTGTACTGTGGGAGGAAACTGGAGTATCCGAAGGAAACCTAGACAAGCACAAGGAGAAAGTGCAAACCTCACACGAGCCCAGGAATCAAACCTGGGACCTTCTTGCTTTCTGCTACATAATTTTTTTTTTTTTAATATGTATTTTTACAAGTGGTCCGCTATAGAAATACCAGCCATCTATCGTACATTTCCTTGACCTTTACTTCAGGCGCCAGTTGCTTTGATTCTACTCATGGGTAGTTCACACATCTGCCCCACAGCAAGAAAGTCCAGGACTTTGGGTCCCAGGATCGGCGATGGCTTTTCTGTGTGGAGTTTACATGTTCTTACTTTGCTTGTGTGGGTTTCCTCCTTTTATCTTTTTGGACTGTCAGAAAAAAATCCATAAGTATGAATGGCTCCTTCACCTGAAGGTACCAACTTTGAATATTTGCTCTCAAGTGATTCGAGCATGACCACTCACCACATGCCAGCATCCCCTCCCACCCATCCTCACTTTTTAAACCTTTATGTACGAACATAAATAAATGTTAACTACTTCTTCTTTTCCTTTCGGCTTTTCCCTTCAGGGGTCCCCACAGCGAATCATCTGCCTCCATCTCACCCTATCCTCTGCATCCTCTCTTTCACCAACGACCTTCATGTCCTCCTTCACCACATCCATGAATCATCTCTTTGGTCTTCCTCTAGGCCTTTTGCATGGTAGTTCCAGCCTCAGCATCCTATTACCAATATACTCACTATCCCTCCTCTGTACATGTCCAAACCATCTCAATCTAGCCTCTCTGACTTTGTCTCCAAAACGTCTTACATGTGCTGTCCCTCTGATGTGCTCATTCCTAATCCTATCCATCCTCGTTACTCCCAAAGAGAACCTCAACATTTTCATCTCTGCTACCTCCAGCTCTGCCTCCTGTCTTTTCCCCAGCGCCACTGTTTCTAACCCATACAACATCGTTGGCCTCAACACCGTCTTGTACACCTTTCCTTTCATTCTTGCCAATACCCTCCTATCACACATCACACCGGACACTTTTCTCCAACCATTCCAACCTGCCTGCACACGCTTCTTCACCTCTTTTCCACACTCTCCATTGCTCTGGATTGTTGAGCCTAAGTACTTAGACTTAAACTGACACGTTAAAAAAAAAATGTCTTGAGGACTGAAGAACTAACAAAGGGCCTGATTACATATCAGTATTGATCTGAAATCCAGCTTCAAAAACAATCCATTAAAGCATTGGCTCACTTCCATCCACTCAGCAAACAATCAGAGTCTTACAGGAGCAATTATTGAATAAGCCAAGTCATCGCTGCATGAATGGAATAAAACCATGTCATTCAATATAATTAATGGGGAAAGAAAGCCATCTGCACGTCTCACAAGCACAGCTAATATTTATTCATAAATTTTCTAAGCTGCTGAATCCTAATTAGGGTTGTAGGGAGGGTGGTGCCCACCTCAGCCAACGCTGACCAAGGGTAGACTTGCCAGGGACAGCTTGCCAGGCCATCGCAGGCCAGAAACACGCTGATGGCTATGCAGCTCCTCTTTACAAAAGTCAGCAATGATTCTTTTACATGCCTCACACCTTAGACAGTGAGAGACGTGGCTGGCCTTTGGTAACCCAGTTAGTTGTACTGGGAGGTGGAAGGCAGTGACAACTCGGTAATAATGGGCTTTGAAGCCCTGATCGTCGAATCAGTAGGCCAGCACCTTAAAATAGGGACACCAATGCCATTATAATAATAATAATAATAATAATAATAATAATAATAAAAAAATATTATTATTATTATTATTATTATTATTATTATTATTTCTCTTTCACCCAGTCATTTACCAAGCAGTTTAATCCTTTTCTGCTTGTGGGGAGACTGGAGCCTATCTCAGTTGATATTGGGTGAAGGCAGGGTTATACCCTAAACATTGCAGAACCAGCACACACAACTATTCACACTCAAACCTAGAGGCAATTAGAAACCGCCAGTTCGCCCAAAATGCATGTTTTTGGACTGTCAGAGGAAACCGGAGTACCCGGATGAAACTCATGCAAGTATGGTGAGAACATGCAAATGCTAATGACAAACATCCTCGCCGAGTCTACCTCTCGAACCCAGAACCCTCTTGCTGTGAGGTGGATGTGTTTGCACCATACTGCCCAGGGGGTTGTACAATGTTATTGTTATAAATTTTATGGAAAAAAAAAAGAAACAAGGTGAATTATTCCACTGTGATGAAGAACATCCTTTAGAAGCATGTGATGTGATTTTGTGTAAAGTTTAAAATGTTCATGTTTCATGTTGTAATAGTGTACTGCTAATTCGGATTGAAAATTATTGTAAAACTAAAACAATCATATGATAACATTTCAAGGTAAAGAGTATTTAGAAGGAACGTAAGCAGTGCAATATACTGGCTAAAGTGGTTTTATATTATTTTAATTATTTATTATTAACACAGTTGTATGTTTAGTGGTCACCTCGGTCATTGTTCTTTACCATTACAGCATAGGGTTCCTCTCTGAAGAGGATGGAAATGTTATTTAGAGGAAATGCCCTTCCAAACAGGGTGCGCCTGTTAGCTGTTTGCTTAGCCTACATTGACAGATTATATGAAAACAAACATGTGACACAAGAGCAGCCAAAAACTGAGGAAATCCCTCGACTTGGCAGTTCTTGCATGGAAAGGAGACGTTAAAAAAAAAAAAAAAAAAAAAAAAAAAAATCTCAGACTTGTTTGAACCAGTCCTAACTACAGCCTTTTTGAACCGAATAATGCTCTGAAGTACGAATGGATGTTTAAAGCACAAAACTATATCAGATATACTGTAATGCCATTGTTTTGCGACAGACACTCAAGGCTACTATGCTACTTCATGTGACTCACCAAAATTACACACAAATGTACAGACAGACATAGTCATTACTTAGACCAGAGTTTTGATAAGGACACAGTCTGAAGCATTGTTTGTCGTCTAAACGCTAAATGAACTTTTGAAATGAGCTCACATTCAGGTTACTGTCTCTATTTACATTAATGGCAAATGCTACAATATTCTCAAGAAACCCTGCTGCCACAAGGTCCCAAAATGAGATAAAAATATTCATTAATTTTCGAAGCTGCTAGATCCCAATTAGGGTTGCGGTGAGGCTGGCACCCATCTCAGCCCACTCTGGGCGGGAGGTGGGGGGGTGGATACACTCTGGACCGCTTGCCAGGTCTAGGACCAACACTCATACAACCATTCACACTCACACCTGGAGTGATTTCGAACAGTCAATTAGCCTACTGTGCATGTTGTGGTGGTGGTAGGATTGTGGTTTAGGCCTGTTTTGCTTCATCTGGACCAGGACAGTTTGTCATCATGGACAGAACAATAAATTCTGTATAATCTCAGCAAATTTTAAAATGTAAATTTCTAAACACCTGTACATGATCTGGATCTCAAAAGAAAGTAAAACAAACAATTTTAAACACACAAGTTATTGTACCAAGGAAAATGTAAAAAATAAAAATGTGATATTTTGGAAAGGGCAACTTAAAGTCCTGGACCTAATCCAAAACAAAATGTTGTGTGACCTCTTGAGGTGAGGAGAGCCACCAACATCATAGAATTGTAGCTGTTCTGTACTCATGACTGAACTCAAATCCCTTCAAAACAATGTGTAGAACTGGATTAATGGCAGGGCAACAAGGCGGCGTAGTGGTTAGTGTGTCTGCCTTGGGGCAAAAGGTCCTGTGTTCAAATCCCGAGCTCAGGCATTTCTGTGAATTTTTTCCTGTGCTAGAGTGGGTTTCCTCCAAGTACCAAAGCAAACATGTGGTCTTATTTACTGTATTTTACCAGCACTAGAACACTGCTGCTGAACGTGAGAATTTGTATCATGGAGACAAACAGTACATGATAAGACTTAAGAATAAAAAAGGCACAAGAAGAAAGAACCCTGTGAATTATGCTGCTTTGGGCCCACTCCTCTTCCATGCCACACAATCATGAATTGTTGCAGAAAATCACTGGGGACACACTGTTGCTGGTCACATGACCACACACTTTGTGTAGGACAGGATGGTCACATGACTACAGACTTTGTGTTGGATGAGCTGCTCACGTGACCAGGGACTGTGTTGGCTGAACACAAAAGGTGGTGGTATGTCATCTTGACAATAGGACCAAAGGCTAAATGTAACAAAAGACACACAAAACCTTGAAGCTTCATGATCTCACAGAACATGAGAAGACAAAATAGAGCATTTGTAAAACTTGTTTAACACAATAAATAAATATATAAATAAATAAATACATAAAGCCAGCATACTACTATGTAGGGGCAGTGGTGGCCTGGTGGTAAGTTGCTGGATCACTGATCCCTATACCCCCATTTCACTGGCGCGCGGAATACAATGATCATGGCGTAAAGGCGCAGAACGCACTCTATGGAGGAGCTTTGGCATTTTTACATGGAAAATGGGTCAAAAACCTACAGAAAATTGTACCTTCGGAACACCTTTGGAACGTTCACGAAATGTGCGAAAAAGACACGGAAAGACCGCAGTACAATGTCGGAATACATGCGTAAAAGTGCTCGGATTACCTTCGGAACCAGTGCGGATTGCAAAGGAAGACCTCCGGATAATTCACGGAACGTTCACGGAAAGCATGGAACACTCGAGGAACGACTATGGCACTACTCCATTTTAAAAGGAAGAGCTACAGAATGATTGCGGAACAGGCGGAATGAAGGCGGAACGTTCAACACGGAACGTCTAAGGAATGACTGTGGAATACCTGGTGTAACCACGTTTCAATGAGGAAAAATCGGCAAAGATCAAAGGATTTGCTCCTGATTCCGCCTATAAATACGCGGATTCGACCAAGGAAGTTCATTCTCTCATTCATACTATATGTTTATCATTTATAATATGTTTATAATGTACAATAAATTTAAAATTTAACATCTGTTAACATTTTTAATATCAATAATGTCAATATGGTCCTTTTATTTGCACCTCAATAAATTATTCCAGACTACAGACCATGCACACAAGTCCAAACCACAGTGAATATAACTTTAAAATTTTATTACATGAACAGGAAAACAGACAAAATGAACTGGAATAATTTAATATTTATAGTGGAAGTGACTTCCTTGAGTGTTCCGCAAGTCTTCCGTGTTATCAGCAACCATTTCGCAAACGTTCCGCATGTATTGCGCAAACCTTCTGTGAGTATTCCATGGGGATTCTGTGGCCGCTTTTGACCATCCAGAAGAGGAAGACTCACGGAACGGTCAAGGAACACTGGCGGAATAAAAGGAATGATCACGGAATGTTTGAGGAAATCATGGAACGTTTGCAGAACCTAAGGAAACACTGTTGTAAAATTTTTCCGTGAACGTGCTTTTAAACATGTTCAAAAGCACGTTTGTGGAAGATTTTGGCCTGCCGGAAGAGGAGGAATACCTTCGGAATCATACGAAAGGACACGGAAGATGACGGAATGACTGAGGAACGTTGGAGGATGACTAAGTTTTTGCTTCCGCAAGTCTGCCACGCTCCAGTGAAATGGGGGTATAAGTTTGGGGGACAAGTCCCATTCTCAGCAAGTTGTCCCCGTCCCCCCAGGGCAACTAACTGGGTTAACAAAGGTCTGCCATGTCTCTCACTGTCTATGGTATGAGGCATGTAAAAGAACCATTGCTGACTTTCGTCAGCATGTTACTGCCCTGAAAATGGCCTGGTGAGCTGTACGGGGTGTACTCTGCCCTTGTCCAGAGACGGATGAGATGGGAGCCAGCCTCCCCATGACCCTAATTGGGATTAAGCGGTTCATAAAATTAATGTACTACTATCTAATACTGAGAATTAAGTTGTCAAAAACATTGTCAAAAATTACCTGTCGCTCATGAATAATAATGCCAGATCATTGTACGGTGTGATTTAGAAATTATGTCAATCATCTGAGCCGTAACTGGAATGCAATCTCACATCACAACACTGCATACAAAGAGAAATAAAGATGTATACAAAAATATATGAATTCAAACTTGATGATTTTCTGCCTCTTGCTAAGGGGTTGTGTCAGAAAGGGCATCCGATGTAAAAACCTGAGCCAAATCAAATATACGAATCAGATGATTCGCTGTGGCAACCCCGGAAAAAAAAAATGGGAAAAAGACAAAAGAAAAAGAAGAAGTTGCTAAAGTTCCTGTTAGCATAGCACACAATTTTTATCCATGTTGAAAACAGAAAAAAAGTTAGCTTGACTCCAAAAAAAGGTTCAATATGAGGAGAAAAAAAAAACACCACACACATTTTGTCTCATAATATTTAGTCGAAGAAAGGAACAATGTCTAGCCAACAAACTATACAGCTGGATTATCACCCTTTGGTACATTAACTCTCATTTTTTAGGTCAGGTTTCCACAAGAGGAAAAAACAAAAAACAAAACAGTACAACCTTACTATAGCCAAACAAGAGTCAACTTGCTTGCCTTTGTAATAAATAAATAAATAAATAAAAGCACTAAATAACCATTCATTCATTCATTCATTCATTTCCTGAACCTCTTAATTAGAGTCGAGTGAAGGCTGGCAGCCATCTTAGCCAACTCGGTGCAAGAGCAGAGTACACCCTGGACAGCTCGTAGGGCTATCGCAGGGCAGTATCACGCTGACGGCTATGCAGCTCCTCTTTAAGAAAGTCAGCATTTCAAGTTGAACCCCCCCCCCCCGGGATAGGTCATCTAGAATCCTACCACTAGGCCACCACTGCCCTCACTGAATAACCAACAGACTAAACAACTAGCCTCTCACACTATATGTTTGCTATATGTTAGCTACCACTTTTCAGCCTGGTTAGACAAGTTTCATCATATCTTTTATTTTTATGTTTAATCTGAGAAGAAAACACTTCAGTTTACGATGGCCAAATATTGGCTAACAATTTGCTAACGTTTTGTCAAAGAAGCTCAGCCCTTTATAATGGCTAGCACACAAACAAGGCAACTAGTTTGTTATACTTTATTATGTTACATTAGTTACTGCATTTTTCACCTGATTAGTTGCGTTTGCTCATTAAAAAATAAATAAATAAAAAATAATTAATCTGACGAGAAAACACTTCAGCTAACCATAACCAAACATCGCTAACAACCTGCTAACGTTTTGTCGAAGGAGCAAATACAGTGCGTAACCTCAGGCACAAGCTTGTCAGGCTATCATTCATTTTTTTAAGCCGCTTAATCCTAATTAGGATTGCAGGGAGGCAGATGCCGATCTCAGCTGACACTGGGCAAAGAAGAGGTACACCCTGAACAGCTCGCCAGGCCATTGGAGGGCAAACACACATACAACCATTCAGACTCACGTCTAGGGGTGATTTGCAACTTGCAATTATCCTACTGTGCATGTTTCTGGACTGTAGGGGGAAACCACAGTACCAGAAGGAAACCCACACAAATACGAGGAGAACAGGCAAATTCCACAGAAATATCCCGTGCCCAAGAATCGAACCCAGCACCTTCTTTCTGTAGTGGACATGCTAACCACTGCACGTCCCTCATCATACTTTATTATCTCTTATTAGCTACCAAATTGTAGCCAGATTCGTAATGTTTACAGGGTAGGTAACTGGCATTAGCTCGCTAATGTGAGGTAGCTAATGTAGCTCCAATATGTCCACCTCTGATGAGTGACATAATTGGATTCACATTATTGTAGTCACCTGGGGGAGAGGAATTACGGTGGCGTAGTGCTTAGTGGTTTCGGAAAGCCACGTTTCAGTAAGAAGTTTGCATATTCTCTCCATGCTTGTGTGGGTTCACTCTGGGTACGCCAGTTTCCTCCAACAATTCAGACGTAGACATTAGGCTAATTTTCTGTTCCAAATTGCCACCAGTGAGTGTGAAAGATTGTATGTGTTTTGCACGGTGATAGACTGGCGAGTCGTTCAAGGTATATCTCACCTTTGCCCTGTGTCGGCTGAGATACACACCAGCCTACTCGCAACCTTAAGCAGTTTCATTCGGTTTTGCAAACGGATGATTGAATTAGCGTGGTCATAGGTTTCTTCACAATAAGTGTAAGGATGTCATTTTTGTACATCATACAAGAAAGCTTTGATGGAAATACATCTATTACATTTTACAACATTACTGCAGAACCAGTTTAGTGAATGTCTAGCGAATATACTGTACACGTCTTCACAGTTGTGTAACTAGCCAGATGACATGACAACACCTTTTTCCTCTCAACAACTCTTGTCCTCAGGACGTAGGGCGTAACCCGGGTCACGTATGAGGAATCCAGTGCAGCCTGTGGTTCGGAGTACCCAATTAAAAAGAATGTTGCCACACCCTAACACAGGTGAAGAATCTACCCTGAAGTCTTAAGTGAAAATGTTACACCCTAGAGACTTTTCCATCACATTAAAGCGGCACGGACTTATTTATTTATAGCACACATACAATAAATGATTGTCTTGTTCTATTGGAAAATGTCACGAACTTTCGGTTTAGCCACTTGATTTTTGCTGACATGAACAAAGCCGGTATTTCAATACCTAACCGAAACCTCAGTCTGCACATTTAAAAGAGATTAAAGATTGACAAGTCGTATTCCTATCTGTTCTGGTCAAACTCTAATGCCAATAAAAACTCCCTGACTACAATGTGACATCCCGAATAAAACAAGTTAATGAATTGTGGAAAGGTTTCAAAAGGGTGCAAGGAAAATATGAAAAAAATCTTTATTTTTATAAAGAAGAAAAATAAATATATATTTTCCTTTTAGCTTTTTCCCCTTTTCAGGGGTCGTCACAGCAAATCATGTGATTCGCACATATGAATTGGCATAAGTTTTTACATTGGATGCCCTTCCTGACACAACCCCTTAGCAAGGGACAGAAACACGCTGACAGCTATGCAGCTACTCTTTACATGAACTTTTTTCCTCTTTTACATGAACCTCACACCATAGACAGTGAGAGACATGGCCCGCCTTTGATAACCCAGTTAGCTGCACTGGGGGAAGAAAAATAAATATATAATTCTATAATAATCATAATTATCATTATTATTGGGGCATGAGTGCTGGAAGTGGATAGGACCCTATTAGATTCGTTTTATTAGTGATAGTAATAGTAGTGATCTTGCTTTCGTAAAGAGTAGGCTGCAAAGCCGTCAGCGTGTTTCTGTCCCTTGCGAAAAGGGTTTTGATGGGAAGGAGATCTGATGTAAAAACTGACGCCAAATCAAATGTGCGAATCAGATGAATCGCTGTGGCGACTCCCGAGAAAAGGGAAAAAGCCGAAAGAAAGAAAGAAAGAAAGTAATAGTAGCGATCTTGGAAGTGGTACTCGTAGTTTTGGTAAAAGCAGTGGTGGTGGTGGGAGTAGTGGTAGTAATAGTAGTACAGTACTAACAGCCGTAGTGATGGTAGTACAAAGAGCAGGAGTGGTAGCAGTAGGACAAGTAGTAGTCATAGTCGTAGTAGTGGTGGTGGTGGTGGTATTGTTAGTAGTGATACTTTCGTCTGCCAAATTAATTACGTTTTTGCGAGGCTAAAAATACTTGTACACAAAAGTAAATATACTAAAGTAATATATTCGTTCATTCATTTTATGAACCTCTTAATCCTAATTAGGGTCACAGGGAGGCTTTATGACTTTTCAGATGCTGTGAAAATTCAGACATTTCATGGGTCTTATTGCTGTAAAACGTCTATTGTAGACCCTCCTCCCAAAGTTTCCAACAACACACTCGCATGCTTCACCTACATGTATGAAATTCGGTGAGTTTATGTAACATGCCAAAACAGTCTCTTGCTTTTTTGTTGTTGTTTTTTTTTTTACGTGGTCTTTTTGATCAAAGCCTTTGATAGGAATTTGTTAACCCGGTTCAAATAAGTAGCTGAAAAGAATATGATCAAAGCCAAACGGTTTGTCTTTGTTCAGTCTTGTTCCCAGTGGTAATGGACAATAGATGGTAGCATGAGTACACCAAATACTGAAACGAAAGCAAAGAGAAAAATTTCAGGCAACCATATACTCAAAGGTATTTTGGAGGGAAATCCAGAGACAAGTGACAGACCCTTCATGGGTAGTCATCTTGGTGTAAGATACCCCTGATCCCTGATGTTGGTATGATGAAGGCACCTTTTGAGGGGATGTGGAAAAAACATTGTTAACTGATTTAATATATTAAAGTGAGCAATGCCTGAAGGCGGAGCATCCCATAGGGACTTTGCGAATTGTGTTTATTTACTATTATGTTAGGCATAACCACTGTCATACAACTACGGCAGCCTGGTGGTAAAGGGCACTGGATCACTGATCCTAAAGTTGGGGGTTCGAGTCCCACTCTCGACGGGGTTGTCACTGTCGTGCCTCCCCAGTGCAGCTAACTGGATTATCACTGTCTATGGTGAGAGGCATGTAAAAGAACCATTGCTGACTTTCGTAAAGAGGAGGCTGCATAGCCGTCAGCATGTTTCTGCCTGCTCCTAGCTAAAGGGTTGTGTCAGGAAGGGCATCTGATGTAAAAATCTCTGCCAAATCAAACATGCGAATCAGATGATTTGCTGTGGCAACCCCTGGAAAAAAGGGAAAAAGCGGAAAGTAAAAAAAGAAGAACCACCATTGTCATGCAACTCCGTGATGCACGACAACCAATCAGCATCAAGGAACAGCAATCCAAAATGAAAGGTTCGGTTAATTCTATTCCAATTAATGTTAACGTTAATTCTATATCTTGAAAGGCACAGTCTTGGGACAGCCAACCAAAAATAAGTTGATAGACTGGTTCTACACAGTGATATGCAAACACGAAACTCAGGATAGCCCCTCATCTCACTCACTCATTAGCCAAACCACTTAATCCAGATAGGATCATGGGAGGATTGGTGTCTACACCCTGAAAAGTTCCCCAGACCATCACAGGGCTAACACGCACAACCATTCGCACTCACTTCCACACTTAGGGTCAATTTTTGAAAAGCCATTTAGCCTAATGTGCATGTCTTTGGACTGTGGGAGAAAACCAGAGTACTAAGAAAGGAACTCACACAAGCACATGGAGAACATGCAAACTCCATATAGAAATGTCATAGCCGAGCCTGGGACAAGAACCTTGGACCGTTTCACTATTTGGGCAGACGAGCTAATCGCTACACAGCCTACAGGACAACCATCCAATCGTTATTCATAACTATGATTAATAGGATAGGTCTATGCAGCGACGCAAGGATATGGGACAACATTCAAACCCATATCCAATGACTACAGTGCTCTGCATGGGCTCTCCGAACAAATATTGAAGATATTTCTCTAAGATGAGCTAAAATGACTGGTTCTAAGACTCTTTTCCTTTCCTCCAACAAACAATCTGATTTTAAATAATCCACTCCTACGTGATAGACTCAAAAGTGAACAGAACCAGAGCAGCACTGCACCACTATAAGATAAACATACAGAAAGACTTCAAGATGTCCAGGAAGAAAAAAAGGACATCTCTCCTGAGATGTTTCTCATAACGTATACAGCAGGAAAATAATGATGTCACTATCTCAGCTAAAGCTGATACACGGAACTCCCCAGAACCTCCCAGAACCCATCAGAACTCCCCCACAAGCCATGCAGTCCAAGTTGGCTGGACATCAGAGAAAAGATGCAGTGGGAGTACCTGAGAAAACATGATTCATGAAGAAAAGAAAGATGACTAAAGCACTGGAAGAATTCACATGTTCTTTAAACAGCTCTGGCAATGTGGGCATGTACTTCAAGAAACATAAAAGAAATTAGACAAAGGATTCGTATATAAAAGTCCAGTCCTCCTTTGAAATGCTTTGAGTGAAACATGCAAAAAATACCAAAAGCAACTTCCTGTTATCACTCATACGAACTATTAGCGCTAAAATACGCAAAAGTCTTCCCAAGGACTTCTAAGTGGCGAATTTGTCCCACCATGGGGAGATTAAGAGCACGAATCCTAATAATCCCATTTAAATTGTCAAATCAGTGGCCCAATGCAACGAACCTGATAAACCACCCATTCATTAAAATTGAGAAAACACGAACTCAACACCAAAATCTGTAAATTTATTATCACTCAAGTAGACATGGAGTCTTTGATTTCGATGATTTTTTTACGTGGCTCTCCTATTGAACTGAAAATTACGCTGAGGAGATTTCCATAGAATTGTCAAACTAAAATTTTGGAAGTGTGTAGGTTAGCAGGTTCACACATGCAAAAAAAAAAAAACAACAACAAAAAAATCTCAATATTATTGGTTGGTTATTTGACAATGGCAGGGACAATGATGCTAAACAACACAACGCTCTCAAAATTCACCAGCCACAGAATACCTCATGAAAATATCCCAACAGAAGTATGCAAATTGACACACAGTGCAGGTTTTTGTGCACAAGTCTTGAATTTAAAGTAATCTGTCAAGCAATCAGAGCAGCTGTTCAGGAAAATTATTTGGTAATCGTCGGATTACTTAATTTACCAGGATATCACTGCATATACTAGTAGTAGGTATATCACCACCAAGAAAAAAAAAAAAAAAAAAAAAACAGATGAAGTTACAATTTTATGATAAGCTAAACACTATAACGCCATCCATTCGTTCATTTCTAAGACGCTTAATCCTAATTAGGGTTGAAGGGATGCTGGCACCCATCTCAACCAACTCTGGGCGAGGGCAGGGTACACCCTGGACAGATCGCCAGGCCATCACAGTGCCTAATGCCATTCATTCTAAAGTTATTCCCTGAAAAGCAACAAAAAATTGAATGAATGTATTTGATGGCATTTGTTTTTTCCAAAATTAAGACCATGAGTGCCTCCATATATATATATATATATATATATATATATATATATATATATACACACACACACACACACACACATACAGTGGTACCTCACTACGAAATTAATCTGTTTCAGAGTCTTTTTTCGTCTGCATTTCGTCTTTTAATCTGCATTTTTCGTAAATTGAACCGCATTTTACATGTAAAATGCATGACTCGTTACAAGGCTCCCAATACTACCACCTAAACCATTTAAAAATTATAAAAGCATAAATTTTAAGACCTCCTTCTGCTTCAATATTGTACCGATGGTCGACAGGTTTGGCCATATTCCTTTTGTGATATCACTCGAACCCATTCCTTCTTCTCACTTCTTCTTCTTTTCCTTTCGGCTGTTCCCTTCAGGGGTCGCCACAGCAAATGATCTGCCTCCATCTCTCCCTATCCTGTGCATCTTCTACTCTTACTCCAACGACCTTCATGTCCGCCTTCACCGCATCCATAAATCTTCTCTTTGGTCTTCCTCTGGGCCTTTTGCCTGGTAGTTCCAACCTCAGCATCCTACGACCAATATACTCACTATCCCTCCTCTGTACATGTCCAAACCATCTCAATCTAGCCTCTCTGACTTTGTCTCCAAAACATCTAACATGTGCTGTCCCTCTGATGTACTCATTTCTGATCCTATCCATCCTCGTTACTCCCAAAGAGAACCTCAACATTTTCATCTCTGCTACGTCCAACTCCGACTCCTGTCTTTTCCCCAGGGCCACTGTCTCTAAACCATACAACATTGCTGGCCTCATCACCGTCTTGTACACTTTTCCCTTCATTCTTGCCGATACTCTCCTATCACACATCACACCGGACACTTTTCTCCATCCATTCCAACCTGCCTGCACGCGCTTCTTCACCTCTTTTCCACACTCTCCATTGCTCTGGATTGTTGAGCCTAAGTACTTAAAATCCTCCACCTTCTTTATCTCTTCCCCCTGTAACCTCAAAGTTCCTCTTGGGTCCTTGTCGTTCACACACATGTATTCTGTCTTACTAAGACTAACCTTCAATCCCCTCCTTTCCAGGGCATACCTCCACCTCTCTAGATTTTCCTCCACTTGGTCTCTGCTCTCACTACAGATCACTATGTCATCTGCAAACATCATAGTCCATGGAGATTCTTGTCTAACCTCATCTGTTAGCCTGTCCATCACCATAGCAAACAAGAAGGGGCTGAGCGCTGACCCTTGATGCAGTCCCACCTCCACCTTGAACTCTTCTGTCACACCGACAGCACACCTCACCACTGTCTTACATCTATCATACATGTCCATTCCTTCTTCTCACCCGCACCAGAAATCACACGCACGCGCGAGTGCATGTGTGTGCGTGCGTGCTTTGACCATGTCTTCTTAGCAGAGTTATAATTTTACAAATATTTATGGAAGGTTAAAAGCCTGATTCAAGAAATCAAGCAAAAAATAACAGTAACTCTGTCCTTTACACGAAAAGCATCATGGTAGATTCAGCTCCATAATAGACAATGGGAGGTACCCGCGTCATTCCTCCTCGCCAATGGGATCCCTGTCCAAGATGCCGTCAGGTGGACGTGTCCAAGATGGTGTGCGAGTGAAGGCGGCATGAACAACAGCTCTGTTGTTAGCCACTGGGAGGCCAGCGAGGCGGGATGTTTGAACGTCACTGATGGAAGAGTAGCTCATTAAGAGTAGCATGCATTGTTTGAATGGCATGTTTTAATGTTTGAATTTTTAAGATGGCACTTTCGTAACGTGAACTTGTTTGCTGGTGAGACTTTCATAAAGTGAGGTACCACTGTATAATTTTATTATATATATATATATATATATATATATATATATATATATACACACACACACACATAATATATATATATATATATATATATACACACACATACAGACATACATACATTATATATATATATATATATATATATATATATATATATATATATATATATATACAAAAATAAAAGGACAGGACAAAGACTTTCTATTGAAACTCCATTTATCACTACAGATCTGTTTCGAGGGGTGGTGAAACCATCCTCTCTCTTCAGGTGATTATAGAAGAATTATATATATATATTATATGAATTATATATATATATATATATATATATATATATATATATAGTTTATTTTTGTTTTTTTATTTTATTTTTGTTATTTGCTCTACCAAAAAGTATTGAGCACTCTCCTACGGAAGGATCTACTCAGAAAATCCTCTATATATAAAGTGCGTATCCATCAGTGCATATATAAGACTCAAGGTTGAGCAGTAAGTATAAAACAATTGCTCAATTAAAAAAAAAAAAAAAAATGTATATATATATATAAATTTTTATATATAAAAATATATATATATTTTTTTTGTAAAAACGACATGACACGTCACATGAGTTGACCTTGCTGTGTATTGTATCTGAAATACATTTTTTTTTTTGGTGTCCCAAAGAAGCTGGACTGACTCCAGTGTCAGTGTTTTCATTTCAATGGGAAATTCTGGACACAATTTCCTCCATTCAGGCCCATAACAGCATGAACTAAACTGCGCCTTAATTAAATGGGTGAAGTTCTCCCTTTACTGAAGGCCTCTTGCTGAGCCATAATAAAATGCCAGTTTTCAAAGTAACTGTGTTTAACGCAAAAATATTTTTAAATGTTTCATTATTTTAAAATATTTTTAAATGTTTCGATATCTGTGTGCAATAAGATTTTGAACACTAAAAGAACTGTTGTATGAAAATATTACAGAAATTAATTGTACACTGTGTAGAGGCAGGCACTAGTAATGCATCTTCTGTTTATTATTAACCAAAGTCCTGCAGTCATTTAGATAAGCGCAGCCTGGAAATGGATGTTAACGTTAACTGATGTGTTCACTCACAAATGATCAAGAATTTATTGGCCAAGTTCGAATCATACATCAACGTTATAGACTATAGGACATCAACAGTTACAAAGCACTGTTCATTGATTCATTTTTTTCTAAACCGCTTAATCCTAATTAGGGTCACAGGGATGCTGGAGCCCATCTCAGCCAACTCTGGGCGAAGGAAAGATACACCCTAAATAGCTCACCACCATTTAGCCTACCATGTCACGTTTTTTTGACTGTAGGAGGAAACTACGGTATCTGGAGGAAACTAACACCAGCACAAGGAGACCATGTAAACTACACACAGAGTGGCGCATCGATAAGTTGCATGACTGTTCACCTGGAAATCGGAAGGTCGAATCCGGGTTAATACCACAGCTGTCTGTAGCCAGGAGTCAATGGGAGCTAATTGGCTAAGCTCTCATGGGAGGGAGGGATGGCAAACACTCTCGTCCCTGTCACTCACAGCAATCAACAGCTCATTCATACGGTGAGTGTGTTAAACCGCCCCCAAATATGCATGGCACCGTAGTTCGGAAAGGGTCAGGTGGCTAACATTGCGTTTCATGGAGGGGTCGTGTGCATGCTTTTACCCCTCCCTGGTTGGTTGTGTTTGTGTCATAGGGAAAGTAATATTTGATAGGTGGGAATTGGATATGACTAAATTAGGGAGAAAATGGGTAGAAAAATTTTAAATGTAAAAAAAAAAAAAAACACCCAACAAAACCATCCACACAGAACCGCCCCAAGGCCAGGAATCGAACCCAGGACCTTCTTGCTGAGAGGACGAAGGGCTAACCAGTGCCCGAACTAACCATCGTTGAATTCTTAATTCTGATTGGTTACATGGTAGGAGAACTTTCTAGGGTGATCACTCTTTTTCAGAACCACTCAATCCTATTAGATCCTGGGAAGGCTGGAGTCGGAGAACCCCAAGGATCCTACGCGAGCACATGCAAATTCCTAACAAAGACACCCTCGCCAAGCACGGGACTCAAATCTAGGACCTTCTTGCTGTCATGCAGATACACCTAACATTACGTCACGACGCCACCCGCAATTTAAAGTGTACATTCAAATAGAGGCATGTGAGCTTGTAAACATGTTCGTTAACACATTTGAATTTTTTTGACATGTTTATTTATGGAGTTTGTATATCTGCTCCTTCAGGTACTTCGGTTTTCTCACAGATCTCAAAACATGCACAACAGACTAATTAGCTGTTCCAAATTGCCCCTAGGTATGAATGTGAGCAGCCAACTCTGGGTGATTGCAGAGTACACCCCGGACAACACGCCAGACCACAGCAGGGCGGAAACATGCTGACAGCAATGCAGCTACTTGTGACCAAAGTCAGCGATAGTTTATTGAAATACTATCGTTTATCAATCGATCGCCCAACACTGGCCCTCATTGTGTTTCATGAGGTAAATTACGCCAACAAAGGAAAATCAGAATAAAATCTTCTGATTCTTCAAGGGTTTGGTTTTTTGTGAAAAGCAAATGAACTGCGGAGATAAAAGAGAAGAAAAGTCTGGAAGATACAGTTTGTTTTCCATACAATGAATACGATCTTACAACTCCAAGTATTCAGTCAGTGACCTAAACCTGGTTGCCATAGAGATTTCCCAGCAGAAGCTGGGTTCATTTGGATGTGGTCAAAGCCCCGCCCTACCTAGACAGCAACACGCAGGTAGAGACAAATCTGTACTGACAGTACGGCAGCCGAGTGCTCAGGCATTACATTTTTGTTGACTTCGCATGCATCCATCAACAACATGGTGCCAATATAATGACAATAATCTGACATAGCTGTCAGATTTACTGTCATCATGTCACACTTAATAATAACGCTAATGCTAGTGCTAATGCTAATGCTAGTGCTAATGTACTGCATGAAGAAAGAGAACTTAATGGTAGTTAAATAATGATTGCTGAAGGATAAGTGGATCAAACCGAGACCAAGGCCTGAAAATCAAAAAGATGAGTCTTAAATTGAAATCCAGTACCCAGAATGCTTTGTGCTGTTCTGGCAGTTAGAAAATCATGAACACACCTCCATCTCCAAGAAATCTGCTAGTCAAAGTAGGATCAGTACAAGAAGAAGCATTTGGTCAAAGAGACAAAAACATAGCCAACTACACCTACTTGATATAAGCCGGGTCACGAGGAGGCTGGCACCCATCTCAACCGTCTCTATGTGAGGGATATCTATACACCCTGGACAGCTCGCCAGGTCATCACAAGACAACATAGAAAATTTAATTTTAATTTGTTCGTGGAGAGGCTGGCGGTCTCTGGGCATGGACAGCACACCAGGCCATCGCAGGGCGAACACCCACACAACCATTCTTCACACTCTCATTCACACCTAGGGACAATTTGGAACAGCTAATTAGCCTACTGTGCATGTTTTTGGACTGTGGGAGGAAACTGCAATACCCGGAGGAAACTCACGCGAACACGGTGAGAACATGCAAACTCCGCACAGAAACACCCAAGCTGGGAATCGAACCCAGAACCTTCTTGCTGTGAGGCAAACATGCAAAGCACTGCTCCACCTTGCCGCCCACTTTAAAGGTTCAAGATTATGTACAGTAGGCCCTTGACTATTCCTGGTTTTGCAGCCACGGTTTGAGTATTGGCTGACTGCCGAGCACAAGTTCCTCATTCGCGCACAAGTTGTCAATGAGCCTCTTTTTTGTGTGTGTTTTAATTACCAGTTGAGCTCTATGATACCACTCAAACGCTGTGCGTCTTCTCTGGCTAAGCCATAGAAAACGCTGGAAGTCTCTTCTGAAAAAATAAGACTTTCTCCTGAGAAACGACGGTTTTCTCTGAACTGTTGTATTTAAACATACTTAAATCTTTCAATTATTATTCCAGTACAGTACTTAAGTTCATGTTTATGTGTGAGATTTTATGTTGTGTAGCATGTTTAACAAACGATACCAAAAGAATAAACTTTATTACAGTACTCTTCATGTCCTTTTACATTGAAGTTGGAGTGACGTCTCCAAGATGGTGCTGCCCAGAGGGTGACATCGCAGAGTTCTCAAAGTCAAATTGTTTCTTTGTTCATTTTATTTGTTGTTTTGTTTGTTAATGTTTTGCACTGTGCTCATCTACGACCGGTCGACTGTACTACAGCGATAAGATCGGAGTATCTTCGGGCGTGTATAACTAAGCAGAGCAAGCATGCTATTAGCAGACCTAGCATGCTATTAGCAGAGCTAGCATGCTATTAGCAGAGCTAGCATGCTATTGTTCATTTTAATTTGTTTTATTTGTTGTTTTGTTTGTTGATCTTATTGGGTGTACTCTCCTCGAGCCATGTTTCACATCCCTCTGCACTGCAATCTGAGTATGAAGCTCGTCCATCTTGTTTCGCAGGGACTGAACGGTTAGCCGGAAGTGCTAACCAAGCGCCGGAGAATCTGAGAACTCCGCCTGGGCTTAATGATAGCATAGCATAGCAGTGCAGAGGGATCTACAGGACTGTGTTTCGGTGAAACATGGCTCGAGGAGAGTACACAGTCCTGTAGATCCCTCTGGGCTGCAATCTGAGCATGAAGCTCGTCCATCTTGTTTCGCAGGGACTGAATATTTTAAAGCAGTATGGCCGGAAGTGCTAACCGGAAGTGCTAACCGGGCCAGAGAATCTGAGAACTCCGCCTGGGCTTATTGTTAGCATTGAGCTCCCATAGCATAGCAGCTCACGATAGGAGTTGTTGCGTGCTTAGTTGCCAAAAGCTGAAGCTGCTCATAGCTGTAGTGGGGTCGACCGATCAAAGACGAGCATAGTGCAAAACATGAACAAACAAATAAAACAAATTAAAATGAACAAAAGAAACAATTTGACTCCGAGAACTCCACGACGTTGCCCTCTAGGCAGCGCCATATTGGAGACGTCACCCCAAGTTCAATGTAAAAGGACATGAAGCGTAATAAAGTTTATTAAACATGATACAGAACATAAAATCTCACGCACAAACATTCTCAGAATTAACTTAGGTACTGTACTGGAATAATAATTGAAAAATACTTTAAAACGAGTGCTTTACAACAGTATATGCTGTATAATGTTTATATATTTTATTACTAAATATCACAGTACAAAATTGAAAAGTTTTTCTTAATTATTACTACATTTTACTACATTAATACTGTATTAATGAGTAAGACTGTCTGTAGAATGTGTTTAAGAAGTATATTTTAGCACATTTAATAGACACATAGTATTTTACTGCCAGCTGCTTATTCGCGAATGTGACGTCATACATGGGGTTTTACTTCCGCGTACAGACCTCGTGGATTATCTCGATTTGCGGGAGGGCTCGGAACCGTACCCCCGCGAATGTCAAGGGCCTACTATACAGTATTTCAGTTTTAATCTTATACTCAGATAAATATTTTTGTAATAAGATGATGAACCGTATGGTGGTCCGTAAACTAAGCCGTGACCTTACTTTCAATTTTATACAAACAAAATAAGGCATAAAGAACTGTGCAAAAAACCCCAAAAACAATTAGGAACCCTTTATTTTATATAAACTTTGTTCTAGCTATTTATTTTATAATTTCTGCATTACTAAGTCGGCACAAAAATAACATTTAATTCATTCACCCACCAAACCGCTTAATTCTGCTTATGTCACTGGGATCTCAGCTGCCTCTGGGCGAAGAACCCTGGACAGCCTGCCAGTCACAGCATTAGCGTGCGCGCACACACTCACTCACTCACACGCACACCTAGTTGAAATTTGGAACAATTAGTTAGTTTAGTATGTTAGCCAGTTAATCTAATATGCATGCCTTTGGACTATAAGAAGAAACCCGATCAAGCACTGGGAGAACATCCAAACTCCACACAAAAATGAGCCTGTAACCTTCTTGCTGTTTGGCGAGCATGCTATCCACTATGCTACCATACCACCCAACATCATTTTAGATTTTTAAAAGAAAATTAAACATGACAGGAAAAGTGTTTCTAGGGCAGTAAAGAAAGCAGTGTACAACACAAAAGACCACTTTTCAAATAAAAACATAATGAAGGCTGCTGGGTTTCGTTGCGAAAATAAAAAAGCAAGAGTAACAGTCGGTGGCACAGTAGTTAGCACGTCCACTGCACGGCTTTGATTCCTGGGCTCTGGGCATTTCTGTGTGGAGGTTGTATGGTGTCCCAGTGCTTGTATGGGTTTCCACCGGGTACTCCGGGTGAGATTGAGTACAAATGGTTGTGCGAGTGTTTGCACCGTGATAATCCGGCGAGCTGTTCAGGGTGCACCATGACTTCATCCCGTGTCGGTAGAGACAGACACAGCCTTCCTGCAGCCACTAGGATAAAACAACTCAGCAGACACCATCATGACATGCAGTGACAGTACAGTGATGGCAAATCTCCAGAATTCATGGTCAGTTAACAGCATGACCACAGTAACAATACATCCTTCAGTAGAATTAGAACAATTCTTGTGAATTAAAAAATTAAAAAAAAAAAAAAAAAAAAAAAGTGGAGGAATGCAAAACTCAAGCTTGGGAGTGATAGAGTTCACCAACAACCCAAACGAGCTCTAGAGCCAAGTTTACCAGGTGAGTCACAAAAAGATAAAGAACAGCACCTCTAGGTGTGTCTTAGGCTGGCACTCAGACTCGGTTAGGTGACACACCCTGTTCTCTGGAAACACTTGATCACCATCCCGAAATCCAACATGGCAGCCAGGAGCGCTATAGGGTCAGTCATAATTATATACTTTAAAGCTGGATGTACGACACAGAACCCAGCCTATACTTTATTACTGCAATACAGGTGACTCTTCCTGAACTCCCAGATGAATTCAGTCTTCGGTCTTCATCTGAACAATTCAGCTGAGACAGCTGCGTAAGATACACTTCTTCTGCGCCCTTTGCTCCACTGTTAATTTGACAACATGCTGAGGATGCAGGAAGTGCAATTCCGTCTTCATGACCTCTAAGTGAAAGTCAGTGCACCCATAAAAAAAAAAAAAAAAAAAAAAAATCCATCCATGTAGACAGGCGGGACAAAGGCAAAGCCTCGGAATGAATCATATCACTGGGGGCTGAACAGTTCATGCTCGCTCTTCCGTGAATGACTCGAGTTGTGCACCAATAGGATTGCTCACCCTGAGAAAGACTGAGCAGCTTGGGATGTTACGTTCGGACCTAGAAACAGGTCATGACTGAACGAAAGACTGTAAAACAATAAAACCATGGCCATGTTGATAGCTCCATATCCTTGGCGGGCAGCATGGTATGCCTACTGATTACACCTGACAGCAAGAGGGAGGAGCCTGGGTTCGAGTCCTGGAGTGGGGTGTTTGCATTTACTTCCTGTACTTGTGTGGATTTCATCTAGGCACTCCAGTTTCCTCCTAATTGGCTGCTCCATGTGGCGCTTAAGTGTGAATGGTTGTATGTGTTGGCAGGCATCTATCTATCGAGATGTTCATGATGCACCCCATCTTCATCCAGCATCAGCTGAGATAAGCTGCCGCCTTCCTGCGACCCTGATAGGATCAAGTGGTTTGGCCAGTAAATGAGTGAGTGAGTGATTAGTAATTGTCAATGGGAAGTTGGACCCATTTGGTGGTCCAAGACCACTGGTTCTGAAAAATTCTGGATTCAATCGATCAGTTGAAAACAAACCCTGTTCCTCAAGATCTACCTTCCTGAAGGTTGTATCTCCAACTAAAATCGAACACAATTCTTTTACCGGCTCAAGAACATCTTCATTAATATTAATTGATTAAATGGTCAGATGGATATGATAATAATTGATTGATTTTTATTGATATGGTAGATCTCCAGGAACATGGTAGGTGATCACGGTGCTGGGCCAATGATTAAGGTTCCTAATACAGTCCTGACCCCAGGTCCATCTGTATAACACCCCTGCAACCCAGTATCCTCTAATTCTTGGGTTATTACAGAATTGACAGTCATTTAAAAGCTAGCCAATCATCATGCCTTATATTAACACCATCTCAAGGCCAGTAAAGCCGAATATATCGCATGACAGGACGCAGTCTATGAGTGATCTCCAAAAGTCTAACACAACGTTTAAGGGCATCTCAAGGAAGTAGTTATGCTTTACAGATCCATCCGTTGAGTGATGCGATGTGCTCTGAAGGAATTAAAGACAATGAAGGAGAGAAAAGAGCAACATGTAAGGGACACTGCAAGACTGAGGACCAGAGTTTCCCGGAGAACCTCCCACAAAGTCACACAGGAATAGACTGGAGCTGCCTGTACGGTGGTGTAGAAGTTAGCACGTCTGCATCACAGCAAGAAGGCCCTGGATTCGTGTCCTGTGGATCGACAAGAGCGTTTCTATGTGGAGTTCGCATGCTCCTCTCTGTGCTTTTTTCCAGGTACCCCGGTTTCCTCTGACAGTTCCAAGGTATAGCTATCCGGCTTATTGGCTGTTCCAAACTGTCCTGAAATGCATGTGTGAATGGTTGCACATGTGTTGGCCCTGCAATAAAGATAGCGAGCTGTTCATGGTGCAGTCTTCCTTCGCCCGGGGTTAGACAGCCCAGACAGATTGAACGGTTCGGTGAATGGGTGAATGAACGAATGTATGAATGAATGGATGCCAGTCTGTAGATACAAATACAGACACCAGAGAACTTTTGCACTTTATGACTTCTGTTATGGCAATTTTTTTTTTTTTTTTTAGCCCTAACTATATTATATTAAGGGTGGCAAGGTAGTGTAGTCGCATAGCAAGAAGGTCCTGGATTCCTCCGGGGACTCTGGTTTACAACGGTACAAAGACATGCACATTAGACTTACCTGCTGTTCCAAATTCCCTCTCGGTATGAGTATGAGTACTCGTGTGTGTGTGTGTGTGTGTGTGTGTGTGTGTGTGTGTGTTGCCCTGTAATAATCTGGTGAGCAGTTCAAGGTGTACCCCGCCTTGATGGTTGAGATAGACTCCAACTTCCCTGCAACCCTAATAGGAGTAAGCGAGTAAATTTGGCAAATGGATGATGGGATGGATGCACTGGTGTCCAGTCTGTTCTATTCATTGTCGCTGTATCATTCGGTGTGTTTATTGTGTCTTTTTGCTCGAATCTCACCTGGTTGTGATTATTTAAACCTGTACTGGCACACACCCAGTGCGGCTAACCGGGTTATCAAAGGCCAGTCATATCTCTCACTGTCTGTGGTGGGAGGTGCAGGTAAAAGAATAATTGCTCACTTTCATAAAGAGGAACTGCATAACCACCAACGTGTTTCTGCCCTGCCCAGGCCTGGTGAGCTGTTCAGGGTGTACTCTACTCTCGGCTTAGCGCCGGCTGAGATGGGCGCCAGCTTCCCTGCGACCCTTATTTGGATTAAGCGGTTCAGAAAATGAATGAACAAAAAAAAACAAAAACAAATTGGACAAAAAAACCCAAAACAAAACACCATTTCATTCTGATATAACACACAAGGCAATGACATCAAGTCATCCAACACAAATTACCTATAGGAGCTCTGACCTTTGACCTGGTTAGGTACTTTTAGAAACACACTATCCTGCACTGTATCTACCTGGGATTTTTCCTTCTCCTATCAACACACCTGAGCAGGTAACAAGCCCTAGCAGTTGGACTAGGTGAGACAAGACTGAATAAGTGTAAGTGTGTGTGTGTGTGTGTATAAGTGTGTGTGATTGGGGGGTCACCGCTAGATAAATATCACGGCCCTAATAATAATAATAA
>CM045731.1:19535000-19725000 GCA_024760905.1 Plotosus lineatus
TTCATCGTGAATCGGAATAGTTGCGGTGTGTGTTGGCTTGCAATGGTCTGGCGAGCCCTTACATTCAAACGGTATCGCTTCAGGCCTCCTTGTAGTCCTGGTAGGATAAAGCGGTTCTGTAAGTGAGTGAATGAATGAAGTAATCTGAAAACATTTTTCGATTGTGCTCTTGTAATTTCATGTGGGAACCATTATATCACATTTACCAACCAATCACTGGCGTTAAATTTAAGCTCCCTTCCGACAAGACAACTTCTGTTTAAATATCAGTCAACAAGAGAGAGCGAGAGAGAGAGTGAGAGAGAGAGACTTGTGTTACTTCATTTTAGCTATACAGCAGCACAAGCTGCACAAACAGCATTTACGTCCTGGGATGAAACCCCCGCCAAGCATAACCATGTAAAGGACATAATAAGGAGGGCACTAGACATTTAGCGACCGGTTTATGGATCCCATTGATTGAGTTAAAGCTTTTAAAATGTTTACACTGTAGTCACTGTCCATCTTTACACTCGAATGCTGGACACATCAGCAGCTTTCTTTATTTTGCAAGTACACTGTGCTCTCATTGTAGGGGTCAGCGAGGGGAATTCTGGGTGGAACATGTACATTTTTTTTTTTTTTTGTGCTTGCATGGATCATTTCGTCCAACAGCCGGAAGAAAAGCTCATTAGGCTAATCAGCTGCTCCAAGTGCCCCAAAGGTGTGTGTGTGTGTGTGTGTGCGCGCGCGCCCTGTAATGAACCAATGAGCTACTCAAGGGGTATGCTACCTTTGGCTTGAGTTGGCTGAGATAGGCTCCAGAATCCCCCCTAACCCCTTAGGGTGTCACAGTGGCATATCTTACTCCAGTAGTTAAATTAGCGTAGCATAGTAGATAGCACCATCCACCTCACCACAAGAAGGTCCTAGGTTCGAGTCCCGGAGCATTTCTCTGTGGAGTTTGGGTGTTCTCCCTGTGCTTGCAGGGGTTTCCTCTGGGTACTCTGGTTTTGTCGCACACTGCAGAGACCTGCAGCTTCAGCTTACTAGGTGTTCTAAAATGGCCGTGTGTGAGATATATATATATATATATATATATTATACACACATACAGTGGTACCTCACCATACGAAATTAATCCGTTCCAGAAGTGGGTTCGTAACCCAATTTTTTCGTAAGTTGAGACGCATTTTACATGTAAAAGGCCTGATTCGTTCCAAGGCCCCCAACATTACCCCCTACACTCTTTAAAAATGATAAAAGTACACCTTTTAAGGCCTCCTTCTGCTTCAATATCGTACCGATAGTACACGGGTTTGGCCGTATTCCTTTGCGATATCACTCAACCGCATGCCATGGGCCCACTTCTTTTCACTCGTACCGGGAATCACACACGTGTGCGTGTACGCGTGCGTGTGTTGACCATGTCTTCTTAGCAGAGTTATAATCTTACAAATGTTTATGCAAGGTTAAAAGCCTGAGCCAAAAAATAAAGTTGCAATGAGCACACTTGAAAAACTCAAGAAAAACAGGAACTCCGTCCTTTACGTGTGTTACAACTCCGTGAAAGAGCAATGGGTCGAAAAGCATCATGGGAATTATGGAGATGCAGCGCCCTCCTAGCCAAATGGAGGCCAGTGGGGCGGGATGTTGGGAGATAGCCAATGGGAGAGCAACTCACGCCTTGTTTGAATTTTTGAGATGGCGCTTTCGTAACGTGAATTTCTTTCGTATCGAGACGGAAATTTTAGGTAAATGCATTTCACAAACTGGATTTTTCATTTGTTGGGACTTTCGTAAGGTGAGGTACCACTGTATGTACATACATACATACATATATAAACACACAGTATATATAAAATGTGTGAATACATCCTTGTATCAGAAGGGTCTGGTGAGCTGTTCAAGGTGTGCTCCGCCTTCATACGGTGTTAGCTGAGAGAATGTCCAGCCTCCCCACAAGCTTAATACAATTGAACAGTTCGACAAATGGAATGTGTGAGACTGAGTAAATGTATTTAATGTGTGGTGGTGGTGGTGGTGGTGGGGGGTGTTTCTAAATGGATTAAAGATTGTAAAAAAGCAGCCAATAAGGTGTGACATGTCTAAACTCTCACACTCATTCTGCAAACTACTGTATCCTATTATTAGGGTCACGAAAAGGCTGAAGCCTCTCTCGGCCAGCACTGGGTGAAGGCGAGGTACAGCCTGAACAGCTCACCAAGCCGTCACATTGCCCACACACACAAACAGGGGCAATTCAGAACAGCCACTCAGCCTAATGTGTAAATCTTTGGACTGTGGAATGAAACCAGAAACGTCCAGACGAAAACTCGCGCAAACTCCCCACAGAAACGCTCTCGTCAAGCCAGGGAACTCTGGCGTCTTTGCTTTGGGATGGCTGTAGTAACCCAATATGCCACCATGCATATTAAAGGGGTACTTGGTGACTGAATCTGTACACCGTGCAGACAGGTACAACTGTGAGAGCAAGTTAGAGAAGATCGTTCGTTGAATAACAAATAATTTAATCATAAACCACATATGGACACAACTATGACGCAATACAGTGATTAATGGACGAGTAGTGAGGATCCAGTGTGAAGCATTTACAGGAAAAAGAAATAGAGGTGCCCATCATCCATTACTATCCATTTTACTCACTTTATTATGTAATTATATTATATTTATTGCAGACCAGTTAAAGAATAAAAAAAGAGCACGTCATGACCCTCCCACGTCACCTGGATGAACTAAGGCAGATGTGCACTCTTGCATCTCAAATAATGTTTTTAATATTGAAAATGAGGCCCACAGACATGTGGGAACGTTGTATAAAGCTCTGACAGGCACTACAGTAGCAAAGGTGTTACGCCACGAGAGAAGCTCAATTTTTCTTTTGTGGAGGGAGAAACTTGGGCAACAAACAAACAAAAAAAAAAGGGGGGGGGGGCTGTTGGAGATCAGACAGAACAGGATGTTAAGCGGTTACTGTTCAGGCTCGTAGGAGAGGTCGGGGACGTTTGTGCCCCTCAAGAAGTTGACAGATGAATGAACACTTAAAATGGTGTCACAAAGATCATGAGAGGTCAATGTCACAGGTCAGCAAAAATAAACAAATAAAACATAAAAAACAAACAAACAAACAAACAGAAAAAACACAGTTCAGTATATATACACACGTTTTAATACAAATTAAGTCTTTTCTCTTTTTGCCAACAGAGGCAGAAAAAAAAACAACAAAAACAAACCTCCCAAAAACGGAAACCGTTGTTGTCACGGCAGAGTTGTCCAGCAGCGTATGATCATAAAGAAGCCCCGACTAGCCGTCAGTGCCATGAGTTGAGAGGTGAGGTGGCACCATCAGGCCCATTTCATAAAAACAAGAAGAAAAAGAAGAAGCGCTATAGCAGCATGAGGCTGGAGTTCATGAACTGATTGGCGGGATGAGGTCGGCTGACTCTAATGCGTCCCCGATGTCCAGGTCCTCACAGACATCTCCAACATCAAGGTCCTGCCCAGAGTTCTCTCGGTCCAACTGTTGTTGGGATTGGAGCTTCAGAATTAGCTCCTTGATCTCCTCACGTTTAGTCTTCATCCGCTGCTGGGGGAACCAGTCCAACAGATTCATAGGGAGATGGAAGCTTGGCACAGGGTTCTTTGTATAAATAAATAAATAAATAAATAACATTAAAACATTAAAAGAACTCCACATGAAAACCAATGTCACTGTGAGTTATATTACTTCCCTCTAACTGACAACATGCGAATTTGGTCTATTAAGAGAATGCACATTACAACTGCGCGGGAAACGTGACCCAACCTCTGGTCCAAGGGTTCCTGATACCAAACTTTCTTGTAGCCACTTGCTTTTGTATGTAAACACATCCTAACAACTGCCGCTTAAAGCCCGCTTTAAGCCTTAAATTATCGATACGCCAGGTGCGCATTGTGCCGTAGTGAACTGTGGGAACGGCATTTATCATCTCGAGCGTTGGAAAAAGGAAATTTGCAATAAACATGCCTGCAAATTTGGGACTAATGCGTGTACATGTCCGCTGGCGTTCACATTATTTACCTTCCCTACCAAGCTGAAGGATCTGGAGGGATGCAAATGTTGGATTAAAGCAGTAATTTATAATTAAAGTGTTCTTTATTCGAATTCATAGACCCTATATTACCTTTTATGTACCTGTTAAATTACCATAAAAATCAGCGATGCCATAATCATTACATATAGACTTAGATCTTGAAAATTTCTGTTATGTTAACTTGTAAAATAGACAAACAAGAGCTGTCAGATCACTCGGTGACAGCTGTCAAACTTGTATGTACCTTCTTTGCAGTTATTACGAAGTCGTGCTCGTAGAGGTACCTGGTCCCTAATTAACAAAAAATCCGCTATGTCAGCGTACATACACGGGTCATTGGTGTCATTTTTTTGTCTCCCTGCCGTCTTCAAGTCCCACGGGGTCGGGAATTGTCACGCTTTCCTCATCTACGTCAAATGTCAACAAGCTGTCAGAGTCACGTTGGACTTGTTTAGATTCCTCGGCCTTTGACAAAACTATAGGTAGCTTTTGTAACATCGCCACAAATGCAAGCGCAACAAGTTCATCTTTACGCTTGCGGGAACAACCGGGAAAACCCCTACGTATACAATACGCTCGAAGGTTGGGAACTTTTCATAAATTGAACGTATCGATAGTGCAGTTCTCATCCATATCAAAGTTTATTTCCGCCATATTGGTAGCTTGTATGGTAGTTGCGATCCCATGATGCCATGCGCGAGCCGAGATGCGAATTTAGTCTATTGTGTGTTGTTATACACTACCAGGGAAATGCACGATCTGATTGGTCAGCTGACAAGGGGAGAAAAATAAATAAATAGAAAATGTTATGTATATATAAAAATACATATGTAGGGAAGGATAATACAGGTGGTCCTCACTTAAGAACGATTCAGAGTTACGACGGCCTGTTAAAAATTGTCAAATTACCAAAAGTATACTTTTGCCATTAACGAGTCACAGCAGAAACAAAGCAGCTGAGTTGTGAGTGTGTACATATGTTCGCGTATACCCAGTGTCGGCAGCATTTCCCATCCTGCCTCCCTACTCACTCACTCAGACTGTCACACACACACACACACACACACACGCGCACACTACTGTCGGAAGTCTCCCACGCTGCTAGGTAAGCAAGTTCAAGCAATTGCTAGCAGTTATGGCTTCTCACATTCAATGGTCTATACGTATGCAATACAGTACCCTACTGTACAAATACAAACCAAGCAAAATGTCTACTAAAGCGGGGTTTGTTTAACGATGGAATTGCTTCTGACAGGGTCTACAGAACGTAACCCCATCATTAAGTGAGGACTGCCTGTGTTTATTTTTTCCTTTTCAGATATCTGATCAATCACATCATGCCATTCCCTGACAGTATACACTAATGTGTAATTCAAGTGATTACCAATCAGACCTTCATGCTACTGATGATTGACTGACACTGCCAAACCCAGATTTTCAGAGCAAAACCTTTCCATTGGGAAACGATGAACACAAATTTAAAAGAGGGATGAAAGCATGCACACACCCCCTCCAAAACATGCAATGCTCGCCCCTGATATGAATGAGCTCACATGATTGTGATTGGCTGTCGATCGCTGAGAGTGACAGAGATGTGAGTGTATGTTGTCCCTTCCTCTCGAGAAAACTCGGCCAAACAGCCTCTATGGACTCCCGGCTACAGACGGCTGTGACATTAACCCGGATTTGAACTTGGGATCTCGGGTTAATAGTCACGCACAATTAATAGTTTCGATGCACTACTCAGGAGCTCTGGTAAGATTTTTAACAGAAAGACATGTTGAGGGTGTTCCTAGGCAACAAGATCTAAGCACATCACTCAGTGGGGAAGCTAATGGCTCCCCGTGTGAACGCAGCTTTAGTATAATTTCTTAATTTCAAACATCCTATATCTGTTAATTCATTATCTTCCTAAATGATGTGCTCCAATTTACATAATTAACCTCCAGAATAAAATGCTGATCTGTCCCACATTATGTGCTTCCTAGCTGTACCTCGAAAAAGCTCTCGACGTATTGCAGTACATAGACGCCACAGTCGCTGAAGTTGTCCTGTTGCGGCACCCGTGGACTTGAGCCTTTCATCATGTCTTTCGCAAAACTCCTTCGAGTGCCTTTCCTTACTTCCCACTCTACCTCCAGATACCTGCACACACACACACACACACACACACACACACGACTAAGCAATGGACACATACCGGACTAATACCGACACCAGATAAGCAGAATGACTACAAATGAAATGAATACACGATTCAAGTGTGAAAACATACTCTCGCAATGTCTTCACCACTGTTGATCTGGCAGGGCCTCGCAGTGAGTCCATGATGAGGATACAAGGTCTAAGAGAGGAGCAGATCGCAGTGATTAACATTTGTTTCTACAGCATGGACTAGGACAGTTCATCACACCGTCCTTGACTACGCTTACAAAAATTCAGAAAGACCATGAGTAACCAGTTTGTTTTCATTCGCAATTTAATAATAATAAAAATCAAATAATATTAGCAGCAACTACTACATGAAGCAAATTTATACATAAGAAATATTTCCATGAACTAAATGATTTTTGCATTAAAAAGGTGCAGTGTGTAAGATTCAGTAGTATACAGCGGCATCTAGTGGACAGATTCCCCATTACAGCCAACTGAAATGTCATTCACGACTCCTCCCCTTTTAAACTTGTATGTTTCTGGGCTATTATGGGAATATGCCTGTGCATGTGGTGGCCTAGTAGTATAGGGCGCTGGCTTGCTGATCCTAAGGTTGGGGGTTCGAGTTCCACTCTCCACAAGATCCCCATGCAGCTATGCAGGGTTATCAAAGGCCAATCATGTCTCTCACTGTCTAGGGTGAGAAGCATGTAAAAGAACCATTGCTGACTTTTGTAAAGAGTAGCTGCAAAGCTGTCATCGTGTTTCTGTCCCTTGCAAAAGGGTTGTGTCAGGAAGGGCATCCGACGTAAAAAACCTATGCCAAATCAAACGTGCGAATCATTCGCTGTGGTGATCCCTAGAAAAAAACGGGGAAAAGCTGAAAGGAAATCTCATACATGTACGTTTACATGGGGTGGGGGTGGGGGTGGGGGGGGGGGGGGTTCATGTGGGGATCTCAGTCCCAATTAACCGTGGAAAGTGAGCGATTCCTGTGGTTGTGTGAGTGTTGGCCTTGTGACGTAAAGGGTGTACCCAGCCCTCGCTCAAAGTTTGCTGAGATGAGTGCCAGCTTCCCCGTGACCCTAATTAGAATTAAGTGATTCAGAAAATGAACAAACGAATGCTTACTGAATGGAGCCCATCTCTGCCAATACTGGATTAAGGCTGGTTACACCCTTGAACAGCTTTCTGGACCATCGCCGGGCAAATTTCTTTGTTTTTTTTTGTTTTTTTTAAATAATTTGGGTAATACGAAATACAATAATTGGGTATTACAAAAGGCTCCATTGATGTGATTTGACCATGTTCTTAATATATTTACTTATAGCTGAATACCTTTAATCTGACTCAACTTTATAGAGAATTCACCCAGATGTTTGATTAACTTTTAATTTTATCTTTTTTTTTTTTTAAAGCTACGATTTATCCAAAACGAGTACTTATCGGTGTTGACTTTTACACCGCTGTACCCCACAGAGTGTACTTTCTTCATATTTACAAGGCGTGATTCCCATGATCAGTTCGCATACTCACTGTCTGCAGATGGTCGGTCTGGATGCCCATTCCATACTTTCTGACATCGCAGTGTCATCTGCCAGCGCTCCATCTTCACTGCACTCATCCTACAGGGAGAACCACAAAACCAACAGTGAGACACGACTCACTGCATGGCGGCACAGACTAACCTGTAAACTCGGTTTTACATACTGTAATATCCGTATCATGGCCAACTGCAGCCTCTAGAGCAGGTGTCACCAACACGGTGCCCGCGGGCACCCGGTCGCCCGCAAGGACCACATGAGTCGCCCGCGGGCCTGTTCCAAAAATAGCACATCTCATAGAGAGCTGCGTCTAAAAATTAATTTTGTTCTGTTGCTATTATTTTTTTAATCACACTTGTATGTATATAGATTTAAAAAATACTATCTTAAAAATACTTTAAGGTTAACGCGCACAATATTTACCTATGGGCAGTAAAGTAGAGCTTGTGGGCTGTGGAGAGGAAGCTAGCGGGCGCTGTATGCACTTTCGCATTGCCCCAAAAACATGGCAGAAAAAGAAAGAAAACGCATCTCTTTCACAGTGAATGGGAAGAGGAGTTCTTTTTTACGACTGTAAAAGAAACCTGCGTGTGTCTGATTTGCGGGACGACCGTGGCGACAGCAAAACGGCACAATGTGGAGAGACATTTCAATACGTGTCACAAAAGCTACCATGATAAATATCCACCTGCAAGCGCACTCCGGGCAGAAAAAGCCCGTGAGCTAAAGACCGCTCTGGGTAAGCAACAGTCTTTTTTTACGAGGCCGGCCAAAAACTCACAAAAGCAACCGAAGCCTCGTTTAGAGCTACACATTTTCTGATCAAGAAAAAAGGCATTTACAGATGGAGAAGTTGTCAAAGAAGCGATGTTATTAATTGCTAACACTGTATTTAAAGACGAAAAATGGAAGCTTACCTAATCTCCACTCTTCCGACGTCCAACTGGGGCATCTACGATGGCAAGGACGAGTATCAGCTATGTCCAGTAACTTGGTCGATCAGTTGGAGCAGGATCTGGCGAAGTGCAAGTGGTTTAGCCTCCAGTGCGATGAGTCCGTGGACAGCAGCAGTACAGCGCAGTTATTGGTTTTTATCCGGATGGTGTTTAATGATTTCTCCACAAAGAAGAACTCCTGACACTACTGCCCTTAAAGACAACTACGAGAGGAGTTGACATTTATAACACGGTGAAGGAGTTTTTAGTGCAGAAAAAGGTGCCATTGGAAAAGCTGGTAGCGGTGACAACAGACGGGGCTCCTGCTATGGTCGGCCGACAGACAGGTTTCATCGCTCACTGTAAAGCGTGACCCAGACTTCCCCAAATTTCTGCATTACCATTGCATCATTCACCAGCAGGCGTTGTGTGAAAGTGATCGGCTTTGGGCACGTGATGACTCCCTGTGAAAATCATAAACAACATCCGCCTCCAAAGCAAAGCAGCACAGGATTTTCAAGGTACTATTAGAGGAGATGTCAGCAGAATATGGGGACCTACTGCTACACACAGAAATCAGATGGCTCAGCAGAGAGGACGAGTTTTGCATCGTTTTTGTCTCTTTAGTGAAATCAAAGAGTTCATGCAGTCCAAAGGCTGAAGATGTCTCACTGCTAGAGGACACAGAGTGGACACTTGACCTTGCATTTTGGTGGACATTACTGGGAAACTAAACCTCCTGAACTGCCAGCTGCAAGGCAAAGGTAAGACTGGTGTCGATATGATAAGTGCTCTAAATGCATTGAAAGCCAAACTGAATGCATTCTCCGCAGCTTTACAGAAGAAAACAGTTGTGGACTTTCCCTCTGTGCAGTCAGTGCTGAAAGACAATGCTTCTGCATCTGAGACATTTGAAAAAGTGGCAGAAAAGTACATTGAAGTAATAAACAGACTTGGGCAAGAGTTTGAGAATAGGTTTTGTGACCTTCATCAGCTTGAACCATGTGTGTTCTTCATTTCCAACCCTTTCATGAATGGGGACACAACATGCTTTGCTGAGCAGTTAAGTGCAACGTTCAACTTGGATGCTGGACAGGTGGAGATTGAAATTATAACATTGCAAAATGATCTCCATCTCAAAGCCTACCAGGCTGCACCAAACTTTGGCGCCTTGTTGACACAGAGAAGTACAGTGGAGTATGCACAGCAGCCATGAAGGTTGCCAGCCTGTTTGGCTCAACCTATCTCTGTGAATCAGCATTTTCTGACATGAACTTCATCAAAAACAAACACAGAACACGCCTCACTGATGCACATCTGAGAGACTCACTCACAGTTGCAGTGTCAAGTTACACACCAGATTACAACACACTGGTGAACAGCATGCAATGCCAGTCTTCCCACTAACCAAGGACGGATACCAGATGTAGTCAGTGGCAACATGGTAAAGTGCCATGGCAAAGTTGAATTAAAATATTGAAGAATTGTGTTCAATTTAAAAGTGTGTTCATGACATTTAAAAGTTATAATTTTGTTAAACATAACACAGACTTGGCCATTAGTTCAAAATGTGAAATAAAAAATGTATTACATATTTAAAAATATGTAAGTTGATTTTGTTTAACATTACATAATTGTTAACTTTTTGAAACATGTTGCAACATAGTTCATGATTTGTTAACAGGGCATGTCAGTGGCTTGTGCAAATGGGATATTTTTTGCTAAAATGTAGTGATGTAAGTGATCATCTGAAAATGTAACAAATACTGTGATTAATAGAGATAAAGTGTTGAATATTGATATCTGTTTCCCACCTTGTTGTCATTTTTGATAATCATTGTTAGAAATCATTAACATGATCAGTGTCTTTACATAGGTGAGTATTACTAATCATTATAAATAATGTATAACTAAAGGCAAACTGAGCAAATTTGTTATTTCAGAAGAGCGTATCAAACTGGTAGCCCTTCGTATGATTCAGTAACCGTGAAGTAGCTCTCAGTTTCAAAAATGTTGGTGACCCCTGCTCTAGAGTGTTTAGGGGAAATTTTTAATGAATTGACCTCTGCGACCTTAAAAATATATCAAAGTGACCCAGTTTCGGTAGGGTGGCGGCGAAAAGCCTGTGAAAATACCGTGTCCCCTGCACTTTATGGTGGATACAAGTACATGTCATTTAATTCTGTGGAAAAATATTTTGCATTTAAACCACAGTACAATTTACTGCTCAACATTACACAGCTCATTTGCATACTAGATTCTGACTGGCTAATCATGGCATTCAGTGGTCTGTTACCCATCTCAAAATTTGTTGTTACTCTGCAAAATTACAGTACACGCACAACTTCATAAATTTCACCCGTTTTTGTTTTGCTGCTATTACAATTAAATTTCCCTTGAGAGTTTAATAAAATCATTTATCTATCTATAGGTACAGTGTGTAAGATTTGGCCTAATGGCAAGTGTCCAGATTGAAGCCAACGGAAATCTTACTTCAGACCCCTCCGCTTTGAATGCCTCTAGGCTAATGTTGAAACATAGGGGTTCAAGATGACAGCCTCCTACAGAGGGGAGCTGCTCCCCATGTAAACACAAACAGTTCGAACTCTAAAGTTGGGGGAAAAAAAAAAAAAAAAAAAAAAAAAAAAACTCAAAAAACCTCAGGGACTTATTATACATTCATGAAAAACTTCATTCTCTACCTTTAACAGAGCAATGTAAAGTTGCTATGGAGTATTTTAATAAGATGAAATCAATATTTTAAAGCCTCTGAAACACACCGGGGTATCAAAACACTCCTTAAAGGGTTTCTTTTGAGATAACTCGCTCTCTGAACATAATCTCTTATTTTATGCTGCGTGCCATGGTACTGAAACAACAACAACAAATCACTTAAACAAATAAAATCTTTAAATAGTAAAATGCCCCTCCTTGAGTCGACACCTTATTCTGGTGGGATTTGCATGTCCTAATGATCCTAGGAGCTATGTTGTCAGGGGAATTACGCCCCTGGTAGGGTGACCCAAGGCAAACAGGTCCTAGATGAAGGCCCAAATAAAGCGCAGTTCCAAAAAAAACAAAAAAAACAAAAAAAACCTCTAGGAAGAAAGAAAAAACAAGGACACAGATTCCTTTGCCTGAATATGAGTCACCGGGGTCCCGCCTCCAGAGCCAGGCCTGGGGGCAGAGCTTGAAGCCCGAAAAGGAGACATGCATCCACCCTTTCATGGAACCACCACCTACGGGAGAGGCTATAGGGGTCGGGTGCAGTGTGAGTTGGGTGGCAGCCGAAGGCATGTGGTCTGTCAGAACAATCCTCGGCTATGGACTCTGGGGAGAAGCCTAACGTGTCACCAGAGTCAGTCAGCGAAAGGGTAGCTTCCCTCCACCTTCAGTGGGTGTGTTGGAGAACACTCCCCTGGGAGACTCACTCGTTGTCCTGGAAGACTTCAACGTCCATGTGGGCAACGATAGTGTGACCTGGAAGGGTGTGATCGGTAGGTACGGCCTCTCCAGTCTGAACCCGAATGGTGTTTCATTGTTGGATTTCTGTGCTCGTCACATTTTGTCCATCAGGAACACCCTAGGCCACAGTTCGATGACCGACTATGTGGTCGTGTCTCCGAACTTGCGGCCACAGGTTATGGAAACTTGGGTGAAGTGGGAGCTGACCTATCAACTGATCTCCTCCTGGTGGTGAGCTCACGCCGATGGTGGGGGGAGGCCGCCCTCCAGACCTGGCAGGCCCAACTGTGTAGTTAGGGTCCCCTGGGAATGTTTGGCGGAGTCTCCTGTCAGAGGATACTTTAACTCCCACCTCCGGCAGAGCTACAACCACATCCTGAAAGAGGTGGGAGACATGACATACAAATGGGCCACGTTACGTGCCACCATTGCTGAGGCGGCAGCCCATAGCTGTTGCTGGAAGGTTTTCAGTGCCTGTTGAGAAGGTAACCCCTGAAACCGGTAGGGGGACACCTGTGGTTCAGCTGAAAAAGGAGGCCTATCGGGTCTTATTGGCCTATGAGATTCCCGATGCAGTGGAGAGGTACCGGCAGGCCAAACGAGCTGCAGCCCGAGCTGTCACTGATGCAAAATCTCTGTCGTGGGAGGATTTCAGTGAAGCCCTGGAGAGTGATTATCGGTTGGCCTCAAAAAGGTTCTGGACCACCATCAAACTCCTCAGGAGGGGAAAACAGTTCTCCACAAATACTGTTTAGAGTGTAAGTGGGGAGCTGCTCACCTCGACTGGGGATGTCATCGGGAAGTATAAGGAATACTTTGAGGACTTCTTCAATCCCACCAACACGCCCTCCGTGGAGGAGGAAGACCCTGGAGGTTTGGATGGGGGTCCATCCATCACGGAGCCGAGGTCACTGAGGTCGTCAAAAAGCTCCTTGGTGGTCAGGCTCTGGGGGTGGATGAAATCCACCCTGTATATCTCAGGGCTTTGGATGCTGGAGGACTGTATTGGTTAACATGTCACTGCAACATTATGTGGTTATTGGGGCCGTACCGCTGGATAGTCAACCCATGAGAGTGTGTTCCAATTATCTTGGAATAACACTCCTCAGCTTACCTGGGCAAGTCTATGAATGAGTGCTGGAGAGGAGGATCCAACTGATAATGGAACCTCGGATTCAGGAGGAACAATGTGGTTTTCGTCCTGGCCACAGCATGCTCAACCAACCCTATACGCTCTACAGGATCTTGAAGGGGTCATGGGAGTTTGCCCAATCTGTCCACATGTGTTTTGTGGATTTAAAGAAGGCTTTCAACGGTGTCCCTCGGGCCATCCTGTGGGGGTGTGCTCTGAGAGTACGCCGTTCCGGAAACTTTGATACAGGCCATTCAGTCTCTATCACCTGAGCCAGAGCCATCCGTATCACCTGGGCCATCCGTATTGGGAACAACAGGTCAAATTAATTTCCGGTGAGGGTTGGAGTCCACCAAGGTTGTCCTTTGTCAATGATTCTGTTCATAATTATGGACAGAATTTCTAGGCGCAGCCGAGGTGTTCTGGTCTGGTGGCCACCGGATCTCGTCTCTGCTTTATGCGGAGAACCCTATAGAGCGAAGGATCATCAGGCAAATTTGCTGTAGCCTCTGCTGTAAAGTGAGCCACAAGGCTCTCAATCTACCAGTCAATCTATGTTCCAACCCTTATCTATGGTCATGAGCTATGGCTAGTGACCAAAAGAACAAAATTGCAGATACAAGTGGCTGAAATGAGCTTCCTTCACCGGGTGACAGAGCTCTCCCTTAGGGAGCCATCCTGGGAGAGCTAGGAATAAAACCGCTGCTCCTCCGCATTGAGAGGAGCCAGTTGAGGTAGCTCGAGCATCTGGTCAGAATGCCTCCCTGGTGTGGTCATCATCATCATCATCATGGTGGTTTGGGAATGTCCAAACAGGAAGAGACCCCAGGGTCGACCTAGAGCATGCTGGAGGGATCATGTCTCTTGGCTGGTCTGAGAACACCTCAGTGTCCCCTCGGAAGAGCTGGAGGAAGTGGCTGGGGAGAGAGATGTCGGGACCTCATTGCTTAGGCTGCTGCCCCTACAACCTGACCCCGGATTAAGTGGAAGATGATGACAAAATATTAAAATTGTCAAAATCATATGGGTTTTTCACTTCTGAAACTTACATGAGAGGAACTTTGGTCATCAGAGAACTTGCCTGGATCCTCACTGCTATAACACACACTGATTCTTTGCAAACCATCTATAAAGACCAAGAAGAAACCATGACTAATCAAGATAAGGATGTTATTTTATGAGCAATACTCACAATCCGCATCACCCCTCACCTGTGTACTGGGATTGAACCTGTCCATTGACCCTTTGGTTGTGAGTGCAGCTGTGCTCTGGGGGTCGGTGTGGACAAGAAGGCAGATTCGAGTGGCTTGCGTCATGTCGCTCGCTTTCCGTGTCGACCTCCTCTGGATTGAAGGAGAGGGGCTCCGTGTGTGGCGACGGCTCCTCTATGCCCCCTTCACTTAAGACCGAGCTCCCTAACTCGGATGGAGATGATACCTGGGCCTGGGACTGAGTTTGGGGCTGATACTGAGGATTGGGCTCTATGCACGGGCCCTCAAGCCCTGGGAAACAGATCACTGCAAGATACCAGTGTGCTCTGCTCAGAGAAAAATGGGAAAATGAAGACAGAAAATACCTCAGTAACACATTATGAGGACAGACTCAATAAATTATTACATGACAGCAGGATCTAACATATTATATGACTGTAAATAAAAAGTATTTGTTTTTTATTTAGTTACAAAAACACAAATCATTACTGTGATAATAAACTTCCGGCTCACCGGAGGTAGTCGATAACACCTCCCCCCACATGTTATTCCAGACCAAACAGATCATACTCTAAAAGTACTTATAGCATCAGCAGCTTACGACTCATTGATGGGAACAAAGATGAAGTCCTTCTGGAAAAGGTCCACGTGTCGCGTCCACGTTTTTACCCGGTTATGCTTCCTCTTCTGTATTCTAGGAACAGTGTTCGAAGACAAATCGAGATTTAAAAGGTATGACCCCATGGCTTTGGGTCACACCGCTCAGAAAAAGAGATTTCAATCGAATGTGTGTATTAATAAAATGTTTTTAAAATTACATGCCCACACGCACGTTATCCTATAGCAATAAAACCAACCACATACAGTAGACCCTTGACTATTCGCGGTTTTGCACTCGCAGCTTTGCATATTCATGGATTGCCGAGCAACTGTCACGTGATTCAAATTCAGCCAATGGCTGTCCTCCTTCCTGCTGATTGGTTGAAATGATGTAACGCCCCCTTTTCCTCATTCGCGCACACTTTGTGCCTGTGTTTTTTTAGTGTGTGTTTTTAATTACAGTTAAGCTCCGTCACGCCACCCAAACGCTGCGCACCTTCTCAGGCTTCTGGTAAGGCGCCGAAGCACCAGGAAGAGGTAATGAAGTGAAAAAGTAGAACTGCTTGATATGATTCAGGAAGGAAAACATTTTGCTACAGAAGTGCTAAGGTGAATGTTGTATGAAACAAGGTCATCATCAGAATGGAACCTGCCTTAGTTTTCTGGATACTTCTAGTTCAGGGGTCGGCAACCTTTGCCACTCAAAGAGCCATTTGGACCAGTTTTCCACATTAAAGAAAACACTGGGAGCAACAAATCCTTTTTTGACATTTAAAATCAAATAACACTGCATATAATGTTTTCCCCTTTTTCCTTCATGTTAATATAAAACAACATGTTGCATCGATTTAAACGATTGCAGAGACAATTAAATTCCAATTCTGCTTGTAACAAAAACATTGATGTTTTTAAAAAAAAAAAAAAAAAAAAAAAAATCGCCAGCCTCCCTGCGACCCTAATTAGGATTAAGTGGTTCACAAAATGAATGAATGTGTTCGAGTCTTTCTTGTATCTTTTTCTTTATAAAAAAGTGAGGGACGGGCTGCAGCCAGATGTGATCATCACTCCCTTCGGTGGGATCTTCTTTATTCATTGTATTAACGTTGTTTTGTCATCATCATCTTCCGCTAAGTCCAGGGTCGGGTTGCGGGGGCAACCTAAGCAAAGAGGTCCAGACGTCCCTCTCCCCGGCCACTTACTCCAAGAGTACATAGTCCCTCCAGCGTGTTTTAGGTCGACCCTGGGGTCTCTTCCCGGTTGGACATACCTGAAACACCACACCAGGGAGGCGTCCGGGAGGCATTCTGACCAGATGCCCGAGCCACCTCAACTGGCCCCTCTCAAAGCAGAGGAGCAGCAGATCTACTCCGAGCTCTCCCCGGATGGCGGAGCTTCTCACCTTAGATGTTGTTTTGTCATCGTTTTAATTTACAAAAACATCAGTGACACAGAAAAGTATATGAAGCCTTATTTTAAGAAGGAGCCTGCTTAACATTCTTTTAAATAATATTAATGCTTAATACTTCACTGACTGACCCATTCTCAGAGTGGAGACTGAACCAGACTCGGGTGTTTTAATTTGTCACTGGAAGAGAGTTATTTATTTAGGAGATTACTGTGTATAAACCAATCTCATCCAAATCTAGTTTTTCAGTTATTATTCCCGTACAGTACTATACCCAAGTTAATGTTTAAAATGTCTGTGTGTGAGATTTTATGTTCTGTAGCATGTTCAGGGTATTCATTAAGTTTTAGAGTAGAAGGAGGATCTTGATAAGTAGGGGGTGGAAATTGTTTGAGGCAAGCATGGGGAGGGTGCGTGAGAGGTGTCCCCTCCCGCAGGTGCTCTGTGATGCACTCTGGGCCCATATTTATGTGAAAATCAGACAAGCTAGAAGCAAATAAAACTAAAAAGTTTATATTATAAAAAAATAGTATGTGTTACAAGAATAGTACATAAAACGTATTTGAAAAATCTAACAGTTATCTTACTAATATATAACATTTGTGAATCAAACTGCTACCCTAATCTGTCAAAACTGTTTATGTAATATCAGTTTCTCATGATTTTATTCATTTAAATATCTTCTGACTCAGAATCTGTTTCAGGGTCACCCCCCCCCACCAATAATCACACTGAGCTGCTAGTGAAACCCCATGGGAATGACTTGGGCTACGTTAACAAATAGGCATACATAATGCTCGTGTTCAATGTAGGCCCTAACGAGCGTTATGTAGATCTATTTTTTAATGTAGCCCAAGTCAAGTACATGAATTTTCGTCTCTGTATAGTGTGGCGTGAATCCATTAAAAATAAGATTAGGCTAGTTTAGTTGGGGACTAGTTTTCACTATCATCGCTCAGTGCAATCAAGAAATAATTTTTGTTCAGACATGACATAAAACCTTTTTACCTATTTCATGAGATACGGATGTTTCCAAAACACTGGAATCGTCAGTCTTGAGTCGCTTCCACAACGTATTTAAATGTTGGCTGTTTAGATCTAGTGTGCTTTGCTTCGGCGCCGTGCTCGTCGGTGCAACTCACATCAGTTTGGAGTATATTTGACCCGGGTTTGTACAACCTGTCACGATCTAAATCTACACGGGAGCACAGGCAAATGGCGGCATAGTGCATCATGGGATATCAGAAGTGAACCAATTGAGAAATTATTAAAACAAGTGATCATGTTGTCAAGTACATAGCTTAACAAAGCCGTGAAAATGTTTTTATTAAAAGATTATATTATTAAATATTATTTACTATTATAAAATATAACTAGGCTAATAGTAGCCAGCGCTTCCGCCGTCACTTAATTAAAAGGCAGCATGTTATTCAAGAGCGAAGTACGTAACCACATGTCATTTCACTGGTATCCACTTCATGTAAATATAATGCAATGCCGCCCTCTCGTGGGCATTTTTGAAAACTACAGTGTTGTATGTTTAAAGAAAATTACAGTATGTTTATTTTATATATATACACGAAACAAGTTCTTCTTCTGAAAAGCACCAAACGCGCCATTCAAACAATGCGCGAGTTGCTCTCTCTCATTGGCTATCTCCCAACATCCCACCCCACTGGCCTCCCATTGGCCAGGCGGGAGCTGAATCGCCATAGTACTGTACCTATAATGCTTGGTTGTCACACGCGTAAAGGAGAGTTGTACTGTTGGTTTGTGAGTTTTTTGAGAGTGCTCACTGCAGCTTATTTTTCGTTTCTTAAGTTGTTTAATTAACTAAATGCTTAATAAATGTGGCGTGCTCCGCCGAATATGGGCAAAACACGGCTCATCCGGACCACCGATCCCTCAGGCAAATAGGTGAATGAGTACTAAACAAGTATTCAAACCGCACTTACTTGCTTGACAGATCGGAGGTCCAGATGAGCCTCGCCCGTCTCAAAAGTGCTGCCATCGGCTGCGACAAATGTGCATGCTCCGCCGAGTGTGGGCAGCGCCCGCATTCGGCAGAGCGCGCTACGGAGCGCGACACAAAGGTTTAATAATGAATGTAAAAATTATTGAAACATTTTATTAACATATTTATTAATTAAACCATTATTAAACATGTTTTATTCATTTGTCATGACACAATTAACAAAATTAGTGTACTTTTATAATTTTTAAAGGGTTTATGGGGTAGTCTTGGAACGAATCACACGTTTTACATCTAAAATGCACCTCTACCTACGAAAACTCCAGGTTCCGAAAAAGACGCTGGAACGGATTCATTTCACAAGAATGGGGCCGACTGTGTGTGTGTGTGTGTATATATATATATATATATATATATATATATATATATATATATATACACACACATATACACACACACACCCACCCAGATAGTGGTACCTCACCTTACGATAGTCCCAGCAAACGAAAAATCCAGTATACAAAAAACATTTTCCAAAATTTTGTGTCTCTATTTATACGAAACACACTATTCAAACAATGCAAAAGCTGCTCTCCCATTGATTATCTTCCAACATCCCGCCCCGCTGGCCTCACTTTGGCTAGGAGGGATGATGCAGCTCCCTCCCATTGGCTATTATGGAGCTGCATCTCCCATAATGCTTTTCGTGTCAAGGACAGAGTTACTGTTGTTTCATGAGTTTTTTGAGTGTGCTCATTGCTTTTAACCTTCCATAAACATTTGTAAGATTATAACTCTGCTAAGACGACATGGTCAACACACACACACGCGCACACACGTGTATACGTGTGTGTGTGTGTGTGATTTCCAGTGCGAGTGAAAAGAAGCAGTGGGCTCGTGGCATTTGGTTGAGTGATATCGCAAAGGAATATGGCCAAACCCGTCTACCATCGGTATGATATTGATGCAGAAGGAGGCCTTAAAAGGTATGCTTTTACAATTTTTAAAGGGTTTAGGGGGTAGTATTGGGGGCCTTGGAAGGAATCACATGTTTTACATGTAAAATGTGATTCAATTTACGAAAAATCCAGATTAATAAAAAGGCTCTGGAATGGATTCATTTCGTAAGGTACCACTGTGTGTGTGTGTGTGTGTGTGTGTATATATATATATATATATATACAGACACATACATACACACATAGCATATATATATGTGCACGATGTTCATATTTTATCAATAAATATAACAGTAAAAATTGAAAAAAATTTTAATCATTACTACATTAATACTGTATTAATGAGTAAGACTGTCTATAGAAGGTGTTTAAGAAGCATATTTTAGCACATGCAATAGATACATAGTATTTTACTTCCTGTTGATCATTCACGCATGTAATATATGATACATGGGGTTTTACTTCCGGGTACAGAACTCGCAGATTATCTTCATTTGTGGGAGGGGCCGGAACCAAACCCCAGCACATAACGAGGGCCTACTGTACATCAATACAATACTTGTTGCTATCTGATGCGCTCTGGTCCTCCCTGAAGGCCGTGTAGCCAGCTGGTGTAATCTCCTCGAGCCATGTTTCACAGAACACAGCATGGAGTAGTCCTGTAGAGCCCTCTGCGCTGCAATCCGAGCATGAAGCTTGTCCATAAACATTAATTTAGGTGCTGTACTGGAATAATAATTTAAAAAGACTAATACTACAGTGCTTTACAACAGTTCAGATGATTATTCCTCTTCAGGCACTTCAGAGGAAACTGTTGCCTCTTCCAGAGAAAGTCTTATTTCTTCAGAAGAGACATCCAACGTCATTACCGTTTTCTGGCGCGCAGCCGGCGTTTGGGTGCCATCATATAGCTTAACTGGCAATTAAAACACGAAAAAAAGGCTCATTGACAACTTGTGCGTGAATGAGGAAAAGGGGCGTTGACATCATCTCAACCAATCAGCAGGAAGGAAGACAGCCATTGTCTGAATTTGAATTATGTGACAGTTGCTCGGCAGTCCGCGAATATGCGCATGCGCAAAACCATGAATAGTCAAGGGCCTACTGTAAAGCCTACACGCACACACGATTAGGTATCGATATGGGGAAGAGGGTGACTGAGGAACTTACGGTAGATTTGTTGTGTCCGGTGCACTTCTTCTTTCTCTCTGGTTCAGTCTCTTATAGAAAAAAGAGCTGAAAACGTGACTCCTGCATGCATCCTCCTTTTTTAGCTTCTCCATAAAAAGATATCTGTCAATAAATTAAATATGCATAGGTTTTTCATTCAAGTTTATTGGTCTATGAAGAAAAGTCAATTTTCTATCTATACGTCCTCTAACATTATATTCTTATTATTTTATTTGTCTCCTCCTTGAATCGCCACTTTACCGTGGAAGAAAGGTTTGCATGTCCAAATGATCCTAGGAGCTATGTTGTCGGGGCATTATGCCCCTGGTAGGGTCACCCAAGGTAAACAGGTCCTAGGTGTAGGTTCACTTCAGAAGACCCCCATGACGACTAAAGAGAAAACAAGGACAATGTTTCCCTTGTTCGGATATGGGTCAGTGTGGTCTCCCCCTGGAGCCAGGCTTGGGGGCGGGGCTCGAAGGTGAGCACCTGGTGGTTGGGCTTCCGCCCATAGAGCCCAGACGGGCCCAACCTAAAAGGGAAACATGGGTCTGCCCTCCCATGGACCTACCACCTGTGGGAGGGGCTATAGGAGTCGGGAGCAATGCGAGTTAGGTGGCATCCGAAGGCATGGGTTCTGTTGTCCCCAAGAGTCAGTCAGTAGCTGAGGATTGGTCCATGGAATGTCACCTCTCTGGTGGGGACGGAGCCTGAGCTGGTGCGTGAGGTGGAAAGATACCGACTAGACATAGTCATACTCACCTCAACGCATAGCTGGGGCTCTGGAACCACCCATCTTGAGACAGGCTGGACCTTATTCCATTCTGGAGCTGCTCATGGAGAGAGAGGCGGCGAGCCGTTGTGGGCATCCTTGTTGCCCCCCCCCCCCCCGTTTATGAATTTTCGTCTCTGTTTTGTGTGGCGTGAAGCCATTAAGAATAAGATTAGGCTAGTTTAGTTGGGGGCTAGTTTTCACTATTATCGCTCAGTGCAATCAAGAAATAATTTTTGTTCAGACATGGCATAAAACTTTACCTATTTTATGAGATACAGATGTTTCCGAAACACTGGAACCATCGGTCTTGAGTCGCTTCCAAAACGTATTTAATGTTGGCTGTTTAGATCTAGTGTGCTTTGCTTTGGCACCATGCTTGTCAGTACGACTCACATCAGTTTGGACTATATTTGACCCAGGTTTGTAAGACCCGTCACGATTTAAATCTACACGGGAGCACAGGCAAATGGCGGCATAGTGAATCATGGGATATCGGAAGTGAACCGATTGAGAAATTATTAAAACAAGTGATCATGTTGTCAAGTACACAGATTAACAAAGCCGTGAAAATGTTTTTATTAAAGATTATTATTATTATTTACAATTATAAAATATAACCAGAGCTAGGCTAATAGTGGCCGGAGCTCCCCCCCCGTAGCAGTGTCCACACGTGGGGTTTTCCCCAGTCGACGGAAGAGTCCAGACTGTTATTTGTGCGTAGGCACCAAATGACAGTTCAGAGTACCCACCCTTTTTGGAGTTTTTATGATGTTTGTCGGAGAACACTCCCCGGGAGACTTCAACGCAAATGTGGGCAACAATAGTATGACCTGGAAGGGTGTGATCGGTAGGTACAGCCTTTCCAGTCTGAACTCAAATGGTTTTCATTGTTGGACTTCTGTGTTTGAACATAAGTGTGCCCATAAGTGTACCAGGACACCCTGGGTCGCAGTTCGATGATCGACTTTTTAGTCGTGTCACCAGACTTGCAGCAGCATATTCTGTACACTCCGGTGAAGAGGGGAGCCGAACTGTCAATCGATCACCACCTGGTGGTGAGCTCGCTCCGATGGCAGGGGAGGCTGCACTCCAGACGTATAGTTAGGGTCTTCTGAGAATGGCAAAGGCAGGGTCTCCCGTCAGAGATGCCTTTAACTCCCACCTCCTGCAGAGCTAGAACCATATCCCGGAGGAGGTGGGTGACATGGAATCCGAATAGGCCATGTTTCCTGCCACCATAGATGCTGTAGGACTGTCTTGGTTGACAATTCTCTGCAACATTGCGTGGTCATCGGGGGCTGTACCTCTTGACTGGCAAATCGAGATGGTAGTCTTTTTAAAAAGGGGGACCAGAGGGTGTGTTCCAATTATCCTGCAATTACACTCCGCCCTGAAAAGTCTATGCAGGGGTACTGGAGAAGTGGATCCGATCGATAGCTGAACCTCGGATTCAGGAGGAACAATTTGGCTTTCGTAATGGCCTTGGGACTCTTGACCAACTCTATACGCATCACAGGATCTTGGACGGGGCATGGAAGTTTGCCCAATGTGTCCACAATTGTTTTGTGGATTTGGAGAAGACTTTTGACCGTGTCCCTCAGGCTATCCTGTGGACGTGCTCTAGGAGTACGGCGTTCCTGACCCGTTGCTTCAGGCCATTCGATCGCTGTATCACCAGAGCTAGAGTTTGTTCCGTATTGGGAACAACGGGTCGAATTCGTTTCCGGTGAGGGTTGGAGTTTGCCAAGGCTGTCCTTTGTCACCCATTCCATTCATAATTTTTATGGACAGAATTTCTAGGCGCAGCCGAGGCTTTGAGGGGTTCTGGTTTGGTGGCTATCAGATGTTGTCTCTGCTTTTTGCGGATGACATTCTCCTTTTGGCTTAATCAAACCAAGACCTCCAGCTCTAATTGGAGCGATTCGTAGTTGAGTGCGAAGCATCACCAAAGCTGAGGCCATGGTTCTCAGTCAGATAAGGGTGGAATGCACCCTCCGGGTTGGGAACGAGGTCCTGCCCCAAGAGGAGGAGTTCACAGAAACAAAGTCCTGGCTTGACAGGGGCATTTCTTCTTGGGTTTCCTCCCACAGTCCAAAAACATGCACATTAGGTTAACTGGCTGTTACGAATTGCCCCTATGTGTGCGTGCACACATGTTGCCCGCAACAGATTGGCAAGCTGTTTAGGGTGTACCCCGCCTTCACCCACAGCTGGTGACCTTGGTGACCCTGGTAGGATTAAGTCATTAAGAAATGGATGGGTGGATTCTAAAGTCTTTCTTTTTTAAGTTTACTACCATCCCATAATATCTGATTTTAGATAGGTAGAAAGGTTGGTGTAGAATAAAATGGTCTCACTTTAAATAAAAATCTATGATGACATCATTCAGAAACTCGCCGTCATTCAGACAGTGAAGATCTTCATTGGTCACAGAGATTCCGCCCTTTGCTGGAGGAGGGGGATACACAATCAACCTAATACAGGAGACATAAATATATGTGCATCATTTTGGTTGTACATTCAGGGTGGACAGAAGAGAACTTCACACTTATAAACCTGACCATCGACTGTAACAGGTAGAATCTGAAAGGAATGATGAGTAAATATTTGATCTCACTTGATGATGGGGCCAGTGAAAGTAGGTTGCAGCTCCGCCATGTCCTCATCATCTTCCTCATCATAGATCCCGTGGAGGTGAGTGGAGAACCGGGTCTGGATTGTCGTCTCTGTCGATGCAGCTGAAGTCGCTGTTACTGTGCTTGCCGTTGCTGTTGCCGTGGTGATGGAGACATTTACTGTTGTTACAGCAGTGGCAGATGTTGGAGGAGGTGAAACCAATTTGGTTTTCTGTGCTTTTGCCTGGGGACAATACACAGATGGTTGGGGGGTGGGTTAACTTTAAAAATACTGTAAATAAATAAAAATCTGCTCATTCCAACTGTACATTATAAAAAACAGCCCACAGCCAAGAAAGGTCCTATGAAGGAATATAATCCTTTATTACAATCACACACATGTGCAATCACCCTTTCTGACTGGGTGTCTGTTTTCCTGGTACTTAAGTGGTGTCCAAGAAACAATAGAAAAAACAAAAAAGCCAAAGCAACTTGTTGAACCTACTCTTTCTGGAACCCGGAATTACATAAGGCCAACCAATATAAAATATGGCAATATGGAATGCAGCCATGAGGCGGGGCGGGGGGGCGCGGGGGGGGGGGGGGGGCACTAACCAGTGTCTCTCCCCCTTATGCCGGTCCCAAGCCCAGATAAATGCAGAGGGTTGCGACAGGAAGGGCATCCGGCGTAAAACTTCTGCTACATTTAAAAATGCAAATGATCAATACAGAATTCATACCGGATCGGTCGAGGCCCGGGTTAACAACGACCGCCATCAGTGCAGTCATGAAATGGAAATTGGACTACTGTTGGTCGAAGACGTTGAAGAAGGAGAGGCGGGAGGCGTGTCCGTAGGCAGAGAGAGAAGAGGAAAGGCATGAGTCTAGGACTGAAAGTAGGGACTTTGAATGTTGGAACTATGCAAGGAAAAGATAGGGAGCTGGCTGACATGATGCAGAGGAGGAAGGTGGACATACTGTGTGTTCAGGAGACAAGGTGGAAAGGTAGAAAGGCTAGAAGCTTAGGAGCAGGGTTTAAACGGTTTTATAATGGTGTGGATGGGAAGAGAAATGGAGTAGGAGTCATCTTGAAGGAGGGGTTTGTCAGGAATGTTCTAGAAGTGAAAAGAGTGTCAGACAGAGTGATGAGTCTCAAGTTAGAAATTGAAGGCGTGATGGTCAATGTTGTTAGTGCTTATGCCCCACAGACAGGATGTGAGCAAGAAGAGAAGGAGAGATTCTGGAGTGACTTAGATGAAGTGATGCAGAGTACCCCCAGAGGTGAAAGAGTGGTCATTGGAGCAGACTTCAATGGACATGTTGGTGCAGGCAACAGAGGGGACGAGGAAGTTTGGTATCCAGGACAGGAACACAGAAGGACAGATGTTGATCGATTTTGCAAAAAGGATGGAAATGGCTGTGGTAAATACTTTCTTCAAGAAGAAACAGAAGCATAGGGTGACTTATGAAAGCGGAGGTAAGACCACACAGGTAGACTACATCTTGTGTAGGCGATGTAATTTGAAGGAAGTCAGTGACTGCAAAGTAGTAGCGGGTGAGAGTGTTGCCAAACAGCATAGGATGGTGGTGTGCAGGATGACACTGATGGTGAGAAAGGTGAAAAAGGCAAAGGCAGAGCAGAAGACAAAGTGGTGGAAGCTGAAAAAGGAAGAGTGTCGTGTTGTCTTCAAGGAGGAGTTGATACAGGCTTTGGGTAGTCAGGAAGTGCCTCCAGATGACTGGACAACCACAGCCAATGTGATCAGGGAGACCGGTAAGAGAGTACTTGGTGTGTCCTCTGGAAGGAAAGTAGATAAGGAAACTTGGTGGTGGAATGAGGAAGTGCAGGAGTGTGTACAAAAGAAGAGGTTAGCCAAGAAGAAGTGGGACATTGAGAGGACCGAAGAGAGTAAACAGGAGTACAGGGAGACACAGCGTAAGGCGAAGGTAGCAGTGTCAAAGGCCAAACAGAGGGCGTATGATGACTTGTATGATAGGTTGAACAGTAAGGAGGGATAAAATGATCTATACAGGTTAGCACAGCAGAGAAAAAGAGATGGGAAAGACGTGCAGCAAGTTAGAGTGATAAAGGACAGAGAGGGAAATGTATTGACTGATGACAGAAGTGTGCTGGGAAGATGGAAAGAGTACTTTGAAGAGCTGATGAATGAGGAAAATGAGAGAGAGAGAAAAAAGAGTAGAAGGGGTGACCGTTGAGGAGCAGGAAGTAGCAAAGATTAGTAAGGGAGAAGTGAGGGGGGCATTGAAGAGGATGAAGAGTGGAAAGGCAGTTGGCCCTGATGACATACCAGTTGAGGTATGGAAGTGTCTAGGGGAGGTAGCAGTAGATTTTCTGACAAGAATATTCAACAAGGTCTTAGAAAGTGAGCAGATGCCCGAGGAATGGAGGAGAAGTGTGCTTGTACCCATTTTTAAGAACAAGGGAGATGTACAGAGTTGTGGCAACTACAGAGGGATAAAGTTGATGAGCCATACAATGAAGCTATGGGAAAGAATAGTGGAAGCAAGACTAAGGGCAGAGGTCAGCATTTGTGAACAACAGTTTGGTTTCATGCCAAGAAAGAGCACCACAGATGCAGTGTTTGCTTTGAGGATGTTAATAGAGAAGTACAGAGAAGGTCAGAAGGAGCTGCATTGTGCCTTTGTGGATCTGGAGAAAGCATATGACAGGGTGCTGAGAGAAGAACTGTGGTATTGTATGAGGAAGTCTGGAGTGACAGAGAAGTATGTTAGAGTGGTGCAGGACATGTATGAGAGATGTAAGACAGTGGTGATGCGTGCTGTCAGTGTGACAGAAGAGTTCAAGGTGGAGGGGGGACTGCATCAAGGGTCAGCTCTCAGCCCCTTCTTGTTTGCTATGGTGATGGACAGGCTAACAGACAAGGTTAGACAAGAATCTCCATGGACTATGATGTTTGCAGATGACATCGTGATCTGTAGTGAGAGCAGAGACCAAGTGGAGGAAAATCTAGAGAGGTGGAGGTATGCCCTGGAAAGGAGGGGATTGAAGGTTAGTCTTAGTAAGACAGAATACATGTGTGTGAATGACAAGGACCCAAGAGGAACAGTGAGGTTACAGGGGGCAGAGATAAAGAAGGTGGAGGATTTTAAGTACTTAGGCTCAACAATCCAGAGCAATGGAGAGTGTGGAAAAAAGCTGAAGAAGCGCGTGCAGGCAGGTTGGAATGGATGGAGAAAAGTGTCTGGTGTGATGTGTGATAGGAGAGTATCAGCAAGAATGAAGGGAAAAGTGTACAAGACGGTGATGAGGCCAGCAATGTTGTATGGTTTAGAGACAGTGGCCCTGGGGAAAAGACAGAAGTCAGAGTTGGAGGTAGCAGAGATGAAAATGTTGAGGTTCTCTTTGGGAGTAACGAGGATGGATAGGATCAGAAATGAGTACATCAGAGGGACAGCACATGTAAGATGTTTTGGAGACAAAGTCAGAGAGGCTAGATTGAGATGGTTTGGACATGTACAGATGAGGGATAGTGAGTATATTGGTCGTAGGATGCTGAGGTTGGAACTACCAGGCAAAAGGCGCAGAGGAAGACCAAAGAGAAGATTTATGGATGCGGTGAAGGCGGACATGAAGGTCGTTGGAGTAAGAGTAGAAGATGCAGAGGATAGGGAGAGATGGAGGCAGATCATTTGCTGTGGCGACCTCTGAAGGGAACAGCCGAAAGGAAAAGAAGAAGAAGGCCTGAGCAAGCTTTTTCATTTAAGTGTGTGTGTGTATGTGTGTGTGTGGTATGGTGGGGTCCAAGATCAGGGTCACAGTCAAAAGGTCAAGATACCATATTGGTAGGTCTGTGAAATTCCTCTTTCAAAGATGCTCAAGTGAGATACGTGAGTAATAAAAGCATTTCGGAAATATGGCATGGACAAGACTCTTTTGTAAGTGAGGTCAATGGGAAAGGTGTAGATTACAATGACCTAGTGTTGGTATGTGAAACTCCCTTTCCCAAAGTGCACAAGAATACCCAGTTTAGTATATATGAGGCTAAATATATCGGTAATATGGCCCAGACAATTTTTAAGCGGAGTCAAAGGTCAAATGTCAGAACACAGCACGCCCCCTCAGCACCTTATACCAGAAAACGAGGCAGGTGCCTGCAACGGATCTAAAGTTACTTCCCTGACGATGACATATGGTCACATGCACACACGGACTGATCTGCATTAAGATAAGATAAGATAAGATACAGCTTTATTAATCTCACAATGGAGAAATTCACTGTTACAGGCTCTTGAGGTACTATCAGTAGGGGGTGCAAAAATAGATACAAGTACAAACATACACACATACATATATTATATAAGTAAATAAATAGATACATAAATAGTATAAATTACTAAACAATAAATGAAAAGAATGGAGCAACTTTATAGACTGGTTATTATGCAGGGCCCCAACAACAACAACATGATACTAATGCCTTATTGACACATAAAACTTGGCCAAAACAAATGTGACAACAGGTGTACATGTATGTGCCGGTCACACACCTTTTCCTTCTCTTTTGACGCTTTGTTATACTGAACCAGTCGAACGTTGGCTTCATCGAAGGTCAGCCTGGAAGGAAAGTTGGCAAGCTTGTTGGTTCGGCCAATCTCGACTAGGATGTCTTCCAAAATCATCTGCTCTTGCATCGAGAGGCCGTTCTCAAATATCAACACTATGTATTTCTCATCCAAGTCTATGGAAAGGAAGTAAAAATACATAATGATACGAAGGCAAATCTTCAGATCCGCCATATTTCTGTACAATGATGCGAGCAAACCGTTTCTAACACGAAAGCCTGAAGCACGTCACACAGCTTGAATTAGACACTCACTTTCCCCAGCGCAGTCGTACCACAGCCCGCCACTCTCCTCCGACATCTGGAGCTGGGTACGCAGGCGCTGGCATTCACTATCACTGGTCTGGAAAAAGAGGACCGGCAGCTTCCTAACACTGCACCACTCGCAGCTTGTCAGCTCCGATGACCTCAGACGTACCTTTTCAAGAACGTCGATCTCCTGACCTGTACACAGGAGTTAAACACACACACAAGATAATAGCAGTGTGTTTAAAATAAAAAATGAATAAAGCTCAAAATGCTTATAATTGCTTTTACTTCCAATCATACAAATGCATTAGGAACAAGACACATTCTATTCCAAATCAAAATATGAAGAAAAATACATTACATTTGTGTTATTCCGTTAAAGAAATTGAAAAGTGAATATAGGCTGTTCAAAAAAGAGCAGTGCATGCATTCTTCTTTACAAACTCAAACATTCAGTGTACAAACTAAAAGAAGGTTCAGGATTTTGCTTTCCTTTGAATCACTGAAATAATATTTATTTGTAAAACCACTGTTTCTAAGAACTGCTGCACATTTGTGCTGCATGGAGTCAACCAACTTCTGGCACCTGTGAGCACGTGTTCCAGCCCAGGATTCCATTCATTCCACAGTTCTCCTGTATTTTTCATTGGGTTTCACTGGATTAAGGTCCAGGGATCTGGCTGCTCCATAACATCAATCTTATTGGTTTGGAACCAAGATGTTGCCCGTTCACTGGCGTGTTTGGGGTTGTCTTGATGGAACCCACATTTCCTCTTCAGCATAAGGCAGCACAACCTCTTGAAATATTCTGATGGATTCATACTGATCCATGATCAATGGGATGTAATAAATAGGCCAAACATTCCCAAATCATGATTCTTGTGCCACTAGGCTTCACTGTCTTCAGTGTACTGTGGCTTGAATTCAGTGTTTGGGGGTCATCTAGGGAGCCAAAGAGACCCAAAAAGAACAATCTTACTTTCATCAGTCCCCAAAATGTTCAGCCATTTCTCTTTAGGTCCATCAATGTGATCTTTGGTAAATTGTAACCTCTTCAGCACGTCTTTTTTTTTGCAGTGGGACTTTACGGGGGCTTCTGCCAATAGCTCGGCTTCACATCGGCGTTTTCTAGCTGTAACAGGATTTCACAGATAACTTTAGACCTTCTCTAATCTTTCTGGAGCTGATTGGTGGGCGAGTCCTTGCCATTTTGGCTCTTCTTATACCATTCGAATGGTAGATTTTCTTCCACAGGTTTCGGTTGCCATTTTAAAGCATTTGGGATCATTTCAGCTGAGCAGCCTCTCATTATCTGCACTTTGTTTTCCCATCCAATCAACTTTTTAAATCAAGGTATGCTGTTCTTCTGAACAATGTCTGGAACAACCCGTTTTTCTCAGAATTTCAGAGAAAAATGTTCTATAACCAGCAGGTACAACATTTGCTGCCTTCCTTCTTTAAATAAGGATAATAATTGGCTCCTGTTTTTCAAAGGACAAATAACGTCACAAATTGAACTCCACACTGCTATTATTTTGAACACGCTACTTTCAATTAGTGATTCTATTACTAGCATGCAGGTCATGACTGTTGGGTCTGTTGGATTCTATTCCCCTACTATACCTGCTAGTAAATTATTTGGCATGTAGAAAAATCATTTCTACGAAAAAAACTGATTGATCAGGTTATTGGTGTCTGACTGATATTTTGAATACAACTGTACATCTCAAGGCTTTGTATTAAAAATCTCTTCCAAGAAATGATCTATTAATGCAAACACTTACCTTCTGTCTCTAGCTGTATGTACTCCACTGTAAACTAAAGTAGAGAAAGAGTCAGAAAAAGAAAATTAGTGTTAAAAATAAAAGAAAGAAAAATTGTGTTGCCGTGTCACACATTTTAATCTCATTATATATCACACGTGTGTGTGTGACCATGAAAACAATAAAAGAACTGATCTTACAATGACTGGTTTGGTGACCATCCTGCGCAGGGTTCCTATCCGTACGCTCCTGCACTCTAGAATGATGCTCTCCAGTTTCGGCATCTGTCCCAGCTTCCGCTTTTTAGATGGGGACGGGTCCTCGCACAAAGTGTTTCGGAACTGCTGGGATGTCAAACCAATCCGTGAATACATATTGTATTTCTGCACCAAATACTTTCTATTCATGCAGAACCCTATGCTCCATGTGCCACGCTGATGGTCCATTCTGAAGTCTATGTTAACATAAGCATGTAAATGAACTAAATACGTTTTCTTTCATCGACATAATTTAAAGGTACTGTCTAACATTTTGGAGAATCTATAAAGAGAATGATTTATATCAGTGTATAAATACACACATTTTTCATAAATCAATAATCATTGCAAAAAAGAAGGCTATTGAGTTGTCAGACCCTTAGAATAAACTGTTTATATCGACATCAGGGATCCCAGTGAGGTTTAAAAAAAAAAAAATAGAAAAAACGGGTTTAGAAATACAGTCGACCCCCTTCTTACGAAAACCCCTGAATACGAAAAATCCAGTACAGACGCTCCCCGACTTCCGTTTTTAATTGGTTCCGGACGGCCGAACGTAAGTTGAAAGTGAACGCAAGTTGTTACAGTGACTTATGACATATGACGCTCATACTGTACTATACATCCATAAATACCATTACTGTATCTCATAAAACACCGCTAAAGCAATTATTATAAACATAACATTGTAAAATAATATCAAATATATCAAATAATAGCGACATGAATTTCAAATATGTCACTTATTTGTAGTGTACTTGCGAAAGTAGTGTACTTGCTGTGGGTTATACAGACTTCCGGTCTTTCAAGTGCACAAGGGTGCCGTTGATCTCGTTTAGAACACAGCCTGCACTGATGTGAATCCCAGCAAAGCGGAGAGTTCTCTCTTTCGTGTAAGTAAGTAAACTAACTTTATTCAAAAGATGCATACAAAGAACAAGTACAACTCCTAATGAATATTAATATAAAAATTAGTATACACTCTTAGGATTCTGCTAAAAAAATAATAAATATCTAATTGTTCTGTAATTCGTGCATTCGGGTTTTCATTCATATTACAACTTTCTTTGCTTAACCGAGTATGCATTAAATTGTGCCGATCTGAGCAGATAGTTAATTCATCTGTGTATGAGACTTGCACCTATGCTAGTAGGCTTACACTTCTGACCAACCATATTTGCTTAGGGTTACAAAAGTCCGCAAAACAGTGTAAACACAAAGATCACAGAGACACAAGGGTAGCATGCTATACATGTACAGAGAGAGAGAGAGAGACACACACACACACACTCAGTCTGTAGTTTGTAAACAATGAATGCAGCGTCATCGAGTCATTACGTCAGCGTACTATGTAGGTACGTCTCAACTCAAAATTTGACTTAAAAAAAAAAAAAAAGTAAAATTGGAAAGAAAAAAAAAAAAACATAAAACGGATGAACCTAAGTCGGGGAGTGTCTGTGTACGGAAAACATTTTCCTAAATTTTTGTCCTCTGTATACAAAACAAATTCTTACGAAAAGCGCCAAACGCACCATTCAAACAATGCGTGAGTTTTTCGCTCATTGGCTGTCTCCCAACATCCCGCCCTGCTGGCTTCCCATTGGCCAGGAAGAAGCTGAATCTCCATAGTACTGTACCTATAATGCTTTTTTGTCACACACGTCAAGGAGAGTTATACTGTTGGTTGGTGAGTTTTTTTTAATGTTTTCATTGCAGCTTGTTTTTCGTTTTTTAAAGTTGTTTATTTGAGTAAATGTTTAATAAATGTGGTGCACTCCGTCGAATGTGGGCAAAACACGGCTTATCTGGACCTCCGATCCCTCAAGCAAACGAGTGAATGTTGAGTACTAAACAATTGTTCAAAGCTCACTTGCCTGCTTGACAGATCGGAAGTCCTTGGTGGAGCGCGTCACAAATATTTAATAATGTTTAATATTGTTTGGTTAATAAAAAATTGGTCATTAAAAATGTTTAATAGTGGTTTAATTAATAAATATGTTAATAAAATGGTTTAATACAAAATTTTTTTACTTTGAACATACATTTCATACAAAACCAGTGTCTCTCCCTGACGCCGGTCCCAATCCCAGATAAATGCAGAAGGTTGCGTCAGGAAGGGCTTCCGGCGTAAAACAAATGCCAAATAAAATATGTGAGTCACTACAAAGAATGTCATACCGGATCGGTCGAGGCCCGGGTTAACAACGACCGCCATCAGTGCTGTTAACCAACAGGGTGCTGGTGGAAATTGGACTACTGTTGGTTGAAGATGTCGAAGAAGGAGAGGCGGGAGGCGTGTCCGTAGGCAGAGAGAGAAGAGGAAAGGCATGAGTCTAGGACTGAAAGTAGGGACTTTGAATGTTGGAACTATGACAGGAAAAGGTAGAGAGCTGGCTGACATGATGCAGAGGAGGAAGGTGGACATACTGTGTGTTCAGGAGACCAGGTGAAAAGGCAGCAAGGCTAGAAGCTTGGAGCAGGGTTTAAGCTGTTTTATAATGGTGTGGATGGGAAGAGAAATGGAGTAGGAGTCATCTTGAAAGAGGAGTTTGTCAGGAATGTTCTAGAAGTGAAAAGAGTGTCAGACAGAGTGAGGAGTCTCAAGTTAGAAACTGAAGGCATGATGTTCAATGTTGTTAGTGCTTATGCCCCACAGGCAGGATGTGAGCAAGAAGAAAAGGAGAGATTCTGGAGTGAGTTAGATGAAGTGATGCAGAGTACCCCCAGAGGTGAAAGAGTGGTCATTGGGGCAGACCTCAATGGACATGTTGGTGCAGGAAACAGAGGGGACGAGGAAGTGATGGGCAGGTTTGGTATCCAGCACAGGAACACAGAAGGACAGATCTTGATAGATTTTGCAAAAAGGATGGAAATGGCTGTGGTAAATACTTTCTTTCAGAAGAGACAGGAGCATAGGGTGACTTATAAAAGCAAAGGTAGGAGCAAACAAGTAGACTACATCTTGTGCAGGCGATGTAATTTGAAGGAAGTCAGTGACTGCAAAGTAGTAGCGGGTGAGAGTGTTGCCAAACAGCATAGGATGGTGGTGTGCAGGATGACACTGATGGTGAGGAAGGTGAAGAAGGCAAAGGCAGAGCAGAAGACAAAGTGGTGGAAGCTGAAAAAGGAAGAGTGTCGTGTTGTCTTCAAGGAGGAGTTGAAACAGGCTTTGGGTGGCCAAGAAGTGCTTCCAGATGAATGGACAACTACAGCTAATGTGATCAGGGAGACATATAAGAAAGTACTTGGTGTGTCATCTGGAAGGAGAGTAGATAAGGAGACTTGGTGGTGGAATGAAGAAGTGCAGGAGTGTGTACAAAGGAAGACGTTAGCTAAGAAGAAGTGGGACACTGAGAGGACCGAAGAGAGTAAACAGGAGTACAGGGAGACACAGCGTAAGGCGAAGGTCGTGGTGTCAAAGGCCAAACAGAGGGCGTATGATGACGTGTATGCTCGGTTGGAAAGTAAAGAGGGAGCAAATGATTTATCCAGGTTGGCACAGCAAAGAAATAGAGATGGGAAGGATGTGCAGCAAGTTAGAGTGATTAAGGACAGAGAGGGAAATGTATTGACTGATGACAGAAGTGTGCTGGGAAGATGGAAAGAGTACTTTGAAGAGCTGTTGAATGAGGAAAATGAGAGAGAAAAAAAAAAAAAAAAAAAAAAAAAGAGTAGAAGAGGTGACCGTCGAGGACCAGGAAGTAGCAAAGATTAGTAAGGGTGAAGTGAGAAGGGCATTGAAGAAGATGAAGAATGAAAAGGCAGTTGGTCCTGAGGACATACCGGTGGAGGTATGGAAGTGTCTAGGAGAGGTAGCAGTAGATTTCCTGACAAGAACATTCAACAAGGTCCTAGAGAGTGAGAAGATGCCAGAGGAATGGAGGAGAAGTGTGCTGGTGCCCATTTTTAAGAACAAGGGAGACGTGCAGAGTTGTGGCAACTACAGAGGGATAAAGTTGATGAGCCATACAATGAAGCTATGGGAAAGAATAGTGGAAGCAAGACTAAGGGCAGAGGTCAGCATTTGTGAACAACAGTTTGGTTTCATACCAAGAAAGAGCACCACAGATGCAGTGTTTGCTTTGAGGATGTTAATAGAGAAGTACAGAGAAGGTCAGAAGGAGCTGCATTGTGCCTTTGTGGATCTGGAGAAAGCATATGACAGGGTGCCGAGAGAGGAACTGTGGTATTGTATGAGGAAGTCTGGAGTGGCAGAGAAGTATGTTAGAGTGGTGCAGGACATGTATGAGAGATGTAAGACAGTGGTGAGGTGTGCTATCGGTTTGACAGAAGAGTTCATGGTAGAGGTGGGACTGCATCAAGGGTCAGCTCTGAGCCCCTTCTTGTTTGCTATGGTGATGGACAGGCTGACAGACGAGGTTAGACAAGAATCTCCATGGACAATGATATTTGTAGATGACATTGTGATCTGTAGTGAGAGCAGAGAACAAGTGCAGGAAAATCTAGAGAGGTGGAGGTATGCCCTGGAAAGGAGGGGAATGAAGGTTAGCCTTAGTAAAACAGAATACATGTGTGTGAATGACAAGAACCCAAGAGGAACGGTGAGGTTACAGGGAGAAGAGATAAGGAAGGTGGAGGATTTTAAGTACTTAGGCTCAACAATCCAGAGCAATGGAGAGTGTGGAAAAGAGGTGAAGAAGCGTGTGCAGGCAGGTTGGAATGGTTGGACAAAAGTGTCCGGAGTGATGTGTGATAGGAGGGTATCGGCAAGAATGAAAGGAAAAGTGTACAAGACAGTGGTAAGGCCAGCAATGTTGTCTGGCTTAGAAACAGTGGCCCTGGGGGAAAGACAGGAGGCAGAGCTGGCGGTAGCAGAGATGAAAATGTTGAGGTTCTCTTTGGGAGCAACGAGGATGGATAGGATCAGGAATAAGTACATCAGAGGGACAGCCCATGTAAGATGTTTTGGAGACAAAGTCAGAGAGGCTAGATTGAGATGGTTTGGACATGTACAGAGGAGGGATAGTGAGTATATTGGTAGTAGGATGCTGAGGTTGGATCTACCAGGCAGAAGGCCTAGAGGAAGACCAAAGAGACGGTTCATGGATGTGGTGAAGCAGGGCATGAAGGTAGCTGGTATAAGAGAAGAAGATGCAAAGGATAGGGTGAGATTGAGGCAGATGATTTGCTGTGGCGACCCCTGAAGGGAAAAGCCGAAAGGAAAAGAAGATGATCACTTTGGCAAGTAAAAATCGTGAAATTCCGCTAAATAGCGGACATCTGGGATCCCTGCTACACGAGGAGCAGATCTTCTCTCATGGAAGAGGCCATTTGCATGCCATGTTTGTACAGTAACCCATAACCAAACAGGCATCAAAGAGGAGGCATTGGAGCAGGGCGTTTCTTACGTCAAATACATTGTGTGTGTGTGTGTGTATATATATATATATATATATATATATATATATACACACACACACACACACACACCTCGCCTTCCGCAGTTAATTGAGACCGAGATCCCCACGTGACCATTGAAATCCGCGAAGTAGGATCAACCCCCACCCCAACTGACGTATACGTACATGTATATATATATAATATCAATAAATACATAAACAATGCTATAAATGCTTATAATAACAATTAAAATTGAAAAAAGTAACATAATATGTAAATAAAATATAAATACAGACACTCTCCAACTTAGCAACATTTGTTTTTGCAAACATCCAGAGATACCAAGCTGTCCAAGGTCGAAAGTGAAATGAAATTGAAGAACAAGTAGAAATAGAAATGCAATAAAATCTACAGAAAATCTAAGTATGAAATATGATTAAACATTATCCTGAGGTACCCTTAATACTCGGCTCCGGCAGAGGGGGGCGTGGCTGTGCGCACACAGATGCAAGAATGTATCCAGTTTTGATGGGAGATTTTGGGTTGGTTTTTTGTTTTGTGTTGGTTTAAGGGTTTTTTTTTTAGTTGCATAATTGACCTTGTTTTTGTGACAGTTTCCTTAACTTTTCCACTTATTCTTCCTAAATTTCTAATTCAATTAATATTTTAGTTATTTTTGTAAAAACCGTGATGCACTGAAGCCGCATTAATTGAACGCGAAGTAGCGAGGGATCCCTGTGTATATATACACATACACGGCAAATGATACCCAAGAAAACATTTGCACAATGTTGTGAAGTGCACACAAGTAATTATCTAATTAAGCTTGTCAGGAAGCAGGTCCTTACTGGTTCTTTTAAACGGTTTCTTCTGGGTACCATATTCCTGTGGTCCACATCACTGAAAAATTCACAAACATGCTCTTCGTGTTCTATGACTTCTTTAACCGCCGCCTCCACTCTGCCACTTGAAGGTGCCGGAGAGGAGTGGGCAGAGTCGGCAGGCCTTGGAGAGACGCTGTCCAACCGGTTCACACTACCTGTGCTAGAACTGTCAGCCTCATCATCTTCATCACTGGAGAGTACGACTATAAAAAAAAAAAAAAATAAATAAATAAAAAGCATGAGCATAGGTGCATTCTGAGCAAGAGACAATATTTGTTAATAAAACTATGTTGATGCTACTGTATGATTTGTAGTGTTTGTTGTATTGCAGTTACTCACTGGGGTCATTGAGTTCATGCTGCTTGGTCAGAGGCTGCTTCTTTGCTATGGTCGGCTTGGTGCCATTGTGTGGAAGTAGCAGTCCGCCGCGTGCAATGCGTGCTGGTGGGTCCATAGCCATTTCGGCATTGGTAGAGTGGCCCCCTGACGTCCCGCCATAAAAGCTCTTGTTGAGCTGATTGATGGTGGGGGAACCGGAAGAGGGCAGGGAGCGTACAGGACCTTGAGGAGCAGGTGAGGAGGGGACAGCAGGCAGACGGGGTACCTCAGCAGGAAGTGGGTTCCCGCAATGTTCACACTTGGTGTGATCTTCACTTTGCTGGCCACACTTACCACACACAGTGAAGTACTCATCTGGCTGCAGGGACTAATCAAGAGACAGGGAGGGAAGGGATATTTAAGAAGTTTGAGATTCTGGGATGCTGTGCTACCACAACAATCTTACACACCGTGCTGCCAGACATATACAGTACAGTAAACTCATAAGCATCTGCTAGACACGGTCATAAGTACGGGTGATCGTAACTCGGATAATGATTTTATTATAATACACACACACACACACACACACACAGAGTAGGCCCTTAACTATTCGAGGTTTTGCACTCGCACCCCCGCATATTTGCGGCTTGCTGAGTAACTGTCACGTGATTCAAATTCAGCCAATGGCTGATCTCCCTCCTGCTGATTTGTTGAGGTAGATTATGTATACGCCCCTTTTTTCTTATTTGCGCATACTTTGTGCATGTGCTTTTTTCTGTGAGTCTGTTTTTAATTACAGTTAGGCTCTGTCATGCCACCCAAACGCTGCGCACCTTCTCAGGCTTCTTTTAAAGTGCCGAAGCGTCAGAAAAAGGTAATGACGCTGCATGAAAAAGTAGAACTGCTTGATATGATTCAGGAAGGAAAGCATTATGCTGCAGTAGGGCACCATTATAAAAGTGAATGAAAGTACAGTCCACTACATAAAGAAAAATGAGAAGGCAATCAGAGCTAGTGTAGCATCGAGTTTTTGTGGAAGTGCTAAGAAGGTGAATGTTGTATGAAACAAGGTCATCATCAGAATGGAACCCGTCTTAGTATTCTGGATACAGTAGGCCCTCGATATTCACGGGGGTTTGGTTCTGGCCCTTCCCGTGAATGAAGATAAGCTGCGAGTTCTGTACCCGGAAGTAAAACCCCATGCATCATATTACATGCACGAATGATCAACCAGAAGTAAAATGCTATGTATCTCTTACATGCGCTAAAATATGCTTCTTAAACACGCTGGAACCAAACCCCTGCGAATAACGGGGGCCTACTGTATTTTTAATTATAAAATATATATATATATATATATATATATATATATATATATATATATATATATATATATATATATACACACACACACACGACACACATATATACACACACGACACACAAAAATACAGTTGGTCTGGGGCAGCAGGGTGGCGTAGCGCTCAGCACATTCTCCTCACAGAAAAAAGTTCATGGGTCTGACTCAGTGTGGGGTCTGAAGGTTCTCCCCATGCTTGTGTTTGTTTCCTTGGGGTTCCCATGTTTCCTCCCACGGTCCAAAGACATGCACAATTTGATAATTGACTGCTCCAAATTGCCTTAGATATAAAATGTGTATAAGTGATTTTCTGTGTGTACACTGGCCCCGTGATAATTATGTAGTGTTTGCTGTGATCATTCATCCACAGAGCATTATTCAGGTCAGGCACGGATACCTGGGGCAGCGAATCATGTTCTCAATTTGTGCACAGGTGGTGGGTGCTGGTGGTTGGAACTGTGTGCTTTCAATTTTGGGAAGAAGCTGCATGTGGAATTGATGGTCACGTCCATAAATAGGTGTCCATACAATGTGTTTACTGTGAGCAGAGAGCTTTGTTTGATATGCCAATGCTGCAGTGGAGTGAAATGTGTATTGGTGACTACACTGCCACTCCTCGGTGTGCATGCTGTGCTGTTTACACGATCCTCACCTCTGTTCTGCCGATGCTGTCAAACAACGGACGCCTCTTCGGCTGGATGCATCTCTTTATGTTCATTGTGTCGGATTCTGCAGAAAAGTATGCAGGGAGGAAAAAAAACAAAAAAACAAAAATGAACAAGCACAATGAGCCTGTTTCTATAAACAGGGAATAAACACAGGTATTAGGTACCTAAAGGGCAAATCAGAAATATTATTTTTCCTTCTCATATGCACAACTGCTAAATAAATCTGGAACACATCACACTGCATCCTGCACTCTGCTCAATTCGATAATACAGATACACTGAAGTGCCCCCCCACCAAATAATAATAATAATAATAATAAACCACATATTGCTGGCTTGCTCCTGGTGACAAATCTGTCACGGTATCAGAATATTAAGCAGCTGTCTTCCACAGCACTGTAGGAAAGAAAGCCATTTCTCTTTGCTTGAGGTTAACCATTCGTACAACATTGAAAACATTTCTTTTCCACCTCGATATCATTCCATTCAGAATAAATACTATAATACAGACAGTGTGCTCCTTTGTTGGGAAAGCAGGCTTAAACAGAATTTCAGCATTTAAATTTCACAAAATCAGAAATTCAGAGAATTTTACATTTTACACCCTAAAAATGAGACACATTGGGAGGTGAACAGTCTGGAACCATCCGTCATGACTTGCTGCTTCATAAGATTATCCAGCTGCCCGTGTCAAGACCGTTCGTGTATTCTATTCAGACATTGCTAAGGGAACAGGCTGTAGCTTTTAAAAACTGATGAACAGAGATCCTGTCCCTTTTCTGTTTCTTTTTTTAAACTCTCATTTTTTCCCTTCACGGGGGACGCAAATTAATCAAAGGTAAGCAATCCACTCTAGCGCACGCCAACAGACAGACACACACAGGCTGTGCCATTTTAAGCAGTGCACAACCATGAAACATTCTGATCCTTTCTGCCTTCTCTCGGTCATGCACCAGCACATTTTTCTGTCTGCCACGCTCTCGCCGTTCTCAGTAAATGGGAGATGAAAAGTCATAGGGCACCTGAAGGCAAAAGAAATAAAATGGGAGGGATGCTGTGCTATAAAATGTATATATACATTTTAAACAAACAGAAAGTATTAACGGTCCACAATGGAAGAAATTAGAGCAGCAACATCGAGCTAAGACACATCATATTGTCTTTGAGGACTGACTGAGCACCTTGGATGCCAGGAAACATTACTGCCTAGAAAATGGTATGAAAATGGAGACGCTCCGCCAACTGAACAGGCAAATCCAACAAATATGGAGCGAGATGAGGCAGAATTCGGAGCAGGATGTGTCTTCAGCGGTCTGACCCCAATAGTACAACTGGCTGAAAGGATCTACAAAGCAGTTCATAAAAACAGCTTAACTTGATTCAATGACTTCATTTATGCAAATCTGATTTTCTTCGGCGGCTGACAAATGGGTACGTTTGTGTGCCTAATTTCATGCAAAGTCACACACCCAAAGACAAACATTGGCCCACCTGTTTATTTTTAACCGTCGTGGTAACTCCTGTTAAGTCACGGAGACAATTTAATCCGATTTATTGAAAAAAAATATATATATTATATATATATATATATATATATATATATATATTAATAATAATAAAAAACGAATTAACTCTCCATATATTTTCACAATGGAATTTTTTAACTCAAATGTCAAGTGTCAATATTGTCAAATATATGATTAAAATTAAGAAACAGACTTCCTGACGATGTACATAAAGAAATAAATACCAATAAATAATTAAATATGCATCTGAAAATGTACAGGTCTTCTACAGGAGTAAGAAGAAGTGAAATTAAATGTATACATTTTTAAAATTTAATTTAGAAACTCGACTGATACAAGTTTCTTGTCTAGCTTGGTGGGTTTTTTTTAAGTTTGATTTATGTACACCTTTGTAAAAACTGAATGCACAGCAAATTTAAACTGCTGTGAACGCAATGCAATACATCCGACCCATGTATCACAACCAAAACAGACAGACCGATAGACAGACAGACAGGAGCACAAATGCATACCTGAAATATCTGGGCAGGTGAGAATGATTTTGTCCAGCTCTGCTCTCTGGGTGGTGAAGTTGGATCTGAAAAGATGGATTGAAAGAATTTAAATCACGTATAAATATGGTATGTACACACTGTCCGGACCGTAAAAAGGGACCAGTATGCTAATGTATATTTCCTGGACCACTACAAGCCTCGATTACAGTGTGTAATTTAACAAAATTAAGCAGGACTGAACCACTCCATAAAATCTTCTGTGCTATATTTGTGATGATAAGCCTTGACCTGACAATTACTGTATCATATTCATATATATACACACACACACACACACACACACACACACACACACACATACACACACAGATATGAAAAAGTATCTGAACCTTTTGGACTTTTTCACATTTCAGCATAAAATCACCATCAAATGTGATCTGATCTTTGTCAAAATCACACACATGAAAAAACAGTCTGCATCACCCAGTCTCCATCACACTGAAATCACCCAAACATTTATAGGTTTTCATATTTTAATGAGGGTAGCATGCAAACGCCCCCCCGGCAGCAATAACTTCAACCAGACGCTTCCTGTAGCTGCATATCAGTCTGGCACATCGATCAGGACTAATCTTGGCCCATTCTTCTTTACAAAATTGCTGTAGTTCAGTCAGATTCCTGGGATGTCTGGCATGAATCGCTGTCTTGAGGTCATGCCACAGCATCTCAATGGGGTTCAAGTCTGGACTTTGACTTGCCCACTCCAGAACGTGTATTTTGTTCTTCTGAAACCATTCTGAAGTTGATTTACTTCTGTGTTTTGGATCATTGTCTTGTTGCAGCATCCATCCTCTTTTTAGCTTCAACTGTCTGACAGACAGCCTCAAGTTTTCCTGCAAAACATCCTGATAAACTTTTGAATTCATTTTTCCATTAATGATTGCAAGTTGTCCACGCCCCGAGACAGCAAAACAGCCCCAAACCATGATGCACCCTCCACCATGCTTCATGGTGGGGATGAGGTGTGGATGTTGGTGAGCTGTTCCATTTTTCCTCCACACATGACGTTGTGTGTTCCTCCCAAACAATTCAACTTTGGTTTCATCAGTCCACAAAATATTTTGCCAAAACTTCTGTGGAGCGTCCAAGTGCGTTTTTGCGAACATTAAACGAGCAACAATGTTTTTTTTAGACAGCAGTGGCTTCCTCCTTGAACACCATTCTTGGCCATTGTTTTACATATAGTTGATGTGTGCACAGAGATATTGGACTGTGCCAGTGATTTCTGTAAGTCTTTAGCAGACACTCTAGGGTTTTTTTTTTTTTACCTCTCTGAGTATTCTGCGCTGAACTCTTGCTGTCATCTTTGGTGGACGGCCACTCCTTGGGAGAGAAACAACAGTGCCAAACTCTCTCCATTTGTAGACAACTTCTCTGACTGTCGATTGATGAACATCCAGACTTTTAGAGATGGTTTTGTATCCTTTCCCAGCTTTATACAAATCAACAACTCTTGATCGCAGGTCTTCAGACATCTCTTTTGAGCAAGCCATGGTGCACATCAGACAATGCTTCTCATCAAGACAATTCTTACCAGGTGTGTATTTTATAGTGGGCAGGGCAGCTTTAAGCCACTCATCAGTGATTGGGCACACACCTGACTTAAATTGTTTGGTAAAAATTGGTTTCAATTACTCTTTAAGTCTCCTTAGGCAGAGGGTTCAGTTACTTATTCCTCCCCCTTCTGTCATTGTTTGCATGCTACCCTTATTAAAATATGAAAACCAATAAATGTTTAGGTGGTTTTAGTTAAAGCAGACACTGTTTTTTCATGTGTGTAGTTTTGACAAAGATCAGATCCCATTTGATGGTGATTTTATGCAGAAATGTGAGAAATTCCAAAAGGTTCAGATACTTTTTCATACCTGTGTGTGTGTGTGTGTATGTATATATATATATATATATATATATATATATATATATATGGGGCAGTGGTGGTCTAGTGGACAGGGCGCAAGATCGCTGATCCTAAGGTTGGGGGTTCAAGTCCCCACAAAGGTCGTCACTGTGCCCCCAGTGCAGCTAACTGGGCTATCAAAGGCGGGCCAAGTCTCTCACTGTCTATGGTGAGAGGTTCATGTAAAAGAACCATTGCTGACTTTACTAAAGAGTAGCTGCAAAGCCGTCAGCGTGTTTCTGTCCCTTGCTAAAAAGGGCTGTGACAGGAAGGGCATCCGGCATAAAAACCTATGCCAAATCAAATGTGCGAATCAGATGATTCGCTGTGGCGACTCCCGAGAAAAGGGTAAAAGCTGAAAGGAAGAAAAAGATATATGTGTGTGTATGTGTGTGTGAGAGACGCTCCACCGAATGTAGGCGCTTGTCGCAAGTGGCGTATGGTGCTTGTTAGACAAAACGCGATTTATCCGGACTTCCGATCTTTCAAGTGAGCAAGTGCGCGTTGAATACTTGTTTAGTACTCAACCGTTACTTGCACACTTAAAAGATTGGAAGTCTGGATATATATACAGTCGCCCCCCAACTTACGAAATTAATCCGTTCCAGAGCCCTTTTCGTATTGCGGGGATTTCGTAAGTAGGGGTCGTATCTTACATGTTAAACGCTTAATTCGTTCCAAGGCTCCAGTCTTGGGACTGGATTAACCCCATAATCCCCTTAAAAATGACAAAAGTGCACCAATTTTGTATGAAATAAGAAAAAATAAAATTTGTATGAAAAAAAAAAAAAAAGCGTCTGGAGGAAGACTGGGGAGAAGGAAATGCCAAAATGCCTGAAGTCCAGTGTCAAGTACCCACAGTCAGTGATGATCTGGGGTGCCAAGTCAGCTACTGGTGTTGGTCCACTGTGTTTTATCAAGGGCAGGGTCAATGCAGCTAGCTATCAGGAGATTTTGGAGCACTTCATGCTTCCATCTGCTGAAAAGCTTTATGGAGATGACAATTTCATTTTTCAGCACGACCTGGCACCTGCTCACAGTGCCAAAACCACTGGTAAATGGTTTACTGACCATGGTATTACTGTGCTCAATTGACCTGCCAACTCTCCTGACCTGAACCCCATATAGAATCTGTGGGATATTGTGAAGAGAAAGTTGAGAGACACCAGACCCAACACTGTGGATGAGCTTAAGGCCGTTATCGAAGCATCCTGGGCCTCCAGAACACCTCAGCAGTGCCACAGGCTGATTGCTTCCATGCCACGCCGCATTGAAGCAGTCATTTCTGCAAAAGGATTCCCAACCAAGTATTGAGTGCATAACTGAACATAATTATTTTTAGGTTGACTTTTTTTTTTGTATTAAAAACACTTTTTTATTGGTCGGATGAAATATGCTAATTTTTTGAGATAGGGATTTTTGGTTTTCATGAGCTGTATGCTAAAAATTATCAGTATTAAACCAATAAAAGACCTGAAATATTTCAGTTGGGGTGCAATGAATCTAAAATATATGAAAAAGTTAAATTTTTATCAGTACATTACAGCAAATAATGAACTTTATCACAATATGCTAATTTTTTTGAGAAGGACTAGTATATACATGTATACACATACATACACACGTGTGTATATATATATATACAAAATTATAGCAAAATTTTGATTTCTGAGCTCTGTTGGGGACATGGCTTTTCCGGGCCGATTAGTCTTGTATTTTTCCATGCTTTGAGCATGTCTTATTCAGTGCTTCGCAATTATTTTCTGCAATGCCCCCTATAGAAGAAAACAAACAAACAAACCACCCCCCCAAGCGCACTGCACGCGACTATAAATAGTATTTACTGCACTTCGTATTGTTTGCTCGGTGCTTTTCCCCTACACCACAGGGAACACGATGAAAGCGCCAATGCCACCTGCTGTAGAGTGTGAGCAATTACACTTAATTCTCATACAGTATGGCAAAAAAAAGCATGTTCCTCAGGGTCATTAACCCCCCCAGCATCACACCGTGTCCCCCACTCTTTTTGAGAAGTATTGGCCATGTGGGAGCTCACCACAAGCCTTTTCTCGCTGCCATTCGTAGCATGCACAAAATTCTCCTTCTCTGTTGCGCACCACTTCATGCCTGCCCATGTGACATCATCGCCACAGTCGATGATCAGAGGGTTAGTTGACTTATTGTTTATTATGGTTTTATTATTAATGTTAACATACATGTAATATTATTATTATGAAATATTTATTTTTTTTTACATGTTTATGTTTAATACATTAAGTCAAATATATGTGTTTGTGTCAGGTTATACGAGTTTGGGAGGAGTTTGGAACGGATTAATTGTTTTTTTCTATTATTTCCTATGAGAATTTTTGTTTTATCTAAAGAACATTTTGACTTACGAGCTTTCCCTCGGAACGGATTAATTTTGCAAGTCAAGGTACCACTGTATGTAAAAGGGTGTGTGTACACAGTTTCCTAGTGCATTATTTATTTGGGGGGGTTGGGAGGACTCTGGCCAGAGTGTCAGCTTTGTCTCCATGACAACTTAACATAGCACAACTTAAAAGGTTTATAACTGGTGCCTGAAGAGAAGGAACAGTGATAACACTGGCATCTTTTTTGAAAATGTAAAACATTTTCAAGTGTGAATGCTCAGACTGGCAGGGAAAAAAAAATCATTTTTAATTAAAAAGGTATGGTACAGCGCGTCTAGTTTCTCTACACATCCACCTACATTAGTATGTGGCCTTTACTCACTGGGCATACTGGAAAAAAATATAAATAAACAAACACAGTGGACACTTACTCTTAATAATGAATCCACAAACAGGAAAATGATTTAATAAGATAAAACAAAACCATGCTGTGACTTCAGGACGTGCGGCAAGTAACATGCATGCTGTTTGCTAGCAAGAAAAATGGTGGACAGAGCATGCAAACTATTCCTGTGTGTATTTCCATAGACAAATTCTGAGATCTAGCATTGAACATATGGATCATTTTGATCCATCAAAAGCCTGTGATGGCCAAGACTTGCTAAGGATCGAACACTGCTGCTGAATTACGAGAGCTGGAATATGATCAGAACAAACTTCATGAGCCTTACCGTTCTTTCAGGTCAATGTTGCTTTAAAACACAAGGAGGAAATACAAAAATACATAAGTTTTAAATAAAAATACATTTTTGCTTCTTGTTGAATATATCAGTGATGTGCAGGTCAATGTTCTACAAACAACAGAACACTTAAAATAAGAAAAGTTAAGAGAAAGATGGGATGCCATCTGCGGCGCTGTACCTTTGGACTGGTTTTCGAGCAGGAGAGGTGAGATGAGTGTGTTGAAACAGTCTTCCTTGGACTACCACTCCTTGAGATGGCGCCGAACTCATAATTAAATAATTGGTTCTGTTGGGTAGTGGGGAAATCGCCATCGCGTGCGGGGCTTCACTGGGAAGGAGACGAGTAACAGATGAATAAGTTTGGGATTGTATGATTAACACAGTGTTCATCAAATGAACTTCTCAAAAACTTTCATTGTCTGAACATTACTCCTGGAGGACACAGAAAAGCATCTGAAGAGTAAAGAGAAGACAACGAGGCCCTGAAGCTGGAACTCATTTTATATTGTAAACATTTATTTGTAAATATTCTAATATTTGGCAGTAATGCTGATTTGTCATAAAAGTTCCCTCTTTTCAGTCCCGACAAGATTGCGTGCTTTTTCTTGTAATTGTTGTGGTCAAAAATTCCAGTGCATGCAGTAATTTTTTTACCATTTACTCTAGTTAAACTGTAGAATTAAGTGAAAATTTTAAAAACCGTTGCATACATGTTTACATCTTGCCGTCTTTCAAAGCACAAACAAGAAAGTGATGTATGTGACATATGACATATACTCACTGATTACACATCACACATCGACTGCTATGATTTGTGAACCTTGTGGTACAATACAGGGTGGCCCCAAAGAACTCAAAGTCCAATAGGTGTGTGGGTGTCTGTGTGTGTGTTTTGACAGCAAAAGATAATCAAATTACGGCTCCTGAGTGGCACATCGACAAGGCGCGTGACTAACCTGCAGATCACAAGTTTGAATCCGGGTTGATGCCACAGCCATCCAGGACTGGGAGTCTATGCGAGCTAACTGGCCGAGCTCTCACAGGAGGGTGAGATGGCATATAGTCACTTTCCTGTCACTCAAGAACGCCAGCCAATCATGTGTGTCTGTGTAATCATTTGTATGTGGGGGGGAAGGCAGCGCTTTCCCTGAGTGTGTTAGACCGCTCCCTAATATGCATGCGCAGCTGTTCAAAAAGAGCCAGGTGGCTAGCATTGCAGCTTACGGAGGGGATGAGTGCATGCTTTTGCCTCTCTCTAGTTGCTGGTGGGCGTGTAATAGGGAGGGCAATACCTGATGGGTGGGAATTGGACATGACTAAATTAGGGAGAAAAATTGGGGTTTAAAAACAAACAAAATATTTTTTAAATAATAATTTGCAAGGCCTATCACCAGAATACACTTTTAACCTTCATCTGAAATACATCAAACAAACAGAACCGCTTCTCAAACTAAATATGGAAGTAATGAAACTCCAATAAACTAAATATGGCAGTAAAAAAAAAACTCCAAATCACATAAAATGCTCCCTTTAACTTAGATTCACAACATTTAACCCTGACTGTGCCAGCAACATTGCCTTTGTCAAGGAGGCTATGCTTTACCCTCAGTTTGTGATCGTTAGCAGGATTACACAAAATATTCTCTGAAGATTCTCATATTTCTACTGGAGGTGAGGCATTAGACACCGAAGCCTCTGTTAGATTTTGGAGTTGATCTGGGTCTAGAATTTTTTAAAGAATTATTTAACAGAGTGAGATAGGAAACATTGTTGGACGTGTCATATTAGAGCAGGCTCCGCAGGGGGTGCTATGTACGTTCATTTGCTAAGCCACTTAATCCTAATTAGCGTGGCAGGGAGACTAGCTTCCATCTCAGCCTACTCCTGACAAGGGAGGGGTACACCCTGGATGGCCACCAGGCCATTGCAAGGCTGTGCTATGTACATTTACGGCATTTTTGGCAGGTGCCCTTATTTAGAGGTGGGGCCGGTGGCGTAGTGGTTAGGGTGCTGCACTCATGATCGGGGAGTTGTGAGTTCGAATCCCACTGAGACCCTCACTGTGCTAAGACCCCTGGGCAAGGTCTCAACCACAAGTGTGCCTCTGTTCACCCAGCAGTATAAATGGGAAAAATATACTGGGAAGGTAACCTGCGATGGACTAGTGTCCCATCCAGAGGGAGTTGAACTCCTGGTCGCTTCACGCTATGGAAACCGGGGATAAGCACCGGCCTGTTGAGCCACGAGGCTTGGGTGTAAAAACCCAAACCCCTTATTTAGAGGGACATATTTTTATTTCATTTACACAACTGAGCAGATGAGGATTAAGGGCTTTCTCAAGAACCCAGCAGAGGCAAATCGATTGGTACTGGGGCTTGTACCACTTAAATGTCTTAACCAGTGACCCACTCTTTACTTCGATTAGCAAGACATATTTAGATCGTAAAAGACTTGAAAGGCTAAACCTGTTCCAATTCAGAAAAAAACCCAGTGTTCCAGCCAAGCATTTTATGCAGCAAAAGGAAAAGAGTATGCTGTTACTTCAATAGGCAAAGCCAACAACTCATTCATTAATAAGTTGGGAAAAAACAAAAAAAAAAAAAAAAAAAAACCACATTACATACATTCTTAAAACAATATTGATCCTGTACTTCACCAGCATCCTTAATTACAGTTCTGTACTGACAAAGCCCTTAAAACAACATTCCAATACACATGAAGCTGATACCTGGGCTTGCCAGTTCCCATTCTGTTCAGGGACTTGAAATGATTTGGCCGTCGTTCGTACGTCTTCATAGGCTCCATGAGGTCGAAGTGCCTCAGAGGGGGTGGCTGCTGAAAGAGATCGAAGAAAGAGCATCAGTGTGTGTAAGTGAAAAAAAGAATACGCTACATAGCAGACAACAGCGTTGCCATGTTGTCACCTTCTCACAGCTTTATTGTAAAACCCTGGTTTTCCCAACTGTCTTTTTTTGGCTTAGCAGACCATGTTTCTTTTTCAGCTTCTGTCTGTCTTCCTTTCGGCTTTTTCCCTTTTACTCGGGAGTCGCCACAGCGAATCATCTGATTCGCATGTTTGATTTGGCAGAGGTTTTTATGTCGGATGCCCTTCCTGTCACAACCCTTTTCTAGCAAGAGACAGAAACACGCTGACGACTTTGCAGCCTATTCTTTACGAAAGTCAGCAATGGTTCTTTTACATGCCTCTCACCATAGACAGTGAGAGACATGGCCCGCCTTTGATAACCCAGTTCACTGCACTGGGGGGGGGGGACAGTGACAACCTTGTGGAGAGTAGGACTTGAACCCCTAACCTTTGGATCAGCGATCCAGCGCCCTATACCTCCACTGCCCCCATGTTTCCTTTTCAGCTTACAGTGATGAAATTCAGGCTATGCAAGAGAGTTTGTATAAATTAAGTCAATAAAAGTATCTATTACTCAAGGTTTTCGTGCCCAGGATCAGACAAGCGATTATGCTTTTTGATCAATTTAATGACGACAGGACAACCTCATTGTCTATCGTCCAAAACAATGCACAAAAGTAGAATTTAAAAGAAAAAAAACCCAGGTATTTACTATAAAGGTTAAATAATATACAGATGCTCTCCAGCTTACAAACGAGTTAGGTTCCGGATGGCCGTTCGTTAGATGAATTTGTTTGTAAGTCGTTTCAGGGCATTCTTTAGAGGGGAATGCATGTTTAAACCTTGTCTAAGTAACCTATTCGAGTTTGTACTGTACACAATCTCTCTCTCTCTCTCTCTCTAATAATCTGTACATTATCAATATCATCATGTCCTGTGTTTAAACTCCTCGTTCATCTAAAGCATAGCACAGCAGATCTGATCAGATTTACAGAGAGTTTCACTCTTATCCAGTTCATTATAACACTGGAGTCAATTTGTTTCTTCTTTGAAAGTTTTGGCACGAGTTCAAAAATGTATGATTCTGCTTCTCTTCCGTGACCTCCGTCTGGTGTAAAGTCTGGTGTCAGCCACAGCCATCTGGCGGAGCCTAGTATGAAGTGTACCTCAGGATAATGTTTATTCATATTCCATACTTATGCAGTGGGCCCTTGACTATTCGCGGTTTTGCACTCACGGTTTGAGTATTCGCAGACTGCCAAGCAACTGACACGTTACTCAAATTCAGCCAATGGCTGTCCTCCGTCCTGCTGATTGGTTGAGATGATGTAATACCACTTTTTCCTCATTCATGCACAAGTTGTCCATGAGCCACTTTTTTGTGTTTTAATTACCAGTTAAGCTCTGATGCCATTCAAACGCTGTGCGTCTTCTCTGGCTAAGCGCTAGAAAAGGTAATGACGTTGGATGTCTCTTCTGAAGAAATAAGACTTTCTCCTGAAGAAACAAGTTTCCTCTGAACTGTTGTATTAAAGTCTTTTCCAATTATTATTCCAGTACAGTATCCAAGTTAATGTTTGTTCGTGAAATTTTATGTTCTGTAGCATGTTTAACAATCAATACCAAAAGGATAAACTTTATTACACTTCATGTCTTTTTACATTGAACTTGGAGTGACGTCTTGGAGTCATTTTGATTTGCTGTTTTGTTTGTTCAGGTTTTGCACTATGTTCATCTATGACCGGTCAACCCTCCTACAGCTATGACATCGGAGTCTTCTGAAATTTAGTAAATTCCTATCCTGAGCTAATATGCTATGGTAGCTCAATGCTAGCCGCACCCCGGTTAACAATAAGCCCAGGCAGAGTTTTCAGAGTCTCCGGTGCTTGGTTAGAAGTGGAAGATTAGCACTTCCAGTCATACTGCTTGAAAATGTTCAATCCCTGCGAAACAAGAGGGACGAGCTTCATGCTCAGATTGCAGCGCAGAGGGCTCTACAGGACTGCTCCATGCTGTGTTTCTGTGAAACATGGCTTGAAGAGAGTATACCCGACGAGGCGATTGCACCAGCTGGCTACATGGCCTTCATCCCTTGCAATCCCAAGCGCCGGAGTCGTCGTTTGGCCCTTTCCCGCCTGGGCGCGGCTAGCATTGAGTTACCATAGCATATTAGCTCAGGATAGGAAGGTGCTAAACTTCAGAAGACTCCGATGTCATAGCTGTAGTAGGGTCGACTGGTCATAGATGAGCATAATGCAAAACATGAACAAACAAAACAATAAATTAAAACGAACAAAGAAACACTGTGACTAGGGGGCAGTGGTGGTCTAGTGGTATAGGGCGCTGGATCGCTGAGCCAAAGGTTGGGGGTTCGAGTCCCACTCTCCACAAGGTTGTCACTGTCCCCCCAGTACAGCTAAATGGGTTATCAAAGGCGGGCCATGTCTCTCACTGTCTATGGTGAGAGGCATGTAAAAAAACCATTGCTGACTTTCGTAAAGAGTAGGCTGCAAAATCGTCAGCATATTTCTGTCCCTTGCTAAAAGGGTTGTGACAGGAAGGGCATCCAACGTAAAAACCTCTGCCAAATCGAACGTGCGAATCAGAGGATTCGCTGTGGTGACTCCTGAGTAAAAGGGAAAAAGCTGAAAGGAAGACAGACAGAAAGAAATAATATGACTCAGAACTCCACGTCTTTGCCCTCTAGGCAGCGCCATCTTGGAGACGTTACTCCAAGTACACTGTAAAAGGACATGAAGCGTAATGAAGTTTATCCTTTTGGTATCGTTTGTTAAACATGCTACAGAACATATTTCTATAGATTTTATTCCATTTCTATTTCTACCTGTTCAATTTCATTTCGCTTTTGATCTTGGACAGCCCTGTTTGTATCTCCAGATGTTCGTAAGTTGGGGAGTGTCTGTACGAACAAACAGAACAATATGACAACACAGATGTCGTCTCACCTGCCAAACAAATTTGCTATTTAATCCTCTAATCTGTGCCTCAAATACCATTAACCATCTTCAAAAGATAAAGGAAGTGAATCTTCGACAGATGTACGGGCAACCAGAAACTACTATACATCTCCCTCACGAAAATGAGCTGGAGATGTATATATGAACCCAATATAAGCCACAAATGAAAACTCGGATCAATACCACATCATATAGCCTGAGAACTATGTCCGATGACTCCATCTCAAAAAAACAAGTTCCTCAGCAATGCTATGCCTTCATTTCATCAAAGCTGCAAAGGCTGCACATTGCCTTAGGCACCGCTTGCCTAAGTGTGTGCCACATCCCAGGCGTGTGTGCAATTACTGATGGAGATAACACTTTCTCCCACTAATCAGTCAATGCTTGAGAGTGCAGGAACCATGACGAAGTCCAACCTTAGACATGCAGTGATGTCCTGGAAGAACATCAACTGATTCAACTGATTCATTGCCGCCTTGCGCATCCTGCTTGTGTCTATGCCGCCATTATTAAAATCCTGATGAAATAGAAGATGCTCCTCTACAAACTGCTAAAAAAACCCCAACTGGGACAAACCACCTACTGACAAATTGCTATTCCTGGGAATTTCCAGCACTAGAGTTGATAACAATACCAACACCTGGCTAAACAACTAGTTCACACCACACAGCCGTGTTGAAGAAAACAAACACTCAATGAATAACCCTGCTAGAACTTTGCACAGTGTTTGGTCTCCTGATCTCAAACACAAAGTTGCTTACCTGGATATACATACTGTAGACTGTTGGGCTGAACACAGGATGGTCTGCGCATGGTATGAACTGCATGGCCACATTCCCACCCAAAAACGACTCAAGTAGGTTCTACCACACCTCAAGACTTCAAAACTATACTCAAGGTCAAATGGAAATTTCAGGTTGCCAGTGCATTAAAACTTCCAGGCATTGACCCTGACAACCTTGAGTATCTCTAGAACAATCTCAAGTCTTCCCGATATAACATTTCCAAGGAAATCATCTGGCTACGAGCCAAGAGGCACCATGACTGCAGGGATGAGAACATCACCTGTTGGAATTAACATATTAACGCTCTTTCACATTATTGGATAAATTATCATGACAGTAATACCCGATGTGAAGGCAGACCTCCAGGCCTGAAAAATCAGTGGAAACAAGCCTTTTTCAGAGGGCCCAAGACTGGTTTCTGAACCAGTCACATGGCACAGGCCCAATCAATGGGACATATGAAAACATACCTTGTGAAGTGGGACACTGCAAAAGGGAAAGAATACTTCAACAGTCCGAAAACAGCATGCTGCATTTGACAAATTGATTCTTGAAGACATTACACAAGCTGAGATCAAGGGGCATCGAAAAATGATCAGCAAAGAGCCAACACCAGGTTTGGAGCGCATTCCCGAAGGCATCTTGGAAGTAGCAGGTCCTTGACAAGCATAACTTGTTGGCTTCCTACACAAACTTGTGCTGATTTTCTGGAAACTATTACTTGAGAATGGCAGGTTCCTAAAAAGGCATGCATGACCAATGTGTAGTTCAAAAAGAAATATAAACTACCACTGCATACCATGATTTTCCCAAATCATTATGATCAGAATGTGACCTTGGGATGCCTCATTCATACCAAGGCAGAGTGTAAAAACGTAGATGGTGTTCCAAGCTGGACATCTGTCCAATGGTGAAACCACCACGAGGGATTTCACATAATCTTAGTGGATTTCATTAAAGCTCTTCACGCCAAGAGAATTCCAACAAAGACAGTAAACATTATTTTGCAACTTTCCTTAGAGGTCTCATCTGGTGTAAGGCAAAGTTACATACTGGTTCCCGCACTGTTCATTGGTCAATTCTTCATTCTGCACCACAATAACAAATTCATGGAGCCCTCTGGGTTTGACATGGAGTGCAACCTTGACAGTGAATTGTTTAAACTTGGGCACCTGAAAACCAGTTCATCGAAGACAATTTCCTTGCCACACAGTGACAAAACTGCAGAATCGCTTCAGAATGTAGCAGCTGCCCTAAAGAGGACTGCAATGACTGAGGTTTTACCATCAGAAAATTAAACAATGAAGTGTTACACTACCTATGTGATAATCCTCCACCTATCACAACAGTAAGCCCCTTGTCTATTCACGGTTTTGCACTCACGGCTTGAATATTCGCGGACTGCTGAGCAACTCGCACGTGATTCAAATTCAGCCAATGGCTGTCCTCCTTCCTGCTGATTGGTTGAGATGATGTAACGCCCCTTTTTCCTCATTCGCGCACAAGTTGTCAATGAGGTTTTTTTTAGTATGTTTTAATTACCAGTTAAGCTCTATGATGCCACTCAAATGCCAGCTAAGCACCAGAAAATGGTAATGATGTTGGATGTCTCTTCTGAATAACTAAGACTTTCTCCTGAACAAACAGTTTCCTCTGAAGTGCCTGAAGAGGAATAATCATCTGAACTGTTGTAAAGCACTGTAGTATTAAAGTCTTTCAATTATTATTCCAGAACAGTACCCAAGTTAGTGTTCAGAATGCTTGTTTGATTTTATTTACTGTATCATGTTTATCATTTTGTTTTGTTTATCCAATTTATTACACTTCATGTTTTTTGTTATGGTCTGTGTTTTTGGGGGACTTTGATTTTGGCGGCTGTGCCTCTAACGCTTTTCTCTCCGCTCTAGCTGAGGGGCGTGGCTGAGCTGCTCGGGTGGCTAACACCTGAATTCAGTCCTCTCATCTACTCCCAATAAACACAAGCACGTTCACCTCTGCGTCAGGGGATTAACTCACATCACATCACGCCCCTGATGGTAATATGAAAAACAGCACGTGATTGGCCAGTGGCTCCCGAGCTGACAAATCACAACTGCTATTCCTTCGCAAACATGATGCAATGCACTTCATTCGTTTTGGGCACACGAGTGTAGAATCCACTTTTACAGCATTCGCTTTGCTCCAAATTAACACACATGTATGTACGGGGCGCATGCCCCGGTGCTTACCCACACTACCCTTGCTCGCGATCCGTGAAAACAAACTTATGTTTACTATAGAAACATAAAATGGCGTCCAAAACGAAAAAACATTGCTCAAAACAGAGAAATTTCTTAACAATGTGGGGTACTAGTAACCAAGTGTCCAATGTATCTATTTCCGGTAATATCACTAATAATAATAGTTGCATTGCTACCGCTAGTGACAGTTGGGTGGCCGCTTGTAGTGCTAGTACTGCTAGTCATATCGAGACTGTAATCGCTAACGTTAGCACTGAAGGTTTCGAAAGGAAAGAAAGACAGGGATATTTTTTTGTAGCAAATAAGGTGAAAATACTGTCAACAGCCTGAAAGCATAGCAGAAACTTTGAATTATAATATTGGAAGTCTGTTACTGTCGGTTAAAAACAGTTTGTGTTGTATTTTATCAACTTCCAAGTATTTTTAAATGTTTGGTTTTGTTTAATTCTGCTTTGTGCCTGATGTAAATTAAAAGTGTTGTTACCTTTAATCTGCTAAAATAAAAAATTAAAACTTCAAAGCAATAAACTTGCTTAACCACTAAATTTATAGAGTAGTATGTGATACATCATGTGAAATATTATTATACATTACATTGGAGTATTTACTAATTTAGGCCCAGTTTTTACCAGTGAGCTGTCAGAAAATAGCTGAATTAGTTTCTTGGAATAATGTAATATATAATAATTTGACCTGTTATTATGACCCCTAGTTTTTGCCAATGTCCCCAGGTTTTTTTTCTCTAGGGGCCAATTTGTCCCCATAAAATTTTGATCTGTAAATGAACACTGATAACCTACAGCAAGTGCACTACTTTCGGTATTGAGCGCCTCACATATTGTAAGCGTTGATTGGCTGTTTTAAGCTTCATGTAAAGTAACTCGGTATAAATAAGTGACTTATTTGAAATTAATGTTGATATTATTTTACAAATGTTATGTTTATAATAATTGATATAGGGGTGCTTTATGAGATACGGTAATGGTATTTATGGATGTATAGTACAGTATGAGCATCACACGTCATATGTCACTGTAACATCTTACGTTCACTTTCAACTTGCGTTCGGCCGTCCGGAATCAATTAAAGAAGTAAGTCGGGGAGCGTCTGTATATAAAATAAATATCACAGTACAAAATTAAAAAGGTTTTACTTGATGACTAAAATCTGTGTCTTTGAAAAAACAGTTTATTTACACTAACTTGGGTTCAATATTTACAATATGTACAAATCTCGTTCTTGTTGTTTTACTTCTTAAGCTTAATCTTCTGTGCGAGCAACAGGAGCTTGATTGTTCTTTCTTTCTTTTTAGCTCTCCGCTGTGCTTTCTCTTCCTGTTCCTTCTGATGGTCGCACCTTGCTCTTTTTTGCTTGCTAAAATCGTTTTTATAAAATACAATCACTTATACATATATAAGTCGCTTTTGTATTTGAATGAATAAGTTAAGAAAAAAACGAAATGATTCTACATTATATCCGACTTGGTTTACAATATGGTGGCGCCCATGAAGCGATAGGAATGAAGCAAACACACTTGTGAAATCGCAAATGCGTTGCTCTCGCTCATAAAATGATAATTGCAATAGCACAGTAGTGAGATGATTTCAGTAAATGTGACGGGCTCGAAAGTCGGCGCTTGTTGCAAGTGACACACAGAGCTTGCGAGAGACACCATGGCTTATCCGGACTTCCGATCTTTCAAGTGAGCAATTGATGGTTGAGTACTAAACAAGTATTCAACGCGCACTTGCTCACTTGATAGATTGCAAGTCTGGATAAGCCACGCATTGGCTAACAAGCTCCGTGAGCATCACAAATACAACGAAGTTCAACCATTAAACCCCCCCCCCCCCAAGTATTTTAACGTATTCGGAATAATATTAAAAAAATAGCATCTGGAGCTCAGAAAAAGCGGATTTCTGCCAAAAAGTGGAAACATCTTGTGCCTGATACATAGGGTTTTATTTCCGGGTACAGAACTCATAGATTATCTTGATTTGCGGAAGGGGCCGGAACCGAACCCCTGCGAATAACGGGGGCCTACTGCAATTGAAGATTGATGTGCTTGCTAATGGAAGCAGACCGTGCAACGGCCAAAAAGAAAAGATGGATCTTGAGAAAAAGGACTGGAACCAGTTTACAGCTGAACATTGTACATGAAAGCACCACATTACAAAAACAGACTCAAAAGGCGTGCAGAGATAAAGTATAATAGATGACGCGGAAGCGTCACTAACCAATCGTCATGATGGGGACAAGTTCATGCACTTACCAGCCATAACATTAATATGAGAGAGGGAACATTTTTTTTTTTTTTTTTAAGATTCACAAAGGAAGGTGAGACATCAATTTTAAACTCAACTTTTAAAGTCAGCAATATATCAAGTTACTTTCGAGTTGGATGCATCTATCATCAGCACCTTGGCATATTTGTATTAAACATTCCACTCCTTAAAAACAGATTATGGATGAAGGAAAAATCTGCTTCTTTCATCAGAAAAAAGATGAGATTCGTTTTGCAAAAATATACTAGGCCAAAAAAGGACAACAGAGTTCTGGAGAGGGAAAAAACCTTGAGTGTGAATACCTTCGCCCCTTCAGAGGAAAGTTCCTGCCGCCCGCCTACTTGATCCATGGTCACCAGGGAAGGACTGTGGAGAAAAAACAGGCAGGCATGAGTGAAATAAAATCAGAGACTGGAGCAAAAACAGGAAGGCATGAGTGAAAGAAAAATCAGAAACTGTGCTTAATTTACTGAGGAAACTGCTGCACAAATACCAACACAACGACTGACTCATATTGGTCTGCTGAAGGTCGGTGTGGGCGAGTACAGCAGGGGTTCAGACAGATTTATCCTTGCTGGTAAAATGTGTACATAAGCAAAATGGCTGCCACGTGTAAAATGCAGACACTTTGGTTATGAATAACATCAGAAATGATGAATATATGATGAAGGCAGGATAGGACCATGTGGCTCTGTGTCCTCAAAGTGTCTTATAAATGAGTACAAATATGCATAAGCATATCTTACACCACATTGTCTTCATCATCAGCACGTTCCGCTATTATGGAGGGAAATGCCACATCAGGCTGTGGTTGTTCCAAATTGCCCTCAAGTGTAAATGGAAGTGTGAATGGTTGTATGTGCATATGTTGGCCCTGCGATTGTCCAGCGAACTGTTCAGGATGTACTCTGGCAAGCCTAAACTGACTGAGTGAATGACAACACATCCACCATTAACTACTGGATGCTGTGTTTAATCCTCTGGATGTATACAAGAGACTAAAACACAGCTGTGTGCATGTTTATATGTGGGGTCAACATTTATTTACAGCCCAAACCACATTCCAGTCAAACATTCAACAATTTCAGTCAATTGAAAGTTTTAACCCTATACAAGGATCCCTCACTTTCCGCTGTTTAACATTTTTGCCAAAATTTTAAATATTCACCAATTAAATTTAAAAATCACCCCCCCCCCGGACACTTACCAAGAGGTCTGTCTTCCTTTCGGCTTTTTCCCTTTTACTTGGGAGTCGCCACAGCGAATCATCCGATTCGCACGTTTGATTTGGCAGAGGTTTTTACGTCAGATGCCCTTCCTGTCACAACCCTTTTTTTGGCAAGGGACAGAAACACGCTGACGACTTTGCAGCTACTCTTTACGAAAGTCAGCAATGGTTCTTTTACATGCCCCTCACCATAGACAGTGAGAGACATGGCCCGCCTTTGATAACCCAGTTAGCCGCACTGGGGGGGACAGTGACAACCTTGTGGAGAGTGGGACTCGAACCCCCAACCTTTGGATCAGCGATCCAGCGCCCTATACCACTAAACCCCCACACCAATATGTCTATAATGTTCATCAGTAACAACACATTTGATTGTTCCGCCATGATTTAAAAAACAGGAAATATTTTGCTATTTCCTCTTGGTAAGTGTCCTAAGGGTCAGTGCTGGTCTAGTGGTATAGGGCGCTGGATCGCTGATCTAAAGGTTGGGGGTTCGAGTCCCACTCTCCACAAGGTTGTCACTGTCCCCCCCAGTGCGGCTAACTGGGTTATCAAAGGCGGGCCATGTCTCTCACTGTCTAAGGTGAGAGGCATGTAAAAGAACCATTGCTGACTTTCGTAAAGAGGAGCTGCAAAGCCATCAGTGTGTTTCTGTTCCTTGCTAAAAAGGGCTGTGACAGGAAGGGCATCCGACGTAAAAACCTCTGCCAAAATCAAAACGTGCGAATCAGATGATTCGCTGTGGCGACTCCTAGTAAAAGGGAAAAAGCCGAAAGGAAGACAGACCTCTTGGTAAGTGTCCAACAACCGATGAACCATTAGAAACTGCTGCAGCAAAACTATTGAATGCTGTGAATGAATGGAGCGATGAGCCAGATATGGACCTATAAGAAAGTGATTACGAGTATTTTTCACCCGATTCTCCTGCCTACTAACTTCATAAATTTATTCCTGGCCATGTGCTTTTGTTTATGTTCGTGTTGATTGGTTCAACGTGCCATGTGCTGAAGTTGACATTCCTTTTGATTGGCTCGATTTTACTTCCTGGAAAATGCTTAAAGGAACAGCACCTGGAGGGAAACGTAAAGTGGTTTTTTTTTTTTTTTTTTTTTTTTTAATTTATGATGTTTAACAGAATTGGTAAAAGCAAGGCATATGATTTTTTTGCTTCTCTAAATGTAGTTTTGGGAGTGTAAAGCAGCATGAGCACAATCATGTCCCTTAAACATGATGCACTGTTTAATTCGGGATGCTGTGCTACTTGCCACTGTGTAAATAGTTTATGTAGTTTATAATAATTTGTGTCGGCTACACCTCTTGGACTATAAAATAACGGCAACCTGAATTTAGACATCAAGTAAAAACAAAATTAAAAATAAGTAAATAAATAAATAAAAGACCACAGGGGTCCAAGATGTTCCTGCTGAAAGGACCATTTCATAACATTCCAGTATAGAACAAGCATGCCAAGTTTGAAAGCCTCAGCTTCATCATGCAGGAAGCAAATGCCTGGAAACCAAAGTGTGACTCACGGACAAACTAACGAACGGACCCCATTCCAAAAGCTCCCAAGCTACTTTGGGTGGGTGCTAAAAATTGGGCCAATGTGATGATACAGGAATCACTATACCCAAAAAAAAAAAAAAAAAAAAAACACATTTTCTGAAGGCTACTGACAACGCATTTGAACTCATGTCTAAACGCTCTGTAGTCACACATTCAGAAATGTTTTTCCTCCTTTTGACATGACTTCCTACTGCTGTGGGGGGATAGCAACCAGCGAGCAGGAAATAAACCCGGATTACACAGAAGAGGGTTCTTGCATCACCACGAAGGGGTTTATTTTACAATAAACACTGACTTGTTTCACATTATATCACTTATTACACAGTTCATCTAGTGATCGTACAATAAGTAAATAACTCACTCGTGAATCCTATCACTGACCAATCAGAACCTGGTATTTGAACCATACTAAAGAAATTTCACTGCTAAATAATAAGCTGAATATTTAGCATATCATTTCAGTACTGTACATTTACAAGGTACATGAAATAAATTCAGATTTCAAAATGTGATCTAAACGCATATACAGAGCCATATGGTGGAAAAATGGTTCTGACACTGCAGCTTGTTTCACTTGTTTGTGAAATTATACAGAGAGAGAGAGAGAGCGAGAGAGAGATTAGAACACTGAAACAAGCAGTACTGAAGTGCTTACTCGTTCTTCCTCTCCTCTTCACGGTCAGCGCTGAGGGAAAAACTCCAGCTGTGCTTGAACCCGCCATCTCTGCTGGCTTCTGATCTATCGAGAGCTTAGACACATACAGAAAATATGAATATGATAGCACAGCAAAATAAGGGCACAAACCTGCAGACGAGTGAGATGAAAGTCCCCATGCACCGAAGTGTGCTTTATATACCAAACCACATGATGTACAGAGTTCAGTAGAAAATGAGCACAGATCTCTCCCTCTCTTAAAGACATATAGATTTACTACAGCAATATGGACAAAAATTCATGTCACTATAGGGGCCTTCCACAGTATTTTTAAGCACAGATAGGACATTTTGAGAACTAAAACCTGTCCAAAAACTGTAAACAAATGTAGCATCCAAGTGTTTACCTGTACATTTGTAAACTCATTGCATTCTGGTTATAGGAATTAAACCTGTGGGGACTTTTAAAGAGGTGAACATCTGAAATCTCTCCATAACTTGATAACCATAAAAATTGTATAATATTATATACAGTCACTATTCGAGTTACAACCTAGATCGGTTCTGACCAACCAGTCGTAAGTCGGATATTACACAACGAAACCGAAACCATGAATTCATGTGAAACATATTCTTCACCTGCACATTCTTTCAGCATGCGAAATAAACTTGTAGCCTTAATTTGCACCGCTCACATCACTCACATTTCTTTGACTTTTATCTTCCAACCACGTGTATAGCAACTTTCTCATCTCTGCAATCGGTCCTTCACGCTGTTTCGTGATGATAGTCGAGTTAATTGGGGCTGCTGCTTTCACTGCTTCCTTAATGCGGTACTAGTCCTTCAAAATTGTAGACACCGTAGAGTGGGAGAGATGGAGATCTCGAGCGATGGAATCTACTTTTTTTTCCCTCCTTCATACAGCTTTATCACTTTCATCTTCATCTCCAATAGTGCCTTCCTTGCTTTCTTGGAAGAATTGCCATCTGATGAATCGGACTTCCTCTTGGGGGCCATGGTAACGGTGTACAGTAAATGAATGGAAAATCGCTTTGTAAAAGAGATGTTTCTGCAACAGTGTAGTGGTAGAATGGTGTGAGTGTAAGATGTACATCTTTTCCTTTCGGCTGTTCCCTTCAGGGGTCGCCACAGCAAATCATCTGCCTCCATCTCACCCTGTCCTCTGCATCTTCTACTCTTACTCCAATGACCTTCATGTCCGCCTTCACCACATCCATAAATCTCTTCTTTGGTCTTCCTCTAGGCCTTCTGCCTGGTAGTTCCAACCTCAGCATCCTACTACCAATATACTCACTATCCCTTCTTTGTACATGTCCAAACCATCTCAATCTAGCCTCTCTGACTGTGTCTCCAAAACATCTTACATGGGCTGTCCCTCTGATGTACTCATTCCTGATCCTATCCATCCTCGTTACTCCCAAAGAGAACCAATATCAATAAATACATATTCAATGGTATAAATGCTTATAATAACAATTAATCCCCCCCAGTGCAGCTAACTGGGTTATCAAAGGCGGGCCATGTCTCTCACTGTCTATGGTGAGAGGCATGTAAAAGAACCATTGCTGACTTTCGTAAAGAGTAGGCTGCAAAGCCATCAGTGTGTTTCTGGGGACAAGCAGCAAGCGTTCCCGCGTCCCAGTTAATCTTCTCTGGAAGAGCCCAATTGCTACACTACCCTACGGGGATAAGATATGATGATGAACAATTAAGCATTCAAAAAATAATGCATAAGATGTAAATAAAATATAAACACACACACACACACACACACACACACACACAGAAGCGCACCTCACATAAAAATGTAAGTAGTTTTGATGGGGGGTTTTGGGTTGGCTTTTCTTTTTTTTTTTTTGCATAATTGGGCAATTGCCTGAATTTTTTCCCCTATTCTTCCTTAATTTCCTTACTTTTTAATTCGATGAATAATAATAAAAAAAAAAGCGATGCACTGAAGCCGCAGGAATTGAAGCGCGAAGTAGCGAGGAATCCCTGTATATAGTTTATTTAATATCTCGATAATCACAATATAAAACGTTCTCCCCCCCCTTTTCTTTTTTTTCTACACACAAAGGAATACATTACTAAATAAACAAACAAGTAGGAAAGTAAGTATTTTTTTTTATATTAATTCATCAAAAAAATATTTCCATCTAAATCAAATCTTTTGGCTAATTTATGGTAAAAGAGATGCACTGTAAAATCTATATAAATACAGTGGTGCCTCGGTACTCGACCATAATTTGTTCCAGATGGCTGGTCACATTCCGATTTGGTCGATTTCCAAATCTGCTTTTCCAATTACAAATAATGTAAATGGTCTTAATCCGTTCCGTTGTCTTTTGAACAGAAGTTAACGGTACCGTAACTCATACCATAGGTCCTCAAATGAAGTGAAAAAATTATTGAATACAGTACATTATGTTATGGTCTGTGTTGTGAGAGACTCTGGTTTCTCTCTCTCTCTCTCTCTCTCTCTCTCTGTGCAAGCTGGGGAGGGGCGTGGGTGTCACACGCAGGTGGAGCACTAAACACACACACCTGATTCCACTTAATCACGGGCTATAAAGACGAGCAGCATGCTCTTCCCGGTGCTAAACGATTGCCCCTCTTCCCTGTGATCTCTCTGGCTCTCAGCTCCGTGCTCCACCAGTTCTCACTTTAGTTTGATTTCTGTGTTTCCCCACATCTGTAACAGTGACTACAGTTTCCCCCTGCCCTAGTGCCTTTCCTGTGAACAATAAAGCGCATCCGTTTTCATCACACCCTGTGTTCTGCATTTTTGGGTTCCGCTGAATGTTCCTGGCGTCATAGAAGGGCTAGAAGAGGCGGAGGATCCCCTTCCATAACAGCTTCAGGTGAATCAGTCAAAGGTGGGGTTTTTTTCCCCCCTCTTGCTACTCGCTTTGGCATGGATGACTCTCCTTCAGGATATCCCTTTCTTTTCTTGAAGAACATTTCTAACGTGGCTTGTTTTTGCCTTCTTTTCAAAACCTTACGGAAGTGGCTCATGGCCTCATCGTTAAAGGTATTCACAGTGATATATAGTATCAACAACTTCCAAAATTGCCCAGAACAACGCTAGCGTCATCAGGGTGATACATAGTTTCAACAACTTCCGGAAAGCGTGCGTTTCCACTCCCTCACGGTCTCGTTTTTTTCTCACACTTTTTTAGCGTTCGACTTCCGGATTTTGGTCGTCTTCCGGGACAAAAAAAATCCCGGATTTTTTGGTCGAATTCTGATTTGTTCGACCTCTAAAGCTTTTGAGTACCGAGGCACCACTGTAAACACAAAAAATACATAAAATTACTTTGATAAAACTGTAAACAGAAGGCTTTAAATACACTTGATAAAGTTTCTAAAACCTTTTTTGAGCATTAAAAAAAGTTTAAACAAAAAGTTTAATATGTATCAATCTGGTGTGCATGCTAATAGCATCCCATCCAGGAGGAGTTGAACTCCTGGTAGCTTCACGCTATGGAAACCAGAAATAAGCACCGGCCTGATGAGCCACTAGGTTCGAGTGTAAAAAGCCCAACAGACATCATGATAATTTTAATTAGTAATAAATGAATAGATAAATATATAAATCCCTGACTATTTAAAATAAATCAAAACTCATAACAGAGCACTCCCTGCATGTACCATGAATTAGATGTTAAATTACCTCTTCAAATTATTTTACTTCATGCATATATCCAGGTGGTACACTATATCCAGGTAAACTTTCGTCAAAATCCATCATGTGGTTTCAGAGTAGTTGTGCTTACGAGCGTCGATGGTCAGGGTGACTCTTATAACTCACCATTTACATTTGACTTTGGACGAATGTAAATTTTTTTTCAAATTCCTTTTTAACTTCTAATTTAGACAGGGCATTACTTCCTTCATACAAGTTAGGTTAAGGGAACTTAAAGGCTTTACATTTTCTGAACAATCATCTTTGATGTTTGAAATCATCTAGTGCCAACAAGGGCATGCTCAGCCATCAGGAAATTTAAAACATGATTCTGATTGAATAATGCCAGAATCAAAATGACAGACACTCATAGTTCGTCACAGTCATTTGGAGCAGGTGGAATCATTATCACCACACTAAATAAAATGGAAAAATAAATTTTAAAAATATGGTTTCATAAGATTTTGTTTTGTGGTCCCCTATTATAACTTTTAATAAGTTTAAAAACGCTGATAACATTTACACAACTTGCTTAAAAAAATAAACAAAACCAAGTAATCATTAGTTTTGACCAGTTTGGCAGCCGGAGTTAGTTACGACACTTTTGTGTCATCAGTGACTGAGACTTCTTTTGGACACCTGCTTTGCTTCAGTTCAGTTCATTTTCTGTAACCGCTTAATCCTAACTAGGGTCGCGGGGAGGCTGGCGCCCATCCCAACCAACTCCGGGCGAGGGCAGAGTACACCCAAGACAGCTCGCCAGGCCATCGCAGGGCAGCAACACGCCGACGGCTTTGCAGCCTACTCTTGTCGAAAGTCAGCAATGGTTCTTTTACATGCCTCACACCATAGACAGTGAGAGACATGGCCTGCCTTTGATAACCCAGTTAGCTGCACTGGGGAGGACAGTGACAACCTTGTGGAGAGTGGGACTCGAACCCCGAACCTTTGGATCAGCGATCCAGCACCCTATACCACTAGACCACCACTGCCCTCTGCTTTGCTTCAGTCCACTATATTAGTTCTATTATTTTCCTCAGGAGAATTCTTCATCAGTTACTAAAACATTCCACCTATGAAGGGAATAAAAAGAAGTGGGGATTCTTCACAGATGACGGATTAATGCTGCCTTTACATGCTAGTTGTAAAGTCCTATTTCCCCCCCTTGTATGGTTGGATTTATCAGGAACAACAATCAAGAGACCCTCCACGATTTCCACACAAATGTTTTAGGTGATGGGGTCCAGGGGCATTAGAGACTTCCTCGAATATTCTTACACTACTTCTTCAGCTACTTAAAGGTTTTCCCAGGTGACAACCTTAATGCGCCTTGGGATCACTGTTATTTATAAATTAATAGGTATTAACCTTCCATCAAAAAACATGTTCTTATTTTATTTTTTATGTTTTAATTATTGCCAAAGTATCAAACATTGCAAAAATACACACAGTTGCACACAAGGTGTCAAAAGAAAGTATCAGGCACAATGGTTTGGTTCGGTTGAATACAAAAATCAGTTGCCACCCTACGACATTTTTGCAAAAATTTAAGATGGCTCCACAGCAAACTGGTGTCCAATGCACCCAAGGCTATAAATATAGCAGAGACAGACAAAACTAGTAGAAGGAATCCCAAATTAAGTTGCACTGTTTAAAAAAAAATAATGGTGTGCTGAATCTCATCTTATGGGTCACACCCACCCTAGGTATCAAAGTTATTTCTAATTTTACAACTCAAAATTATGACTTGAGGGGACTGTGTGACCATGACTCCGATAGCATGTAGAGGCAGCATTAGTAGATCATCTGGGTACCATCTGACTATTACACTACTGCCTGCTGAGTATTCAGACAGGACTATATCCTTTTTTTGCATGCAAACATGATGAAAGTATTTGTATGCAGCCCATTCTTGAGTCTGACCTTAGTAATTATATTATTATTATTATTATTACTACTAGTATTATGGAGCACAATGTACCAGGCCCCATACAGGGCAATCATTTATAGCCCAGGAGTACAATATATTTTGTACCAACCTCTTCAAATTATCTCATGGGGCATGATCAGAGATCCCACACCCTTGTCTTAACTTGTATAAATTTTAGCATTTGTGCAACCATCAGAAAATTACACAAGTAAACATTTAAAGAGACCAACACCAGAGTAGACTTCAACTAGCTGAACAAGCAGAGGAGCAAAAGGGAAATTATAGTAAAGCCTCAGAAATCATGATTACGAGTATTTCAGTGAAAAATCAAACTGGTGCATGTGTTACACAAAATGTTTACATAAAGTTTTCAAGGATAAAACAAAAAGTTTGTGGTTTAACATTTTATTTCAGATGACCGACTTGTAGGGTGCAGACAAAGCTGCTGCTAGTTTTAGGCATCCAGAGCAGTTATTAAGGCTTAAATATGCATAGAAACAACATCAAACCATGTCCAAAAACGTTCAAACAACGCAATAAATATTAAATTTGAGCTACAACACATTTTATTCAACACTATTGTGTCCAGTTTATACTTATATAACGATTAATATTACATCCCTTGCAACTAGGCCTTTATTGAAGCTGATTGGTGAGCTAGCTTTAGCTTGCTAGCCAGCACTTGGCTAATAAACTTGGTGAGGTTAGGATTTTAATCTCTCTTTTTTTTTTACAAGAGCAATGAAATTACAATTGTTTTTTTTTTTCTATTTCATTTTGCATGTTAGCTCACCTTAGCGAAGAAAATCCAACAAAATTGACTAGCACCGGATTGAACCTAGTTGAATAACTGTCATAGCCTGTTGTTTATATAATAAAACAGCCAAACTACACAAACAGTACTTCACCTGGGAACGAGTGGTGCATTCGAAGTATACAGAGATATAACCTGGACTGTTTACATTTGTCAAAACCGCTGTACGGTTTAATGTACACTTATAGTTTGGAAGAAAGCCGAAGGCAAACAATCAATGGCCACCCCGCTGACTAGCCGAGCTAGCATAGATGTTAGCTTAGCATAGATGCTAATGCTAACTCCACACAGCAGACAAAACAGCCCAACACCGGGCCGTAATAAAAATGCATGTATATTTCTCCTGTAACACACAGGCAAACTATATCTGTTTATGAGTCACGCCTGAAGTGTTATTTAGCTGCAATAATTACTGACCTTCGATAAAAACGCTCTTCTTTTGAGCCATGTTGTTTATTCCATATTGTTGGCGATTGAGGCTGTTTGTGTCTCTCTCTCTCTGAGCCACACCGATATTGCTGAGGGAGAAGCTGCCCAAGTGCCGTGCAGCGGCACAGCGTCAATAAGTCACATTTCCAAGAAAAAAAATCAGCATTTTAGTCACAATGAGAACAAAAAAAGACTGATTGACTTCCTTTCCTCAAATTGCGTTCAATTATTCAACATACACTTGAAAAAACTATCAAAAATCTTGTTTGGAACACTTCCAGAATTGCCATTAAACACCTGAAGCTACTAGTGGCAGATATTAATATTATCAAATTTAATATCTCATCAGGTCATTCTAACTTTTTAATATTTTTATTTTAATTCAAGAAGTTCACATACTCTGACCAAATGTTTTATAAAAAGCTGACCACCACACCCACATGTTATTGTTAAACATCTTTAAAAGTTATTCATCTTTTAGTCATCATAGAGAGAGAGAGATGAGATTTGATGAGATTTGAGAGAGATGAGATAAGATGAGATGCAAGAGGGGGCAGTGGTGGTCTAGTGGATAGGGTGCAGGATTGCTGATCCTAAGGTTGGGGGTTCGAGTCCCCACAGGGTTGTCACTGTGCCCCCCCAGTGCAGCGGTGGGCCATGTCTCTCACTGTCTATGGTGTGAGGCATGTAAAAGAACCATTGTTGACTTTCGTAAAGAGTAGCTGCAAAGCTGTCAGCATGTTTCTGTCCCTTGCTAAAAGGGTTGTGTCAAGAAGGACATGCAATGTAAAAACGTATGCCAAATCAAACATGCGAACACCATAGACAGTGAGAGACATGGCCAGCCTTTGATAACCCAGTTAGTTGCACTGGGGGCAGGGGACAGTGACAACCTTGTGGAGAGTGGGACTTGAATCCCCAACCTTAGGATCAACGATCCAGCGCCCTATACAACTAGACCACCACTGCCCATCTTTTAGTTATCATAATACTCTCTATTTTCTTTTGGGAAAAGTCTTCACTAGTTGTTGTTTTTGGGAGTTTTTTGGAGTGTGGCCGTGGGACGCTCATTCGACCCAACCATAAGAGCACTAGCATGGTCAGACAGTGATGTCAGGCATGAAGGATGGTGTGTTGAAGACTGCAATGTACGGTCGGGTTCGAGATGAGGAATTCATGTGCAGGACATTTGATTTCTTCCACATATGCCAGAACAGGTTTCGCTTGTACCATTTATGGGAGGATGAAATTCCAACTCAAAGACAAACAACTTCTTGAAAACCAGATGACAGCAAAAACGTCCTCGGTTTGACTCCTGTGTATTTCTGTGTAGAATTTGTACGTATATACGTATATCCCCCCACACTCCAAGGTGTGAGTCTGAGTGGTTGTGTGTGTTTGTGTGTGTTGCCTAGTCATGGTCTGGTGAGCTATACAGGGTGTATCCTGCCTTTTCCTCGAGTCAGCTAACATAGACTCCAGCCTTTGACCCTAATAGGGAAAAAGTGGTTCAATTATATTGATCTATTCAGCAGTGACAGTAATGTAGTGGTTAGTACATCCACCTCAGCAAAAAGGTCCTAATTTAAGTCCTGGCCTCAACAACAAAGGTATTTCTGTATGGAACTTGCATGTTCTCCACGTGCTTGTGTGGATTTCTTCCTGATACTCTGGTTTCCTCCTACAGTCTAAAGGCACACATTAGCACGTTAAGTTAATTAGCTGTTCCAAATTGGCACGAGGTGCGAGTGTGGATGCAACCATCAACACTCGCCATGGACTGGTGATCTTTTCAGAGTGCACCCTGCCTTCCCCAACAGTGGTCTAGGATAGGCTCCAGCTTCCCTGTACACGCAGTAGGTTCAGCAAATAAATGAATGAGTGTATTGCAATCACATTTTTTTGATTTAATGCGGCATAGTGGTGTAGTGGTAAGTGAGTCCACATCGTGGCGTGATGGTCCTGGGTTTGAGTCATGGGCTCAGGTGTTTGTGTGTGGGGTTTGCCGGTTCTTCCAGGCCTTTCGCAGGTTTACTTTGGGAACTCCAGTTTCCTCCCACAATCCAAATTCATGCACGTTAGGCTAATTAGTGGTTCCAAATTGCCCCTAATGTGAATGTGAGTGTAAAAGGTTTTGTGCATGTGTGTGTTGGCCTTGCAATGGTCTGCTGAGGTGTTTTGGGTCCACCCCTTTTGCCCCGTGTTGGCTAAGATATGCAATAACCTCCCAGCAACCCTAATATGATGACGTACTTTGGCAAATAAGTGAGTGAGTGTATGTACTGTACTGTATATGAATGAGTGTATCTGGAGATGCTGGGTGATTTTAACAGAAGAAACATCTTTACCACCAGGGGATGCCACAGGCTTGCTTTTTATAACTGCTTTATTGCTGTAACTTCATAATGAGTGATACACTGACAAAATCTGTTTATTGAATTTTAGCAGTTTGAAATAATTATGAATTGGACTTTAGAAATCCTTCATTGACTTCATCACCATCATAATCTTCTTCTTTGGCTTAATCCAAGGTCAGATCGCGGGGCAGCAGCCGAAGCAGTGAGGTCCAGCTATCCCTCTGGCCAGCCACTTCCTCCAGCTTTTTCAGGGTGATACTGAGAAATTCCTCAGTTCCTCAGGACATAATCTTCAATTGACTTTAGATTTTATAGTCTAGCTATTGAAATCTATAGATTCTACTGGTAATCTACAGGTTGTTTCTTTAAGAAACTTTATTAAAATATGTTCCTGTAAAAAATGAGGGACATTCACTTGTACACTTACTTGCTGTGAGATGAATTTGTGAACTACCGGCTGTCCACCTAAACTGACAAGCATCGCAAAGAGACAATTGATCAAAGAATCAGCCGAGAGGCCCATGATACCTACAGGGAGTACCTACCTAGGAGCTACAGAGATTCACAGCTAAGGGGGGAGAGCTGTCTAGGGTATGAATATTAATTGTGCCCTCCAAAAACCTGTCCTTTATCAAAGAGTGGCAAGAAAAAAACCCCATAAAAATCTGTTTGCAGTTGCAAATTAAATGGGGGACACAGCAAACATCTAAAAGGTGTTCCCATCAGATCACACCAAAATTGAACTATTTGTCCAAAATGCAAAATGACATGTGTGGCAGAAAATTTACCCTTCACATCACCCTGAACACCCCATCACCACTGTGAAAGAATACGGTGGCAGCATCGTGCTGTGGGGATCCGTTTCTCAGCATGGACTGGGAAGCGGCATGGAGCCAAATACAGTACAATTGTGGAAGAAAACCAAGACTGAGACTGGGGCAGAAGCTCAGCTTGTAATAGGAAAATGACCCTAAACATTAAAATAGCTTTATTTACAACTAAATGATTTTGATTGAGAAAAGTGATCACTTATCCTAAAGTTGGGGGTTCAAGTCCCACTCTCAACAGGTTGCCATGTAAAAATGCAAAATGCCATGTGTGGCAGAAAACTTACCCTTCACATCACTCTGAACACCCCATGAAAGAATATGGTGGCATCCTGCTGTGGGGATCCGTTTTTCAACAGGGACTGGTATGTGGGATGGAGCCAAATACAGTACAATTGTGGAGGAAAACCAAGATTGAGACTGGGGCAGAAGCTCAGCTTGTAACAGAAAAATGACCCTAAACATTCAAATAGCTTTATTTACAATGGAATGGTTTTGATAAAAAAAAAGTGGTGGCCTGGTGGTAAGTTCCTGGATCACTGATCCTAAAGTTGGGGTTTCAAGTCCCACTCTCAACAGGTTTTCACTGTCGCCACAGTGCAGCTAACTGGGTTATCAAAGGCCAGCCATGACAGTGAGGTCTGTGGTGAGAAGCATGTAAAAGAACCATTGCTGACTTTCGTCAAGAGTAGGCTGCAAAGCTTGTTTCTGCCTTGTGATAGCCTGGTGAGCTGTCCAGGGTGCATTCTGCCCTCACCTAGAGTGGGCTGAGATGGTTGCCAGCCTCCCTGCAACCCTAAACAGGAAAATGAATTAATGAGTGAATGGTTTCTATTAAATCACATCAAGTACTGTATTAGAATTACACAAGCAAAGTTCAGATATCAAATCCAACTGAGTGTCCGTCCCACTATTTGAAAATAGAAACATTTTTCCTGGGCTCCTGAGCTGCGCGACAAGGTGGGTCATTATTAATGTGAAAATCACAAATTAGAATCTGGCTTAATTCCCCAGCCATCCGTGACCGAGAATACATGGGAGCTATTTGGCTGAGCTCTCACGAGAGGAAGTTACCGTATACGCTCAGCTCCCTGTCACTTACAGCGATCGCCAGCCAATCATGGACGTCTGTGAGCTCATTCGTACGAGGGGATGGATAGTGCTTTCTCTTCAAGTGTCTGAGACCCACTTCTAAGTATGAAAAGAAGCAGTGGCTAGCTAGCATTGCATTTTATGGATTGCATGCTTTTACCCCTCCCTGGTTGGCGGCGATTGTGTGATCGTGAATGCAAATATGATGGGTGGGAATTGGATATGACTAAATTAAGGAGAAAATAATGGGAAGTATAAAAGAAGGAAATAAACATTTCCCCAAAAGACATCATACTGATTAACACCATTAAAAATTGACTCACTGGCAGATTCATTGGAAGAGAACCTAGGTGTCACATTACCACTTGGTGGCTGTATAAGACAAAAGACAACAATGTGATGGTTATCTACACCCTCATTCAGAATGACTCCAGGATGACATTCTTTCTGACACTCACATGCTCTCATTTACAAAACAAAATGTGGAGATATACCTGTGTATACACTGTGTGTTTAACACTGAGTTTATTTCCTTTTATACTTTATTTCATCCAACAACCAGAGGACGGACATCAAGAACATCTCCATTTGAACACAATTCCAGAACTTGAAGAACAGCTGGACACTGATCAGGACAGGAGATGTGAAGCGAAGACCCACACAAGTCCGGTGCCATTCAAGCTGAAGATCAGACAATACGCCAGAAAGAAGCGTGTTCGCGACCTGTGCCGCAGCAGAGGTGCCATAAACATCAATGGCAAGTGGCAGACATTTGATCAAATTCCCATCTCATACTTGAATGACCTGTTTGTGGACAATCGGCACGAAATAATCTACTGCAGCGTTCCAAAAGTTGGCTGCACTACATGGAAACGGATCATGATCTTCTTGAGTGAGAGTCTGAAGGTGCATGGTGTTCCTTACAGAAAACCTGAGGATCTGAAAGATGGAATAATTCATGAAGCTCCTCTACCCCGCCTCAGTGCATACCCAAGGGAAGTGATCAACAAAAAACTGCAGACATTTAAAAAATTCCTATTCGTCAGAGATCCATTTGTTCGACTGATCTCAGCTTACAGAGATAAGTTTTTAAAACTGAATCAGCTTTACTATAAAAGGGTTGCAGTGGGATTACTGCGCAAATATGGAAATGTTTCAAATCCACCAGCATCAGTACAGGAAGCACATGCTTCTGGCATGATTCCTTCTTTCAACAACTTTATTCAATATATACTGAGTCTCCCTGTAAAACACGGTGAAGCGTTCGACATACACTGGCGACAAACAGTTCACTTGTGCCATCCCTGTCTTATTGATTATGACTTCATCGGGAAAATGGAAACCTTACAAGAAGATGCCGAGCAACTGCTTCGCATACTCCATGTTGATAACATCATCAGCATTCACCCACAGAGTGGTGGCAAAACAGAGCAAAGTGAGATAAAGAACTGGTTTTACAACATTACAGTGGAAGATAGAAGAAAACTCTACAAAACCTATGAGGAAGATTTCACATTGTTTGGATATAAAAATCATGAAAATCTAGACACTCTTGTTCAATCTACCATCATCTGAGTTGATTGTTGTGTTCTAAAGAATTATTGGTGTGTTAATTTACCATTGGTGAATCTTGTGTTATGAGTCTTCTTTATTATCCGAATGCCATGAGTTCTATCAAAACGGAAAATGGGATTCTTTGTTCCCGTACTACAAATATATCACAGGAACAGATTGGTTGAAACATCTAATTTCTTTCTTTCAGCTTTTTCCCTTTTCTCGGGAGTCGCCACAGCGAATCATCTGATTCCCACATTTGATTTGGCAGAGGTTTTTACGTTGGATGCCCTTCCTTTCACAACCCTTTAGAAAGAGACAGAAACACGCTGACTGCTTTGCAGCTACTCTTTACGAATGTCAGCAATGGTTCTTTTACATGCCTCTCACCATAGACAGTGAGGGACATGGCTCGCCTTTGATAACCCAGTTAACTGCACTGGGGGGACAGTGAAAACCCTGTGGGGACTCAAACCCCCAACCTTAGGATCAGAGATCCTGCGCCCTATCCAGACCATCACTGCCCCTGGTTGAAACGTCTAATGTCTGTCTTCCTTTCGGCTTTTTCCCTTTTACTCAGGAGTCGCCAGCGAATCACCTGGTTGAAACGTCTAATATATTGTTTAAATTCAACCAATACAGATGATGGAAATGTGTCCAGTGAAATCTTTGGTTGCCTGAAAAAAAAAAATTGACCGGTTGTAAGTACATGTAAAATATTTTTAAAACACACATGCATACACACACACACACACACACACACACACACACACATACACATACATGTACATTTTTGGCGTACTCAATAGATCACTTAATTAAAAGTATGAGTAATGCAGACAGAATTTACTATCTGTACTACTTAATTATAAGAAAGAATTATTAATATGATAGTTAATATATTTAGAACAAATGATTCTCATGTATTTAATAAAAAAATGTAATTGTGAAGTTTTGGTGTTTGGGGCATTGAAAATAGAAAGGATTACATATTAGAATGGATACTTTAATAAAACCTATGTGAATTGTAATGTGTGTGATGGACTGACTTACTCTAACCACAATGTTGGTATAAAAAAAAATCAAGACTATTTTATGAGAACGTTTGATTTGAATTAATAAACTGGTCTGAAATATCTTCTTTTCCTTTCGGCTGTTCCCTTCAGGGGTCGCCACCGCAAATTATCTGCCTCCATCTCACCCAATCCTCTGAATCTTCTTCTCTTACGCAAACTACCTTCATGTCCTCTTTCACCACATGCATAAATCTGCTCTTTGGTCTTTCTCTAGGCCTTCTGCCTGGTAGTTCCAACCTCAGCATCCTACTATCAATATATTCACCATTCCTCCTCTGTACATGTCCAAGCCTTCTCAATCTAGCCTCTCTGACTTTGTTTCCAAAATCTCTTACATGTGCTATCCCTCTGATGAACTCATTCCTAATCCTATCCCTCCTCGTTACTCTCAAAGATAATCTCAACATTTTCATCTCTGCTACCTCCAGCTCTGCCTCCTGTCTTTTTCTCAGTGCCATTTTTTCTAAACCATACAACATCATTGGCCTCATCACCGTTTTGTAGACTTTTACTTTAATTCTTTCCGATAACGTCTTATCACACACCACACCAGACACTTTTCTCCAACAATTCCAACCTGCCTGCACACGCTTCTTCACCTCTTTTCCACATTCTCCATTACTCTGGACTGTTAAGCTGAAGTACTTAAAATTCTCCATCTTCTTTATCACTGCTCCCTGTAACCTCACCGTTCCTCTTGGGTCCTTCTCATTCCCACAGATGTATTCTGTCTCACTGAGGCTAACCTTCATTCCACTGCTTTCGAGGGCATACCTCCACCTCTCTATCTTTTTTCTCCACTTATTCTCTGCTCTCACTACAGATCACAATGTCATCTGCAAACATCATAGTCCATGGAAATTCTTGTCTAACCTAGTCCGTCAGCCTTCACCATAGCAAACAAGAAGGGGCTCAGAGCTGAACCCTTCTGTCACGCTGACAGCACACCTCACCACTGTTTAACATCTCTCATACATGTCCTGCACCACTCTAACATACTTTTCTGCCACTCCAGACTTCCTCATGCAATACCACAGTCTCTCTCTCGGCACCCTGTCATATGCTTTCTCCAGATCCACAAAGGCACAATGCAGCACGAAGCAAACACTGCATCTGTGGTGCTCTTTCTTGACATGAAACCAAACTGTTGTTCACAAATGCTGACCTCTGCCCTGAGTCTAGCTTCCACTATTCCTTCCCATAACTTCATCATATGGCTCCTCAACGTTATCCCTCTGTAGTTGCCACAACTCTACATGTCTCCCTTGTTCTTAAAAATGGGCAACAGCACACTTCTCCATTCCTCTGGCATCCTCTCGATCTCTAAGACCTTGTCGAATGTTCTTGTCAGGAAATCTACTGCTACCTCGCCTACACTTCCAAACCTCCACTGGTATGTCATCAGGACCAAGTGCCTTTCCACTCGTCAATGCACTCCTCACTTCACCCTTACTACTCTTTGCAACTTCCTGGTCCTCAACAATCACCTCTTCTCTTTCATCTCTCATTTTCCTCATTCATCAACTCTTCAAAGTATTCTTTCCATCTTCCCATACATTTCTGTCATCAGTCAATACATTTCCCTCTCTGTCCTTAATCACTCTAACTTGCTGCACATCCTTCCCATCTCTAGTTCTCTGCTGTGCCAACCTGTATAAATCATTTTCTCCATCCTTACCATCCAACCTAGCATACGAGTCAGCATACGCCCTCTGTTTGGCTTTTGACATTGCTACCGTCGCCTTACGCTGTGTCTCCCTGTCCTCCTGTTTACTCTCTTCAGTCCTCTCACTCTCCCATTTCTTCTTAACTGACTTCTTCCTTTGTACACACTCCTGCACTTCCTCATTCCACCACCAAGTCTCCTTATCTACTTTCCTTCCAGAGGACACACCAACTACTCTCCTACCTGTCTCCATGATCATATTAGCTGTAGTTGTCCATTCATCTGGAAGCACTTCCTGACCACTCAAAGCCTGTTTCAACTGTTCCTTGAAGACAACACAACACTCTTCCTTTGTCAGCTTCCACCACTTTGTCTTCTGCTCTGTCTTTGCCTTCTTCACCTTCCTCACCATCAGTGTCATCCTGCACACCACCATCCTATGCTGTTTGGCAACACTCTCACCCACTACTAATTTGCAGTCACTGACTTCCTTCAAATAGGTGCTCCTACCTCTGCTTTTATGTCACCCTATGCTCCTGTGTCTTCTGGAAGAAAGTATTTTCCACAGCCATTTCCATCCCTTTTGCAAAATCTATCAGCATCTGTCCTTCTGTGTTCCTGTCCTGGATACCAAACCTGCCCATCACTTTCTTGTCCCCTCTGTTGCCTGCACCAACATCTCCATTGAAGTTTGCACCAATGACCACTCTTTCACCTCTGGGGATACTGCGCATCACTTCATCTAACTCATTCTCTTCTTGCTCACATCCTGCCTGTGGGGCATAAGCACTAAAACATTGAACTTTCAATTTCTAACTTGAGACTCATCACTCTGTCTGACACTCTTTTCACTTCTAGAACATTCCTGACCAACCCCTCTTTCAAGATGACTCCTACTCCATCTCTTTTCCCATCCACACTATGATAAAAGAGCTTAAACCCTACTCCTAAGCTTCTAGCCTTACTACCTTTCCAACTGGTCTCCTGGACACACAGTATGTCCACCTTCCTCCTCTGCATCATCCATCATCAGCCAGCTCTCTACATTTTCCTGTCATAGTTCCAACATTCAAAGTCCCTACTCTCAGTCCTAGACTAGTGCCTTGCTTCTTCTCTCTCTACCTACGGACACGCCTCCCGCCTCTCCTTCTTCGATCAACAGTAGTCCGGTTTCCATCATGACCCTGTTGGTTAAGAGCAATGATTATGGTTGTTGTTAACCCGGGCCTCGACCGATCTGGTTTGGAAGTCGCATTGATGATCCGCATAGTAGATTTGGCATAGGTTTTACATCAGATGCCCTTCCTGGCACAACCCTATGCATTTATCCTGGCTTGGAACTGGCGTGAGGACGAACACTGGCTTGTGCCCCCCTCACGGCTGCCTTAACTGGTTGAAAATATGTACTTGTAAAAATGAGGGTCTGACAAGATATTCATTAAACCTAAAGGAGCTGCTATTCACAAATACTAGTATATACAGTAGGCCCTTGACCATGCACAGTTTTGTGCTCGCACCCCTGCCTTCTCGTGGATTACTGACAAACCAGGAAGTAACTGGCACGTGATTCAAGTTTAGTCAGTGGCTGAGAGGTTTTGTTTCTTCCTCCTGCTGATTGGTTGAGATGATGTGTACGCCCCTTTTTTCTCATTCGTGCACAAGTTGTCAATGTGCATTTTTTTAGCATTATTATTTTATGTATGATATTACATGCGCTAAAATATGCTTCTAAAACACATTCCATAGACAGTATTACTCATCAATACAGTACTAATGTAGTAAAAGGTAGTAATGATATGTAAAAACATTTAAATTTTAATTTTGTACTGTGATATTATTTATTGATTTCATATGTGTATATATATATATATATATATATATATATATATATATATACATATATATATATACAGCTGGGCCTAGAATGCAGGAGACAGTGTGAGATAGCACAGAGTCAATTTATTATGCAATCAACCTGAGCAGGTCAGCCAGGCCCCTCAGCCGCCGCTGAGAGAAAACAGAGTTAGAGAACAGAACCGCCAAAATTAAAGTCAACCAAAAACACAGACCATAACAAAAAAAACCCATAAAAAAACATGAAGTGTAATAAATTGGATCTCAAAAGGATAAACATGCTACAACACAGTACATATAATATGATGTATAATCGAGAACGACAACTTGAGACGACTTAAGTCGAGGTGTACTTGTGTGCGTGTATACACACACACACACACACACACACACACACACACATATGGTGATACCTCAGCTCACAAATTTAATTTGTTCCGAGGGCAAGCTTGTAATCCGCAACGTTTGTTAGATGAAACAATTATTCCAATTAGCAATAACAGAAAACCAATTAATTTGTTCCAACCCCCTCCCAAAATCATAACCTGCCACAAACACACATATTTGACCTAATATATTAAAGAGAAACATGTTAAAAACCAATAAATATTTCATAATAATACATGTACATTCACGTTAGGGGGCAGTGGTGGTCTCGTGGTATAGGGTGCTGGATCACTGAGTGCAGCTAACTGGGTTATCAAAAGCAGGCCATGTCTCTCACTGTCTATGGTGAGAGGCATGTAAAAGAACCATTGCTGACTTTCGTAAAGAGTAGGCTGCAAAGTCGTCAGCGCGTTTATGTCCCTTGCTAAAAAGGGTTGTGACAGGAAGGGCATCCGATGTAAAAACCTCTGCCAAATCAAACGTGTGAATCAGATGATTCGCTGTGGCGACTCCTGAGTAAAAGGGAAAAAGCCGAAAGGAAGACAGACAGACATGTACACGCACATTAATAATAAACAATAAGTCAACTAACCCTTCCGATCATCAACTGAGGTGAAGATGTCACGTGAGCAGGCATAAAGTTTTGGGTAACAGAATTTTGTGCCTGTGCACGCTACAAATGACAGCGAGGAAAGGCTCGTGGTGAGCTTCCACAAGGCCAGTGCTTCTCAAATAGTGTGGCACATGGTGTGATGCTGGGAGGTGCATATGACTCTAGAGAACATGCTTTTTTGCCATACTATCCTCGAATTAAGTGTAAGAACGCATCTACTACAGTCGTTGGCAGTGGCGCTAATGTGTAGGGAAAAATTACCGAGCAAACGATATGAAGCGCAGTAAACACTATACATAGTTGGGTGCGGGGCGCTGGGTGGGCGTGAAATGTTTTTTTCTTCCTAGAGGAGCCATCACAGAAAATAATTGAAAAGCACTGTGACAAGGTATTCTCGGAGCGCAGAGGAATACACGCTAGGGTTATGACAAATTTTTTTTTTTCCAGAATTTCTACTTTACTGATGTTGCATTTGGTGAACTTTTATTCATATATGAATTTTTTTAAAATTATTTTTACTGGGTAATGCAAAATCCTCCCGCACTCAGCACATTCTCCTCCCAGCAAGAAGTTCATGGGTCCGACTCAGTGTGGGGTCTGAAGGTTCTTCCCATGCTTGCGTTTGTTTCCTCAGGGTTCTCAGGTTTCCACCCACAATCTAAAGACATGTGCACTTTGATAATTGACTGCTCCAAATTGTCTCAGATATAAAATGTGTATGAGTGAGTTTGTGTGTGCACACTGACCCCATGATGATTCTGTAGTGTTGCTGTGATCATGTCATCATTCATCCACAGAGCATTATTCAAGTCAGGTACTACCTGGGGCAGCGACTCGTGTTCTCAGTTTGTGCACAGGTGGTGGGGTGAGGGTGGTTGGAACTGCGTGCTTTCAATTTTGGGAAGAAGCTGCATATGGGATTGATGGTCACATATCCATAAATAAGTGTGTTTACTGTGAGCAGAGAACTTTGTCTCCGATATGCCAACGCTGCAATGGAGTGAAATGTGTATCGGTGACTACGCTGATGCTCCTCAGTGTGCATGCTGTGCTGTTTTCAAGATCCTCACCTTTGTCTCCCGATGCATGCTGTCAAACAATGGACGCCTCTGGCTTAATGCATCTCTACGTTCATCGTGTCATCCTGTCTCCCTGATCACATTAGCTGTAGTTGTCCAGTCATCTGGAAGCACCAAAACCTGTTTCAACTCCTCCTTGAAGACAACAAGACACTCTTCCTTTATCAGCTTCCATCACTTTGTCTTCTGCTCTGCCTTTGCCTTCTCAGAAGTCAGAAATCAGGTGGACTGATGAATTTACAGCTGTTCTCCCTTGAGAGTCAATATACCTGAAACCTTTCAAGACAACTAGGGATACAAAACTAAGATGGTTTCAATATCACCTCCTTCACACACTAATTCCAACTAATGTCTATTTATACAAAATCAAACTCCGTCCTGATGATACTAATGCTCCTACCTCCGCTTTTATAAGTCACCCTGTGCTCCTCTCTCTTCTGGAAGAAAGTATTTACCACAGCCATTTCCATCCTTTTTTGCAAACTCTACCAACATCTGTCCTTCTGCGTTCCTGTCTTGGATACCAAACCTGCCCATCACTTCCTTGTCCCCTCTGTTGCCTGCACCAACATGTCCATTGAAGTCTGCCCCAATGACCACTATTTCACCTCTGAGGGTACTCTGCATCACTTCATCTAACTTACACCAGAATCTCTCCTTCTCTTCTTGCTCACATCCTGCCTGTGGGGTATAAGCACTAATAACATGAAACATCATGCCTTCAATTTCTAACTTGAGACTCATCACTCTGTCTGTTTTCGCTTCTGTTTACTCTCTTCGGTCCTCTCAATGTCCCACTTCTTCTTGGCTAACCTCTTCTTTTGTACACACTCCTGCACTTCCTCATTCCACCACCAAGTTTCCTTATCTACTTTCCTTCCAGAGGACACACCAAGTACTCTCTTACCGGTCTCCCTGATCACATTGGCTGTGGTTGTCCAGTCATCTGGAAGCACTTCCTGACTACCCAAAGCCTGTATCAACTCCTCCTTGAAGACAACACGACACTCTTCCTTTTTCAGCTTCCACCACTTTGTCTTCTGCTCTGCCTTTGCCTTTTTCACCTTTCTCACCATCAGTGTCATCCTGCACACCACCATCCTATGCTGTTTGGCAACACTCTCACCCGCTACTACTTTGCAGTCACTGACTTCCTTCAAATTACATCGCCTACACAAGATGTAGTCTACCTGTGTGCTCTTACCTCTGCTTTCATAAGTCACCCTATGCTTCTGTTTCTTCTTGAAGAAAGTATTCACCACAGCCATTTGCATCCTTTTTGCAAAATCGATCAACATCTGTCCTTCTGTGTTCCTGTCCTGGATACCAAACTTCCTCGTCCCCTCTGTTGCCTGCACCAACATGTCCATTGAAGTCTGCTCCAATGACCACTCTTTCACCTCTGGGGGTACTCTGCATCACTTCATCTCAGTCACTCCAGAATCTCTCCTTCTCTTCTCGCTCACATCCTGCCTGTGGGGCATAAGCACTAACAACATTGACCATCACACCTTCAATTTCTAACTTGAGACTCATCACTCTGTCTGACACTCTTTTCACTTCTAGAACATTCCTGACAAACCCCTCCTTCAAGATGACTCCTACTCCATTTCTCTTCCCATCCACACCATTATAAAACCGTTTAAACCCTGCTCCTAAGCTTCTAGCCTTTCTACCTTTCCACCTTGTCTCCTGAACACACAGTATGTCCACCTTCCTCCTCTGCATCATGTCAGCCAGCTCTCTACCTTTTCCTGTCATAGTTCCAACATTCAAAGTCCCTACTCTCAGTCCTAAACTCATGCCTTTCCTCTTCTCTCTCTGCCTATGGACACGCCTCCCGCCTCTCCTTCTTCGACCTCTCCTTCTTCGACCAACAATAGTCCAATTTCCGCCAGCACCCTGTTGGTTAACAGCACTGATGGCGGTTGTTGTTAACCCGGGCCTCATCCGATCCGGTATGAATTTTTTTGTTGTGACTCGCATATTTTATTTGGCATTTGTTTTACGCCTGATGCCCTTCCTGATGCAACCCTCTGCATTTATCTGGGCTTGGGACCGGCGTGAGGGAGAGACACTGGCTTGTGCCCCCCCCTCAAGGCTGCATTAAATATATGTTTTTTACATGTTTATTTTACATGTTTATCTTTAATACATTAGGTCAAATATACGCGTTTGTGTCGGGTTACATGAGTTTGGGAGGGGGGGGGTTGGAATGGATTAATTGGTTTTCTATTATTTCCTATGGGAATTTTTGTTTTATCTAACGAACGTTTTGACTTACGAGCTTCCCTCGGAATGGATTAATGGATTAAGTCAAGGTACCACTGTATATAAAAGGGTGGTTGTCCACATAGTTTCCTAGTTTCTAATAAAAAAAACAGAGCGAGAGAGAGAGAAGGCACGAGAGACAGAGCGAGAAAGTACGAGAAAGAGAGAGAGAGAGAGAGAGAGAGAGAGAGAAAGAGAGATAGACTCAGGCCAGAGTGTCAGCTTTGTCTCCATGACAACTTAACATGTCACAACTTAAAAAGTTTATAACTAGTGTCTGAAGAGAAGGAACAGTGATACCACTGGCATCTTTTTAAAATATCAAACATTTTCAAGTTTGAATGCTCAGACTGGCAGAACAGCCAAAAAAAATTAAAAGAAAAATAAAAAGGCATGGTACAGCGTGTCTAGTTTCTCTAGACACCCACTTGCATTAGCATGTGTCCACTGTGTTTTTTTATTTATATTTTTCTCCAGTATGCCGTATATATATAAAAATATATATAAATAAACACAGTGGACACTTACTCTTAATAATGAATCCATAAACAGTAACAGGATTTAATAAGGTAAAACAAAACCATGCTGTGACTTCAGGACGTGCGGCAAGTAATGTGCATGCTGTTTGCTAGCAAGAAAAATGGTGGACAGAGCATGCAAACTATTCCTGTGTGTATTTCCATAGACAAATTCTGAGATCTGGCATCAAAAGCCTGTGATGGCCAAGACTTGCTAAAGATCGAACACTGCTGCTGAATTACGAGAGCTGGAATAAGATCAGAACAAACTTCATGAGCCTTACCGTTCTTTCAGGTCAATGTTGCTTTAAAACAAATGGAGGAAATACAAAAATACATAATTTTTAAATAAAAATACATTTTTGCTTCTTGTTGAATATATCAGTGATGTGCAGGTCAGTGTTCTACAAACAGAACACTTAAAATAAGAAAAGTTAAGAGAAAGATGGGATGCCGTCTGCGGCGCTGTACCTTTGGACTGGTTTTCGAGCAGGAGAGGTGAGATGAGTGTGTTGAAACAGTCTTCCTTAGACTACCACTCCTTGAGATGACGCTGAACTCAATTAAATAATTGGTTCTGTTGGGTAGTGGGGAAATCGGCATCGCGTGCGGGGCTTCACTGGGAAGGAGACGAGTAACAGGTGAATGAGTTTGGGATTGTATGATTAACACAGTGTTCTTCAAATGAAATTCTCAAACTTTTCAAGTGTCTGAACATTACTGTTGAAGGACACAGAAAATCATCTGAGGAGTAAAGAGAAGACAACGGAGCCCTGAACCTGGAACTAATTTCCTATTGTAAAAATGTATTTGTAAATATTCTAATATTCATGTTATTGAATAATAATTATGTCTGTGGTATGAACGGCATGGCCACATTCCCACCCAAAAACAACTCAAGTAGTCTCAACTCAAGTCTACCACACCTTAAGACTCCAAAACTATACCCAAGGTCAAATGGAAATTCCAGGTTGCCAGTGCATTTAAGCTTCCGGGAATTGACCATGACAACCTTGAGTATCTCTGGAACAATCTCAAGTCTTCTTTCTATAACGTTTTCAAGGATCATCTGGCTATGAACCAAGAGACACCATGACTGCAGGGATGAGAACATCATTTGCTGGAATGCAAATATTAATGCTATAAAGCGCTTTCATATTATTGGATACATCATCATGACATTAATACCCCATGTGAAGGCAGACCTCCTGGCCTGAAAAATCAGTGGCTACAAAGCCTTTTTTCAGAGGCACCAAGACTGGTTTCTCAACCAGTCACATAGCACAGGCCCAATAAATGCAACATACAGATTACAAGATTATCTTTACAGATTAGCAGGCCCACAAGCCATGGACCTGCTAAGATGCCTTTGGGTATGCACTCCAAAACTGGTGCAGGCTTTTTGCTGATCATTTTCGACGCCCCTTGATCTCAGCTTGTGTAACGTCTTCAAGAATCAATTTGTCAAATGCGTCATGCTGTTTTCGGAGTGTTGAAGTGTCCTTTCCATTTTACAGTGTCCCGCTTCACAATAAGGTATGTTTCAAACGTCCTACAGTCTGCCTATCATACCTTGCTTTCTTTTGCTTTCTACAGACTTTAAATGAGACTTTGTAATCTCACAAGCATTGTACAGTTTAGTGCAATAGTCTGAGACTCACTGCAGCAAATAAAGAGAATCAGAGTTTTCACACAAGAGTTTTTCTTTCAGCAACTTTAATAGACCTCGAACTGTGTGTCTGAAAACTAGTTCAAAGGGACTGAAACCCTGATGGCAAACAGCAACAGGTGGTTTCCCTCCTCCCAGTCTTTCTGCGTATCAGAACAATATGTCCTCATCATATTTTCATGGATGCAAGTTAAAAATTTTGAAAAACCCTAAAATGCAAGACGTAGTTGAGTGTGCAGGGTTAATTACAAGTTTAAATGGTTGCTTCTCATGCAATCTTTTACCAACATTTACAATAATATATAATCATATAATCTACAAATTCACATCAAATGTTTGTAACGTTTCATCTATTAATGCACAATTAAGAAATTTTATAATTAAAAGTCAAAATATGTCAAACAGTCAAACAAATTTCAACTCAAATGAAGTGATCACTTTCTTTGCTGCAACACTTTTTTACAATGTATATACGCTATATAATCAGGAATAACCTAACAAAAAAATTGTTTACATGCAGACTAAAGCAGGAAATATTTATTAATCACAGTGTTTCAGACTGATGAAATAAGATACTACAAATCTTGATCTCAGATATGTGCAACTGACAAAAGTTTCTATTTTCAATGTACAACTAAATCATGGGCCAAAAAATTTGAGCATAATCCCCCTTATGTTGCCCTAACCTGGGCACTCCAGGAGGCATGTGCACAGTTTTATCCCCCCTTCACACTCACACACACACACACACACACACACACACACACACACACACTTCCCTCAATCATCATTAAACTTGCCCTCAAAAAGCAACTCTAGAGATGTCCGGTTTTCTAAACCATATCCCCCATTTGTCACCGTTTTTGTCACACTCGTTTCGCCATTCCCACCGCCATCGAGATGTCTTTTCCAATTCTTTTGTATTGTAGCCTTCCGATAAAAACTTCATATTGACAGTATTTCTTGTGGTTCTTGCGAGCGACAATGCAGTATTTTAGGCAGCATGTGCAAGCGAGGCTCACAGAAACAACAGGTTTTATAATAGCTACATTTTCATAGGACAGGCAGTTACGATGAGCCAATCAAAAGCATTGTTATAACTTGGTCTGAAGAATGAGGAATGCTGGGAAAGACTTGCTGTATTCGATTGGGCTTTTTTCGTACTTGACGGAAATGTGCGCATCTGAATGGAAAAAAAAATGCTTGATGAACTTGACGAAAATGTCCAATCTATGTAATTCCTATGTGCTATGCAATCCTGTGATTCAACATGCGGTCACAGCCACATGGCAGTATGCATGGGAGATCGCGCCAATCCGAGCAGACGAACGCCTCTAATCCCCCCCAAAGAAAAATTTCAACGGATCTATACGAATTAGAAAAATAGTTAATTCAGTCTTGTAAAGGCATTAATCAAAAAGCCAACCTACCAACTGATCAATTAAAACGACCATCCAGAACAACCAAAACTATGCATAGTCAACATCTCCTTCGGATACCAGCCAAAACAGATACCTACAAGTTCAGCTTCATGCCAAACACCATTAAAGACTGGAACTCGCTACCACCAGACCTGATCAACACCATATCAGCAGCTAAGGAGCCAGCTAAATCTTTTGCTGAAATAGTAAGGGGGTCCTGCTAATCAGCTTGACACTTGCGCGGTGAATTAATGTCCTTGCGACGTATCACCTAACCTATCAAGATCAAGATCAAGTCTTGGGAAAACCAGAATTTCCGGCTTACTGTATGCCGGAAAACTTGCACACCTGTATTTTTTATTGTCTGGTGAAAACGCACGAGGGCGCCCTGACTTTCCGGATGGTATGGCAAAGAGCTGTACTGTTTTATACAGTACCTAACTCAAGCATAACTTGCTGGAATAAGCTAGATATAAAATTTGACCCTTGGTCAGACTGGACAAATCTTGGTAATACAAAAATTGTAAAAAACTTGGTCAAAGTTTGATAACACATTTGGCACTAATATTTCGCAATGGTATTGCCTCAGGGAACCTGGTCACATAATTGTCAGTAGGTATTCATGTCCAGATCTTGTTTTGGGCAGTAGTCCCATGCAATCAATGATAATTTTGCTAAATGGTTCCTCAAAAGTCGGAATACGTTTAAGTGGGTCTTTTGGAGGATTCTGATTTGGCTTGCCCACGATCTGACATGTATGACATAATTCGCAATATTTTGCAACATCTGTCCTGAGGTTAGGCCAATAAAAGCATGTACTAACCTTCTGATAAGTTTTATTTATCTCTAAATGGCCAGACAACGGATCCTCATGTGCCATGCTCAGAATTTCACTACGATAGTTTTTTGGAGCTATTATTTGATGTTTGACAGCCCACTCGTCATCAGCACATACATCAGGTGGTCGCCATTTTTGCACGAGCACTCCATTTTTCATATAGAAACAAACTGGGTTTTGTGACAGTTCAGCTTTAGGTACTGCCCTGGGAAACTATGAAATATCAGGGGCCTCATGCTGTTCCACAATAAGTTCTGACCTAGAAAATGCTACATCCTGTACGGGCGAGTCGTTAGACGAGTCACTGGTGAGTCCCGGAGTGTTATTATCAGGACCACTATCCTCATGTGTGTTTTTCTTGGCCATAGCCCTGGTTACAGCACATGAAGGATATAAACCAGGCATTTCCTGATTCTCAGAATCAGCGTCCTGATCAAATGACGGCTTCTCTGTCACTATTGGCACCGGCTGTACTTTGTTATCTGCGACATCATTGCCAAGAAGCAACTGAATTCCCTTGAATGGTAAAGTAGTTTTTATGCCCACAGTAATATTACCAGAAATCAGGTCTGACTTTAAATACACACTGTGAAACGGAACTGAAGTGTGTTGATCTGAAAACACATTATTAACAAGTGCATGTGCACCAGTAAAAGACCAATCAGAAAAAGGCAAAGTATTTGCTAAAATGAGAGTCTGGGCTGAACCAGTGTCTCTCAAAATTCTAATAGGGGTTGAATCTGAGAAATCACTTGAAAGTGATATAAAACCATCATGTATGAATGGCTCAAATAACTCCATTTCAGAGTCAGGAGAGGAAGAGGAGTCTATTCCCTTATCAAACTCCTCATAGGAGTCAACAGAGGAACTTTCCTCAGTAAAAACAAGCTATTTTTCCTCATAAGAGGACCTAGCCTCACCTGAAATACTCTTGCAAGAGTCATGAAAGGGCCTAGCCTTATTAAATTCCTCACAGGTATCAAATGAGGTTTCTACCCCACAAGTTACGGACTCCACTGTGGAGCTGGATGGCATGTTGGCCTCCGTAGCATGAAACTCTTTTTTTAGAGTCATGAAAGGAGGAACCATTTCATGTTTCCAGCAATCAGATATTAAATGGCCTTCCTTTCTCCAATAGTTACAGATTTTCCTGGAAAATGGAGACCGGCCATTATTTGACATGGACAGAGTAGACATGGACTGGTTTAGAAACAGTGGCCCTGGGGAAAAGAGAGGAGGCAGAGCTGGAAGTAGCAGAGATGAAAATGTTGAGGTTCTCTTTGGGAATAACGAGGATGGATAGGATCAGGAATGAGCACATCAGAGGGACAGCACATGTAAGACGTTTTGGAGACAAAGTCAGAGAGGCCAGATTGAGATGGTTTGGACATGTACAGAGGAGGGATAGTGAGTATATTGGTCGTAGGATGCTGAGGTTGGAACTACCAGGCAGAAGGCCTAGAGGAAGACCAAAGAGATGATTCATGGACATGGTGAAGGAGGACATGAAGGCAGTTGGTGTAAGAGAAGAAGATGCAGAGGAAAGGGTGAGATGGAGGCAGATGATTTGCCGTGGAGACCCCTGAAGGGAAAAGCCGAAAGGAAAAGAAGAAGAAGACAGTAGACAGATATAATATAAATATATATATATATATATATATATATATATATATATATATAAAAGAAAAGCCGAAAGGAAAAGAAGAAAGAAATATATATAGAAGATATATAATAGATATATTAAAATATCTATTAATGTATTAATATATATATTATATTATATTATATATATATATATATATATATATATATATATATAATATATTAATATATTAATATATATTAATATATATAATATATATTATATATATTAATATATAATAGATATATTAAAATATCTATATAGAAGTCTGCCTCCATCTCACCCTCTCCTCTGCATCGTCTACTTTTACTCCAACTACCTTCATGTCCTTCCTCAGCACATCCATAAATCTTCTCTTTGGTCTTCCTCTAGGTCTTCTGCCTGGTAGTTCCAACCTCATCAGTTCATCTAACTCACTCCAGAATCTCTCCCTCTTTTCTAGCTCACATCATGTCTGTGGGGTATAAGCACTAACAACATTGAAAATCACACCTTCAATTTCTAACTTGAGACTCATCACTCTGTCTGACACTCTTTTTACTTCTAGAACATTCCTGACAAACCCCTCCATCAAGATGACTCCTACTCCATTTATCTTCACATCCACACCATGGTAAAACAGCTTAAACCCTGCTCCTAAGCTTCTAGCCTTGCTACATTTCCACCTGGTCTCCTGAACACACAGTATGTCCACCTTCCTCCTTTGCATCATGTCAGCCATGTCTCTATCTTTTCCTGCCATAGTTCCAACATTCAAAGTCCCTAATCTCAGTCCTAGACTCGTGCCTTGCCTCTTATCTCTGTTCCTATGGACACACCTCCCGCCTCTCCTTCTTCGACCAACAGTAGTCCAATTTCCACCAGCACCCTGTTGGTTAACAGCACTGATGGTGGTTATTGTTAACCCGGGCCTTGACTGATCCGGTATGAAATTCGTTTTGATGATTCACATTCTGCATTCTGGCACAATCTGCTCTTCCGGTCGCAACCCTCTGCATTTATCCAGGCTTGGGACCGGCGTGAGGACGAACACTGGCTTGTGCCCCCCTCTCACGGCTGCATTACCCAACAGACTACATGGTAATTTAAATTGGTAATAAATGAATAGATAAATATTTAAATCCCTGACTATTTAAAATAAATAAATCAAAACTCATAACAGAGCACTCCCTGCATGTACCATGAATTAATTAGATGTTAAATGACCTCTTCAAATGATTTTACTTGATGCAGATATATCCAGGTGGTACACTATAGCCAGGTAAACTTTCGTCAAAATCCATCATGTGGTTTCAGAGTAGTTGTGCTTACGAGCCTTGATGGTCAGACAGATGGACAGGGTAAATCCTATTACTCACCATTTACATTTAACTTTGGACGAATGCAATTTTTTTTTCAAATTACTTTTTCGCTTCTAATTTAGACAGGGCATTACTGTACTTCCTCCATACAAGTTAGGTTAAGGGAACTTAAAGGCTTTAAATTTTTTGAACAATCAGCTTTGATGCTTGTCATCATCTAGCGCCAACAAGGGCATGCTCACTGATCAGCCATCAGGAAATTTAAAACTTGATTCTGATTGGATAATGCCAGAATCAAAATGACAGACACTCATAGTATGTCAGTCATTTGGAGCTGGGGGATCATTATCACCACACAAAAAAAAAAAAAAAAAGGAAAAAAAAATTGTGGACCCATAAAGTATATACTATAACTTTTAATGAATTTAAAAATACTGATAACATTTATACAACATGCTTAAAAAAATAAACAAAGCCAAGTAATCATTACTTTTGACCAGTTCGGCAGCCGGAGTTAGTTACGACACTAACGTTTGTCATTTAGATGATGGGGTCCAGCGGCACTAGAGACTTCCGATGCTGGGAAATGCATATTTGATACGTTGGAGCCAGGACAACTTTTATATGTGGTCCAGGGACATTAGAGACTTCCTCGGATATTCTTCGACTACTTCTTCAGCTATTTAAAGGTTTTCCCAGGTGACCACCGTATTGCTCCTTGGGATCACTGTATTTATAAATTAATAGGTATTAACCTACCTCAAACAACATGTTCCTATTTTATTATAACTGTTTTCATTAGGGGCAGTGGTAGTCTAGTGGTATAAGGCGCCGGATCGCTGATCCAAAGGTTGGGGGTTCGAGTCCCACTCTCCACAAGGTTGTCACTGTCCCCTCCAGTGCAGCTAACTGGGTTATCAAAGGCCAGCCATGTCTCTCACTGTCTATGGTGTGAGGCATGCAAAAGAACCATTGCGGACTTTTGACAAGAGTAGGCTGCAAAGCCATCGGCGTGTTTCTGCCCTGTGATGGCCTGGCGAGCTGTCCTGGGTGTACTCTGCCCTTGCCCTGAGTTGGCTGGGATGGGCACCAGCCTCCCCGCGACCCTAATTAGGATGAAGCGGTTACAGAAAATGATGATGTTTTCATTATTGCCAAAGTATCAAACATTGCAAAAATACATACATTTGCACACAGGGAGCCAAAAAAACGTATCAGGCATAACACTTTGGTTCAGTTGGATACCAAAATCAGTTGCCACCCTACCACATTTCTGCAAAAATTTAAGATGGCTTCACAGCAAACTGGTGCCCAATGCACCCAAGGCTATAAATATAGCAGAGACAGACAAAACTAGTAGAAGGAATCCCAAATTAAGTTGCACTGTTTAAAAAAATAATGATGTGCTGAATCTCACCTTATGGGTCACACCCACCCTAGGTATCAAAGTTATTTCTAATTTTACAACTCAAAATTATGACTTGAGGGGACTGTGTGTGACCATGACTCCAATAGCATGTAGAGGCAGCATTAGTAGATCATCTGGGTACCATCTGACTATTAAACTACTGCCTGCTGAGTATTCAGACAGGACTATGTCCTTTTTTTTTGCTTGCAAACATGATGAAAGTATTTCTACAGTACAGTCGGCCCCAAATTTACGAAATCAATCCGTTCCAGAGCCCTTTTCGTATTGCGGGGATTTCGTAAGTAGGGGCCGCATCTCACATGTAAACCCCATAAACCCTTTAAAATGATAAAAGTACACCAATTTTGTATGAAATATGTGTTAAAAGTAAAAGAAAATTACTTATTAAACCATTAAACCATTTTATTAACATATTAAACCATTTTATTAACACATTTATTAATAAAACCATTATTAAACATTTTTATTAACACACACATGCACCTCTCGCTCTCTCTCTCTCTCTCTCTCTCTCCTTCTCTCCAGCGCGATGCGGGCCACGCCCACAAGACATGAATTCAAAGCGCATTCCCTGCTTGACAAACTCAACTTTAATTTGATTCCTTGAGGGATGCCAGATAAGCTCAAATGCACCCACATTTATTAAACATTTACTGAATTAAACAACTTAAAAACCCTAAAAACTAAAACGTTTTTCCATCTCTCTCTCTCTCTCTCTCTCTCTCTCTCTCTCTCTGTCCCGCGCTGGCACGTGCGCTTCGGGCCACGCCCACAAGACGTGAATTCAAAGCGCATTCCCTGCTTGACAAACTCAACATTAATTTGATTCCTTGAGGGATCGGAATTAAGATAAAATAAGATACAGCTTTATTAATCTCACAATAGAGAAATTCACTGTTACAGGCTCTTGAGGTACCATCAGTAGGGGGTGCAAAAATAGATACATATACAATACAATAATACATATACATACATACATACATACACACACACATACATATATATTATATAAGTAAATAAATAGATAGATACATAAATAGTATAAAGTAATATACAATAAAAAAGAAAAAGAAAGGAACAACTTTGTAGACTGGCCTATACACAAATGTACATGTATCTGAGGGCAGAGTAGATGGGTTGATATGGTTCACAGTCAGTGGGGTAGATGTGGCTGATTAAAGTGCACTGGGTTTTTATTGCACATAACCGGTATTTTCACAGACAGTTACAAAGTGGCGTTGTACAGTCTGACAGTGGTGGGAATGAAGGTAGCGCTCCTTCCTGCACTGAGGATGTCTCAGTCGTCCACTGAAGGAGCTACTCAGCTTCTCTACAGTCTGGTGCAGTGGGTGAGAGCTGTTGACCATGATGGTTGTGAGCTTTGCTACCATCCTCCTCTCACTCACCTCCTCCACAGAGTCCAGTGGGCAGCCTAGGACAGAGCTGGCCCTCCTGACCAGCTTGTTCAGTCTCTTTCTGTGCTGCCCGGGGCCCAGCAGATGGCAGTAGAGGATTGCAGAGGCTACCACAGAGTCATAAACAGTCCTGAGCAGAGGTCTGCATACTCCCAAGGACCTAAGTCTCCTCAGAAGGTGGAGGCGACTCTGGCCCTTCTTGTACAGGGCGTTGGTGTTGTGGGACCAGTCCAGTCCAGTTAAGGTGAACGCCCAGGTACTTGAAACTGTGCACTGTCTCAATGTCCTGTCCCTGGATGTTCACTAGTGAGTGTGTGTGTGTGTGTGTGTGTGTGTGTGTGTGTGTGTGTGTGTGTGTGTGTTAGAGTGCTTCTCCTGAAGTCGACCACCATCTCATTCGTCTTCCAAATGTTCAAGCACAGGTGGTTGCGCTCACACCAGTCCACAAAGTCAACGATGACCGACCGGTACTCCTGCTCGTTCCCCTCTGACACACGGCCCACGATGGCAGAGAGAGAGAGAGAGAGAGAGAGAGAGAGAGAGAGAGAGATTTACAGTGAACAACTTCACAACAGGCTGGCAGAGACTCGAGAAGGGAATTATGGCAGGGTGTACCGTTTCAGTAACACTATTCGTGGCAGCCATGAACTTGCTCCTCAAGGCAGGAATCAGCCAGTGCAGAGGTCCCAAGGCTGACGATGGCACCAGGCACCCATCTTGCAGAGCCTTTATGGATGACGTCACTATCATGACAGTCACCAGCAGGAACCCGTTGGATTCTCTCAGCCCTTGAAAAGATGGTGAACTGGGCTAGAATGAAAATCAAGCCACCCAAGTCAAGGAGCCTCACTATTACCAAAGGCCAGCTTGGAATGTTCTAGAAGTGAAAAGAGTGTCAGACAGAGTGATGAGTCTCAAGTTAGAAATCGAAGGCATGGTGTTCAATGTTGTTAGTGCTTATGCCCCACAGGCAGGATGTGAGCGAGAAGAGAAGGAGAGATTCTGGAGTGAGTTAGATGAAGTGATGCAGAGTACCCCCAGATGTGAAAGAGTAGTCATTGGGGCAGACTTCACTGAACATGTTGGTGCAGGAAACAAAGGGGACGAGGAAGTGATGGGCAGGTTTGGTATCCAGGACAGGAACGCAGAAGGACAGATGTTGGTAGATTTTATAAAAAGGATAAAAATGGCTGTGGTAAATACTTTCTTCCAGAAGAGACAGGAGCATAGGATGACTTATAAAAGTGGCAGTAGGAGCACACAAGTAGACGACATCTTGTGCAGGCGATGTAATTTGAAGGAAATCAGTGACTGCAAAGTAGTAGCGCGTGAGAGTGTTGCCAAACAGCATAGGATGGTGGTGTGCAGGATGACGCTGATGGTGAGGAAGGTGAAGAAGGCAAAGGCAGAGCAGAAGACAAAGTGGTGGAAGCTGAAAAAGGAGGAGTGTTGTGTTGTCTTCAAAGAGGAGTTGAAACAGGTTTTGGGTGGTCAGGAAGTGCTTCCAGATGACTGGACAACTACAGTTAATGTGATCAAGGAGACAGGTAGGAGAGTACTTGGTGTGTCATCTGGAAGGAGAGGAGATCAGGACACTTGTTGGTGGAATGAGGAAGTGCAGGAGTGTGTACAAAGAAAGAGGTTAGCTAAGAAGAAGTGGGACATTGAGAGGACCGAATAGAGTAAACAGTAGTACAGGGAGACACAGCGTAAGGTGAAGGTAGCGGTGTCAAAGGCCAAACAGAGGGTGTATGATGACTTGTATGCTCGGTTGGAAAGTAAAGATGGAGAAAATTATTTATACAGGTTTGCACAGCCGAGAAATAGAGATGGGAAGAATGGGCAGCAAGTTAGAGTGATTAAGGACAGAGACGGCCCCCTACTTACGAAACCCTCAGTTTACAAAAACTCCAGGTTCCGAAAAACATTTTCCTAAGTTTTCGTCCTCTGTATACGAAAACAACCTCCTCTTATGACAAGTGCCAAACGCGCCATTCAAAAATTCAAATGCGCCATTCAAAATTCAAGCCATGTGTGAGTTGCTCTCTCATTGGCTGTCTCCCAACATCCCGCCTTGTTGGCCTCCCATTGGCCAAGAGGCAGCTGAACTGTACCCATACTCCTGTACCCATACTTCCTGTTTGTCACATGCATGAGAGAGGAGAGTTGAACTGGAATGTTGGTTCATGAGTTCTTTTTGAGAGATCATTGCAGTATTATATTTCGTTATCCATCATGGACCCGGAAAATACTGAAAAGTGGAATGGGCACAATATTGAAGCAGAAGGAGATGGAAACATAGTGCTCCATGGGACAAGACCTCCGATCTCGCAAAGAAGTAAGTTAATATTGAATCAGGACCTCTGATCTTTCAAATAGGTACTGTAATTCTGCTTTAAATACAACATCCCTTTCATTTAAACATTTATGTACAATTTCTCCATCAGCGTGTGTGTGTGTGTGTGTGTGTGTGTGTGTGTGTGTGTGTGTGAGTGAGAGAGAGAGAGAGAGAGAAATAGAGACTGCGTACAGAGTCAGTCAGAGATGGAAGAAGGCGTTCTTTACTCTCTTTTGAGTTTTTTAATTTACTCTCTTTTAAGTTGTTTACTTCAGTAAATGTTTAATAAATGTGGCACGCTCTGCCGAATGTGAACAAAACGCGGCTCATCCGGATCTCCGATTCCTCAGGGATACAAGTTAAAGTTGAGTTTAGATCTCTGATCTGTCAAGCAGGGAATGCGTTTTGAATTCCCCATCTTAAAATGCTCCGGCGTCCTGCATGTGGGCGGAGACAACATTCAGCGGAGCACATGTGTGTGTGTGTGTGTGTGTGTGTGTGTGTGTGTGAGAGAGAGAGAGAGAGACAGAGAGAGACAGAGAGCAGAGAGAGAGAGAGAGACAGTGTTTTATGTGTGTGTGTGTGTGTGTGTGTGAGAGAGAGAGAGACAGAGAGAGCCAGAGAGCAGAGAGAGAGAGAGAGAGAGAGAGAGAGAGTGTTGTGTGTGTGTGTGTGTGTGAGTGTGTGCGTTAATAAAAAATGTTTAATAATGGTTTAATTAATAAATATGTTAATAATATGGTTTAATAGGTTAATAAAATGTTTAAATGGTTTAATAAATAATTTTCTTTTATTTCTAACACATATTTCATGCATATTTCATACAAAATTGGTTTACTTTTATCATTTTTAAAGGGTGTCAAACTACAAGTGTGCCTCTGTTCATCCAGCAGTATAAATGGGTACCAGTAAAAATATACTGGGAATGTAACCTGCGATGGACTAGTGTCCCATCCAGGAGGAGCTCAACTCCTGATTGTTTTATGCTACGGAAACCGGGGATAAGCACCGGCCTGATGAGCCACTAGGCTCGGGTATAAAAACCCAAACAGTTAATCAATCAAAACAAAAAAAAAAAACAAAACAAAACAAAACAAAAAAAAAAAAAAAAAAAAAAAAAATATATATATATATATATGTATGTATGTATATAGAGTAGCAACCTAGTCTGCATGTGCTGTTTCTCTTGTTTGACGTCAGCTGTGATTGGCGCCAACTTCCCTTTTGACCCTGACAAATAAGTGGCGCTAATATAATATAATCCTTCAGTGCAGCTAATTGGGTTATCAAAGGCCGGCCATATCTCTCACTGTCTATGGTGCAAGCCATGTAAAAAAAACATTTCTGACTTTCCAAGATTGAGACTGGGCCAGAAGCTCAGCTGGTAACAGGAAAATGACCATAAACATTCAAATAGCTTTATTTAACATTCAAGGTCCACTTTCAGGAGGTTTTCACTGTCGCCCCAGCGAATTGGGATATCATCGGCCCGCGATGTCTCTCACTGACTCTGGTCACTGTAATAATGAACACCATTAAAATATTGACTTACTGGCAAATTCATTGGATGAAAACCTAGGTGTCACATTACCACTTGGTGGCTGCAAAATACAAAAACAACAATGTTATGGGTATGTCCACCTTCATTCAGAATGACTCCAGGGTGACATTCAATATGACGCTCACATGCTCTCACCCACAAAACAAAATGTCATAGTATGACGGTGTATACATATGCTTAACCCAGAGTTTATTTCCTTTTATACTTTATTTAATCAAAAAACCAGAGGACGGATATGAAGAACATCTCAATTTGAACACGATCCCAGAAATCGAAAAACAACTGTACACTGATCAGGACAGGAGTTGGCTTCAGGGCATTGCTGTTTTTTTTTTAAATAAATATTCATCGAATTAAAAAATTAGGAAATTAAGGACGAATAGAGGGAAAAGTTAAGGAAAATGCCACAAAAACAAGGCAATTATACAAACCCCTCCCTAAACCAACACAAAACAAAAAAAGAACCCAAAATCTCCCATCAAAACTAGTTATATTGTTGCATCTGTGTGCGTGCATCTACGCGCGTATGTATGTGTTTTGTCTTCTTCTCATGCAATACTATCTCTGTGTTTGTGTATTTATATTTTATGTAAATATTATGTTATTTTTTTAATGTTTAATTTTTATTATAAGCATTTATAGCATCATTTATTGATATCATATACACAGGGTATTCATTAAGTTTTAGAGCAGAAGGAGGATATTGATAAGTACTGTAGGGGTGGAAATTGTTTGAGGCAAGCATGGGGAGGGTGCGGGAAGGGTGTCTATACTATTATAAAATATAACCGGCGCTAGACTAATAGTAGCCGGCGTTTCCGCCGGCCGCTGGCACTTAATGAAAAGTATGTATACACATTTACATGTACGTATACATCAGTTGAGGGGGGGTGATGCTACTTCGAGAATTTCGATGGTTGCGTGGGGATCTCGGTCCCATTTAACCGCGGAAAGTGGGATCCCTGTCTACAGTAGGCCCTCATTATTCGCAAGGGTTTGGTTCCGGTCCTTCCCGTGAATGAAGATAGTCCGTGAGTTCTGTACCCGAAAGTAAAACTCCATGTATCATATTACATGTGCGAATTACATGTGCAAATACTATGTATCTATTACATGCGTTAAAATATGCTTTGTAAACACATTCTATAGACAGTATTACTCATTAATACAGTATTAATGTAGTAAAATGCAGTAATTGTTATGCCTGGAGTGTATGCGTAGGACCCAGAGATGCAGGAGACCAAAAGAAGGTTCAAATGATTTATTTAACACTATGAACTGTCAATCACTGTAATACTAAGTCGAGAGAACTGGTCGAGCACGAAGCAAGAACCAGGAGTCAGAGAGAAAGCCAAGGAGCAGAGTCACGGGGAAACCAATCTTCTGACATCGGAGGGAAGCGCGCCGCGCCCATTTATAGCTGGCTGCTTTGCTGATTGCAGATTGGGACCAGGTGCCCTCAGCTCGGACTCGTCTACCAGCAACTGCCACGCCCTTTGCCAGCGCCTGCAATGATTAAGGAGAGTTAGTTTTGCCAGCCAGCACAGACCATAACAGTATCCCCCCCTTAAGGGGCGCCACCTGGCGCCCGACCAGGCTTGTCTGGGAACTGGTGATAGAATTCATCTAACAAGTCCGGGTGCAGGATTAGGGAGTGGGGAATCCATGAACGCTCTTCGGGACCATACCCCTCCCAGTCCACTAAATACTGAAACCCTCGACCCCTCCTACGTACATCAAGGATACGGTTATATCCATTAGTCAGTCGGGGAGGGTCGGTGGGAGGGGACTTTCTAAAACGGGCTTAATTAGGGAAACATGAAAAACTGGGTGTATCTTGAGTGAGGGTGGGAGTCTCAGTCAGACGGCGCTGGGGTTTATAATTTTCTCAATTACATGGGGCCCAATGAATCGGGGAGATAGTTTTTTGTAGTCAACTTGCAGGGGCAGGTCCTGGGAGGAGAGCCAAACTTGTTTTCCGACCGTGTAGGGAGGTGCTGGGGTTCGGTGGCGATCGGCAATCCACTGGTTTCGGGCCACTGTTCGTTCCAGGGCAGCCCGTGCTTCTTTCCAGACCCGGCGTGCTCCGTGGAACTGTGCCTGGACCGATGGCACGACCACCTCGACCTCTTGGCTGGGAAACAGGGGGGGCTGGAACCCATTAATCACCATGAAGGGGGACATCCCGGTGGCGGTGCAGATCAGCGAATTGCGTGTGTATTCGATCCATGGGAGGTGTGTGGCCCAGGAGGCTGGGAGGCGGGAGGGGACGCAGCACAGGGAGGATCCGAGGCTTTGATTCACGCGTTCCGCCTGCCCGTTCGACTGAGGGTGGTAACCAGAGATCAAGCTGCAGGAGACTCCCTAGGTGTTGCAGAACGCCTTCCAAACTCTGGATGCAAACTGGGGGCCCCCGTTTGAAACGATGTCCTGGGGGATGCCACGGAGGCGAAAGACATGTTGGATTAGGAGACCCGCTGTTTCCATTGCCGAGGGGAGTTTGGGTAGGGTAATGAAATGAACCGCCTTAGAGAACTGGTCCACTACTGTCAGGATAACAGTGTTGCCCTCGGACGGGGGTAACCCGGTGACGAAATCCACTGCAATGTGCCACCAGGGGCGATGGAGAACGGGTAAGGGTTGGAGGAGGCCTGTGGGTGCACGATGGGAGGACTTGCTCCAGGCACAGGTGGCGCAAGCTCCCACAAACTCCCTGGTGTCAGCTGCAATCATTGGCCACCAGAAGCGTTGTCGGAGCAGGAAGAGAGTTCAGTGGGCTCTGGGGTGACAGGCTAACTTGGAGGAGTGAGCCCACTGGAATGATGTGGTTCTGGCCAGCGGGGGAACATATAGTTGACCTTGGGGGCACCCGACGGGCTCCGGTTTCCCCTGATGGGCGTCCCGAACTAGTTGTTCTACCTCCTATTGGGCTGCTCCAAGTAGACAGGAGGAGGGCAGGATGGTCTCCATGGTAGTCTTCACCCGAGGAGAACTGTCTGGAGAGAGCATCTGGCTTGGTATTCCGGGAGCCTGCTCGGTATGTTAGGGTGAAGTTTAACCTCCCCAAGTAGAGTGACCATCGTACCTGACGGGAGTTCAACCTCTTGGCCGTACGGAGGTAGGACAGGTTTTTATGGTCGGTCCAGTCCATGAAGGGGTGAGCTGCCCCTTCCAGCCAGTGCCTCCACTCCTGGAACCCCAAGATCACCACCAGCAGCTTGCAATTCCCAACATCATAATTCTGTTCCGCCGGGGACAAGCAACGGGAAAAGAAGGCACATGCGTGAAGCTTCTGGTCTGTGGGAGACCGTTAGGAGAGGACCGCCCCAACCCCTGAGTCCGAGGCGTTGATTTCCACCACAAACTGCAGCGAGGGGTCCGGGTGGGTCAGTACGGGTGTGTGGACGAATTTTGCCTTCAGCCGGTCAAACGCCACCTGGGCACTTAGGGAGCACTGGAACAGGGTCTTGGGTGATGTCAACTGTGTGAGGGGGGGCTGCTAGGTGGCTGTAGTCCCGCACGAACCAGCAATAGAAGTTCGTGAACCCCAGGAACCTCTGCAGCTGTTTCCGCGTCCCTGGAGTCGGCCACTCCGCCACTGCCTTCACCTTCGCCGGATCAGGTCCTATCTGCCCCTTCTCCATGATGGACCCCAAGAATGACACTGAGGGGACATGGAACCCAGGGGCGTGTTGAATGCCGTCTTCCACTCGTACCCCTCCTGAATTCGGACTAAGTGGTAGGCATTTCTCAGGTCCAGCTTGGAAAAAACGGTAGCATCGTGGCGAGGGGTGAAGGCTCAATTGATTCGGGGGAGAGGATACTTGTTTTTTAATGGTAATCTGGTTCAGGCCCATGTAATCGATGCAAGAAGGTCTCAGGGTCTTGTCTTTCTTTTCGACATAGAAGAATCCCACCCTACCGGGGAAACTGAGGGCCGAATGAAACCTGTAGCCAGCGACTTGTTGATGTATGCCTCCATGGCGTCTTTCTACGGCTTAGAGAGGTTGGATAGTTGCTGGGAAGGGAGCGTGGAACCTGGGAGTAGATCAATGGCGCAGTCGTACGGTCGATGAGGAGGTAAGGCGCGAACCCTGTCCTTGCTGAAAACCTCTTGCAGGTCGTGATATTCCTCAGGCATGCCGGCTAAATCTAGATCCTCCAGGTTGACCAGGGTTCTTGAAGCTTGGGAGGGCACGGCCGCCATTAGGCAGTGTTGCAGACAGTAGTCGCTCCAGCCGCGTATGGTGAGGGTGTGCCAGTCAATGTGGGGATTGTGAGTCTGCAACCATGGCCACCCCAGCACTAGGGGGGAGAGAGAGAGGCAGGGAGAACAAACAGTTCCAAATATTCTTGGTGGTTACCTGAAAAAATGAGCTTCACTGGCTTGGTCATGTGCGTGATGCGAGCGATGCATCGGCCATCTATGGCCACCACCTCCTTGGGGGTCTCGAGTTCGAACATGGGTAGGTCGTGGAGCTCAACCATCCCCGGATCGATAAAGTTAGCGTTAGCGCCTGAGTCAATAAATACATCTACAGGATGTGTGTTGCGGTGTAGCGTACCTTGAACTCGCAGGCACTTTCCGGGGTCGTGGGGGATCCTCTTGTCGCTGTCGGCCTCTGCCGCGCGGGGCACTGGGCGAGGTAATGGCCCTTCTCAGTGCAGTAGATGCAGAGACCGTCAGCCAGCCGTCCGTGCCTCTCTTCAGCCGTCAGTCTGGTGAGGTTCACCTGCATGGGTTCTTGGCCGTCATCCTCCCTCAGAGGGGGAAATGGCGAGTGGGTTCAAGGTGGGGACCCCTTCCAGGATCTATCCCTCTCTCTCAGCCGGTTGTCCAGTCTGGTGGACAAGGCAATTAACTCCTCCAGTGTAGTCGTCTCGTCTCGTCCTTCAGCCGATCATTGAGCCCCTGCAGGAAGGCCCCCCGAAGTGCGGGGTCTTTCCAGACGCTTTCGATGGCGAGAATCTGGAATCGGATGGCGTACTCCCCCACCGACTGTGAGCCTTGCCAGATACGTAGGAGCTGGGAGCTTGCCTTCTCCCCTTTCGCCGGATGTTCGAACACCTTCTTCATTTCTTGCATGAACTGTTCTACCCAAGAGCATAATTCCGGAGTGTGGGTAGCGACCGCCAGTGCCCAGGACGAGGCTTGCTCCGTGAGAAAGCTCATGATGAAGGCATTTTTTGCTTGATGTGTGGCGGATGTGAGCAGCTGCTGGCTGAAGACGAGTGAGCACTGGTGAAGGAATTGTGTGCAGGAGCCGCTCCTGCCCGAATACCTGGATGGCGTGGGGATGAGTGGTTCTCGGTGCGTGGGGAGCATCACTGGTGCTGGCGCTGTGCCGAAGTGGAAAGTGAAGGGTGAGGGGGCGAGGTCGTGGCAGCAAGGTGAGTGGCGACGGCGTCCATCCTTCCGCCGAGCTGCGCCAAGCTGGTGGTTATGTGCAGGAGATTGTCCATCATCTGATGCAAGATGGAGTCATGTCGTCCTAGCAGGTCAGATAGTTTCTGCCGAAGCTGCGCTGTCTCTGCTGATGATTCATCTATTACTCTCAGAAGACGAATCAAATATTATAGTTCAACCAAAAACATTCTCAAATATATTTCAAACTACATCTGCAAGTACATGTGCTAAATACATTTACAAATTGAGCTAAAGTTATTTATCCATTCCAAGGCACAAACAAATATTAATACATATTTACAGCACAAAAACATACTCTTAATTTTATAAAAGTGCTGAGCATTAGGCTGCAGATCCAGGCTGGATGGCTTATGATTATTTTATCCATTCATTCTCTGTGCGTCAATGTTTGTGTTCTAACACATGTGCAGGAGCCGGAGGCGGTACTAACAAACTGTGCTTTATTCTCACACTCGCACTTTGTTTGATTGACAGTGTTCAGCTATTATTGCTTACTGATAATATTATGTTTGTTGATTGGTCGGCTCGGGCGTGCACATGCGCAGTGCCCGTTACACGTTAACTTTCGGTTTACTTCCTGATTCTAGTCATGCGGAACTTATCTCCGACTTTCTCTTCAATAACAGTTCGTCATCAGTTCATTTTCTGTAACCGCTTCATCCTAATTAGGGTCGCGGGGAGGCTGGTGCCCATCCCAGCCAACTCAGGGCGAGGGCAGAGTACACCCAGGACAGCTCGCCAGGCCATCACAGGGCGGAAACACGCCGATGGCTTTTCAGCCTACTCTTGTCGAAAGTCAGCAATGGTTCTTTTACATGCCTCACACCATAGACAGTGAGAGACATGGCCGGCCTTTGATAACCCAGTTAGCTGCACTGGGGGGGGAGTAACAACCTTGTGGAGAGTGGGACTCGAACCCCCAACCTTTGGATCAGCGATCCGGCGCCTTATACCACTAGACTACCACTGCCCCTTCAGTAACAGTCATTAAGTTTATTTATAAGATTGTGAATACACATAATTTCTTGTCCAGCGGAACTCAATTCCGGCTGTGGGGGCGTGCACGTGCATCCTGTGCACCCCCCCAGCCTACGCCCTTGATCAGCTGCCTTCTAATGTTTCAGCAGCTGATACTGGGTTGGGTAGTATTCATCGCAGACTTTGCAGATATGCAACACCGCAGGTGGTTGGCGAATCGCGCATTGAGAGTTTCAAACGTACACGCACAAAAAAAAAAAAAAAAAAAAATCACAAGCGCACGTATTATTGTTCATCGACATTTTTATATTAAAAAGTGTACACAGACATCTTACCCCCTCCCCCCTAGCGTAGGTTTTGTACACTTAGGAAAATTTTGAAAATGTTGAATAACCCCTTATATGTCAAATTGTATATTAAATGTGAAACAACAGGACAAACACACAAAATTCTTAATAGATTCATTTATTTTGTGTCTTTTTGTTTGTTTTTTGTTTATTTATGTTTATTTTTTGTGTAAAGGAATGCAGACAGAACAAACATTATGCAGTGATGAAACATGTCAAAGAAATGTAAAAAAAAAAAAGCAAACACAAGAAATAAAGAACCAAAGAAAGAAAAAAAAAAACATTAACATGTTACTTCTTGCAAGGGGGTGGCTCTTCTTCAGGCTGTTCCTTTCTTCTCTTGAAGAACATGTCTAGTGTTGCTTGTTTCTGCCTTCTTTTCAGAACCATATGGAAGTGGCTCATGTGAATTCCTCATTAAAGGCGTGCACAGCTCTGTTAGCCTTAGCCTTATAGGGTGATCCAGTTCAACAACGCTATAGAGTTTGTTCCATTTTGAGCACATGTCCTTAATAAGTCGGGGCATCCTTTCTTCCATCACACTCTTTGGAAGACATCGCCTCCTCCTCCTCCTCCTCCTCCTCCTCCTCTAACTTCTTCTTCTGTTCTGCCTGAAGGTGGAGGCGTTCTCAAGACCCCAAGACTATTCTCAAGGTGTGCTAAGACCCCTGGGCAAGGTCTCAACCACAAGTGTGCCTCTGTTCTCCCAGCAGTATAAATGGGTACCAGTAAAAATAATATACTGGGAAGATAATCTGCGATGGACTGGCATCCCATCCAGGAGGAGTTGAACTCCTAGTTGCTCGCCACAGAAACCGGGGATGAGCACCAGCCTGATGAGCCACTAGGGGTAAACAAACCACACTTGACGGTGAGATTTGTAATTCTTGAAGGAACTTAAAGAAATGAGACTCGAGAATAAAGAAAATTTTTTAAAACTGACGGAAAAATAGGAGCATGTTGAAAAGGACTGAGCAGTGCTTTCTGCAGAAAATGCAAGTCTTAGAAAGACAATATCAATCCTGACAAGTAAGGTCGGAAAACTAGAACAGGAAATGAAGCGTAACAACCTCATTTTCTATAACGTTGATGTTGAAGTGGAGAATGGCTCAACACCCTCGCTCTCAGATGTGGAACCGAAGGTCAAATCCGTCATCAGAAACTACATGGATATTGCAGAAGATGTGGATATTGAAGACGTCAGATGGCTCGGGAAATTTTTTCTAAATTAATATGCCATTACTTTACCATGTGGTTGAAATCAACAATACTATAATACCTGAACAAGCTGGCTTCAGAAAGGGTTTTCAAACAGTAGATAATATTTTTGCTTTAGATACTATTATTACAAAGTACCTATCTCTATACAAGGGAAGGCTTTACTGTGCATTTATTGACCTAAAGGCTGCTTTTGATTCTGTATCGCACTATTGCTTGTTGTATAAGTTATGGATTAACAATGTAAGAGGAAAAGGCTTCCGCCTTATTCAAAACATGTATTCAAAAGTAGTATCTTGTGTTGCTGTGAAAGATGATTACTCTGATGTGTTTGATTGTTCATATGGTGTGCGCCAAGGTTGTCAGATGTCACCATTATTATTTCTATTATACGTAAATGATATCATAGAGTTTCTTGGTGAGGATGGTGATAGGTGTGTTGAAATAGGCACACTACAGGTTCTAATGTTATTGTTTGCAGATGATATGGTAATTATTGAGAATAGTGTTGTTGCATTGCAAAGGAGATTCGATAAAATGAGTGTGTATTGTAATAAATGACAATTGAGTGTTAATATTAATAAAACTAAAGTAGTTATACTCTGTAAAGCAGGCCATCTCAGGAAGTATGAAAAGTTTTATTTTAACGGATCCGAGATTGAGATAATGTCATCTTATAAGTATTTAGGTGTGCATCTCTCTTGTTCAGGGTCATGGTATGTCACACAAAAAACACTTGCGGAACAGGCTATAAAAGTAATCAGAGCGTTAAAACGTAATGTAAATAATTACTTAAATTTGCCTGTTAATGTATTATTGCACATTTCTTGATATCAAGGTGATACCTCTGTTGTCTTATGGCTCCGAGATCTGGGGTTTCCATCCAGCTCCCAATGTTGTATGGGTAGTAGATAACTATTATAAACAGGTTCTTCATTTGGGTCGATCATCACCATGTATCGCTGCTAGCGGTGAATTGGGTTGCTTCTCAATTAGAGTCAATCTTTAGGTGAAAATGATAAAATTTTGGTTCAGAATTTTACACCAAGATGTTAATAATATTTTGTGTAAAGCGTATAGTTTGCAATACTCACTTGCAGAAAAGGACAAACGTTGTTGGGCTCTTAATGTTAAAAATCTGCTTTTTAATTATGGATTTGGATACGTTTGGTTGAATTTGGATGTTGGTTGTGTAAAATATTTTATTTTGGAATTTAAACAAAGGTGTATCCATATAGATTATCAAAATTGGTTTGAGAGCATTAATGATGTACCAAAGTTGGATTTATTGAGAAGTGTGAAGAAAGAAGTGAAATTTGAGGAATATTTGTCAGTTATATGAGAACCAATCTATAGAATAGCTCTATGTCATTTCGCTGCTCTAATCATAGCCTGCTTATTGAAGAAGGAAGAAAGATGAAACTGCTGCATCATGAAAGGTTATGTCCTTTTTGTATAATACCTAATGTGTAATCTTAATATCATTTTTGCTTGATTTGTCCATTTTACAATAGTTTGAGAGGCGATATACTACCAAGTTATTTTGTTAAAGACCCAAATGAAGATAAATTTGTTCAATTGATGTCAGCTACAAATGTTAACCATATTAATGCCTTAGCTAAATATGTATTTTTTTGTTTGAAACAGAGATGTAATTTTTTGTCAAATAAAAAGGACTGAACATTGTATATTTTAGGACACGTCAACTGTATTCTTTCATCTGTGCATCTGTAAAATGGGACTGTGGCCCCTTTACGTAAATAAAATCATTCATTCATATATATATATATATATATATATATATATATATATATATATATATATATATATATATATATATATATATATATCCCAAAGAGACGATTCATGGATGTGGTGAAGGAGAACATTAAGGTCGTTGGTGTAAGAGAAGATGCAAAGGATAGGGTGAGATGGAGGCAGATGATTGGCTGTGGCGACCCCTGAAGGGAAAAGCCGAAAGGAAAAGAAGAAGATATATATATATATATATATATATATATATATATATATATATATATATATATATATATATATATATATATACACGTAACTTACATTCCAGCTATAACCAACCCTGTGTTAACCTTTATACAAATCACTCGCCATTGTGGAAGCTGGAGACAATAATTAACATATTTTTCAATCCAAAAAACTGCAAACTATGTGGGGGACTCAGCAAACATTTAAAAGGTGTTCTCATCAGATAAGGCCAAATTTGAACTATTTGGCCAAAGTGCAAAATGCCATGTGTGGCTGAAAACTTACCCTCACATCACCCTGAACACCCCATCACCACCATGAAACAATACGATGGCAGCATTGTGCTGTGGGGATCCATTTCTCAGCAGGGACTTGGAAGCGACATGGAGCGAAATGCAGTACAATTTTGGAAGAAAACCAGGATTGAGACTGGTCCAGAAGCTTAGCTTCTAACAGGAAAATTACCATAAACATTAAAATAGCTTTATTCACCATTCTATTGTAAGGTGTTCAAGGTCCACTATCAGGAGGTTTTCACTGTCACCCCAGTGCAGCTAACTGGGTTATCAAAGGTCGACCATGTCTCTCACTGTCTCTGGTTACTGTAATGATTAACACCATTAAAACATTGACTCACTGGCAGATTCATTGGAAGACAACCTAGGTGTCACATTATCATTTGATGCCTGCATAAAACAAAGACAACAATGTTATGGTTATCTCCACCCTCATTCAGAATGACGCCAGGGTGAAGTTCATTCTGAGAATCACATGCTCTCACCTACAAAACAAAATGTCACGGTATACCGGTGCATACATTGTGTGTTTAACTCTGAGTTTATTTCCTTTAATACTTTATTTAATCCAAATATCAGAGGACGGATATGAAAAGCCTCTCCATTTGAACTTGATCCCAGAACTCGAAGAACACTCTGACACTGATCAGGACAGGAGATGTGAAGCGAAGATCCACACAAGTCCTGTGCATTTCCAGCTGAAGATCAGACAATACGCCAGAAAGAAGCGTGTTCACGACCTGTGCCGCAGCAGAGGTGCCATAAACATCAAGGGCAAGTGGCAGACATTTGATCAAATTCCCGTCTCATACTTGAATGACCTGTTTGTGGACAATCGGCACGAAATAATCTACTGCAGCGTTCCAAAAGTTGGCTGCACTACATGGAAACGGATCATGATCTTCCTGAGTGAGAGTCTGAAGGTGCATGGTGTTCCTTACAGAAAACCTGAGGATCTGGTAGACGGAATAATTCATCAAGCCCCTCTACCCCGCCTCAGTGCATACCCAAGGGAAGTGATCAACAAAAAACTGCAGACATTTAAAAAATTTCTATTCGTCAGAGATCCATTTGTTCGACTGATCTCAGCTTACAGAGATAAGTTTTTAAAACTGAATCAGCTTTACTATAAAAGGGTTGCAGTGGGATTACTGCGCAAATATGGAAATGTTTCAAATCCACCAGCATCAGTACAGGAAGCTCATGCTTCTGGCATGATTCCTTCTTTCAACAACTTTATTCAATATATACTGAGTCTCCCTGTAAAAAACGGTGAAGCGTTCGACATACACTGGCGACAAACAGTTCACTTGTGCCATCCCTGTCTTATTGATTATGACTTCATCGGGAAAATGGAAACCTTACAAGAAGATGCCGAGCAACTGCTTCGCGTACTCCATGTTGATAACATCATCAGCATTCATCCACAGAGTGGTGGCAAAACAGGGCAAAGTGAGATAAAGAACTGGTTTTACAATATTACAGTGGAAGATAGAAGAAAACTCTACAAAACCTATGAGGAAGATTTCAGATTGTTTGGATATAAAAATCATGAAAATCTAGACACTCTTGTTCAATCTACCATCATCTGAGTTGATGTGTTGTGTTCTAAAGTATTATTGGTGTGTTAGTTTACTGTTGGTGAATCTTGTGTTATGATATTATTATCCGAATGCCGTGAGTTCTATCGAGACTTTTATGAGTATGCAATTAATAAATGTAAATATTTCATTTCATTTTCTGTAACCGCTTAATCCTAATTAGGGTTGTGGAGAGGCTGGCGCCCATCCCAGCCAACTTCGGGCGAGGGCACAGTACACCCTGGACAGCTCGCCAGGCCATCGCAGGGCGGAAACACGCCGACGGCTTTGCAGCCTACTCTTGTTGAAAGTCAGCAATGGTTCTTTTACATTCCTCTCACCATAGACAGTGAGAGAATGGCATTCCTTTGATAACCCAGTTAGCTGCACTGGGGAGGACAGTGACAACCTTGTGGAGAGTGGGACTCGAACCCCCAACCTTTAGATCAGCAATCCAGCGCCCTATACAACTAGACCACCACTGCCACTTTTATGTAAATATAAATATAATAAATGTATAAATGGTATGAGTATGTAATTATATTCAGTTAGTGTGCTATAAGTCAGGGATCACCAACGTGGTGCCCATGGGCACCAGGTAGCCCTAAAGACAATAGGAGTTGCCCGCGGACCTGTTCACTGCCATTTTTTAGGACAGGTCCACGGCTCCATAGTGCCACTCTCCATTGAGTACCAATTGATTTGTATATAACCATACCCATGTTATTTGCTTTGCAAATACCAACAGTATACCCAAACCTAGGTATTTATTTTATTGACACTGCTTATATTCTCAAATGAGCTCTAATACAACAGTAACCAAACTTTAACAAGAATTTTCTGATCAGGCTACTTGTATTTTGTCAGTTTATTTACAGTTTCTTTACGCTATATGCTATATGGTTATTTTACATTACCGAAAAGAACACTCACAATGCCTGCACCTGGACGACTGGTAACTAATACTAATTACTATACTGATAAATCATTTCAATATGTATCATAATAACCAGGTTTTCTCAGAAGTCTTTGTCTTCATCCAAGTTTGTGCCGAACGCAGTTAATTCATTTACATGTATGTCGGCAAGTTTTTTGGGCACCAGATCTTTGATGTCCTTGTACTGTTTTTTTTCCCCAACTTCTTCAAAGCCAGACCCCTCAGTAAATAAAGTATCTCTTCCTGGTTATCCAAGATTTGCTTAATTTTCATTTTGATGATAGGTCTGAAAGAATAAAGTTCAAGTATAATTTCACAAACTAAAAAAAAAAAAAAAAACTGGCAGTTTTAACATTATTTTGGGCCAATGTAGTGTTTATAGCAAGCCATTAAACAACTTAACCTGTTTAACATTGTAATGATGCTAATGTCCAAGCAAATATATATGTAATTTGTTTTGAAATCCAGTGATAATACATAAGAGTCCCCTCAGCAACGACCCCGCTATATAGCGACCACCCGCCTACAGCGACCACTTTTGCTTGCCCCAAGGGGTGGTCGTTGTAGAGGGGGGGTTATATATATTAGAAAAATAGAAGATCAACAAACAAAGTGTGCTGTTATTTCAAATGGTTCCTGATTTGCTAGTGCATGGGAACTGCTTGAAGTTCTAATATTGCTCACTTGCGGGTGTACAGTCAGTGGATTTGGCAGTAGTGGTGCCTCAACACAAACAACCCTACTTGCTGTTGACCTCTTCTTGTTCACGCTAGATACCCCTGGTCTGGTTGGTGGCTCTTGCAATTCTCTCTTCTGTTTTTTGGGCCTTGTTTCTATGGATTGGTCAAATTCATCTAAAAAAAGAAGCACCCTTGGTAGATATTATACTTTTATTTGCACTGGAATATGAAAGATAAAAATACTTACAAAGGGATGTATGACCTGTGTTACAACCAGTTGAAACTACCCAAGGTGTCAACTTTTCAAATGGGACATTTAGTTCATACATCCAGAATTTAAAATGTACTAGCAAAGTAAGAATTCCTCAGTCCAAGAACAGTATTGTTTATTAAATATTCAACCTGTGAAAGGCTCGAGTTTAATTCCTCAATGGACACAATCAACATTTAATTTACTTGAAAAAACTAACCATCACCATCAAAGTGCCTTCTATCTCATCCTCCCTGAAACGTTCTGGCACCACAGTCTTCCGCTTGTCTGTGGAGTCATCCATCTCTATTTCTGAATTTGAGAACACCTGCACCTTGTCCTCATATTTTTGGGCCTGTTGCCAGTCATCTGCAAATACAGAAAAAAAATGCTGAAAGTGCCAAGGTTTCATAAAATGACCACTGTATCTTTTATATGTCTATACTGAGCAAATGTCTGAAGAAGACCCATAACCAATGTTAAAATTAGGTTACTATACTATGATGTATTACCAAAATTACCAAAATTAGGTTACTATACTATACAACTAACTATACCATGATGTATTAATATCACTTTTGACTATCAATTTAATTTATGGAAACAGAAAACTATGGGGCAAACATTTGCCGATATTAATGTATTGTAATGTATATAAAATAAGGGACCAGGCAAATAAGCGAAGGAGGGTTAGCAACCCACCGTGGAACCTTGAATTTTTTGCTACAACAACTGCGGGCTGCTTCAAGAGGATTCCAGACCCACAACGCAAATTGGATAAGTCGGCGGCAGATGTCATCCAGGAGCAATACCACGGGCAGCCAGGTGGATCTGGGAACTTTGTTACAGAAGGCAACCAATGAACAGTGTGTTGTATGAAAGAAGTTCTAAGAAAGGCAGAGGACTGAAAATCCATCAGAAGAAGAGGGATTATCTGGTCTGGTGGCAATAGCTGCTGGCGGCGCCAGGCCGGGGGGTACCACCGGAAGTCGCCGAAACCCATGCTCATAGAAGTAACCCGGCCTGGTCGGTGGCTGACGAGGACCAGAATCCCTATCAGTCCGTGTCTGCCTTTGAGGAGACTGGGCCACCATGGGAGCATTAGGCTGGCCCAGGTAGGTTAGTTCAACTAACTTTATTATTCCTATTAGAACACTTACCACTGATTCTTTTTGGAAACAACTTCACTTTCACGTTCTTCCACAAATCCTTGTCTGGGATTTAAGCCTTTTTTAATCCTATTATATATATATATATAGGGGCAGTGGTGGTCTAGTGGTATAGGGCGCTGGATCGCTGATCCAAAGGTCGGGGGTTCAAGTCCCACTCTTCACAGGGCTGTCACTGTCCCCCCCAGTGCAGCTAACTGGGTTATCAAAGGCGGGCCATGTCTCTCACTGTCTATGGTGAGAGGCATGTAAAAGAACCATTGCTGACTTTCGTAAAGAGTAGGCTGCAAAGTCGTCAGCGTGTTTCTGTCCCTTGCTAAAAGGATTGTGACAGGAAGGGCATCCGACGTAAAAACCTCTGCCAAATCAAAAACGTGCGAATCAGATGATTCGCTGTGGCGACTCCCGAGTAAAAGGGAAAAAGCCGAAAGGAAGACAGACATATATATATATATAGTTCAGCTTGGGCACTGTTTTGTAGCAATAGTTATCCTACAAAATATTATATAAAATTCTTTTACACACATACAGCAGTTGCAATAAAAATGAATGTATTAATGAAGTTCAGCCTAACTAAAAAAATATACAGTGGTATGAAAAAGTATCTGAACCTTTTGGAATTTCTCACATTTCTTCATAAAATCACCATCAAATGTGATCTGATCTTTGTCAAATTCACAGTGTCTGCTTTCACTAAAACCACCCAAACATTTATAGGTCATCATCCTGCACACCACCATCCTATGCTGTTTCACAACACTCTGACCCGCTACTACTTTGCAGTCACTGACTACCTTCAAATTACATCGCCTACACAAGATGTAGTCGACCTGTGTGCTCCTACCTCCACTTTTCTAAGTCACCCTATGCTCCTGTCTCTTCTGGAAGAAAGTATTCATCACAGCCATTTCCATCCTTTTTGCAAAATCTATCAACATCTATCCTTCTGTGTTCCTGTCCTAGATACCAAACCTGCCCGTCACTTCCCCGTCCCCTTTGTTGCCTGCACCAACATGTCCATTGAAGTCTGCATCAATGACCACTCTTTCACCTCTGGGGATACTCTGCATCACTTCATCTAACACTCCAAAATCTCTCCCTCTTTTCTCGCTCACATCCTGCCTGTGGGGTTTAAGCTGTTTTATCATGGTGTGGATGGGAAGAAAAATGGAGTAGGAGTGATCTTGAAGGAGGGGTTTGTCAGGAATGTTCTAGAAGTGAAAAGAGTGTCAGACAGATTGATGAGTCTCAAGTTAGAAATTGAGACTCATCAATCTGTCTGACACTCTTTTCACTTCTAGAACATTCCTGACAAACCCCTCCTTCAAGATCACTCCTACTCCATTTTTCTTCCCATCCACACCATGATAAAACAGCTTAAACCCTGCTCCTAAGCTTCTAGCCTTGCTACCTTTCCACCTGGTCTCCTGAACACAAAGTATGTCCACCTTCCTCCTCTGCATCGTGTCAGCCAGTTCTTTAGCTTTTCCTGTCATAATTCCAACATTCAAAGTCCCTACTCTTGCTCTGAGACTCATGCCTTTCCTCTTCTCTCTCTGCCTACGGACACGCCTCCTGCCTCTCCTTCTTCGATCAACAGTAGTCCAATTTCCACCAGCACCCTATTCGTTAACAGCACTGATAGCGGTCGTTGTTAACCCGGGCCTCGACTGATCAGGTATGAAATTCGTTTTGATGAGTCGAATTCTGGCACAATTTTTACGCTGAATGATCTTCCTGACGCAACCCTCTGCATTTATCCAGGTTTGGGACCGGCGAGAGGGCGGGCACTGGCTTGTGCCATGATTTAAAAAATAAATAAATAAATAAAAATAAATAAATAAATAAAAAACTAAAACTCATAACAGAGCACTACCTACATGTACCATGAATTAGATATTAAATTACCTCTTCAAATGATTTTACTTCATGCATGTATCCAGTGGTACACTATACCCTGGTAAACTTTCGTCAAAATCCATCATGTGGTTTAGGAGGAGTTGTGCTTAGGGCCGTAATAAAAATGCATGTATATTTCTCCTGTAACATACAGGCAAACTATTTATGTTTATTAGTCACGCCTGAAGTGTTATTTAGCTGCAATAACTACTGACCTTTGATAAAAAACACTTTTTTTTAGCCATATTGTTGCCGATTGAGGCTGTTTGTGTCTCTCTCAGCAACCCTAATATGATGAAGTACTTTGGCAAATAAGTGAGTGAGTGTATATGTATGAATGTGTGTATCTGGAGATGCTGTGTGATTTCGACAGAGGAAACATCTTTACCACCAGGGGATGCCACAGGCTTGCTTTTTACAAATGCTTTATCACTGTAACTTCATAATGAGTGATACACTGACAAAATCTGTTTAGTGAAGTTTAGCAGTTCGAAAGAATTATGAATTGGGCTTTAGAAACTTTTCATTGACTTCATCACCATCATAATCTTCTTCTTAATCCAGGGTCAGGTCGCGGGGGCAACAGCCGAAGCAGTGAGGCAGCTATCCCTCTGGCCAGCCACTTCCTCCAGCTTTTTTCAGGGTGACACTGAAGTGTTCCTCAGTTCCTCATGGTCATAGTCTTCCATTGACTTTAAATTTTATAGTCTCAGGATTCAGGGTGACTTCACTCATGGCTGAGGAACCCCTCCCTGGACCTCTTCCAGCAGGCTCTATCTCGTGTGAGACTTGGCCAGTTGTGCCCTAGGCATTGAGTCAGGTCGTCGCGCCATCTTGTTTTTGGTTGTCCTCGTGGTTGTTTCCAACTCCGGGGTGTCCACTCTGTTGCTCTGCTTGTCCAACGGTTGTCAGAGAATCGAGCCACATGGCCTGCCCATCTGTGCTTGCTGTTGTTGATGGTGTATCCCTCACTCCTGTTTGCTCTCTGATCCATGTGTTGGGCTTTCTATTCTTTAGAGAGACATTCAACATGAGGCGTTCGATTTTCCTCTGTGCCACTCTGAGCATTTCCTTCATTGTGTTGTTGAGAGCCCATGTTTCGCTTCCATATGTCATGACCGGCAGGATATATTCGTCATGTATCTTCCATTTGGTTCTCATGCTGGCCTTTCTGCCTTTCATGATGGACTCAAACTTACCAAATGCTGCCCAACCGAGAGTTATCCGATGCTTGATTTCTGCCAGGAGATCCCCGTCTTGTGTGATGGTCTTGCTGAGGTATACATAGCTGTCTACTTGCTCTATGGTCTTACCGTCAACTGTGACCACTGCGAGGGTGATGTGTTTGTTGAATATCACTTTGGTTTTACCGAGATGCATGTTCAGCCCGACTGGCTTGCTGGTGTTTTTGATGTCGTTGAGCATCTCCTCCAGTTGCTGCGGTGTGTGGGCAAGTAGTATGATGTCGTCGGCCAATTCCAAGTGTGTGAGGTACTCCACGTCAATGTTGATTCCACGGTCTTTCCAATCGATTTGGCTCAGAATTGGAGACAGGCTGTGAAGAGTCTTGGAGAGATGTTGTCTCCTTGGCGAGCTCCTCTCTGTTATCTAATGTTACCGCTATCCTTTATAGTCTATCTATTGAAATCTATAGATTCTACTGTTAAACTACAAGTTTTTTTCTTTAAGAATCTTCATTAAAATGTCCCTGTAAAAAATGAGGGACATTCACTCGTCCATGTGGCAGCTGGAGGCGATAGTTAACATATTTTTCAATCTAAAAAACCTGCAAACTATGTGGGGGACACAGCAAACATCTAAAAGGTGTTCTCATCAGATAAGATCAAAATTGAACTATTTGACCAAAATGCAAAATGCCATGTGTGGCAGAAAACTTGAACCTGAACACCCCATCACCACTGTGAAAGAATACGGTGGCTGCATCGTGCTGTGGGGATCCGTTTCTCAGCAGGGACTGGTATGTGGCATGGAGCCAAATACAGTACAATTGTGAAAGAAAACCAAGATTGAGACTGGGCCAGAAGCTCAGCTTGTAACAGGAAAATGACCCTAAACATTCAAATTGTTTCGATTAAGAAAAGTGGTGGCCTGGTGGTAAGTTGCTGGATCACTGATCCTAAGCTTAGGGGTTCAAGCCCCACTTTGAACAAGTAGTCACTGTCACCCCAGTGCAGCTAACTGGATTATCAAAGGCCGACCATGTCCCTCACTGTCAATGGTGAGAGGCATGTAAAAGGACCATTGCTGACTTTCGTCAGGCTGTAAAGCCGTCAGCTTGTTTCTGCCCGGCGATTGTCTTGCGAGTTGTCCAGGGTGTATTCTTCCCTCACCTAGAGTCGGCTGAGATGGGCGCTAGCCTCCCTGCATCCCCAATCAGGATTAAGCGGTTCAGGGAAATGAATCGATGAGTGAGTGGTTTCAATTAAATCACATCAAGTATTAGAATTGCCCAGCCAAAGTTCAGATAGCAAATCCAACTGAGTATCTGTCGCACTATTTGAAAATAGAAAACTTTTCCTAGGCTCATGAGTGGTGCATCGATAAATTGAGTGAATATTAACCTGAAATTCACAAGTTAGAATCTGGTTTAATTCCACAGCCATCCATGACCAGGAATACATGGGAGTGATTTGGCCAAGCTCTCACTAGAGGATGTGACATGCATACACACACCTTCCTGTCACTTACCGTGATCGGCAGCCAATCATGGGCGTCTGTGAGCTCATTTGTACAAGGAGATGGATAACGCTTTCCCTTGAAGTGTATGAGACCCACTTCCAAATACGAAACGAATCAGTCGCTAGCAAAGACAAGAATGTTATAATTATCTCCAGCCTCAATCAGAATGACTCCAGGGTGAAATTCGTCATGATGCTCAAATGCTCTTCTTCTTTTCCTTTCGGCTTTTCACTTTTTCAGGGGTCACCCCAGTGAATCATCTGATTCGCATGTTTGATTTGGCACAGGTTTTTACGTTGAATGCCCTTCCTGACACAACCCTTTTAGCAAGGGACAGAAACACGCTGATGGCTATGCAGCCAACTCTTTACAAAAATCAGCAATGGCTCTTTTACATGCCACCCACGATAGACAGTGAGAGACATGGCCGGCCTTTGATAACCCAATTAGCTGCACTGGGGGGGACATGACAACCTTGTGGAGAGGGAGACTCGAACCCCCAACCTTAGGATCAGCGATCCAGTGCCCTTTACCATCAGGCCATCACTGCCCGACGCTCAAAGGCTTTCACCTGCAAAAACAAAATGTGGAGGTCTACCATTGTATACACTGCGTGTTTAACCCTGAGTTTCTTTCCTTTTATGCTTTATTTAATCCAACAACTAGAGAATGGACATGAAAAACATCTCCATTTGAACAGAATCCCAGAACTCGAAGAACAGCTGTACACTGATCAGGACAGAAGATGTGAAGCGAAGATCCATTGAAGTCCAGTGCCATTCAAGCTGAAGATCAGACAATACGCCAGAAAGAAGCATGCTCGCAACCTGTGCCGCAGCAGAGGTGCCATAAACATCAATGTCAAGTGGCAGACATTTGATCAAATTCCCATCTCATACTTGAACGAACTGTTTGTGGACAATCGTCACAAAATAATCTACTGCAGTGTTCCAAAAGTTGGCTGCACTACATGGAAATGGATCATGATCTTCCTGAGTGAGAGTCTGAAGGTGCATGGTGTTCCTTATAGAAAACCTGAGGATCTGAAAGATGGAATAATTCATGAAGCTCCTCTACCCCGTCTCAGTGCATACTCAAAGTAAGTGATCAAAAAACCTTCAGACATCTAAAAAAATTCCTATTCGTCAGAGATCCATTTGTTTGACTGATCTCAGCTTACAGAGATAAATTTCTAATACTGAATCAGGTTTACTATCAAAGGGTTGCAGTGGGACTATTACGCAAATATTAAAATGTTTTAAATCCACCAGCATCATTAAAGAAAGCACATGCTTCTGGCATGATTTACAACTGATGAACAACTTCATTCAATATACAGTGTTGTACCAAAGTTTTTTGCTCCCTTACTGATTTTTTATTTTTTTTGAACCTTTGTCACACTTAACTTTTTCAGATCATCAAACAAGTTTAAACCTTACACAAAGATAACCCCCAAAAAATGCAGCTTTCATGTTGTGGTTTTATTTGTAAAGAGAATCCTATCCAAACCGACATGAACCTGTGAAAAACTAATTGCACCCAGGCCTGATTGCTGCCAGACATTTCCAATCAGGAGATCCCTGAAGTAAAACCTGCTTGACAAGGTGAGGTAAGCCATACCGAACACACATCATCATGCCGCGATCCAGTGAGCTTCAAGAGCAAATAATAAAGAAGATTATAGAGATGTTACTCAGTCTGTGAAAGGATACAAAGTCATTGGTAAATCTTTGGACTCCAGCAGACCATTGAAGCCATTATCCATAAATGGAGAAAGCATGGCACAGTGGTGACCCTTCCCGGGAGTGGACAACCTACCAAAAATTACTCCAAGAGCACGGTGCAGACTAACCGGAGAAGTCACTAAAGGATCCCAAAACCACTTCTCAACAACTACAAGCATCACTTCCCTCAGTTAATGTCAATGTTCATGACTCCACCACAAGAAAGACATGAGGCAAAAATTGCATACATGGAAGAGTTCTGAGGTGAAAGCCAGTGTTGACAAAGAAGGATATAAAGGCACACTCACTTTTGCCAAGAATCATCTTGATCATCCCCGAAACTTTTGGGATAGCAGATGAAACTGTTGAACTTTTTTGGGAGAAATGAGTCCCATTACATCTGACTGCATTTTATAAAAAGAACATTGTGCCAACAGTGAAACATGGTTGTGGAAGTGTGATGATCTGGGCCTGCTTTGCTGGTTCGGGACCTGGGCAACTTGTCACGATTGATGGAACCATGAATTCTGCTTGCTACCAAGAAATCCTGGCGAAGAATATTCGTCCATCAGTTCGAGAGCTCAAGCTAAAGCACACCTGGGTTCTGCAGCTAGACAATGATCTGAAGCACACCAACAAGTCCACTTACTATCAAAGGGTTGCAGTGGGACTGCTGCGCAAATATGGAAATGTTTCAAATCCACCAGCATCAGATCAAATCCACTCCACAAATCATCTGATTCGCATGTTTGATTTGGCAGAGGTTTTTACGTCGGATGTCCTTCCTGTCACAACCCTTTTTAGCAAGGGACAGAAACACGCTGACGACTTTGCAGCCTACTCTTTACAAAAGTCAGCAATGGTTCTTTTACATGCCTCTCACCATAGACAGTGAGAGACATGGCTCGCCTTTGATAACCCAGTTAGCTGCACTGGGGGGGACAGTGACAACCTCACGAAGAGTGGGACTCGAACCCCCAGCCTTTGGATCAGCGAGCCAGCGCCCTATACTACTAGACCACCACTGCCCCATACCACATCTATTTCCATCCTTTTTGCAAAATCTACCAACATCTGTCCTTCTGCGTTCCTGTCCTGGATACCAAACCTACCCATCACTTCCTCGTAAAAGGAAAGAAACTCAGGGTTAAACACGCAGTGTATACAATGGTAGACCTCCACATTTTGTTTTTGCAGGTGAAAGCCTTTGAGCGTCGGGCAGTGATGGCCTGATGGTAAAGGGCACTGGATCGCTGATCCTAAGGTTGGGGGTTCGAGTCCCACTCTTCGTGAGGTTGTCACTGTCCCCCCCAGTGCAGCTAACTGGGTTATCAAAGGCGAGCCATGTCTCTCACTGTTGAGAGACTAACTGGTGAGAGGCATGTAAAAGAACCATTGCTGACTTTTGTAAAGAGTAGGCTGCAAAGTCGTCAGCGTGTTTCTGTCCCTTGCTAAAAAGGGTTGTGACAGGAAGGACATCCGACGTAAAAACCTCTGCCAAATCAAACATGCGAATCAGATGATTTGCTGTGGCGACTCCCGAGTAAAATGGAAAAAGCTGAAAGGAAGACAGACAGATGGAAATGGCTGTGGTGAATACTTTCTTCCAGAAGAGAGAGGAGCATAGGGTGACTTATAAAAGTGGAGGTAGGAGCACACAGGTAGACTACATCTTGTGCAGGCGATGTAATTTGAAGGAAGTCAGTGACTGCAAAGTAGTAGCGGGTGAGAGTGTTGCCAAACAGCATAGGATGGTGGTGTGCAGGATGATGCTGATGGTGAGGAAGGTGAAGAAGGCAAAGGTAGAGCAGAAGACAAAGTGGTGGAAGCTGAAAAAGGAGGAGTGTCGGGTTGTCTTCAAGGAGGAGTTGAAACAGGCTTTGGGTGGCCAGGAAGTGCTTCCAGATGACTGGACAACTACAGCTAATGTGATCAGGGAGACAGGTAGGAGAATACTTGGTGTGTCATCTGGAAGGAAAGTAGATAAGGAGACTTGGTGGTGGAATGAGGAAGTGCAGGAGTGTGTACAAAGGAAGAGGTTAGCTAAGAAGAAGTGGGACATTGAGAAAACCGAAGAGAGTAAACAGGACTACAGGGAGACACAGGGTAAGGCAAAGGTAGCAGTGTCAAAGGCCAAACAGAGCGCGTATGATGACTTGTATGCTCGGTTGGAAAGTAAAGAGGGAGAAAATGATTTATAGAGGATGGCACAGCAGAGAAATAGAGATGGGAAGGACGTGCAGCAAGTTAGATTGATAAAGGACAGAGAGGGAAATGTATTGACCGATGACAGAAGTGTGCTGGGAAGATGGAAAGAGTACTTTGAAGAGCTGATGAATGAGGAAAATGAGAGAGAACAAAGAGTAGAAGAAGTGACTGTTGAGGACCAGGAAGTAGCAAAGATCAGTAAGGGTGAAGTGAGGAGGGCATTGAAGAGGATGAAGAATGGAAAGGCAGTTGGTCCTGATGACATACCGGTGGAGGTATGGAAGTGTCTCGGAGAGGTAGCAGTAGATTTTCTGACAAGAACATTCAACAAGGTCTTAGAGAGTGAGAGGATGCGAGAGGAATGGAGGAGAAGTGTGCTGGTGCCCATTTTTAAGAACAAGGGAGACGTGCAGAGTTGTGGCAACTACAGAGGGATCAAGTTGATGAGCCATTCGATGAAGTTAAGGGAAAGAATAGTGGAAGCTAGACTAGGGCAGAGGTCAGCATTTGTGAACAACAGTTTGGTTTCATGCCAAGAAACAGCACCACAGATGTAGTGTTTGCTCTGAGAATGTTAATAAAGAAGTACAGAGAAGGTCAGAGGGAGCTGCATTGTGCCTTTTTGGATCTGGAGAAAGCATATGACAGGGTGCCGAGAGAAGAACTGTGGTATTGCATGAGGAAGTCTGGAGTGGCAGAGAAGTATGTTAGAGTGGTGCAGGACATGTATGAGAGATGTAAGACAGTGGTGAGGTGTGCTGTCGGTGTGACAGAAGAGTTCAAGGTGGGACTGCATCAAAGGTCAGCTCTCAGCCCCTTCTTGTTTGCTATGGTAATGGACAGGCTGACAGACGAGGTTAGACAAGATTCCCCATGGACTATGATGTTTGCAGATGACATTGTGATCTGTAGTGAGAGCAGAGAACAAGTGCAGGAAAATCTAGAGAGGTGGAGGTATGCCCTGGAAAGGAGGGGAATGAAGATTAGCCACAGTAAGACAGAATACATGTGCATGAATGACAAGGACCCAAGAGGAACGGTGAGGTTACAGGGAGCAGAGATAAGAAAGGAGGAGGATTTTAAGTACTTAGGCTCAACAATCCAGAGCAATGGCGAGTGTGGAAAAAAGGTGAAGAAGCGTGTGCAGGCAGGTTGGAATGGTTGGAAAAAAGTGTCCGGTGTGAGGTATGATAGGAGTGTATCGGCAAGAATGAAAGGAAAAGTGTACAAGACGGTGTTGAGGCCAACGATGTTATATGGTTTAGAAACGGTGGCCCTGAGGAAAAGACAGGAGGAAGAGCTGGAGGTAGCAGACATGAAAATGTTGAGGTTCTCTTTGGGAGTAATGAGGATGGATAGGATTAGGAATGAGCACATCAGAGGGACAGCACATGTAAGATGTTTTGGAGACAAAGTCAGAGAGGCTAGATTGAGATGGTTTGGACATGTACAGAGGAGGGATAGTGAGTATATTGGTAATAGGATGCTGAGGCTGGAACTACCAGGCAGAAGGCCTAGAGGAAGACCAAAGAGATGATTTATGGATGTGGTGAAGGAGGACATGAAGGTCGTTGGTCTAAGAGAAGAAGATGCAAAGGATAGGGTGAGATGGAGGCAGATGATTCGCTGTGGCGACCCCTGAAGGGAAAAGCCGAAAGGAAAAGAAGAAGAAGAAATCTGAGTGATAGTTGAATGCAGCCGTGAAGGGAGGCACGCCGGTCCCAAGCCCGGATAAATACAGAGGGTTGCGACAGGAAGGGCATCCGGTGTAAAACTTTTGCCAGCAAGCCGTAAAGACAAATTTCATACCGGATCGGTCGAGGCCTGGGTTAACAACAACTGCCATCAGTGCTGTTAACGAATAGGGTGCTGGTGGAAATTGGACTACTGTTGGTCGAAGAAGGAGAGGCGGGAGATGTGTCCGGAGGCACAGAGAGAAGAGGCAAGGCACGAGTCTAGGACCGAGAGTAGGGACTTTGAATGTTGGAACTATGCAAGGGAAAGGTAGAGAGCTGGCTGACATGATGCAGAGGAGGAAGGTGGACATACTGTGAGAGGAATGAAGGTTAGCCTTAGTAAAACAGAATACATGTGTGTGAACGACAAGGACCCAAGAGGAATGGTGAGATTACAGGGAGCAGAGATAAAGAAGGTGGAGGACTTCAAGTACTTAGGCTCAACAATCCAGAACAATGGACAGTGTGAAAATTCATTGCAGGAGTTGGCCGTGAGCGCCCGCCCCATCATGGGGGTGAGAACTCCGCCCGAGACCGCACTCCTTCACGTGGATTTGATTCTCGGGGGCTGCGCAGAGCAGGTACCTGTCACAATTGTGTTAAAGAAGCACAGTGTGTTCGAGAATACAAAAAGAAAAGGGCTGATACTAGGACTCAGCAAGAGACACGTGTCCCTCCTCCTTCTTAATCCTCCTCATACGCTTCAACAGGGATCTCCCACTGCACTTGTGCATACACACACACACACACACACACACACACACACACACACACACACACACACACACACACACACACACACACACACACACACACGGTGATTAAAAAGGTCGGGGACCCTGCCCTATGAGACCAAGATTAAACAGTCAAATCCTATTTATGTGTAGCAATTCTCTCTCTTAGACGACAAGTCTGTGGCAATTGATTCATTGCTTGAGGCTTTCCTACAACACCCCAGTTAATCCTGTACTAAAGCCTGATGGTACCTGGCGTTTTACACAAGACTCGCGTAGAATTAATGACATAATAATACCTGTGGCACCTGTGGTACCTGATGTTCCTTCTGTTATGGCGTCAATACCATTTAATCATTCTTATTTTTCTGTGATAGATCTCTGTCCTGCCTTCTTCAGTGTTCCTGTTGAGGAGCAGACACAGTCACTCTTTGACTTCACGCACAGAAGAAAACAATATACGTAGACTAGTTTGCCCCAAGGCTTCATTGATTTACCTGCTGTTTTTTCAGCTGTTGTTCGGGATGGGCTGTGTGACCTTGTGCTTCCCCCGGGCTCATGCGTCCTCAAGTACGCAGATAAGTTTCTGGTGTCTGCCGAAAGCCAGTAGGCATGCTCAGACACCTCATTAGCCCTTCACAAGCACCTGGCTGAACATGGCTTCAAGGTATCAAAGACAAAGTTACAGTTTTGTAAGAACAAAGTGAAATATGTAGGCTTTGAACTTTCGCAGGGCATTAAGACTCCGCAAGGACAGAATCCACACAGCGTCCCGACACGAAGGATGAGTTGCAAGTGTTTCTGGAACTTATTACATACCGCTGTCAGTGGATTCTAGACTACTCTCTGTCTGATAAATGTCTCAGGTCTGCCTTTTCACACACACATCTTCCACAGCAGTCGCTGACATGGACTCCTGACATGCTGACCACTTATCATGCCCTGCACTGTTCTGCACCAGCCATGGGTCTTCCTGACTATGTGAAAAGTCTTCCACATCTACGCCCATGAACACAACGGCGTGACTATTGTAATGTTTGCTTTATATATATATATATATATATATATATATATATATATATATATATATATATATATATATATATATATCTTTATATATATAATCTAGAACATTCCTGACAAACCCCCTCCTTCAAGATGACTCCGACTCCATTTCTCTTCCCATCCACACCATGATAAAACAGCTTAAACCCTGCTCATAAGCTTTTAGCTTTGCTACCTTTCCACCTTGTCTCCTGAACACAGTATGTCCACCTTCCTCTTCTGCATCATGTCACCCAGCTCTCTATCTTTTCCTTGCATAGTTCCAACATTCAAAGTCCCTACTCTCAGTCCTAGACTCATGCCTTTCCTCTTCTCTTTCTGCCTACGTACACACCTCCCGCCTCTCCTTCTTCCACATCTTCGACCAACAGTAGTCCAATTTCCATCAGCACCCTGTTGGTTGACAGCACTGATGGCAGTCGTTGTGAACTCGGGCCTCGACCGATCCGGTATGGGGGTAATACTTCTGATGTGCATCATAAAAGTTTGGCATTGGTTTTACGTTTAATGCCATTCCTGACACAACCCTCTGCATTTCTCTGGGCTTGGGACCGGCATAAGGGGGAGAGACACTGGTTAGTGCCCCCGACCCCGTCTCATGGCTGCATTTATATATATATATTGGTAAAATTGGTAAGGTTGATCAACGATTTTGATATATATATATCAAAATCGTTGATCAACCTTACCAGTTTTATTCGATCAGTCTCTGGAACCATAAACTGAGGCGTTCACTGCCTGTAAAAGTGAGTTTACACGGCATTTCAAGACCCCTTGCCATTGGGGAATGTCAATAATGTTCATCAGTAACAACACATTTGATTGTTCCAAAACATTCCAAGACATTTTGCTGTGTTCTCTTGGTAAATGTACAACAACCGATGAACCATTAGAAACTGCTACAAAAAAAATATGGGATGCTTTGAATGAATGGAGCAATGAACCAGATATAGATCTAACAGAAAGTGATGACGAGTATAATTCACCCGATTCTCCTGCTCACTATCTTCATAAAATTAAAGATGTTCCTGGCCATGTGCTTGCTTATGTTATTTGGCTCAACCAGCCATGTGCTAAAGTTGACAGTCATGTTGATTGGCTCGATTTTACATCTGGGGTAAAATATTTAAAGAAACAGCACCGGGAAAATTAAAGGGCCCTTTTTTTTAGATTATGCTGTTTTCTGTTTATGTTCAGCTTTCATGTAAGTAATTTGGTAATATCACAAAATAAATAACCCAAATAACAGTAAAACTCTTTTATTGTTCTGATATTATTCATGTTGTCCACCTCGATGCTAATAAACACTTACCGTTCTACTCTGCTGGGAACAATTTTAATAAGCGCTCACCCACTCCAATTTTTAGTATACATCGATAGACTAGCAACCTGGTCTGCCCGTGCAGTGTCTCTTGCTTGACGTCAGCTGTGATTGGCTCCAACTTCCCCCTTTGATCCTGACAAATAAGTGGTGAAAATATAATATAATTTCCTAGTGCAGCCAACTGGGTTGTTAAAGTCTGGCCATATCTCTCACTGTTTATGGTGAAAGCCATGTAAAAGAACCATTTCTGACTTTCCAAGAATGAGACTGGGCCAGAAGCTTAGCTCGTAACAGGAAAATGACCATAAACATTAAAATAGCTTTATTTGCCAATCTATTGTAAAGTGTTCAAGGTCCACTCTCAGGACGTTTTCACTATCGCCCCAGTGCAGCTAACTGGGTTATCATAGGCCGGCCATGTCTCTCACTGTATATGGTTGCCGTAATGATTAACACCATTAAAATATTGACTCACTGTCAGATCCTTTGGAAGAGGAACAAGGTGTCACATTACCATTTGGTGGCTGCAGAATACAAAGACAATGATGTGATGGTTATCGCCAATTTTATTCAGAATGACTCCAGGGTGACATTCGTTATGATGCTCACATGCTCTCACCAACAAAACAAAATGTCGCGGAATACTGGAGTATACATCATGTGTTTAACCCTGAGTTTATTTCCTTTTATACTTTATTTAATCCTAATATCAGAGGATGGACATGAAAAACATCTCCATTTGAACAGAATCCCAGAACTTGAAGAACAGCTGGACACTGATCGGGACAGGAGACGTGAAGTGAAGATCCACACAAGTCCGGTTCCACTCAAGTTGAAGATCAGACAATACGCCAGAAAGAAGCATGTTCGCGACCTGTGCCACAGCAGTGTTGCCATAAACATCAAAGGCAAGTGGCAGACATTTGATCAAATTCCCATCTCATACTTGAACAATCTGTTTGTGGACAATCGACACGAAATAATCTACTGCAGTGTTCCAAAAGTTGGCTGCACTACATGGAAACGGATCATGATTTTCCTGAGTGAGAGTCTGAAAGTACATGGTGTTCCTTACAGAAAACCTGAGGATCTGGTAGATGGAATAATTCATGAAGCTCCTCTACCCCGCCTCAGTGCATACCCAAGGGAAGTGATGAACAAAAAACTGCAGACATTTAAAAAATTCCTATTCGTCAGAGATCCATTTGTTCGACTGATCTCAGCTTACAGAGATAAATTTTTAAAACTGAATCAGGTTTACTATCAAAGGGTTGCAGTGGGATTACTGCGCAAATATGGAAATGTTTCAAATCCACCAGCATCAGTACAGGAAGCACATGCTTCTGGCATGATTCCTTCTTTCAACAACTTTATTCAATATATACTGAGTCTCCCTGTAAAAAACGGTGAAGCGTTCGACATACACTGGCGACAAACAGTTCACTTGTGCCATCCCTGTCTTATTGATTATGACTTCATCGGAAAGATGGAAACCTTCCAAGAAGATGCTGAGCAACTGCTTCGCATACTCCATGTTGATAACATCATCAGCATTCATCCACAGAGTGGTGGCAAAACAGAGCAAAGTGAGATAAAGAACTGGTTTTACAATATTACAGTGGATGATAGAAGAAAACTCTACAAAACCTATGAGGAAGATTTCAGACTGTTTGGATATAAAAATCATGAAAATCTAGATAATCTTGATCCTTATACCATCATCTAAGTTGATTGTTGTTTCAAAAATATTATTGGTGTGTTAGTTTACTGTTGGTGAATATTGTTTAATATATAACGTTAGTAGCTTAGTCTTCTTTATTATCAGAATGCCATGAGTTCTATCGAGACGGAAAATGGGATTGTTTGTTCCTGTACTACAAATATACAGCAGGAACAGATTGGTTGAAACGGCTAATATATTGGTGTAATCCAACCAATACAAAGGATTGAAATGTGTCCAGTGAAATCCTTGGTTTCCTGAAAAATGTATTTATTTAGTACGTATTTATGTACATGTACATAAATATGTACATACACAAAAATTTGCATATTTCGTCACATAACCTTTCCGACGCTTGAAGATCTGTTGGCTTATAATATAAGTTTCAACTCAAGGGGCCAATTCCATCACCAATTTATCCCATATACTTCTATTTACCACTGTGGCATGTTTTTAAAAAATATTTTTAAACCATATAGAGTATATATATATATATACACACACACACACAGAGGGACAGTCGCCCCTCTACTTACGAAATTAATCCGTTCCAGCGCCTTTTTTTAGCCTGGAGTTTTCGTAAGTAGAGGCGCATTTTACATGTAAAAAGCGTGATTCGTTCCAAGGCTCCCAAGACTACCCCATAAACCCTTTAAAAATGATAAAAGTACACCAATTTTGGATGAAATATGTGTTAAAAATAAAAGAAAATTTTTATTGAACCATTTAAACATTCTATTAACATATTAAACCATTTTATTAACATATTTATTAACTAAATCATTATTAAACATTTTTATTAACGCACATACGTGCACACACACACACACACACACACACACACACACACACACACACACACACACACACCCACACACACACAAACACACACAAAACACTGTCTCTTTCTATCTCTCTCTCATTCTCTGTCTCTCTCTCTCTCTCTCTCTCACACACACACACAAAACTCTCTCTCTCTCTCTCTCTCTCTCTCTCTCTCTCTCTCTCTATGTCTCCCTCTCTCTCTGTCTCCCTGGTGTGTTCTGCTGAATGCGGGCTCCACCCACACGCAGTGCGCAGCCGACGGAGCAATTGTATTTAAATGTTCAAATGGACAGGATGTTGTATTTAAAGCGGAATTACAGTACCTGTTTGAAAGATCCGAGGTCCTGATTCAATATTAACTTTCTTCCTTGCAAAATCAGAGGTCTTGTCCCACGGAGCACTCTGTTTTCATGCTCCTTCTGCTTCAATATCGTTTCGAAATCATCACCTCTGCCATTGTATTTCCGCTTTTCTGTATTTTCCGGGAGTCAACATTCCTGTTCAACTCTCCTTCGAGCGACTGACAAATAGGAAGTATGGGTACAGTTCAGCTGCCTCCTGGCCAATGGGAGGCCAGCGATGCGGATGTTGGGAGACAGCCAATGAGAGAGCAACTCACGCATTTTTTGAATTTGTGAATGGTGTGTTTGAATTTTTGAATGGCGTGTTTGATGCTTTTCATAAAAAGGGGCTGTTTTTCGTAAAAAGAGGACGAAAATTTAGGAAAATGTTTTTCGTAACCTGGATTTTTCATACTCAGAGGCTTTTGTAAGTAGAGGGCTAACTGTACATCTTTTGGTGTACTCAGTAGATCACTGAATTCGACTTCGTAGTAATGCAGACTTATATTTCCTACATAATAATTAAATATAAGAACTTATTATTAATATGATAGTTACTATATTTATAACAAATTATTCTGCATGTATTTAATAAAAAAATATGTAATTGTGAAGTTTTGGTGTCACGGGCATAGAAATAGAAAGGATTACACATCAGAATACATAAATTAATAGAACTTATCTGAATTGTAATGTGTATTATAGTCTGACTTATTGTAAGTGCAGTGCTGGTATAGAAAACAAATCAGGACTATTTTAATAAAATTGTTTAGATTGAAATAATAAACTGGTTTAAAATATCTTCTTTTCCTTTTGGCTGTTCCCTTCAGAGGTCGCCACAGCGAATCATCTGGCTCCATCTCACCCTATCCTCTGCATCTTCTACTCTTACACCAACTACCTTCATGTCCTCCTTGACCACATCCATAAATCTCTTTGGTCTTCCTCTCGGCCTTCTGCCTGGTAGTTTCAACCTCAGCATCCTACTACCAATATATTCACTATCCCTCCTCTGTACATGTCCAAACCATCTCAATCTAGCTTCTTTGACATTGTCTCCAAGACATCTCACATGCGCTGTCCCACTGATGTACTCATTCCTGATCCTATCTATCCCCGTTACTCCCAAAGAGAACATTGTGATCAACATTTTTATGTCTGCTACCTCCTGCTCTGCCTACTGTCTTTTCCTGAGTGCCACTGTTTCTAAACCATACAACATCACTGGCCTCATCACCGTATTGTACAGTTTTACTTTCATTTTTGCCGATACCTTCCTATCACACATCACACCGGATACTTTTCTCCAACTATTCCAACCTGCCTGCACACGCTTCTTCACCTCTTTTCCACACTCTATTGCTCTGGATTGTTGAGCCTAAGTACTTAAAATCCTCCAGCTTCTTTATCTCTGCTCCCTGTAACCTCACCGTTCCTCTTGGGTTCTTCTAGTTCACACAAATGTATTCGGTCTTACAGGGGCTAATCTTTATTCCTCTCCTTTCCAGGGCATACCTCCACCTCTCTAGATTTTCCTCAACTTGCTCTCTGCTCACACTACAGAACACAATGTCATCTGCAAACGTCATAGTCCATGGAGATTGTTGTCTAACCTGGTCTGTCAGCCTGTACATCACCATAATAAACAAGAAAGGGGCTCAGAGCTGACCCTTGATGCAGTCCCACCTCCTCCTTGAACTCTTCTGTCACACTGACAGCACATTTAATCACTGTCATACATCTCTCATATAGGTCCTGCACCACTCTTGCATACTTCTCTACCACTCCAGACTTCCCCATGCAATATCACAGTTCCTCTCTCAGCACCATATCATATGCTTTCTCCAAATCCACAAGGGCACAATGCAGTTCCCTCTGACCTTCTCTGTACTTCTCCATTAACAGCCTCGAAGTAAACACTGCATCTGTGGTGCTCTTTTCTGGCATGAAACCAAACTGTTGTTCACAAAGGCTGACCTCTGCTCTTAGTCTCATTTCCACGATTATACTTACCAAATAAAGAGTTATATGAAATTATTAAGTGCAAAGTCTACAATTATAGTAAGAATGACACATTAGAAGGATTCAATTATGACCTTTTCTTCTTTCTTTTCAGTTGTTCCCTTCAAGGTTCGCCAGAGTGAATCATCTGCCTCCATCTCACCATATCCTCTGCATCTTCTTCTGTTACACTGAAGGGAAAATGTTCTTAATCATTATACTGTGAAGTTTTTTTCTTGTTTCTCTGAGTATAGAAAATTACAGGCTGAGATACTTTTATAACATTCAGGTGTGCGATTTCTACTGTGAATGTTGCTTCTCTATGCTAAGAGGCCATTGTTTTGTCTGACCTTGATCTATGAAATATTTATCTCCTATTTTGATATAGTCCAGCTGCTCCTAGATACCGTAGACTTGTTTTTCTTGTGGAAAAGTTCTGATGACCACCACCAACAACTGGTTCCTCACCTAGGACGGGGAACCAACTTCAAGCTGTACATATGTGTACTCCACCATTGTGTGTTGGTGATTCGTGAATAAAGACTGTTGTTTTTTTACATGGACTGCTGTCTGTTTTACGACTCGCTCCAGAAGCGCTTCTGGGTGACACAGGTGACTCAATCCTTGAGGAGTATTCGTGTGGTCTGATTCAGTAAACTAACATTTTTGGGGGCTCGTCCAGGATATTCCTATTCAGGTAAGGAATTTAACAACTTCTTTCCTCCCTGGTTAGCAGTATTAAGTGAATCTGGTGTACCCATGTGTGTTTCCACAGGACAGTAGTCCAATGTACCCATGTGTGTTTCAATTGGATAGTACCCATGTGTGTTGCCACGGGACAGTAATATTAATTGAATCTGGTGTACCCATGTGTGTTTCCACGGAACTTCAACATTCTCACGTGTGTTTCCGTGAGACTAGACTTCGATATCCTCATGTGTGTTTCTGTGAGAGGATTAGAGATCGTGTACGCTGATTAATCTAATATTACCTCGGGATGTTAATTCCTGTGTTATTAATGGATTAGTGCCCAAACCTGATCCTGAATAAACACCGAGGGATTGGATGAATTGTTGTAATTTGATGTTATTCACAACACCGTGATTAAACAATCTGGCCGCTTAGACTGAATCCCAACCACAATTTCTGTCATACCCATGCAAATGAACTTTTAAATCAGAATATCTTGTGTCTGTGTACAGGCAGATTTATGAACATTGTCAACGTCATATTTGAAGTGGATTGAAATGAAACCCACCTGAGTTAAAATATATCATTAAAATGGTACCTTCAACTAATCCCATGTTCATTACTATCTTCATGAATAACTCTCTTCATTATATAAAAAATATTTTGAAATTCCAACTTGTTGATCTTGCACATATGTTACCCCAAACGCTTGGAAAAAGAATTCGAGCTATGGAGGGTGATGGTATTTTGGAATGTAAGTAACAAGCAAGACAAGCAAGGCTTGTTTCCTCACTGCAGGAGTTGGCCGTGCGCGCCCGCCCCAACATGGGGGTGGGAACTCCACCCGAGACCGAGCGGATTTGATTCTCGGGGGCTGCGCAGAGCAGGTACCTGCCACAATTGTATTAAAGGCGGACAGTATGTTCGAGAACGCAAAAAGAAAAGGGCTGATGATAGGACTCAGCAAGAGACACATATGTCCCTCCTCCCTCTTAATCCTCCTCATGCGCCTCAACAGGGATCTCCCACTGCACCTGCACACACACACACACACACACACACACACACACACACACACACACCCCATCTCCCACTGCACCTGCGCGCACACACACACACACACACACACACACACACACCCCATGTCCCCACTGCGGATGGGGTGTTTATCAGATTCCACTATTTCCCTTTCGCATTTCTTTGTATATATGCCGTTTTGTCCCTTTATTTTTTTTAGGTCGAGACTTAATGTGTGCCTTGTGACTATCAATCAGCTTTAATGGTTCTGCTGTAACTGTATGCACGCCTGATGATGCACCCTCGGATATGTCACATTTATCTGGTTCATTTGTCCCGTACAATTTTGCTGCGCTCTCTCTTTCAGAGGGATCTTTGTTATCAACGCCCTCGGTCTTGAACTTCTTCCTCTCACACCTATGAGCAGAACATAAGAATGAGGTCAGGCTGGTGCATTGTATCCCCTATGACAGGGGTACCCAACCACCGGTCCGCGGCTCAATTGGTACCGGTCCGCAGAAGAAACAATTAATTATTTCCGTTTTATTTCTCATCTGAGCCTGAACGATCTTTTTTTTGAAAAATCTTTTATTTTGAAAAACGACCGGATTCTCTTGGTTATGTCGGTCATTTGAGCGCTACAATGTAAACCACAAAGGGATGACCTGTGAACAGAGGCGTGTTGGACACGTTTCAAACAATAGCGGGGATTTTGGGTGAGACTGAGTCTGAGCCTTCATTCTCCCTGCTGGTGCAAAACTATGTTTTTTATTTTTGTTTTTTCCCCAAGCTCTACTTCCCAACCAACTTTATTTCAGCTGTTGAAAAATAACATTCATGGAGTGCTTCTTCTTCTTCTTTTCCTCTTCTTCTTCTTCTTCTTCTTCTTCTTCTTATTATTATTATTAATGATGATGATGATGATGATGATGATGATAACAACAACAACAACAACAACAACAATAATAATAATAATAATAATATTTTATATAAATAAATTATATTTACAATTTAAACAATCTATGATCCCCCACCCCCGGTCCGCGGTGATAAAAAGGTAGGGGATCCCTGCCCTATAAGGCCAAGATTCTGTTTATGTCAAGCTATACTCTCGCTTAGATGACAAGTCTGGCAATTGATTCATTGCTTGAGGCGTTCCCAAAACACCCCAGTTAATCCTGTACTGAAGCCTGATGGTACCTGCCGTTTTACACAAGACTGGCGTAGAATTAACAACATAATAATACCTGTGGCACCTGTGGTACCTGATCTTCCTTCTGTTATGGCGTCAATACCATGAAATCGTTTTTATATTTCTTTGCTTGATCTCTGTCCTGCCTTCTTCAGTGTTCCTGTTGAGGAGCAGACACAGCCACTCTTTGACGTCATGCACAGAGGTAAACAATACACGTGGACTAGATTGCCACAAGGCTTCATTGATTCACCTGCTATTTTTTCAGCTGTTGTTAGGGATGTGCTGTGTGACCTTGTGCTTCCCCCAGGCTCTTGCATCCTCAAGTACGCAAATAATCTTCTGGTGTCTGCCGAAAGCCAGGAGGCATGCCCAGACACCTCATTGGCCCTTTACAAGCACCTGTCTGAACACGGCTTCAAGGTATCAAAGACAAAGTTACAGTTTTATAAGGACAAAGTGAAATTTGTAGGCTTTCAACTTTCACATGGCAGTAAGACTCTCCCCAAGGACAGAATCCAGATGATACTGGACACCCAGCATCCCGCCACGAAGGATGAGTTGCAAGTGTTTCGGGGACGTATTAAATACTGTGGATTCAAGATATATATATATATATATATATATATATATATATATATATATATATATATATATATATATATCAAAATTGTCGATCAAACTTACCGATTTTATTCGATCAGTCTCTGTAACCGTAAAATGAGGCGTTCACTACCTGTAAAAGTGAGTCTATACTGTATTTCCTGTATAAGTCTGTATAATCCACAGCAACTACTGCAGCGTTCCAAAAGTTGGCGGCACTACATGGAAACGCATCATGATCTTTCTGAGTGAGAGTCTGAAGGTGCATGGTGTTCCTTCCAGAAAACCTGAGGATCTGGTAGACGGAATAATTCATGAAGCTCCTCTACCTCGCTTCAGTGCGTACCCAAAGGAAGTGCTTAAAAAAACCTTCAGATATTTAAAAAAAATCCTATGCATTAGAGATCCATTTGTTCGACTGATCTCAGCTTGAAGAGATAAATTCCTGAAACTGAATCAGCTTTACTATCAAAGGGTTGCAGTGGGACTATTACACAAATATTAAAATGTTTCAAATCCACCAGAAGCAGTAAAAAAACTACATGCTTCTAGCATGATTCCTTCTTTCAACAACTTTACTACCTGACAAGGTAAGGTAGGCCATACCGAACACACATCATCACGCCACGATCCAGGGAGCTTCAAGAGCAAACAAAAAAGAAGATTCTAGAGATATCTCATGGCATGGCACAGTGGTGACCCTCCCGGGAGAGGACAACCTACCAAAATTACTCCAAGAGCACGATGCAGACTAACCGGAGAAGTCACTAAAGGATCCAAAAGCCACTTCTAAACAACTACAAGTGTCAATATTCAATGTTCATGACTCCACCATAAGAAATACATGAGGCAAAAATTGAATTCATGGAAGAGTACCGAGGCGAAAGCCAGTGTTGACAAGGCTATCAAAAAAGGATATCAAGGTACAACTCACTTTTGCCAAGAATCATCTTGATCATCCCCAAAACCTTTGGGATATCTGATGAAACTGTTGAATTTTTTGGGAGAAATGAATCCCATTACATCTGACTGCATTTGATAAAAAGAACATTGTGCCAACAGTGAAACATGGTGGTGGAAGTGTGATGATTTGGGCCTGCTTTGCTGCTTCAGGACCTGGGCGACTTGTCACGATTGATGGAACCATGAATTCTGCTCGCTACCAAAAAATCCTGGCGAAGAATGTTTGTCCACCAGTTTGAGACCTCAAGCTAAAGCACACCTGGGTTCTGCAGCTAGACAATGATCCGCAGTACACCAGCAAGTCCACTTCTGAATGGCTAAAAAAGTGGGTTTTGGAGTGGCCTAGTCAAAGTCCCAACCTGAACCCTATTGAGATGCTGTGGGATGACCTTAAAAAGGCAGTTCATGCCCGAAAACTATCTAATCTGGTTGATCTTAAACAATTGTGCGAAGAAGGATAAAGGTCATATTGCTCAGGTCTCACACACACACACACACACACACACACACACACACACACACACACACAGCACAACGTGTGTGTGGTTGTTTGTGTACATACATATATATATATATATATATATATATATATATATATATATATATATATAAAAGTGCGGGTTATATGGACTTCCGGTCTTTCAAGTGAGCAAGGGCGCCGTTGAATATTTGTTTAGTACTCAGCCTGCACTGATGTGAATCACCAGCAGAGCGGCGAGTTCACTTTCTTTTCTGGATTCGGGTTTTCATTCATTGTACAACTCTTTTTGCTTACCTGAGTATGCATGGTAGATTGCGCCGATCCAAGCAGATAGCTAATTCAGTCTTGGGAAAGCCGGAAATTCTGGCATTGCCGGAAAACTTGCACCCATGCTAGTAGGTTTACACTTCTGTCCAACCATATTTGCCTAGGGTTACAAAAGTCCATAAAACAGTGTAAACACAAAGATGACAGAGACGACTTCTTTACACAAGGGTAACATGCAGTGAACTGGGAAGCAGCAGGGCACGTTCAGTCTGTCGTTTGTAAACAATGGATGCAGCATCATTACGTCATTGCGTCAATACGTCAGCGTACTACGTAGGTACGTCTTGTGCTCAAAATTTGACATATATATATATATATATATATATATTTTTTTTTTTTTTTTTTTGAGTGGGTGGGCGTAACGTAACACGTAAAACATAAAAACGTAAAACGGACAAACATAAGTCAGGGAGCATCTGTCTATATCTGTATATATATATATATATATATATATATATATATATATATATATATATATATATATGTGTGCGTGTGTGTGTGTACAGACGCTCCCCGACTTATGTTCATCCATTTTACATTTTTTTGATTTCATGTTTAAAAAAAAAAAGTCAAATTTTGAGTTTAGACATACCTACGTAGTATGCTGACGTAATGATGCAATGATGCAGCATTCATTGTTTACAAACTACAGACTGAGTGTATATATATATATATATATATATATATATATATATATATATATATATATATCTCAGTTATATAGCGTGTTACCATTCTGTTAAGACGTCGTCTCTGTGATCTTTGTGTTTACATTATTTTGCGGACTTTTGTAACCCGAAGCAAATATGCTTGGTCAGAAGTGTAAGCCTACTAGCATGGGTGCAAGTCTCATACACAGAGATGAATTAACTATCTGCTCAGATTGGCGCAATCTACCATACATACTCAATTAAGCAAAGAGAGTTGTAATATGAATGAAAACCTGATTCCACAAATTACAGAACAATTACAGATATTTATTATCTTTTAGCAGAATCCTAAGAACGTATACTTTATTTTTATATTAATATTCATTACTATTTGTACTTGTTCTTTGTATTCATCTTTTGAATAAAGTTTACTTACTTACTTATACAAAAGAAAGAACTCTCCGCTTTGGATTCACATTAGTGCAGGCGTGTTCTAAACAATTTCAACGGCACCCTTCTGCACTTTAAAGACTGGAAGTCTATATAATCCACAGCAAGTACACTACTTTCGCAAGTACACTACTTTCGGTATTGAGCGCTTCACATATTGTAAGCGTTGATTGACTGTTTTAAGCTTCATGTAAAGTGACTCGGGATAAATAAGTGACTTATTTAAAATTAATGTTGATATTAATTGATATATTTGATATTATTTTACAATGTTATGTTTATAATAATTGATTTAGGGGTGTTTTATGAGATAAGGTAATGGTATTTATGGATGTATAATACAGTATGAGCATCATACGTCACACGTCATACGTCACTGTAACAACTTACGTTCACTTTCAACTTATGTTCGGCCATCCAGAACCAATTAAAAACGTAAGTCGGGGAGCATAGATCAAACTTGCCAATTTTATTCGATCAGTCTCTGGAACCGTAAAATGAGGCGTTCATTGTCTGCAAAAGTGAGTTTACACGGCATTTCAAGACCCCCTGCCACTTGGGAATTTCTATAATGTTCATCAGTAACAACATATTTGATTGTTCCAAAACATTAAAATATTTTGCTGTGTTCTTTTGGTAAATGTCTAACAACCGATGAACCATTCGAAACTGCTACAGCAAAACTATGGCATACTCTGAATGAATGGAACGATGAGCAGGATATAAATCTAACAGAAAGTGATGATGAGTATATTTCACCCCATTCTCCTGCTCAGTATCTTCATAAATTTAAAGATGTTCCTGGCCATGTGCGTGCTTGTGTTGATTAGTTCAAAGGGGGCCATGTGCTAAAATTGACATTCATGTTGATTGGCTCGATTTTACATCTAGGGAAAATATTTAAAGGAACAGCACTGCCATGGAGAATTAAATGGTCTTTTTTTTTTTTTAATTATGCTGTTTTCTGTTTATTTTCAGCTTTCATGTAAGTAATTTGGTTAATATCACAAAATTAATAACACAAATATCAGTAAAACTCTTTTATTGTTCTGTAATTATTCATGTTTTCCACCTCAATGCTAATAAGCACTTACTGTTCCACCCCACTGGTAACCATTTTAATAAGTGCCAACCTACTCCAATTTTTTAAGCACTCTCGGCGCTTATCACACCACATACTGTATATATCAATCGACTAGCAACCTTGTCTGCCTGTGCTGTGTCTCTTGCTTGACGTCAGCTGTGATTGGCTCCAACTTCCCCTTTGATCCTGACAAATAAGTGGTGCTAATATAAAATAATTTCCCAGTGCAGCTAACTGGGTTATCAAAGGCAAATGGCAATAAACATTAAAATAGTCTCTCACTGTCTATGGTTACTGTAATGATTAACACCATTGAAATATTGACTCACTGGTAGATTTGTTGGAGGAAGAACAAGGTGTCACATTACTATTTGCTGGCTGCATCATACAAAGACAACACTGTGATGGTTATCTCCACCTTCATTGAGAACGACTCCAGGGTGACATTCGTTATGACGCTCCCATGCGCTCACCGACAAAACAAAATGTTGCGGTATACCGGAGTATACATCGTGTGTTTAACCCTGAGTTTATTTCCTTTTATACTTTATTTAATCCAAATATCAGAGGATGGACATGAAAAACAACTCCATTTGAACATGATCCCAGAACTTGAAGAACAGCTGGACACTGATCAGGACAGGAGATGTGAAGCGAAGATCCACACAAGTCCGGTGCCATTCAAGCTGAAGATCAGACAATACGCCAGAAAGAAGCGTGTTCGCGACCTGTGCCGCAGCAGAGGTGCCATAAACATCAATGGCACGTGGCAGATATTTGATAAAATTCCCATCTCATACTTGAGCGACCTGTTTGTGGACAATCGGCACGAAATAATCTACTGCAGCGTTCCAAAGGTTGGCTGCACTACATGGAAACGGATCATGATTTTCCTGAGTGAGAGTCTGAAGGTGCATGGTGTTCCTTACAGAAAACCTGAGGATCTGAAAGATGGAATAATTCATGAAGCTCCTCTACCCCGCCTCAGTGCATACCCAAGGGAAGTGATCAACAAAAAACTGCAGACATTTAAAAAATTTCTATTCGTCAGAGATCCATTTGTTCGACTGATCTCAGCTTACAGAGATAAGTTTTTAAAACTGAATCAGCTTTACTATCAAAGGGTTGCAGTGGGATTACTGCGCAAATATGGAAATGTTTCAAATCCACCAGAATCAGTACAGGAAGCACATGCTTCTGGCATGATTCCTTCTTTCAACAACTTTATTCAATATATACTGAGTCTCCCTGTAAAAAACGGTGACGCGTTCGACATACACTGGCGACAAACAGTTCACTTGTGCCATCCCTGTCTTATTGATTATGACTTCATCGGGAAAATGGAAACCTTACGAGAAGATGCCGAGCAACTGCTTCGCATACTCCATGTTGATAATATAGTCAGCATTCGTCCACAGAGTGGTGGCAAAACAGAGCAAAGTGAGATAAAGAACTGGTTTTACAATATTACAGTGGAAGATAGAAGAAAACTCTACAAAACCTATGAGGAAGATTTCAGACTGTTTGGATATAAAAATCATGAAAATCTAGACAATATCGATCCTCCTACCATCACCTGAGTTGATTGTTGTGTTCTAAAGTATTATTGGTGTGTTAGTTTACTGTTGGTGAATCTTGTGTTATGATATAATGTTACTAGCTTAGTCTTCTTTATTATCCGAATGCCATGAGTTCTATCGAGACGGAAAATGGGATTCTTTGTTCCTGTACTAAAAATATACAGCAGGAACAGATTGGTTGAAACAGCTAATGTAGTGGTTAAATCCAACCAATACAGATGATTGAAATGTGTCCAGTGAAATCCTTGGTTTCCTGAAAAATGTATTTATTTAGTACATACACAAACATTTACAACTAGTGTCTCTCCCTCACGCCGGTCCCAAGCCCGGATAAATGCAGAGGGTTGCGTCAGGAAGGGCATCCGGCATAAAACAAATGCCAAATAAAATATGCGAAAAGAAGATATATAGTAGTCCTTCTCAAAAAATTAGCATATTGTGATAAAGTTCATTATTTTCTGTAATGTACTGATAAAAATTAAACGTTCATATATTTTAGATTCATTGCACACCAACTGAAATATTTCAGGTCTTTTATTATTTGAATACTGATGATTTTGGCATACAGCTCATGAAAACCCAAAATTCCTATCTCAAAAAATTAGCATATTTCACCCAACCAATAAAAAAAGTGTTTTTAATACAAAAAAGTCAACCTTCAAATAATTATGTTCAATTATGTTCAGTACTTGGTCGGGAATCCTTTTGCAGAAATGACTGCTTCAATACGGCTTGGCATGGAGGCAATCAGCCTGTGGCACTGCTGAGGTGTTATGGAGGCCCAGGATGCTTCGATAGCGGCCTTAAGCTCATCCACAGTGTTGGGTCTGGTGTCTCTCAACTTTCTCTTCACGATATCCCACAGATTCTCTATGGGCTTCAGGTCAGGAGAGTTGGCAGGCCAATTGAGCACAGTAATGCCATGGTCAGTAAACCATTTCCCAGTGGTTTTGGCACTGTGAGCAGGTACCAGGTCGTGCTGAAATATGAAATCCTCATCTGCATAAAGCTTTTCAGGAGATGGAAACATGAAGTACTCCAAAATCTCCTGATAGCTAGCTGCATTGACCCTGCCCTTGATAAAACACAGCGGACCAACACCAGCAGCTGACATGGCACCCCAAACTATCACTGACTGTGGATACTTGACACTGGACATCAGGCATTTTGGCATTTCCAACTGCCCAGTTTTCCTCCAGACTCTGGTACCTTGATTTCCGAATGACATGCAAAATTTGTGTGTGTGTGTGTGTGTGTGTGTGTGTGTGTGTGTTAATAAAAAATGTTTAATAATGGTTTAATTAATAAATATGTTAATAAAATGTTTTAATATGTTCATAAAATGTTTCAGTGGTTAAAAAATACTTTTCTTTTACTTTTAACGCATATTTCGTACAAAATTGGTGTACTTTTATCATTTTTAAAGGCTTTATGGGGTTTATCCAGTTCAAAGACTGGAGACTTGGAACGAATTAGGTGTTTAACATGTAACCTGCGACCCCTACTTACGAAATTCCCGCGTTACGACAAGGGCCCTGGAACGGTTGATTTCGTAAGTTGGGGGCCGACTGTGTGTATATATCTATATCTATATCTATCTATATATATATATTGGCGGCACGGTGGCGTAGTGGTTAGCACGTCCGCCTCACAGCAAGAAGGCCCGGATTCGATTCCTGGCCTGGGCGTTTCTGTGTGGAGTTTGCATGTTCTCCCTGTGCTTGTGCGGGTTTCCTCCGGGTGCTCCGGTTTCCTCCCGCAATCCAAAGACGTGCACTGTAGGTTAATTGGCCGTTCTAAATTGACCGTAGATTCTCTCCTGCAACGGCACCGGAACCCAGTCGTATCGGCACTTGCCTTTCCATTGGATCCTTCCAGTGGCGCCGAGACGGGGGACTTGCTGCCTGGGTAACAGCCTGTCCCTCATTACTCTCTACCCGGGCTCTGTGCACTGGGGAGTATCACCAGCCGGGATACCAGCCAGAGCGCAGCCATAGTCCTTCGGGACTGACGGAGGCCTACCATACCATATATATATATATATATATATATATATATATATATATATATATATATATACATACATACATTTTTGGTGTATTCAGTAGATCACTGAATTTAGACTTAGTAGTAATGCATGCAATATTTACTATCTGTACTGCATAGTAATTAAATATAAGAACTTATTATTAACATGATAGTTAGTGTATTTATAACAAATTATTCTGCATGTATTTAATAAAAAAATATGTAATTGTGAAGTTTTGGTGTTTTGGGCATAGAAATAGAAAGGATTACACATCAAAATGGATAAATTAATAGAACTTATCTGAAATGTAACGTGTGTTATGGTCTGACTTATTGTAAGCGCAGTGCTGGTATAGAAAATAAATCAGGACTATTTTATAAGAATATTTCATTTTAATTAATAAACTGGTTTAAAATATTTTCTCTTCCTTTCGGCTGTTTTCTTCAGGGGTCGCCACAGCGAATGATCTGCCTTCATCTCACCCTATGCTATGCATCTTTGCTTACACCAACTACCTTCATGTCCTCCTTGACCACATCCATAAATCTTTTCTTTGGTCTTCCTCTAGGCCTTCTGCCTGGTAGTTCCAACCTCAGCATCCTACTACCAATATACTCACTATCCCTCCTCTGTACATGTCCAAACCATCTCAATCTAGCTTCTTTGACTTTGTCTCCAAGACATCTCACAGGTGCTGTCCCTCTGATGTACTCATTCCTGATCCTATCCATTCCCATTACTCCCAAAGAGAACCTCAACATTTTCATGTCTGCTACCTCCAGCTCTGCCTCCTGTCTTTTCCTGAGTGCCACTGTTTCTGAGCCATAAACATCGCTGGCCTCATCACTGTCTTGTACAGTTTTACCTTCATTCTTGCCGATACCTTCCTATTACACATCACACTGGACACTTTTCCCCAACTATTTCAACCTGCCTGCACACGCTTCTTCACCTCTTTTCCACACTCTCTATTGCTCTGGATTGTTGAGCCTAAGTATTTAATATCCTCCAGCTTCTTTATCTCTGCTCCCTGTAACCTCACTGTTCCTCTTGGGTTCTTCTCGTTCACACAAATGTGTTCTGTCTTACTGAGGCTAACCTTCATTCCTCTCCTTTCCAGGGCATACCTCCACCTCTCTAGATTTTCCTGCACTTGTTCTCTGCTCTAAATACAGATCACAATGTCATATGCAAACATCATAATCCATGGAGATTCTTGTCTAACCTCGTCTGTCAGCCTCTACATCACCATAATAAACAAGAAGGGGCTCAGAGCTGATCCTTGATGCAGTCCCACCTCCACCTTGAACTCTTCTGTCACACCGACAGCACATTTCACCTGTCTTACATTTTTCATACACGTCCTATACCACTCTAACATACTTCTCCACCACTCCAGAATTCCTCATGCAATACCACAGTTCCTCACTCGGCACCCTATCATATGCTTTCTCCAGATCCGCAAAGGCACAACGCAGCTCCCTCTGACCTTCTCTGTACTTCTCTATTCTTCTTCTTCTCTTTCGGCTTTCTCCCTTTCTCGGGAGTTGCTACAGCGAATCATCTGATTCGCACATTTGATTTGGCATAGGTTTTTACGTCGGATGCCCTTCCTGTCACAACCCTTTAGCAAGGGACAGAAACACGCCAATGGCTTTGCAGCTACGCTTTACGAAAGTCAGCAATGGTTCTTTTACATGCCTCTCACCATAGACAGTGAGGGCCATGGCCCGCCTTTGATAACCCAGTTAGCTGCACTGGGGGCTCTGTACCTCTCTATTAACAGCCTCAAAGTAAACACTGCATCTGTGGTGCTCTTTCCTGGCATGAAACCAAAGTTTTGTTCACAAATGCTGACCTCTGCCCTTAGTCTCGTTTCCACGATTATACTTACCAAATAAAGACTTATATGAATTTATTAAGTGCATAGTCTACAACTATAGTAAGAATGACACATTTGAAGGATTCACTTATGACCTCTTCTTCTTTTCCTTTCAGCTGTTCCCTTCAGGGATTGCCACACCGAATCATCTGCCTCCATCTCACCATATCTTCTGCCTGCTTTTTTGTTGCACTGAAAGGAAAATGTTCTGAATCATCATACTGTGAAGTTTTTTACTTGTTTCTATGAGTATAGACAATTACAGGCTTATATACTTTTGTAACAATCAGGTGTGCAATTTCTATTGTGAATGTTTGCTTCTCTTTTCTAAGAGACCATTGTTTTGTCTGACCTTGCTCCGTGAAACTTTTATCTTCTATTTTGATATAGTCCAGCTGCTACCAGATACTGTTGACTTGTTTTGTCTTGTGGAAAAATACTGATGACCACTCCCAACAACGTGTTCCTCACCTCGGGCGGGGAACCAACTTCAAGCTGTATATATGTGTACTCCACCATTGTGTGTTGGTGATTTGTGAATAAAGACTGTTGTTTTTTTACACGGACTGCTGTCTTCTTTTACAACTCGCTCCAGAAGCGCTTCTGGGTGACACAGGTGAATCAATCCTTGAGGAGTATTTGTGTGGGCCGATTCAATACCCTAACAATTTTGGGGGCTTGTTCGAAATATTCCTGTTCAGTTAAGAAATTTAATAACTTCTTTCCTACCTGGTTCGCAGTATTAAGTGAATCCAGTGTACCCATGTGTGTTTCCACGCGACAGTAATCCGGTGTACCCATGTGTGTTTCTACGGGACAGTAGTCCAGTGTACACATGTGTGCTTCCATGGAACAGTAGTATTAAATGAATCTGGTGTACCCGTGTGTGTTTCCACAGGACTTCAACATCCTCACATCTGTTCCATGAGACTAGACTTTGATATCCTCACATGTGTTTCCGTGAGAAAACTAAAGATTGCATACGCTGATTAATCGAATAGTACGTCGGGACATTCAGTCCTGCGTTACCATCTTCTTTTTCTTCTTTTCCTTTCGGCTGTTCCCTTCAGGGGTTGCCACAGCAAACCATCCGCCTCCATCTCGCCCCGTCCTCTGCATCTTCTTCTCTTACTCCAATGTCCTTCAAGTCTTCCTTCACCACACCCATAAATTTCTTCTTTGGTCTTCCTCTAGGCCTTCTGCCCAGTAGTTCCAACCTCAGCATCCTACTGCCAATTTACTCACTATCCCTCCTCTGTACATGTCCAAACCATCTCAATCTTGCCTCTCTGACGTTGTCTCCAAAACATCTTACATGGGCTTACATGGGCAATTGATTCATTGCTTTAATTAACGTTAAAGACACTGATTATAATATAATTTTATGTTCAATACTATATTGTAATCAGTGTCTTTAACATTCAATCATTTTAGCCTGATGGTACCTGGCGTTTTACGCAAGACTTGCGTAGAATTAACAAAATAATAATACTTGTGGCCTTTGTGGTACCTGATGTTCCTTGTATTATGGTGTCAATACCATGTAATCATTCTTATTTTTCTTTGATTGACCTCAGTTCTGCCTTGTTCAGTGTTTTGTTGAGGAGCAGACACGACCACTCTTCGCCTTCACGCCAAACAATACACAAGGACTAGATTGCAGCAAGGCTTCATTGATTTACCTGCTGTTTTTTCAGCTGTTGTTAGGGATGCGCTGTGTGACCTTGTTCTTCCCCCGGGCTCATGCGTCCTCAAGAACGCAGATAAGCTTCTGGTGTCTGCCGAAAGCGAGGAGGCATGCTCATTGGCCCTTCACAAGCACCTAGCTTCAAGGTATCAAAGACAAAGTTACAGTTTTGTAAGGACAAAGTGAAATATGTGGGCTTTGAACTTTCGCAAGGCACTAAGACGCTCCCCAAGATTATACTGACACACAGCGTCCCGCCACGAAGGACGAGTTGCAAGTGTTTCTGGAACTTATTAACTACTGCCATCAGTGGATTCTAGACTGCTCTCTGTATGATAAATGTCTCAGGTCTGCCTTTTCACACACAGATCCTCCACAGCAGTTGCTGACATGGACTCCTGACATGCTGACAACCTATCATGCTCTGCACTGTGCACTGTGTTCTGCACCAACCCTGGGTCTTCCTGACTATATGAAAACTCTTCCACCTCCATGCCTGTGAACAGAACGGCGTGGCTACTGTTATGTTAGCTCAGGAGCATGGGGGAGGTATGCAGCCCTGTGCTTTCCTTTCCAAAACTTTATATACTGTGCCCCAGGGTTTGCCTGCTTGTCTACTTGTAGTTGACGCCTGTGTTGTGATGGTTCAAGATGCTGAAAAACTCATCCTTTCTCATCCTCTCATTTTACATTCTTCACAACAGGTAGCTCAGGTCTTGCAGAGTTTATAGACACAACACATGACTGCGCAGCGTCGTTCTGGCTAAGACAACATTCTCCCAACCACTGAGAATCTCTCAACTTGTTCTATTTCCTCTTTTGATACTCTTGGTCACACCCTAGTGCGTCTCGTTAGCTCTCAGGATGACACTGTTTATGACAAACATGATTGCCTCTCTGAGATGACTCATTTAACTAGTATCCAGCCTGACATTTCCGCAAGCACATTGCGGTGTGGGGATGGGCTTTATGTTGACAGCTCGTGCTCTAAACCTCAGGGCGTTGTGTTCCTCTGCGGTTACTCGGTGTGCTCTTTACTAAACACCGTTGTTGAGTCATATGCCCTTAATTTTTCCTCTGGCCAAACTGCTGAACTTTTTGCTCTCACACATGCCTGTATTCTCTCCTCTGGCAAGAATGTTAGTATTTACACTGACTCTGGATACAACTTTGGTGTGGCTCATGACTTTGGGCGCATCTGCCAATCACGTGGCTTCCAGTGTGCTTATGGAAATCCCATCTCCCACTCCTCTCCCCTCCAAGTACTTATTGATGCTTGTTATTGTCCTCATACTCTTACTATAGTTAAAACCAAGGCACATTCCTCAGGGGACGATTTCGAGTCCCGTGGTAACTCTTTGGCCGATCGAATCGCTAAACGGGCTGCTTCTACATGTGTTCTTCCTCTTTCATGTCAGACTCTACTTCTGAACATGGCGCTCCAATTTTGCCTGTCTAGTGCTCTTATTCTCGATCTAGACCCACACTCCCTCCAGGTGTTTGCTATACCATCTTGTACTTCCTTTTGGCAAACACTGGCATGTTTATGGTTCAACCTGTTGGACAACTCTGTCTTTCCTCACACTGTGTGCCTTTCCTCGTGAAGAGGGTTAAAAGAGGACACAAACAAATTTTTTTGTATCACTAATTTGAATGTCACAATTGACTTCGACCAAGGTACTCTATTTACTTCATGGATCACACAACAACTTTGTAAGTATTTACACCTTAATTAGCACGTTCAAATTCCATACCACCCATAATCCTCTTGGATCGTTGAACGTACTAACCGTACCGTGAAGAGTAAGCTCACGAAGGCGATGCAAAGCACTAACTGTAAAAATTGGGTTGAACTCCGCCCTGAGGTGTTGGCTGAAATGAGATTGACACCCTGAAAGATGTGCACTTGTAGCCACATGAGATTATATTTGGCAACCTTTTTCACTCCCTTGGTGGAAAGGAATGGCAGCTTTGGGCACTTCATATCTTATGGTTCACATGGACGAATACTCCACAGCATATGTTGCCAAATTGCACGAATTATGGTCCAAGGTCAATGCCTCTACCGTCCCCCTCCTTCGTCCACCTACACATAGTTACAAACAGGGGGATAAAGTACTAGTAAAATTGTTTAGGCGGTCTGGACAATTAAGGGAACCCACATACAGCGAACCTGCAGAGATAATCGACCTCACTCAAACCGCTGTGCTAACTGATCTTTTTCCACAGTAGATCCACGGAACAAGGCTGAAACCAGCTTCAAATTGACCTTGTATGTATTACTGCTCATGTTTGTGTTCCTCTCCAGTGTGTATCTTAAATCTCTCTCATAGATGTCCCATCAAACGAAGGTCCGGTCTGCGTTAACACCCGCCACGCAGAGAACATGGGGACTCACCAGCTGCTGTGCGTCTTGGGGATCCTTTCAGTGATGATCGGACTACCGTCCCATGTCCATCCTCATGATTACACCTTCTGGCAGTTCGCCAATTGGACAGCGTGACAATACACCAATGAAAGCTGTTATGTTTGCCATATTTTGCCGAGTTCAGCTGTATCTGTTTTTGTGACCTTGTTTTCACCTTGTACAAACCTCTCTTTTTTCTTAGCTGGTAGTGTTGGTACGATATTCACCCCCGTTTATGGTAATCACACCAATGTTGTTTAATTTTATATTATACTAGATAAATCCAGTATAAAAGAGGGGAATTGAAGGGAAAATGTTCTAAATCCTCATACTGTGAATGTTTTTTACTTGTTTCTCTGAGTCTGGAAAATTACAGGCTTATATACTATTGTAACAATCAGGTGCAATTTCTACTGTGAATGTTGCTTCTCTCTTCTGAGATGCCAGTGTCTTGTCTCACCTTGGTCTGTGAAAATTATTATCGACTTTTTGATATAGTCCAGCCGCTCCTAGATACTGTGGACTTGTTTTTATTGTGGAAAAGTATTGATGACCACCACCAGCCCCCTTAAACTAACCAGCTTCAACCGATTCCTCACCTTGGGTGGGGAACCAACTTAGAGCTGTATACTATATGAGTACTCCACCATTGTGTGTTGGGGACTCGTGAATGAAGACTGCTGTTTTTTTACATGGACTGCTGTCTTTTTTACAACGCGGTCTGGGTGACACAGGCGAATCAATCCTTGAAGAGTATTCGTGTGGGCCGATTCAGTCACCTAACAATATAACCCCCCCCCCCACACACACACACACACACACACACACGCAGTGATACCTCAGCTAACAAGTTTAATCTGAAGCTTGACATCCAAAGTTTGTTCGATAAAACAATTATTCCCATAAGAAATGACAGAAAACCAATTAATTCGTTCCAACCCCCTCCCAAACTCATAACCTGCCACAAACACATATATTTGACCTAATATATGAAAGATAAACATGTAAAAACGATGAATATTTCATCACAATACACAGTGTCAGGTTCTAAATCAACACCGACATAATAAAACACATTAACAAGAAGAAAGACACAGAGAATTTAATTATTTTCACTCATATCAGGAGAGCGACCAAACCAGTTCATTTACATATTCTAATCGTTCTGCCCTAAGTTTGATCGAGAGCCTCTTTTATTTCTTTAGGGGGATTCCTAGTTACATAATAATGCTGACTTCTAAGGGGAGGGGTACACATAAGTCAGCAATAATTCTTATCAATATGTTGCAAGCTGCAGAATGTTCAGTCTCCCGCCTTGCGGTGGTTGCTGAGTCATCTTGTTGTTACGTCATTCCGCTTATCAGTTCTGCTATAGGGGGACTCCTGCAAAACATCTTTTAGCAAGCAGTTTCAACTTTAATAATACATCACAAAACTTATCAAGCACAAGCTGGGATAACTTATATGTATAATTACTTTAACATTTCCCTCCTGTTTATCTCAGTTTGGACAAAAAACATCATTTTACTAACACTTCAAACAGTTTTTAGATTAGTAAATTCATTAATTTTATCCAAAACACTCTAACAGAGAAGTCATCTTTCTTAATAGTTTTCACCATTTGGAAACGAGTCAGACACATCATTTAATATTTCATACTCATTTTCATCATCAATATTATTGCTTTCATCATTTTCCATGCGCTTCTTTAAAAAGCTGATACATTTGTGTTTCATCTGACTTAGGACTCAGGGCAGTGATGATGAGTCGATTCAACATGGAACGTAAACATGGAATGCAAAAACAACCATAGAGTATGAAAAAAAAGGCTGCAAAATCTGCAACAGATATTAATACAGATGATACAAAAGTACAATATTTTCTGAACATACTAAAACATGAGTCCCACATGGAGGTATCTACCCCAGAATGTTCTTTCATCTTTTTATTAAGAGATTTCAGGCCTTCTATTGCTCTAAATTTTGTATCAGCACTCTTGTCGTGGTATTGGGAGTATTCATATCACTGAGGCGGTGTGTGTTCCATTACACCCAGCAGTTATAGGAGTCAGTCTTGCTGAACTCATTGCTCCTGTTCCGACATCTATTCCTTGGACCCTCACCAGGGTCAGGAGTAAGATTATTCCTTTCCACAATTTTAATTTCTTCCTTTGGATGTTACCTCTTATACTACAGGGTCTATCAGGTGTTATGAGGCACTAAAGGACTTTTGACTCGTTGATTTCTTCGCTGGCTTTCGTGTCTATCCAGTCCCATTGATCTGAGTCCACACTATTACCAGACTCAGTCTCAGTCCCGGTTGTCTCGAGCACTCTGATGACTCGCTTGCAGTGCGTCAGGTGTATCCAGGTGTTTTTTTCCGCTAGTTTGATGTCCGCTGGTGTTGTCAAGAGGGCTCGGTATGGGCCTTCCCACTTAGCTGAAAGCCAATACTTTCTTTTTATGCTTCTGATAAGGACCCAATTCTCCAGGTTTGTTTCGGGAATTTCACTCTTTTAGGTCTCATGTTTCCTTGAGCATTGTGTTTTGCACAGATTAGACACGCTTTCCAAAAATATTTATTTTGAGTATAGATTAAAGCCATATGCTGTGTATTTCTGGTCTACTTGTCCCACCATCCCTCCTGTTGAGACATGGGTCTTCCCATGGCTCAAAATTGCTGCCCATTTAAATAAGTTTTTTTTTTTTTGTAGGATCGGTTTGTTATCGGGACAGGTATAGATACCGTTTTTAATCTGCGCACCTTTCTTTACTCAGGATAATTTTTCATTTTATGGGCTTTGTTCCTGCATGCTCTGTCGGACTTCTTTGGTAACCTCAGTGTCATCTGTTACTGTTAATACTTCAATTACTCCTTCAGCAGCTTCTTTTGCTTTTCTGTCTGCAAAGGCATTTCCTTTGGATACATCATCTGTTTTATTTGTGTGTGCAGCGCATTTGCATACTGCTACTTGTTTTGGTAATTGTACTGCTTCTAACAATTCTTTTAGTAGTTGTGCATGAGTGACTGGTTTGCCAGTTGAGGTTATCATGCCTCTGTTGTGCCAATATTGTGCAAATGAGTATACGGTGGCATAATTTTGTGTCCCTGAGCTTCTGGTGATGGGTTTGGTTGGTTTTGCAGGAGGGGAATGATATGGAGGGAGCTCTTCCTATTTTTCATTTGTCAAATCAGGATAAAGTTTGTTATGCTGGCGATTTATAGGTGGTGTATTTTTACAGGGTATATATAGTCATGTTGAACTCTGGTTTCGTTTCTTTTCTGGGCAATCTCGGCTGCAATGTCCTTTCTTACCACATGCCCAGCATTCATTCCCTCCAGGTCTATTAAATCCTCCTCTTCCTCTTCCTCTGCCTCTAGTCCCCTGATAATATACTTCAGGGTCATCACAGTCCTCAAAGAAGGTTTCTACTCTTTTTATTTTCTTCTTTTTGGTTACTTTACCTGCATGCATTGCCTGGTCTGCATAATCTTCCAGTTCCATTCTACCATGGGTCCAGACATGTTTTTCAATCCAGTATGTTCCTCTTTCTTGTGCTGCACCATGCAGACCATTTTTCAGGTGTATTGCAAATGTTTGGCCCCTTGTTGGCCTGTCATCCACTATTCCACTGTGTAATCGGAATGCTTCCTCATATCTGATTCTGAACCTTCTTCCACTATTTATCTAATCATCTTCTTTTCTATGAAACATCACTTCCTCTTTTTGGCCTTTTTAAAAAAAATCTTTTTCACTTGCTTTTATTTTTCTTTCTCATGTTTTTGTTTTTCTCCTTCACGCCTTTTATTTGCCATTTTAATCCACTCTTCTGCTTCTTCCCATCTTTGTTTTTTCATTTTTTTTCATTATTTTTGCAGTTTTGTCTAATAGCTCCTTGTAATTCTATTAGTCTTTTTACATTTAACTGTCCGTTGAATCCATCCTTGCTAACCCATAAATCTAAATATTTATTTCTATCAGGCATCTGTTTTTCTACTGCGTTCCAATCTCCACATTCTAATTTATCTCTAGTCTTACTGTTTTTACCCCCCATTTTAACCCAATTTGGACCAGTGGTTTGTTGCACCTAGGGTGTCCTAACACTGGTTTCCTACGGGACAACGATTAATTATTTCTGTGGTAATCCTCAAGCTTCTACCTTTTCAGGCGAAGGATTCTTGCCTCTGCATCCACAAAAACTTGTTGTATTAATCCCGCAGTATTATATGAGGATTTAATCAAGGATTCCATCCTCCATTCTCACACAAATTCATTCATCCACAGCCGTTTATCTTCTCAGAACCTGGGGAGTCCGCGCTCCCTTCTTTTATATATCTGCCATTGTCTAGAATACTCAGGGTTTTGCTTCTTAGACAGGGGAGTCCGCCCTCCCTTTTTCTTCTTTTTATATTTTTATTTTATTTTATTTATTTTTTTCTCTTTTTTCGTGGAATTTAACTGTCTTTTTGCAACCTCTTATTGCTTTTCATCCATTTCACATCCATTTTATGTCATTCATTTTATGTAACCTTTGTTACCGAGCTCATTCATTTCTACTTTTTAAAAGAAGTTAACTCACCCTGTGTCTCCTCCTTGGATCACCTGCCAACCCTTGGATCCCTGTTGATGGGTCGATCCTCCCGGACCCAAAAAGGGTCTGATGTCAACTCACTCTTGAGTTGCCTTGGCCAAGGTTTTCACCGGTATCCACCTCGTCAGCAGGGATCCTCAGGTATCTTGGTATCCGGCTCGACGGACCAATTAAATGTCAGGTTCTAAATCAACACAGACATACTAAAACACATTAACAAGAAGAAAGACACAGAAAATTTAATTCTTTTCACTCATATGAGGAGCGCGACCAAACCAGTTCAGTTATATGTTCGAGAAGCTCTGTCCTAAGTTTGATTGAGAACCTCTTTTATTTCTTTAGGGGGATTCCTGGTTACATAATAATGCTGACTTCTAAGGGGAGGGGTACACATAAGTCAGCAATATTTCTTATCAATATGTTGCAAGCTACAGAATATTCAGTCTCCCGCCTTGCGGTGGTTGCTCAGTCATCTTGTTGTTACGTCGTTCCGCTTTATCAGTATATGCCATTCTGCTTATCAGTTCTGCTATAGGGGGACTCCTGCAAGACATCTTTTAGCAAGCAGTTTCAACTTTAATAATACATTGCAAAACTTATCGAGCACAAGCTGGGGTAACTTATAAGTATAATTACTTTAACACATACATTCATATTAATAATAATTAATAATAATTAATAATAAAAGAAGAATAAACAGAAAGTCAACTAACTCTTCTGATCATCACCTGCGGTGAAGATGTCACGTGGGCAGGCACGAGGTGGTGCGTAACAGAGGAGGAGGAGAATTCTGTGCATGTGCACGCTACAAATGACAACAAGGAAAGGCTCATGGTGAGCTTCCACAAGGCCAGTGCTTCTCAAATAGTGGGGTACGTGGTGTGATGCCTTGCTTATGACCCTAGAGAACATGCTTTTTTGCCATACTGTACTAGAATTAAGTGTAATAGCGTATCCACTACAGTAGTCGTCAGTGGCGCTATGGTATAGGGAAAAAACATCGAGCAAACGATATGAAGTGCAGTAAACACTATATATAGTCACATGTGGGGCACTGGGTGGGTGTGAAATGTTTTCTTTCTAAAGGGGGCATCACAGAAAATAATTGAGAAACACTGTGACAAGGCATTCTTGGAGCACGGAGGAATACACACGGAAGAATACGAGGGTATTCGGCCAGGAAAAGCCATTTCGAGGAAAGCTTGTAAAGTGAATTTTTGCTTGTTGGATGGAGCAGAATTTTGGTGGGTTCAAAGCTCATATGATGGAAAAATCATTATAAGGGACACTTGTTAGACAAGGTACCACTGTATGTATTTATTTATTTACTTATATAATATATGTATGTGTGTATGTTTGTACTTGTATCTATTTTTGCACCCCCTACTGATAGTACCTCAAGAGCCTGTAACAGTGAATTTCTCCATTGTGAGATTAATAAAGCTGTATCTTATCTTATCTTATCTTATCTTATCTTATATACATACATACACACACAAATACAATTCATCTGGGTCAGCAGGGTGGCGTAGCGCTCAGCACATTCTCCTCACAGAAAGAAGTTCATGGGTCCGACTCAGTGTGGGGTCTGAAGGTTCTCCCCATGCTTGCTTTTGTTTCCTTGGGGTTCTCAGGTTTCCTCTCGCGATCCAAACAAATACAAAGTTTGATAACTGATTGCTCCAAATTGCCTCAAATATAAAATATGTACGAGTGATTTTGTGTGTGTACACTGGCCCCATGATGATTCTGTAGTGTTGCTGTTATTATGAGGTCATTCATCCACAGAGCATTATTCAGGTCAGGCACTGATACCTGGGGCAGTGACTCATGTTCTCAGTTTGTGCACGGGTGGTGGGGTGATGGTGGTTGGAACTGTGTGCTTTCAATTTTGGGAAGAAGCTACATAATGGATTGATGGTCACGTATCCATTAATAAGTGTCCGTACAATGTGTTTACTGTGAGCAGAGAGCTTTGTCTGGTATGCAATGGTCTGATATCCAACGCTGCAATGGAGTGAAATGTGTATTGGTGACTACGCTGCCACTCCATGGTATGCATGCTGTGCTGTTTACACGATCCTCAGCTCTGTTCTGCCGATGCTGTCAAAAAATGGACGCCTCTTCGGCTGGATGCATCTCTTTATGTACATTGTGCCAGATTCTGCAGAACAGTACGCAGGGAAAAAACAAACAAACAAACAAACAAACAAAAAACTGTCTGTTTCTCTAACAAGAATAAACACAGGTATTAGGTACCTAAGGGGCAAATCAGGAATATTATTTTCCCTCCCATATGCACAAATGCTAAATAAATGTGGAACACATCACACTGCATCCTGCACTCTGCTCAATTCGATAATACATAGTACACCGAACTGCACCCCCTCCAAAAAAAAAAAAAAAAAAAAAATTAATGCCGGTCCCAAGCCCAGAGAAATGCAGAGGGTTGCGACAGGAAGGGCATCCGGCGTAAAACTTTTGCCAAAATAAAAAATGCAAACCAGAAAGTATAAATTCATACCGGATCGGTCGAGGCGCGGGTTAACAATGACCGCCATCAGTGCTGTTAACCAACAGGGTGCTGATGGAAATTGGACTACTGTTGGTTGAAAACGTCAAAGAAGCAGTGGTGGGAGGCGTGTCCGTAGGCAGAGAGAGAAGAGGAAAAGCACCAGTCTAGGACTGAGAGTAGGGACTTTGAATATTGGAAGTATACAAGGAAAAGATAGAGAGCTGGCTGACATGATGCAGAGGAGGAAGGTGGACATACTGTGTGTTCAGGAGACCAGGTGGAAAGGTAGCAAAGCTAAAAGCTTAGGGGCAGGGTTTAAGCTGTTTTATCATTGTGTGGATGGGAAGAGAAATGGAGTAGGAGTCATCTTGAAGGAGGGGTTTGTCAGGAATGTTCGAGAAGTGAAAAGAGTATCAGACAGAGTGATGAGTCTCAAGTTAGAAATTGAAGGCGTGATGTTCAATGTCGTTAGTGCTTATGCCCCACAGGCAGGATGTGAGCTAGAAGAGAAGGAGAGATTCTGGAGTGACTTAGATGAAGTGATGCAGAGTACCCCCAGAGGTGAAAGAGTGGTCATTGGTGCAGACTTCAATAGACATGTTGGTGCAGGCAACAGAGGAGACGAGGAAGTGATGGGCAGGTTTGGTATCCAGGACAGGAACACAGAAGGACAGATGTTGATCGATTTTGCAAAAAGGATGGAAATGGCTGTGGTAAATACTTTCTTCAAGAAGAAACAGGAGCATAGGGTGACTTATAAAAGCGGAGGTAGGAGCACACAGGTAGACTACATCTTGTGTAGGCGATGTAATTTGATGGAAATCAGTGACTGCAAGTAGTAGTGGGTGAGAGTGTTGCCAAACAGCATAGGATGGTGGTATGCAGGATGACGCTGATGGTGAGGAAGGTGAAGAAGACAAAGGCAGAGCAGAAAACAAAGTGGTGGAAGTTGAAAAAGGAAGAGGGTCGTGTTGTCTTCAAGGAGGAGTTGAAACAGGCTTTGGGTGGTCAGGAAGTGCTTTCAGATGACTACTGGACAACCACAGCAAATGTGATCAGGGAGACAGGTAGGAGAGTACTTGGTGTGTCCTCTGGAAGGAAAGTAGATAAGGAGACTTGGTGGTGGAATGAGGAAGTGCAGGAGTGTGTACAAAGGAAGAGGTTAGCTAAGAAGAAGTGGGACATTGAGAGGACCGAAGAGAGTAAACAGGAGTACAGGGAGACACAGCGTAAGGCAAAAGTAGCAGTGGCTAAGGCCAAACAGAGAGCGTATGATGACTTGTATGATAGGTTGGACAGTAAGGAGGGAGAAAATGATCTATACAGGTTGGCACAGCAGAGAAATAGAGATGGGAAGGACATGCAGCAAGTTAGATTGATAAAGGACAGAGAGGGAAATGTATTGACTGATGACAGAAGTGTGCTGGGAAGATGGAAAGAGTACTTTGAAGAGCTGATGAATGAGGAAAATGAGAGAGAAAAAAGAGTAGAAGAGGTGACCATTGAGGAGCAGGAAGTAGCAAAAATTAGTAAGGGTGAAGTGAGGAGGGCACTGAAGAGGACGAAAAATGGAAAGGCAGTTGGTCCTGATGATATACCTGTGGAGGTATGAAAGTGTCTAGGAGAGGTAGCAGTAGATTTTCTGACAAGAACATTCAACAAGGTCCGAGAGAGTGAGCAGATGCCGGAGGAATGGAGGAGAAGTGTGCTGGTGCCCATTTTTAAGAACAAAGGAGACGTGCAGAGTTGCGGCAACTACAGAGGGATAAAGTTGATGAGCCATACGATGAAGTTATGGGAAAGAATAGTGGAAGCTAGACTAAGAGCAGAGGTCAGAAGTACAGAGAAGGTCAGAGGGAACTGCACTGTGCCTTTGTGGATCTGGAAAAAGCATGTAACCCATATAAATACATGGTTACTAATTTTATTGGTAAAAAAAAACCCTAATTTCCAACGCTCCCTGAAAGCACTATAGTTTTCCTAGTCCCCTTGAACGCATCATAAGCACATGCTGCATGCACCTAGCTAAGCACAGCAGAGCATGCTGCAGAGCAGGACACACAGAGCACTTGACAAGCTACACAAAGCCTTGTATGTGTTTTGTTCTCTCTCAATCAAACCGGGTGGAGTGTGTTTGTTTTCTTGGAAACTCCGACTGGTTTTTTAGTGGATCTGGATCTGATCTTGAAGCTGGTATCGGATACGGATGGCGAGCTAAACCCAGTGAGAACTCTTGGCGGATCCAGAAGCAGTGTGGCCAACTGCTCTCTGGATGCGAGAGTAGATCTACAGACCCAACCACTTCAAATCACAGGATCCCAGATAAGAACAAATAAAACACCTTTATCCCAAACGGATCAAAATCCTGGAAAAGACCTCCCGAATTCACACAAATCAAACCTTAAGTAATCGAACCTTACAGACTCTAAGCCTATTTTATTTTTATTTTTATTTTTATTTTTATTTTGTAAAGAGCGTTCTACAACATTGTTTGCACTGTTTCTTGTGCTATTGTAAATTGTAATAAATCTGCCGGCTGTTCAACTTTAAATCTCCACAATTCATTCTACTCCTCTAGAACCTAGCATATAATCTAGCACAGCTATACTAAGCTGGTGTTACAAGCATATGACAGGGTGCCAAGAGAATAATTGTGGTATTGCATGAGGAAGTCTGGAGTGGCAGAGAAGTATGTCAGAGTGGTGCAGGACATGTATGAGAGATGTAAGACAGTGGTGAGGTGTGCTGTCAGCGTGACTGACGAATTCAAGGTGGAGGTGGGACTGCATCAAGGATCAGCTCTGAGCCCCTTCTTGTTTGCGATGGTGATGGACAGGCTGACAGACGAGGTTAGGCAAGAATCTCCATGGACTATGATGTTTGCAGATGACATTGTGATCTGTAGTGAGAGCAGAGAACAAGTGGAGGAAAATCTAGAGAGGTGGAGGTATGCCCTGGAAAGGAGAGGAATGAAGGTTAGCCTCAGAAAATCAGAATACATGTGTGTGAACGAGAAGGACCCAGGAGGAACGGTGATGTTACAAGGAGCAGAAATAAGGAAAGTGGAGGATTTTAAGTACTTAGGCTCAACAATCCAGAGCAATGGAGAGTGTGGAAAAGAGGTGAAGAAGCGTGTGCAGGCAGGCTGGAATGGTTGGAGAAAAGTGTTCGGTGGGGTGTGTACTAGGAAGGTATCGGCAAGAATGAAAGGAAAAGTGTACAAGACGGTGGTGAGACCAGCGATGTTGTATGGCCTAGAAACAGTGGCGCTGAGGAAAAGGCAGGAGGCAGAGCTGGAGGTAGCAGAGATGTAAATTGAAAATGCTGAGGTTCTCTCTGAGAGTAACGAGGATGGATAGGATTAGGAATGAGTACATCAGAGGGACAGCCCATGTAAGATGTTTTGGAGACAAAGTCAGAGAGGCTAGATTGAGATAGTGAGTATATTGGCAGTAGGATGCTGAGGTTGGAACTACCAGGCAGAAGGCCTAGAGGAAGACCAAAGAAAAGATTTATGGATGTGGTGAAGGAAGACATGAAGGTCATTGGAGTAAGAGAAGAAGATGCAGAGGACAGGGCGAGATGGAGGCGGATGGTTTGCTGTAGCGACCCCTGAAGGGAACAGCTGAAAGGAAAAGAAGAAGAAGAAGATTGCTGGCTTGCTCCTGGTGACAAATCTGTCACGGTATTAGAATATTAAGCATGCGCTGTTGTTTTCCACAACATTGTTGGAAAGAAAGCCATTTCCCTTTGCTTGAGGTTAACCATTCGTACAACTTTGAAAACATTTCTGTTCCCACCTCCATATCATTTTATTCAGAATAAATATTATAATACAGACAGTGTGCTGCTTTGTTGGGAAAACGGGCTAAGACAGAATTTCAGTACTTAAAATTTGCAAAATCAGAAATTCAGAGAAGAATTTTACATCTTGCACGCTAAACAGTGAGACATTGTGGGAGGTGAACAGTTTGGAACCACCCCTCATGACTTGCTGCTTCAGAATGTTATCCAACTGCCCGTGTCAACACCGTTTGTGTATTCTATTCAGACATTGCCAAAGGAACAGGCTGTAGCTTTTAAAAACTGACGAACAGAGATCATGTTCCTTTTCTGTTTTGTTTTTTTACTTTCACTTTTTCCCCTTCACAAGGGATGCAGATTCATCAAAGGCAAGCAATCCACTATAGCGCACACCAACAAACACACACACACACACACACGCAAGCACGCACGCACGCACGCACGCACGCACAGGCTGTGCCGTTTTAAGCAGTGCACAACCAAGAAACATTCTGATCCTTTCTGCCTTCTCGCTGTCATGCACATTTTCTGCCTGCTTTTTTTGTGCTATTAAAAGTATATATATTTTTTAAACAAACAGGAAATACTAACGGTCCACCCTTGAAGAAATTAGAGCAGCAACATCTAACTAAGACACATTATATTGTCTTTGAGGACTGACTGAGCACCTTCGCTTTAAATGCCAGGAAACATTATTGCCCAGAAAATGGAGACGCTTCACCAACTGAAAAGGCAAATCCAACAAATATGGAGCGAGTCGAGGCAGAATTCGGAGCAGGATTTGTCTTCAGCAGTCTGACCCCAATAGTACAACTGGCTGAAAGGATCTACAAAGCAGTTCATAAAAACAGCTTAACTTGATTTGATGACTTCATTTATGCAAATCTGATTTCCTTCCACAGCCGATGAATGGGCACGTTTGTGTGCCTAATTTCATGCAGTTACACACCCAAAGACAAACATTGGATCATCTGTTTATTTTTAACCATCCTGGTAACTCATGTTTAGTCAGGAGACAATTTAATATTGATTTATTTAAAAAAAAAAAAAAAAAAAAAAAACAAACAAACAACAACCCCCCCCCCCAAAAAAAACGAATAAATTCCACATATATTTTCACAATGGAGTTTTTCAACTAAATGTCAAGTGTCTATATTGTCAAATATATGATTAATATAAGAAACACACTTCCTGATGATGTACAGAAAGAAATAAAAACCAATAAATAAATACTTATTTAGGAGAAAAAATTCCTCCCTGACTCGCAACCTTATCATTGTGGAGGGGTTTACTCGACCTAATGATCCCAGGAGCTATGTTGTCGGGGGCACAATGCCCCTGGAAGATTCACCCAAGGCAAACAGTTCCTGGGTGAGGGTCCAGACAAAGTGCGGTTCAGAAGACCTCGAGAAGCAGGAGGTCCTGGACCTGTGCAACTTATCATCTCTGGTCGAAGACCGGGATGACTAAGGCAAAGGGCAGAGGTAGGAGAGCAGTTCACAGACCACCCTACAACGGCCACAGGACTACGAGAAGGACAACTCATATGACAAACCATACTGCGGGAGTGGAGCCCGCAGTCATTATTAGCAATAGAAAACCCATGATGGCGAACAGAAAAAATACTAGGGTTAGAGTTCATTAAACAGCTCCCACCACAGACCAAGGCCCATTGGGTTTCCATGATGACTTGTCCCCAAACCCGCAAGGAAGGAACAAGCCCGATAGAGGTACCTGTATTGGGAGAAGACTTGTCAACTGCAGGAACACCACAACAATAGCAATGCTTAATGTCAGAACCATAAAGGAAGCAAGATGCGGAGAAGAGTTGTCAGATAAGAGATAAGATAAGATAAGATACAGCTTTATTAATCTCACAATGGAGAAATTCACACAGCCAACCTAAGCTTGTATGAAATTGATGTTCTGGGAATCCAGGAGCATCGCATTATGCACGAGGAGAAAATCAAGTACAAAGCCATCGATGGCAACATGCTCATTACAACATCTGCAACTAGGCACCAAACTGGAGCCGCTGTTGGAGGAGTAGAGTTTCTACTCGGCTATAGGGCAAGCAGTTCTCAAGCCAGAATTACACCGAACTCAGAGAGGATACTAACAGCAAGCTTCCAGGGGAACCCAGCAACAAGCATCATTGTCACCTACTGTCCAACCAACACGACAAATGAGGACACATTGAAAGCTCATTACGACGACCTGACAAGAGCAATTGAAGTCATTCCAGCCCACAACCTACTTATAGTTGTAGGGGACTTCAATGCAAGAATAGGAGCACAAGATGCCAAATTCACATTCCACAAGGAAATAGAAATGGTACATAGCTGCTGGATTTGGCAAGCGAAAATGACCTACTCATCTCTAGCACCAACTTTCGGAAGAAGACAGGTAAGCTTTGAACCTTCATCAGCCCAGGAGGCATCAGGTGCCAGCGAGACCATGTCCTTATACGTAGAAAATGGCGCAACAGCTTGCTGAATGTAGAGGCATACAGATCCTTTGCAAGGTCTGCTCGGATCACAGAATTGTATTTGCCAGAGTAGACTGAGCCTGTGGAAAAAGAAAGCAGAGCAAAGGAAATGGCAGTATGACTGGAACCTGATTAAAACCAAAAGAGATATGCATGAGCAGTACACAATCAAAGTACACAATAGGTTTCAGCCACTACAGGAACTTGATGAAACTGCTACGGACCACTATGAGAGGTTCATCAAGGCTACTAAAGAGGCAGCAGAGAAAGTGGTCCCACTCAGGAAAAGGGGAAGAAAGATAAGGCATTCGGAGGACCCCAGGGTGATGAAGGCTAGAGATGAGCTGAATGTTGCATATGGGCAATGCAAGGAGGATACAACCGAAGAGAACAGGCAAGAGTACAAGCAAGCTAAAAAGAAGTTGAAAGCAAGCTACATAGCAGTTGAGGAGGAAGATCTCAACAACAAGATCAGAGAGATGGAGAGAGCCCATTCAAACTGCAAGCCTAGACATAGCTGGAAACTCATCAAAGACATCACTGACAGAAAGACAACTAGAAAGGGACAACTGGAAGGAAACACACAGGAAGAAAGGATTGAGAACTGGTATAGCCACTTCAAAACTCTTCTTGAAAATCGCTCTAGTGTCATGGAGGAGGATGAGGAAATTCCTATTGTGTACAAGGAGCTCAACATCAAAGAGGGCCTGTTTGAACAGGGGGGATATGAGAAAGCCAGGAAATCTCTGTTGGAAGGAAAGGCTAGTGGGGAGTATGGAATTCCACCAGAAGTTTTGAAGCTATGCAAGGGGCTGGACAAGATCATCCTGGATTTCTGTAACAGAGTATTGATTTAGGGAGAAATATTAGTCCCTGTTAAATATTATTCCCATACCTAAATCTGTGTTAAGTCTGGGGTGTAAGTGTTGGACCCAGAGATGCAGGAGACCAAAAGAAGGTTCAATTTATTAAACTCTAGGGAAAGTAAATTACGGGAATAATAAGTCAAGGGAACTGGTCGAGCATGAAGAGAACCAGGGGTCAAAGAAAAAGCCGAGGAGCAGAATCACTGGGAAAACAATCTTCTGACATCAGAGGGAAGCGCGCCGCTCCCATTTATAGCTGGCTGCTTGCTGATTGCAGATTGGGACCAGGTAGCTCTCCTTGGAACTCTCCTACCAGCAACTGCCACGCCCCTCACCAGCGCCTGCAATGATTAAAGAAGAGTTAATTCCACCAACCAGCACAGACCATAACAGTACCCCCCCCCCCATTAAGGGGCGCCACCTGGTGCCCAACCAGGCTTGTCCAGGAACTGGCGATAGGATTCATCTAATAAGTCCGGGTCCAGGATTAGGGAGCAGGGAATCCATGAACGCTCTTCGGGACCATACCCCTCCCAGTCCACTAAATACTGAAAAGCTCGACCCCGCCTGCGTACATCAGGGATACGGTTGACTGTGTATGCGGGATGTCCATCAATCAGTCAGGGAGGAGGGGATGGGGGGTCGGTGAGGGGTGGAGGGGACTTTCTACCATGGGATTAATTAGGGAAACATGAAATACTGGGTGTACCTTGAGTGAGGGTGGGAGTCTCAGTCGGACGGCGCTGGGGTTTATGATTTTCTCTATTACGTAGGGCCCAATGTATCTGGGATACAGTTTTTTGGAGTCAACTTGCAGGGGCAGGTCCTGGAAGGAGAGCCACACTTATTGCCCGACCATGTAGGGAGGTGCCGGGGCTTGGTGACGATTGGCAATCCTCCGGTTTTGGACAACTGTTCGTTCCAGGGCAGCCCGTGCTTCTTTCCAGACTCGGCGTGCTCTGTGAAACTGTGCCTGGACCGATGGAACAGCCACTTCGATCTCTTGGATGGGAAACGGGGGGGGCTGGTACCCATTAATCAACGTGAAGGGGACATCCCGGTGGCGGTGCAGATCAGAGAATTGTGTGCGTATTCGACCCATGGGAGTTGTGTGGCCCAGGAGGCTGGGAGGCAGGAGGCGACGCAGCGCAGGGAGGATCCGAGGCTTTAAGTCGCACGTTCCGCCTGCCTGTTCGACTGAGGGTGGTAGCCAGAGGTCAAGCTGCAGGAGACTCCCAAGGTGTTGCAGAATGCCTTACAAACTCTGGATGCAAACTGGGCACCCCAGTCTGAAAGGACGTCCTGGGGGATGCCATGGAGGTGAAAGACGTGTTGGATTATGAGACCCGCTGTTTCCATTGCCGGGGGGGGTTTGGGTAGGGCAACGAAATGGACCGCCTTGGAGAACCGGTCCACTACTGTCAGGATAACAGTGTTGCCCTCAGACGGGGTAAAGCTGTGATGAAATCCACCGCAATGTGCGACCAGAGGCGATGGGGAACGGATAAGGGTTGGAGGAGACCCTTGGGTGCACGATGGGAGGACTTGCTCTGGGTACAGGTGGTGCAAGCTCCCACAAACTCCCTGGTGTCAGCTGCCATCGTTGGCCACCAGAAGTATTGTCGGAGCAGGAAGAGAGTTCGGTGGGCTCTGGGGTGACAGGCTAATTTTGAGGAGTGAGCCCACTGGAGTGTGGTTCTGTCCGGCCGGGGGAACATATAGTCGACCTTGAGGGCACCCGATGGGCTCCGGTTCCCGCTGATGGGTGTCTCGAACTAGTCGTTCTACCTCCCATTGGGCTGCTCCGAGTATACAGGAGGAGGGCAGGATGGTCTCCATGGTCATGTCTTCACCCAAGAAGAACTGCCTGGAGAGAGCATCTGGCTTGGTATTCCGGGAGCCAGGTCAGTATGTCATTGTGAAGTTGAACCTCCCCAAGTAGAGTGACCATCATGCCTGACGGGAGTTCAACCTCTTGGCTGTACGAAGGTAGGATAGGTTTTTATGTTCGGTCCAGACCACGAAGGGGTGGGCTACCCCTTCCAGCCAGTGCCTCCACTCCTGGAGCGCCAAGACCACCGCCAGCAGCTGACGATTCCCAACATCATAATTCTGTTCCGCCGGGGACAAGCGATGGGAGAAGAAGGCGCATGGGTGGTGCTTCTGGTCTGTGGGAGACCGTTTGGAGAGGACCACCCCCAAGTCCGAGGCTACTTCCACCACAAACTGCAGCAAGGGGTCCAGGTAGATCAGTACAGGCGCGCAGTCAAACGCCTGTCAAACGCCGCCTGGGCACTTGGGGACCACTGGAACGGGGTCTTGGGTGATGTCAACTGTGTGAGGGGGGGGGCTGCTAGGCGGCTGTAGTCCAGCACGAACCGGCGATAGAAGTTCGCGAACCCCAGGAACCTCTGCAGCTGTTTTCGTGTCCCTGGAGTCGGCCACTCTGCCACTGCCTTCACCTTCGCCGGATCGGTTCCTATTTGCCCCTTCTACATGATGAACCCCAGGAACGAGACTGAGGGGACATGAAACTTGCATTCTTCTGCCTTAACGGACAATCTGTTCTTCAGGAGCCTCTTTAGTACCATTCTCACGTGGCGTAGATGTTCGTCTTGGCCTCTAGAGAAGATCAGAATGTCATCCAGGTATACGAATACAAAGCGGTTCAGCATGTCCCTAAGCACATCGTTGAGCCCCGAATGGCACGATCAGGTATTCGAAGTGAACAAGAGGCATATTGAAAGCCGTCTTCCACTCATCCCCCTCCCGAATTGAGACCAAGTGGTAGGCATTTCTCAGGTCCAGCTTGGAAAAAACGGTAGCATTGTGGAGAGGGGTCAAGGCTGAATCAATTAGGGTGAGAGGGTACTTGTTTTTTATGGTGATCTGGTTCAGGCCCATGTAATCGATGCAAGGTCTCAGGGTCTTGTCTTTCTTTGCGACGAAGAAGAATCCCGCCCCTACCGGGGAAGATGAGGGCTGAATGAGACCTGCAGCCAGCGACTTGTTGATGTATGCCTCCATGGCATCTTTCTCCGGCTTAGAGAGGTTGTATAGTCGCTGGGAAGGGAGCATGGAACCCGGGAGTAGGTTGATGGCGCAGTCGTACGGTCGATGAGGAGGTAAGGAATAAGCTCGGACATTGCTGAAAACCCCTTGCAGGTTGTGATATTCTTTGGTCACGCCAGCTAAGTCCAGATCCTCTAGGTACCGGGGTTCATGAGGCTTGGGAGGGTACGGCCGCCATTAGGCAGTGTTGCAGACAGAAGTCACTTCAGCGGTGTATGGTGAGGGTGCGCCAGTCAATGTGGGGATTGTGGGTCTGCAACCATGGACACCCCAACACTAAGGGTAGGGAGAACAAACAGTTCCAAATATTCTTGGTGGTTACCGGACAAGGTGAGCTTCACTGGCTTGGTCTTGTTCATGACGCGAGCGATGAGTCGGCCATCTATGGCCACTAACTCCTTGGGGGTCTCGAGTTCATACATGGGAAGGTCGTGGAGCGCCACCATCCCCGGATCAATAAAGTTAGTGTCAGCGCCTGAGTCAATAAATACGTCTACAGGATGAGAGTGTTGCGCAGAGTGTAGCGTACCTTGAACTAGCAGGTGCTTTCCGGGTGCCGTGGAGGATCCTTGTGCATCCCCTATGCCTAAGGGATTCTATTGGACGAGCCCCCACTTGTTACGGATAGGTAAATTTAGAGGATTGAAATTGCCCTGTGAAACCAGCAAAGCACGACAGATGTAAAAGTGCATCATATTATCATGTACTTTATTACAAACACTGCCGTATATAACGGTACAATGGTACTTTGTTTTTCTATGTTTTGCTATACTTAAATGCTTGCTGAGAATAATCAAATAATATGCTTAAGGGGCCATTCTGCATGTCTATTGTAAAAGTGCATACTCAGACACACTGAGCCGTTGGGGGTCTGTGTGCAATTCAGCAGTTTCTAAATCCGATGGTCTCCTCACTTCCTCACAATTTCCTCACTTCCTCATTTCGAGATCAGGAGGCGACAGCGTGAAACTGATGTGTGTAGAGGTGAGGAGTGTGGGGGTCGTGACGCACCCGGATAGAGCCCAGACTTATCTCCTCCTGTTGAGACAACGACACAGCGTAGACCCAGCCCCAAACCAGGAAGAGGGAACCTGCTCTGAAGCCCTTAAAAGCACACACCCGCGAGTGAGACCCCAGACCTTAACGAGCGTGTCTTTTATGCATGTTTGTTGGGTCTCCGTCCTCTGCAGACGACGCAATAAAGCTTCTCATATTCAACTCAAAACCAGTCTCCAGTCGTCTTCTTCCACATTCAACGGATCCTAACAGTTTTGGGGGCTCGTCCGGGATGTGGTAGAGGAACGTGATTGAGGAAATTTTTCCCAAACTTTTTCCTCATGAACCAAGGAGAAGGACACAGGCCGGCAACCACTAACAGGTAAGCAGAACCTGTTTAAATCGAACTCTGCATATTGACTAAACTAAAAACTGTGTCCTCTCCGGAAGTTTGAAGGAAAACAATAAAAAGAGTTGTATGAGAACCTAATTTTAAGATTTAAGGTAAATTAAGAGAGATAAGAGATTTAAGAATAAACATAGACGCGCCTTGGAGGTGGCATGCCCTCCCGGTCTCTGACGAGGGGCCGTGGTAATGGCTGGGTTGGAGTCCCGGGGGATTGAAGGCTCCCCAAAGTACCACGTCAGTGCTATATAAAACTGTACGTCATAGTCGGGTGAAAGGCCCTCAACGGATTAGCCGTTGAAAGCATGCGTCTATGTGGGTGAAAGGCCCCCAATACGCTGAGGTATTGGAAGCATTAGTAATTGGGTGAAAGGCCCTCAACGGATTAGCCGTTGAAAGCATTATTTGGGTGAAAGGCCCCCAACACGCTGAGGTGTTGGAAGCATTATTTGGGTGAAAGGCCCCCAATACGCTGAGGTATTGGAAGCATTAAAGAGAATAATAGAGTGTGATATTAATTGTAGTGTTTTCTGTTTTATGTGTGTGTTGTGTGGCCACGGGCGTGACGTTAATTGTATTGTTTTCCATTTCATGTATGTACTGTGGTGCAACGTGTGTTGTGTGTGAGGGAAAGTGGGAAGAGGGAAGAATAAAATTCAGAGGTGTCAAGAGGGACGCTGACGTTTGACAGTGTCTTAACCGGGCAGAGAAACAGACAGAGGAAACCTAGCGGTGTTAACATAATCTGTCTGTGCGGTGGAAACCTAACGGTGACAACACAAGCCGCCTGCCGTGGTTAATTGGGTCAGTCACTCAGTCTAGTACTGACGACTGACTGGCTGTGAACGTCTAAACAGTCCCAATCTGGGAGAGTGAACGGGTGTACCCGCGCTCTCTGGCCTCTGAGTTAAGAAATATGGAGGGTGAATTTGATAAAGAAATAAATGAACGGGGGCTAGGTCATGAACCCCTGAAGCCATTATATGCACAGATTGAGAACACCTTGAAATCAGTGGAGCTAAAGAGCACACTGAAACAGAAAAATAAAGTTGTAGATGAAGCCAGACGAAAGCTGCATGAGCTGGTGACGTCTAAAAATAAACAGTTGGAGGACAGTGGCCACTTAGGATCCTGGTTATGGGAAAAGGTTAAAGAATACTCAAAAAAAAAAAAAAAAAAAAAAAAGAGAGCAGGGAGAGAAGGCAAATTTAATATCTAGACCCAAGCTGAAAAAGGAGGTGGAGGAAATGGAGAACGCACAGCAGGGGTGGACGAATCTCGCGGTCTGCTGGCAGAGTGTCACGCATCTTCACCATTTCCAGTCGAAGGAAAAATCAAAAGGAGCGGTAACAGCACCTGACACTGAACCACACCATACGCACCCCCGACACCCAGCGTTAACAGTGTAGATCTTCTCACAGGACCAGAGAGAATAAATAAATACAAATACATATTTCATGCATCAACATGACTGGCACAGGTCAGATACTAGGAAATTTAAACGCCACTGAATGGTGCACAAGCATGAATACAACGAAAATTGGTTTTGACCCTTTATCAGGAAGTGATATATGGTGGTGGTGTGGAGACAGTAGGCTGTTTGATAGGTTGCCACGTAATAAAACTGGTGTATGTGCTATCGTTACCTCATTACTTCCAGTATCAATATACCCTACAACAGCAGAACACTTATTAAAAGAAGTAAATAGTGTATTACCAGGTGCCTAGAAAAAAAAAAAGTGAATGAGCTCGGTTTATTAGGGAAAGAAGGGAGGGACGGACTCCCCTGTCTATAGACTGAACAGCCGTGGATGAATGAACATGTGTGTGAATGGAGGATGTAATCCTTGATTAACCTCCTCATATAAACAACTGTGGGATCAATATGAGTTTTTGTTGATGCGGAGGCAAGAACCCTCCGCCTGAAAAGGTAGAAGCTTGAGGGTTACCACAGAAATAATTAATCGTTGTCCCATAGGAAAAGATAAACCAGTGTTAGGACACCCTTGGGGCAACAAACCACTGGTCCAAATTGGGTTAAAATGGGGGGTAAAAACAGTAAACCTAGAGATGAATTATAATGTGGAGATTGGAAAGCAGTAGAAAAACAGGCACCTGATAGAAATAAATATTTAGATTTATGGGTTAGTAAGTATGGATTCAACGGACAGTTAAAGGTAACAAAATTAATAGAATTACAGGGAGCTATTAGACGGAACTGTAAAAATAATACAGAAAAAGAAAGCATTCCGATTACAAGTGGATGACAGGCCAACAGGGGGCCAAACATTTGCAATACACCGGAAAAATGGTCTGCATGGTGCAGCACAAGAAAGAGTAATGCAGCTGGATGGACTGAAGGGCTCCCTCAGATTCCAAGCTATCCCCGCCGAGGGGCATTTGATGCCAGATATTTGACTTCGGCCCATAGAATGAATTGGGAGGGAAAACTCAGGTGCTCTCTCCTCTCGGTCAACTAGCTTTGTGGGTATTGATTGGGTTACTTTCTCGTCACAGCTTACACCCCCACTCCCTCTGCGTTGTCCCGGCGACCCCTCTCTCGATGCATTATAAATCACTTATTTTTGTGTATATGCAGGAATGTCCGTTTAATTTACCCGGTCATGATCTTATGAGTCTCCTCGGTTTACAAATTTCTTTTCATGGTTCGAGCATGATCATCTCCACGTCAGAATCTCTGTCCCCTTTTTTGATTGCAATAACCTCCTGTGAATTACCTTTTAATGTTAACGCAGCATGTGCAGTGAGTGAGGTGGCAGAGCAGTGTTCGCCCCTGGATCAACTGCCCAGGACATTATGGGTCGAACATAAGAATGATGTGGGCTGCGTCGATTGTATTTCTTATGAGGCGAAGCGTCCCGGTAGAACCAGACACTCGGCCTCTGTTTGCATTTACACATGGGCAGCAGCAGTACACATGGACACGCCTCTCACAGGGTTTCATTGATTCTCCCGCGGTGTTTGCCACTGTTGTACGGGACGCACTAGGGTGCTTTGTTCCCCCTGATGGTTCCTGTGTCCACTCCTATGCAGATGACTTCGGCATCAAGCTCCGTGATCTGTTTTCAAGCCACACTCGCTGTCCTTCAGCTCTCTCGGGTCTCAAAGAAATTGAGCCAAGATCGCATCAAGATCAACATCGACACCCAGCGACCGGCTACCAAGCATGCCTTACTTGCTTTCCTGCGGTTGATCAAGTACTGCAGGCAGTGGATCCCAGACTGCTCTCTCTCTATGACAAGTGCCTCCGGTCCGCAATACACCACACGGACCCACTCCAGCAACCACTCGTATGGACTGAGGACATGCAAAATGCCTTTGCAGCCCTCAAAACGGCCCTCTGCTCGGCTCCAGCTCTGGGCCTGTCGAACTATGAACTGTCATTTCACCTCTAAATTGCTCACCAAAGGGGAACTGCCTCTGGGGTGTTGGCTCAGGAGCATGGCGGGGGGATGAGGCCCTGTGCTTTCCTTTCAAAACACTAGACACTGTAGCTCAAGGTTTACCTGCGTGTCTTTGTGCTGTGGCTGCCTGTGCGTTAATGGTTTTAGACGCCGAGAGGATCGTCTTGTCGCACCCTTTGATTTTACTCTCACAACATCAGGTCCAACAGATCCTACGAAATTTAAATACACAACACATGTCCTAACAGCGCAGGTCAGGATACGAGGTCAATTCTATGCGCCATTGATAACCTCACGATTAAATCTACTTCTTCCCTTGATACCGTGGGTCACGCCTTACAGCGTCTGCTTAATACTCAAAATGACTGTGAGCCCTGTCCTCACGGCTGTTTGCAAGAAATTGTTGTTGCTACAAGTATTAGGTCTGATTTGTGTTCTACACCTTTACCTACAGGTGAAGCTCTGTTTGTGGATGGGTCATGCTCTAAACCTGTCGACGGTACCTTTCACTGTGGATATGCCATCTGCCGCCTTTCAGACATAGTGATCGAATCTCATTCACTCCCCTTTACGTCTGCTCAAGCTGCAGAATTGTTTGCTCTTACTCGCGCGTACATCTTATCTGCTGACCAAGAGGTAGACAGATGCTTAACATGCACACAGAATAATTCTTCTAAGCCGCTGGCAGTGCATCAACATCTGCCACAACCAAATACACCATTCCAGGAATGGCAAATTGATTATACCAACATGCCAAGACAGAGACCATACAAATATCTATTGGTAATGGTTGATAAATCCTTACGCTGGGTGGAAGCTTTCCCATGCAGCAAGGAGAATGCTAGAGTGGTGGTTCAGAAATTGACACAATAAATTATCTCGCGATATGGAATTCTGGTGGGATTAGACTCGGACAGAGGGACCCCCTTCACGGCCAAGGTAACCCAACTGCTCGCAACAGCACACACATGACTCCACACGAACTACAGACCGGTAGACCATTTCCTGGACCACACATAGCACCGGACACTGACCCACAAAACCTAACCCATAAACAATACTGTCGTGAATTGCAAAGTCTCGTTGCAGCCTTTTCAGATCAAGTAAGGGAGCAGCACCAGGCGGCTACCGGGAGCCCTCCAGACACAGAGTGGGTCCTCCTGAAAGTCCTCAAGCGAAAGTGGACGGAGCCAAGGTGGACAGGACCCCACAAGATCAAAGAGCGCACCTCGCACGCCGTCCGGCTAGACAGCAAGGGCGACACCTGGTATCACTGGAGCCAGTGCGCAGCGGCAGAAGCTCCCAACAGATCACTCGTCAACACACACAGGGACCTGTGTGAAGCAGCAACCTCGTTACCGGCCGGTGACGAAGAAAAAGACCACCAACAACGCAGGGCAGAATAATCCCTGGGTGGCAAAAGGGGGTGAGGTAGTCTAACCCTCACCCTCACGGCAAGGCGGAGGAACAACGCGCCCCTGCAACAAGTAGCGTGCCAAGCTACCAACGCAAGTTTTGAAGAGTGTTATTCCAATTATACTGTTTTTAATTATATTGTAATGTGCTTTTGCTTCGAGTTGTGTGACAAAGAGTAGTGAAGGTCATAAGTTCTTTAAGGTGTAGCACGTGACCCTCCCTTAAATACAGTGAAGAATTTACTCTGTCATATTGAAGGTTTAGCTTGCTAGTTTCTACATGGAAGGTAAAGCCAGATGGGGTCTCTCCTCGAGTTCACTCATGTGTATTTCTTTTTTAGTCTCCTTGTTGGTGGTGCTCCCCATCCTGTGGGTACTTGACCCGCCCCTTACTCCCTCACAGAACGATATAACCACCACAGCCCACAGCAGACGCCGACGATTAGTCACACTAACTAGATTCACTTCGCGCAGCCTGGACAAGTGCCTGGTCAAATATGGAGGTATAGAAATTAAGTACGACAAAGGCACTAAAGCCACATTTACTTTTGACCTTTGTACTGTTATAAACTGCGCAGGTAAGAACACCACGTGGCAGGGATACGACATCTATCTCTGTGCGGCCTTGAGTTATGCGGCGCATGCCCGATGGTGCCCTTTCTGGGGGAACATTATAGCGTACACCGGGGCACGGACACCGGAAGTCCATACCGCCGAGAGATTACGCGGACGAGTTACAATACAGCGCGACTTTCACATAAGCCAGAATCCTATCTCCCTGTCCATCAATAACATGTACACCTGTCTCGGGGAACGAGCGGATCAGTGGGGTCTCCGGGGTTGTATTGGGGGCGAATGCATCATCACTCTAGGAGTATCGATATCTGGATCCGACCCCTTGGGCCTCATCAAAATTACTCTGGTGGACCCTTTCAAAGTCACAACTTTGAAATCACATTCACCCAAGTACCCAGCGATTAATGCGACCCTTTCCCCTCAAATGGACAGTGTAAAGGTTCATGATTTTTCAAAGATTCCCGATTCAGATTATTCGGATCACTATTGTACCAGCCTCAGCATCAAACCTAGTAGGTGTCCTTTCACGCTGCGTGTAAAGTCCATCTCCTCGTTCGACATTAAGCACACGCACCGGTCGATTCCGCGCTTGGGAAGCAAGGCTTTCAAGGGTCTCCCACTTATATCGATGCAATCGGCGTTCCTCGCGCGCATCGGACGAATACAAATTAGTGGACCAGATTGCGGGAGGGTTTGAATCGTCCATTTGCTGGTGGTGCACTATCAACAAGAATGTCGATAGGATCAATTATATTCATTATAATGTTCAACGCTTGACCAATCTTACCAGGGATGCTGTGGAAGGACTGGCAGCCGAGCTCAGGGCCAATTCACTTATGACATATCAAAACCGCATGGCTATAGATTTTTTACTTAGTGCCCACGGTGGCGTTTGCTCCATGTTTGGGGAAGAGTGCTGCACCTTCATACTCAATAACACCGCGCCAGACGGGTCAGTCACGAAGGCCTTAGACGGGCTGCGGACTCTGGCCACCGAACTGAAGGAACACTCAGGCGTTGATAATGTCATACTTAATTGGCTGGACAGACACTTCGGTAAGTGGAAAGGTTTGATCGTTTCAGTTGTGATATCCATCATCTCGGTGGATGGACTCCTCGCCCTATGTGGCTGCTGCTGTATCCCTTGTATTCGTTCCCTATGTATCAGGTGCATCTCTTCCACCCTGGAAAAAGGGGGTCCTCTTCCTCCCCCTCCATATCAATTTCCTCAGATGCTAGCCGAGTCGGAAGCTCTCCTTTCGCCGGGGTCTCTGGTAGATGAAGTCGCACTTAGACCCCAGTTCTGATTAGATTTTACTATGGGCAATTTTGCATGCAGTTAGAGTTTTTACAGATATCATATTTGCCTTTTATACAGCTTTTCTATTTGCTTTGGTTTCATATGAGGTTGTATACGTTCTTTTCTGATGTCCTATTATTTTTGTTGTCCTGAGTGGCTCCTTGGTTGATCTCCTAAAGGAGATCAAAAGGGGGAAAATGTAAAAGTGCATCATATTATCATGTACTTTAGTACAAACACTGCCGTATATAACGGTACAATGGTACTTTGTTTTTCTATGTTTTGCTATACTTAAATGCTTGCTGAGAATAATCAAATAATATGCTTAAGGGGCCATTCTGCATGTCTATTGTAAAAGTGCATACTCAGACACACTGAGCCGTTGGGGGTCTGTGTGCAATTCAGCAGTTTCTAAATCCGATGGTCTCCTCACTTCCTCACAATTTCCTCACTTCCTCATTTCGAGATCAGGAGGCGACAGCGTGAAACTGATGTGTGTAGAGGTGAGGGGAGTGTGGGGGTCGTGACGCACCCGGATAGAGCCCAGACTTATCTCCTCCTGTTGAGACAACGACACAGCGTAGACCCAGCCCCAAACCAGGAAGAGGGAACCTGCTCTGAAGCCCTTAAAAGCACACACCCGCGAGTGAGACCCCAGACCTTAACGAGCGTGTCTTTTATGCATGTTTGTTGGGTCTCCGTCCTCTGCAGACGACGCAATAAAGCTTCTCATATTCAACTCAAAACCAGTCTCCAGTCGTCTTCTTCCACATTCAACGGATCCTAACACAGACCATGACATGAACTATATACACTTTAATAATATGAACAAAATAAGACAAAATTCACAACTGACATCTTAAAGCTAAACCACATACAAATTAACCAAGGGTCCCATAGTCACCAAGCACCCGCAGCAGGGTAAATTTAGAGATGGCGCATGTGCTGGCGGGAAAGGCTTGCCATCCTGCGTGTCGGACAAAACAAATGATGACCATCCTCTCATGGGCTGTGAGTGGATGTGGATGATGGACTTCGACGATGAAGTCCTGAACAACAAAACTTTGGTGAAGCGCGTTCCATGGTTCACCTTGGATGAGTTGATCCATGATCTGCCCGAAGAGCCACAAGGAGACTGGAAGAAACTGGAGGAGACTGGAAGAGCCTGTCACCAGTCGGCAACAGGTCCTTGATATAGATTCCCCCAACAAGCTGCTTTTTCTCTGGTACAAGCCTGAACAATCCCAGGCAAGCCCAGACAAGCCTATGTTGCTTCTCCCCTCCGTTGGGTTGCGCAACTCCAGTCCTTTCCACCGTTTTCTCCAGGATGCAGCACTCCCCTGTGATTTCACAACACCCCAAAGCATTGTACAATACCACCAGTACATGTGCACTCAGGTCTCGCACCACTACTACCTTAAAGTACATGTGTCCCTAAACATATTGCATCTATGTGTGAAACTATCAATAGCCCTGACTCACCAATGTGTACCAGTGAGTAGATACAGCAAACATATATTATATAAGTATTTTTATATTTACATTCACACAAATATGTACATGCTTGTAACAATCCTCTCGTCACTGTCGAGCTCTGCTGCGCGGGGCACTGGGCGAGGTAATGGCCCTTCTAGGCACAGTAGACGCAGAGACGGTTGGCCAGCCGCCGGTGCCTCTCTTCAGCCGTCAGTCTCGTGCGGTTCACCTGCATGGGTTCTTGGCTGTCATGCTCCCTCAGAGGGGGAAATGGTGAGTGAGTTCGAGGTGGGGCCCCCTTCCGGGATCTATCCCTCTCTCAGCCGGTTGTCCAGTCTGGTAGACAAGGTGATTAATTCCTCCAGAGTAGTCTCGAGCCGCGAGCTCGTCTTTCAGCCATTCATTGAGCCCCTGCAGGAAAGCCCTCCTCGCAGCGCGGGGTCGTTCCAGCTGCTTTTGATGGCGAGAATCCGAAATCGGATGGCGTACTCCACCACTGACTGTGAGCCTTGCTGAATACGTAGGAGCTGGAAGCTCGCCTCCTCCCCTTTCGCCGGATGATCGAACACCTTCTTTATTTCTCGCATGAACTGATCTATCTGGGAGCATAATTCCGGGGTATGGGTAGCGACTGCTAGCTCCCAGGACGAGACTTCCTCCATGAGTAGGCTTATGATGAAAACTGTTTTTGCTTGATCAGTGGCGTATGTGCGGGCTGAAGACGAGAGAGCACTGGTGAAGGAATGGCCTGCAGGGGCCGATCACACCCCAATACCTGGCTGGCGTGGGAATGAGAGGTTCTCGGTGCGCGGGGAGTATCACTGGCGCTGGCGCTGCTGCCAAAGTGGAAAGTGAAGGGTGAGGGGGCGGGGTCGCGGTAGCGAGGTGAGTGGCAACGGCGTCCATCCTTCCGCCGATCTGCGCCAAGCTGGTGGTTATGTGCTGGAGTTTGTTCATCATCTGATGCAAGGTGGCGTCGTGTCATCCCAGTAGGGCGCCCTGGTCGGATAGTGCCTGCCAAAGCGGGCAGTCTCTGCTGGGTCCATGTTTCAGGTCAGAAGATTCTGTTAAGCCTGGGGTGTAAGCGTTGAACCCAGAGATGCAGGAGACCAAAGAAGGTTCAAAAAATTTATTAAATACTTGGGAAAGTAAATTATGGGAATACTAAGTCAATGGAACTGGTTGAGCACGAAGGAAGAACCAGGGGTCAAAGAGAAAGCTGAGGAGCAGAATCACGGGGAAAACAATCTTCTGACATCGGCGGGAAGCACGCCGCTCCCATTTATAGCTGGCTGCTTGCTGATTGCAGATTGGGACCAGGTGCGCTCTGCTAGGAACTCGCCTACCGGCAACCGCCACGCCCCTCGCCAGCACCGGCAATGATTAAAGAAGAGTTAATTCCACCAGCCAGCACAGACCATAACAAAGCAAAACAACCACAGACGGATCCATTCTAGAGGAAGTGGAGGACTTCAAGTATCTGGGGTCCCACATGGAAAGCACCTGCAAGGACATCAACTCCTGTAAGGCAGCAGCATGGAGAGCCTGTAACAAGCTTGAAAAGATCTGGAAGTCAGACTTGCCGAGTAAACTCAAAACATGCCTCTTTTTCTCAACAGTGGAGTCAGTACTTTTGTACGGCTGTGAGGTATGGATGGTCACCCCTAAACTGGAGAAACAGCTAGATGGTTGCTACACAAGGATGTTAAGGTGCATCCGCAACATGAAGTGGGAGTAACATTGTACAAAGAGCTTTATGCTGGTCTTGCAAAACTGTCAGACAAAATACCAGCCAAGCGTCTAAGATTTATCAGACACTCTTTCAGAAACAGCAAGGAAGTACTCTCTAACTTAGTGCTACGGTCTCCAACACATGGGAGAAGGATGCCTGGAAGACCACCCCTCACATACCTAGATGTGCTACAAAGAGACACTGGTCTACAGGTTGATGGTATGGGAAAGGCTATGCAGGACAGGAGCTACTGGGCAGCCATGGTGGTTCGGGTGGCAGAAGAAAACTGGCACCCAACTAAGAAAAATAATAATAAATAAATAAATATACATCTAAAAACTTACAAGTCTTCTACAGGAGTAAGCAGAAGTGAAATTAAATTTATATATATATATATATATATATATATATATATATATATATATATATGTATCTATTTAATTTAATGTAAAAACTCGACTGATGCAAGTTTCCGATCTCGCATGGTGTTTTTTTTTTTTTTTTTTTTTTAATGAAGATTTATGTACACCTTTGTAAAAACTTAATGCACAGCAAATTTAAACTGCTGTGAATGCAATGCAATACATCAAATCCATGTACCACATCTAAGACAGACAGGTAGACAGACAGGCAGACAGGAGCACAAACACATACCTGAAATATCTGGGCAGGTGAGAATGATTTTGTCCAGCTCTGCTCTCTTGGTGGTGAAGTTGTATCTGAAAAGATGGATTGAAAGAATTTAACCACATATAAACATGGTATGTACACACTGTCCAGCCCATAAAAAGGGTCCCATATGCTAATATATATTTCCTGGACCACTACAAGCCTCGGTTACAGTGCGTAGTTTGACAAACTTAAACAAGACCCCAACATTTATGTCCATTCAGCTTTGGGTTCATTTTTCACTGATATCCTGAATTGACGACGAGAAACCTGAACAACTCCCTAAAATCTTCACCAGCACATCCCAAGGATTTTTGACAGGGTTAAACTCAGGTCTCTGTGGTGCCAGGTCATTTGGGAAAATATTTCCTCATGCTTCCTGAACCACTCTTCCACGATATGAGTATCGTGCCATAATACGCTATATTAATGGTGTTGAGCCTTGACCTGACAATTACTGCACAGTATTCAGGGATAAATGGTGTCCAGCAATATAATATTCAAGTGGGTGTGTGTATTATTTATATATATATATATATATATATATATATATATATATATATATATATATATATATATATATATATATATATATATATATATATATACAAAAATAAAAGGACAGGACAAAGACTTTCTATTGAAACTCCATTTATCACTACAGATCTGTTTCGAGGGGTGGTGAAACCATCCTCTCTCTTCAGGTGAATATAGAAGAAGTTCTTCTATGTCGGTGAACATGGCGTCCTCTAGATGGGGTGGTGTTCATTATGTATTCGGGGGCGGGTTTTTTTAAATATCGATACATGCATACATGTGCATACATTAGTTTTTCTCATGCCCGTGGAATCATATGTACACACTTATATATATATATATATATATATATATATATATATATATATATATATATATATATATATATATACGTTCACGTCATGTAAGCACATACACACACATACACAAGTATATATAATGTTTAGATACAGATTGATACAATCAAATACTTAGTGTACTTAAGAGGGAGTGTTGCATAATAATGATTTTTTCCTGTGTCGGCATGAAGTTACGAGTTCGTTTCTTTTATTTAATGAAGACAGTTCGGGTCTGTATATAATGAGGAACTTCTCCCTGAGGCATAAATTGCATCTTTTGTTTGAGCTGCTGTATGTCGGGTGTGATGATAAAATTCTCCATGAGATCTGGTGATCAATGTTCATGTCGTTGAGTGTCCAGATGTGCTTGCTGAGTTCGGTGGAGTTTCTACTTTTTTCGTTGCGGAAGGGATGCGATGTGGTTCCTGTATCTGGTTTTAAAAGTGTTCTCTGTCAGTCCGATGTATGTTTCTGTTGTGTTATTGTCTGTCCGTGTGACGGTGGCTTGGTAGATGACTGATGATTGCAGACAGTTCCCGTTGAGTGGGTAGGCGTTTTTTTGTCGGCAGTTGCATTGCGTTCTTTTGTTTGGTGAGTTAGTATCGTCGGCATTGTCATGCAAAGCCAGAGTGCGCTTGTTGTGATTGTCTATTATTTGTTTAGTGCTGTTCATGCAGCTGTAACTGATCTTGAGGGTGTTGCGGTTGAAAATTTTCCGGAGTTTGTGGTCCTTGGTGAAGTGCTTGTCTATTAGTGTGAGGAATCTGTGTCCAGATGTTGGTGCTGGTGTTTTTGCTGAAGGGCGGGTTGTACCATAGGATGTTTCTGCGTTGTCTGTTTTTTTGATTGCTGCTTATGTTTGGTTCATAGTGTAATGTATAGTTGTATCCGCTGTCATGTAGTGCTTTCTGGTAAGGGGGCGCCGCCTGTTCGAAGGCTGTCTTGTCAGATGAAAGTGCTGATAACCGTTTGTTGATAACTGTTTGATAACTTCTTAGACGTCACCCTCAACCTGAACAGTGGCACCTACCAGCCATTCACCAAACCGAACACCACACTGCTATACGTCCATCATGAAAGTAACCATCTGCCCATCATAACTAAAAACATCCCCGCCGGCATCAACAAACAACAAATCTCTCTCTCTCTCTCTCTCTCTCTCACACACACACACACACACACACACACACACATGTATTGTATGCATGTGTATTGTATACACATTAAATGTTTATTGTAGCGCTGCAGGCCACGCCCACAAGATGTGGCATTCAAAGCACATTCACTGTTTGAAAGATCGGTGGTCCAAAGTCAACTTTAACTTGATTCCTTGAGGGATTGGAATTCCAGATGAGCTCAAATGAGCCCACATTTATTAAACATTTACTGAGTTAAACAACTTACAATTTAAAAAACTAAACTAAAAACTCAAGAGTTAAGCTTCCTTCTCTCTCTCTCTCTATCTATATACATAGAGGAGTTACCTGGCCTGCCTGTTCTGTGTATGCTGCTTGATGTCAGCTTTGATTGGCTCCAACTTCCCCTTTTATCCTGACAAATAAGTGGTTCGAATATAATATAATATAATCCCTCAATGCAGCTAACTGAGTTCTCAAAGGCCGGCCATGTTTCTCATTGTCTATGGTGAAAGGCATGCAAATCATTAATATAACTGCCATGAAGATGGAGGCAGATGTTCACTGTGGCGACCGCTGACAGAAAGGGGACGGCTGAAAGGAAAAGAAGAAGAAGAAGAAGTAGAAGAAGATAATATAATAAAATAATATTGAAAAGAAACATTTAGAATGAAACCAAAACCCTTGTAATTTTCCACTTGAATTGTTGTTCTCACCACATTTCCACTGTATCTTGCTCATCCAGTTTACGGGATGCCGCCCCAACACACTATAATCAAGTCAGTAACTTACATTCTAGCTGTAACCAACCCTGTGTTAACCTTTATACAAATCACTCGTCAGTGTGGCAGCTGGAGGCGATAATTAACATATTTTTAAATCCAAAAAACTGCAAACTATGTAGGGGACACAGCAAACATCTTAAAGGTGTTCTCATTAGATATAAGAAAAATGCAGTACAATTGTGGAAGAAAACCAAGATTGAGACTGGGCGAAAAGCTCAGCTTGTAACAGGACAATGACCCTAAACATTCAAATAGCTTTAATTACAATGGAATTGTTTTGATTAAGAAAAGTGGTGGCCTAGTGGTAAGTTGCTGGATCACTGCTCCTAAAGGTTGGGGGTTCAAGCCCCACTCTCAACAGGTTTTCACTGTTGCCCGAGTGCAGCTAACTGGGTTATCAAAGGCTGGCATGTCTCACACTGTGAGAGGTATGTAAAATATGATGGGTCTCTTTTTCTTTCGACTGTTCCCTTCAGGGGTCGCCACAGCAAATGATCTGCCTCCATCTCTCCCTATCCTCTGCATCTTCTACTCTTACTCCAACGACCTTCATGTCCGCCTTCACCGGAATTGGATATAAGTAAACTAAGGAGAAAATGGGGGGAAATAAAAAAAAGAAGGAAAGAAACATTTACCCAAAGGGCATGTTGCTGATTAACACCATTAAAACATTGACTCACTGGCAAATTTAATAGAAGAGAACCTAGGTGTGACATTACCATTTGGTGACTGAATAATACAAATATCCTGTCCTGCCAAATATGCTATCATTATCTCCACCTTCATTCAGAATGACTCCATGGTGAATCATCTGATTCGCATTTTTTTTATCTGGCATCGGTTTTTACGTTGGTTGCACTTCCTGAGACAACCATTTTAGCAAGGGACAGAAGCATGCTGACGACTACGCAGCCTACTCTTTACTCCGGGGTGAAATTTATGATGCTCAAATGCTCTCACCTGCACAAAATGTCACGGTATACCGGTGTATACATTGTGTGTTTAACTTTTAGTTTATTTCCTGTTCTACTTTATTTAATCCAACAACCAAAGGATGGAGATGAAGAAAATCTCCATTTGAACACGATTCCAGAACTCGAAGAACAGCTGTACACTGATCAGGACAGGAGATGTGAAGCGAAGATCCACACAAGTCCGGTGCCATTCAAGCTGAAGATCAGACAATACGCCAGAAAGGAGCATGTTCGTGACCTGTGCCGCAGCAGAGATGCAGAGAACAGTGGCAAGTGGCAGACATTTGATCAAATTCCCATCTCGTACTTGAATGACCTGTTTGTGGACAATCGGCACGAAATAATCTACTGCAGTGTTCCAAAAGTTGGCTGCACTACATGGAAACGGATCATGATCTTCTTGAGTGAGAGTCTGAAGGTGCATGGTGTTCCTTACAGAAAACCTGAGGATCTGAAAGATGGAATAATTCATGAAGCTCCTCTACCCCGCCTCAGTGCATACCCAAGGGAAGTGATCAACAAAAAACTGCAGACTTTTAAAAAATTTCTATTCGTCAGAGATCCATTTGTTCGACTGATCTCAGCTTACAGAGATAAGTTTTTAAAACTGAATCAGCTTTACTATCAAAGGGTTGCAGTGGGATTACTGCGCAAATATGGAAATGTTTCAAATCCACCAGCATCAGTACAGGAAGCACATGCTTCTGGCATGATTCCTTCTTTCAACAACTTTATTCAATATATACTGAGTCTCCCTGTAAAACACGGTGAAGCGTTCGACATACACTGGCGACAAACAGTTCACTTGTGCCATCCCTGTCTTATTGATTATGACTTCATCGGGAAGATGGAAACCTTACAAGAAGATGCCGAGCAACTGCTTCGCATACTCCATGTTGATAACATCGTCAGCATTCGTCCACAGAGTGGTGGCAAAACAGAGCAAAGTGAGATAAAGAACTGGTTTTACAATATTACAGTGGAAGATAGAAGAAAACTCTACAAAACCTATGAGGAAGATTTCACATTGTTTGGATATAAAAATCATGAAAATCTAGATAATCTTGATCAATCTATTATCATCTGAGTTGATTGTTGTGTTCTGAAGTATTATTGGTGTGTTAGTTCACTGATGGTGAATCTTGTGTTATGATATAACGTTAGTAGCTTAGTCTTCTTTATTATCTGAATGCCATGAGTTCTATCAAAACGGAAAATGGGATTCTTTGTTCCCGTACTACAAATACAGTAGGCCCTCGACATTCGCGGGGATTCGGTTCCGAGCCCTCCCGCGATTCAAGATAATCTGCGAGTTCTGTACTCGGAAGTAAAACCCCATGTATCACGTCACATGAGCAGCCGGAAGTAAAATACTATGTATCTATTACATGCGCTAAGATAGGCTTCTTAAACACATTCTATAGACATTATTACTCTTTAATTCAGTATTAATGTCGTAAAATATAGTAATGATTCAGAAAAACGTTTCAATTTTTACTGTTATATTTATTGATGATAAAATAAAAACATATACAGCATATACTGTTGTAAAGCACTCGTTTTAAAGTATTTTTCAATTATTATTCCAGTACAGTAGCTAAGTTAATTCTGAGAATATTTGTGCGTGAGATTTTATGTGGTGACATGAATAGTACTGTCATAAAGTTTATCCTTTTGGTATCGTTTGTTAAACATGCTACAGAACATAAAATCTCACACATAAACATGAACTTAGGTACTGTACTGGAATAATAATTTTAAAAGATTTTAATACAACAGTTCAGAGAAAATCGTCGTTTCTCAGGAGAAAGTCTTATTTCTTCAGAAGAGACATCGAGCATTTTCTATCGCTTAGCCAGAGAAGACGCACAACGTTTGAGTGGTATCATAGAGCTTAACTGGTAATTAAAATGCACACAAAAAAGAGGCTCATTGATAACTTGTGCGCGAATGAAGAAAAAGGGGTGGAACATGAGCTCAACCAATCAGGAGAAAGGAGGACAGCCATTGGCTGAATTTTAATCATATGCCGGTTGCTCAGCAGTCAGCGAATACTCAAACCGTGGGTGCAAAACCATGAATAGTCAAGGGCCAACTGTATACCGCAGGAACAGATTGGTTGAAACAGCTAATATATTCGTAAAATCCAACCAATACAGATGATTGAAATGTGTCCAGTGAAACCCTTAGTTGCCTTAAAAAATAAATGACCGATTGTAAGTACATGTTAACATATTTAGTCATATAACTTTCCTACGCTTGCAGAAGATCTGTAGGCCTATAATACAAGTTACAACTCAAGGGGCCAATTACATCACAAATATATCTCATATATTCTATTCACCGCAGTGGCATGTTTTAAAAATATTAAATATATTATATATATATATATCATATGCGTGTGTGTTAAAATGGCACAGACTGTGTGTGTGTGTGTGTGTGTGTGTGTGTGTGTGTGTGTGTGTGTACACATTTCTTGGAGTACTCAGTAGATCGCTTAATGAAACTTAGTAGTAATGCATGCAGAATTTACTATCTGTACTACATAATAATTAATAAATATAAGAACTTATTATCAATATGATAGTTAATATATTTATAACAAATTATTCTGCATGTATTCAATAAAAAAATGTAATTGTGAAGTTGTGGTGTTTGGGGCATTGACAATAGAAATGTTTACATATTAGCATGGACAAATTAATAAAACCTACCTGAATTGTAATGTGTGTTATGGCCTGCCTTACTGTAAGCGCTGTGGTGGTATCGAAAATAAATCGGGACTATTTTATGGGAACATTTCATTTGAATTAATAAACTAGTTTAAAATATCCTCTTTTCCTTTCGGCTGTTCTCTTCGCCTCCGTTTCTCTGGTGAAAGGGATTTTTGATTTCTTATAATAATCATACTCTGCTGTCAAAATCATGTCATAATCATATGCCATCTATTATCATAGTTATTTTACACCTGATTCATATTTTGTGATCATTTATGCATGTATTTTGTATTCACTTCGACTCTAGTCATGATATCCTGGTCATTCTCATGTCTATGTGTTTGTGCTCTGATGTTTTGGAACATTCTTGATTATTTAGGGTACTTTTAACCTTCTAGTTTCTCCTAATCGTGCACCTGGCATCCTGTGTAATCTCAGCTCGTATAAACTTAACAATGCGACCCAGACTCGCTGACTCGATGTCTGACACGCCATGATATTTTTAATGCTTTAAAAACCCCTGTACTAGTTATCATACTTTGGTGATTGGTGAATAAACACTTGAGCACCTCATCTTAGTTGGTCTCTGTGCTTTCTTTGCTGATCACTCCAGAGCTCTGGGTGATACTCAGGAACTGATTTGCAGGAAGTCTTGCTTAGGGCTACTCGAAGACCCTAACAATTTGGGGGCTCGTCCAGGATACTGACTGATCAGGTAAGGTCATTCTTTTGTGTTTCTCTAGAATCCTGCTTGGTTAGTCGTACCCAAACGAATTGTTATCCTCGTGAGAGTTGTCACGAGACGTTGTTGTTGTCTTTGTGTGTGTTGTTCACAAGCCTGAGAATAAGATAAGACATATACGCATTAGGTTATACTTCGAGATAGTTCCTTTGTGTCACCATGGGGGGGAAATAATTCTACAGTTGCTAATTCTAAGGTTGCTAAACCAGAACTGGAGGAATCTCCACAGCACTGGATGGATCATTGTGGTCTTTCGTTTTATACTTCACCCTGGGTGGATAATTTGGCTTTTTGGACTAAACCCCAACCCCAATTCTTAACTTTTCCTTGTGAAGGTACTTTTAAAACCAAATTTTTAAATTCAGCTTACAGACAGATTTATGAAGGCTTGGGTGACCCTAATTGCGATTATGAGTATATGACTCAAGTTTAATTTAGATGGTTTGACATGAAACGTGTCTGAGATTCATTTCATGGCATAAAAGAGCCCACTAAAATACGTTTATTATATACATACATATAAGCCAATTGTGATCTGTCCCAGGTCACTAACTGTAAGAAGGAGAAAAGTGAGACAGTGGCTACATTTTTCACGCGTTTCTCCGAAACCTGGACTTTACTGGGTGCCATGCTTTTAAAGCACGATGAACCTAATTTGCTGTTTATGACTACTTTCCTGAATAATTGTCCTCCTGATGTGCAAAGGATTCTTAAATTCCAACCTACTGATTGTTCTAAAATGACTGTGAAGATGCTGGGGGAATGGCTGAGAGCTATGGAGGGAGATGGGTTGTTTGAAGATTCCTTTAAGGCTGTATATCTTGCTGTGGGAGACTATCCAGCCCGCGGCGGTAATAATCAAAATAATCATGGACGCACGAAGCAGAATTCGGGCTGTCCCAGAGCACAAGGTCGTCGCGTAGGTAACTGCCATTATTGTGGTAAAGAAGGACATTGGGCACGTGACTGTTGGAAGAAGAAGGCCAATCTAGCGAGAGGCTGTCTTGATAATGTTGCCCCTCCCGCTGCTCCTCAGCCTGTGCGTTCCTCCTATCCACAGATTGGCACTTCACACAAACAGCCAAACTTGAATCCATTCACCTGTCCCCAACAGGAATAGGGCTGCCCACGGAGCTGTGACCCTATGATGCTACATCGCTCATTCGAACTAGATTATACTGATGACCTACCCATGGTGGAACTTGAGGTCAATAGTCAAATTCTCCTCTTTCTAGTTGATACAGGGGCTACAATGTCCTTCATGTGGAGTTCATACGATGGTCCAATCTCAAATAAAACCGTTAGTTCTGTTGGGGATAGACGGGTCCCCTTCTTGTCTCATTGCACTCCTACTCTTTCAGTGACATGTCCCTCTAACCCAAGCTTCCACACCACTCTTTTGTGTTTATGCCTCAAGCCCCTTTTAATCTCATGGGACGAGACTTAATGAGTATGTTGAATTTATCTATCTCTTTCAATGGCTCTAAAATGGAGATTTGTACACCTGATTCTGTAGTGCTTGGTTTGGCACATTTGTCATCCTGTGTGACTGTTGCTAATGTTATATCAGCATGTTCTGATTCATGCTGTGTTTCTGCATTCTCCTCAGACAGCCGTGCTGCGTTTAGTCTTCCTCACTCTCTTTGGGCGGAACACAGAGACGATGTGGGCCTCGTTCATTGTGTACCGTATGAAGCAAACCTTAAACACTTACATCCTGTGTTTGTTAAGCAATAGCCTCTCTCCGAAGCAAAGATGGAAGGTATAGATGCCATTCTGAGTACTTTTCTGGAGCAAGGCATGGTTATACCATGTGTTAGCTCATATAATACTCCAGTTAATCCTGTTCCTAATCATAATGGCTCATGGCACTTTATGTAAATTTTACACTTTGTGTAAAATTAATGATCTGATCATACCTGTTGTACCTGATGTGTCTTCAGTTATGGCATCTATTCCATGCCATCATGACTGTTTTTCTGTGATTGATCTGTGCTTTGCATTTTTCAGTGTTCCTGTGGAAGAGCAGACTCATCCCATTTTCGCATTCATGCACAGGGGTAAACAGCATACCTGGACTAGGTTGCCACAAGGCTTTATTGATTCACCTGTTGTTTTTTCTGCCGTAGTTAGGGATTCACTGGCCGATCTTTCCCTTCCTCCTGGCTCTTTGGTGCATCAGTACTCAGATGATCTAATTTCTGCTGAATCTGAAGACATGTTCCACGACGCTACTCGCCGTCTCCTCACTTGGCGGAGAAAGGCTTTAAGGTGTCAACAATCAAGCTTCAGTTTTGCAAAGACACTGTTAAACATCTTGGTTTTGAGCTCTCTCAAGGCAGCAAAAAGCTGCTCCCTGATTGCATTCAGGCGATCCTAGACAATAAACGCCCTGCCACAAAGCATGCTCTTATGTCTATTTTGGGACTAATTAATTACTGCACACAGTAGATACCAGACTGTTCTTATTATGACAAGTGTTTGCGTTCAGCTGTTGCTCACACAGATCCACTGCACCAGTCTCTCGTCTGGACTGATGAAATGATGGACTCTTACAACGCTCTCAAGCGCGCCATCTGCTCCGCCCCAGCACTGGGCCTGCCAGACTACACAAAAGTCTTCCAACTATGCCTGTGAACACCAAGGCACTGCGTCTGCTGTACTGGCCCAGGAGCATGGATGGGGGATGCGACCATGTGCTTTCCTGTCCAAAACATTAGATACTGTTGTGCAAGGTTTTCCTGCATGTCTAAGAGCTGTTGCTGCCTGTTCAGTGATGGTTCAGAATGCTGAGGAATCGGTCCTCTCTTATCCTATGACATTATATTCCTCACATCAGGTAAAAGTTTTGCAGAATCTAGAAACATAACACATGACGACGCTCCAGTTATGAAACCATTCTCTGTTCTCTCAGTAATCTGGTGATCAAAGCGACATCATCCTTTGACACCCTAGGTCCACCTTGGCGCATCTAATCAATGCCCAGGATGATACCTAGGAGGATCCAGATCATAACTGTATTTTAGAAACTATTCATTCTACCAGTACAGTGAAATCTCATTTTACGAAAGTCCCGCCAAACAAAATACTGGTTACGAAACGCATTTTCCTAAAATTTTTGTTTCAGAATACAAAAAAAGTTCACGTTATGAACCGCGCCATTAAAAGATTCAAACAAGCCATTCAAACATTTAAACGCACCATTCAAACATTGCGCAAGTTGCTCTCTTATTGGCTTTCTCCAAACATCCCGCCCTGCTGGCCTCCCATTAGCCAGGAGGGAGCTGAATGTCCATAGTAGTGTACCCATGGCTGTTTATTACAAGGGTAAAGGAGAGTTGTACTGTTGGTTCATGAGTTTCGTGAGTTTATTTGAGAGTGCTCTCCTTATAATCTTATAAACATGGCTCATTGCTAATGAATATGGGTTTACATGACTAGACAACCAAGTGAAACAATAAGGAATGAAGACAGTTTTTATGACCAATTTGAGCAGAGATGTGGCGCACTTGCCCTGACAGACACAGGACTGCGTACAGAGTCAGTCACAGATGAAAGGAGGCAGGTGTTCTTTAACTCTCTTTTGAGAGTGCACATTGCAGCTTATTTTTTCATTTTTTTAAGTTGTTTAATTCAGTAAATGATCAATAAATGTGGCGCGCTCCACCGAATGTGATAAAAATGCAACTCATTCGGATCTCCGATCCCTCAAGGAAACAAGTTAATGTTAAGTCCGGACCTCCGATCCGTCAAGCAGGTAAATGCGCTTTGAATACCCCGTCTCAAAAGCTCCGGCATCCGCGGAACTCACATTTGGCAGACCGCGCCACAAATGTGTGTTGTTTGTGTATGTGAGTGTGTGTATGAGAGAGAGAGTGAGAGTGTTTAAAATCAGGTTTTTATTCACAAGCTCACCGAAGCTTTCAGACATGAACAGAGTATTTATACCTTTTACAGTATTTATGAGTGGGGGGTCATAAAACTATAGAACCCTTGTATGTATGACCCAAGATATGAGACCAGTCCTGCCCAAGGTACGATCCCTGAGCTCTAAAGTTAAAAGAACAGCTGGATAAACAGGACACACAAGTAGATGCAAGGAGCTGATTACAAAAACAAATGGTTCTTGACCATTTGGTAAGAGTTTCCCACAGGAAGAGGAACAACATATTGGATATAATACTTATGAGAAGACTTTGTGTTTTTCCATAGGGAAACAAATATAAATGCATAATTAAAAGGATATCAAACACAAAAATAGAAATTACTGCAACTCTGAAAACCCCTTTCACACACACACACACATATACATTATATATATATATATATATAGAGAGAGAGAGGATTTTCTGAGTAGATCCTTCCGTAGGAGAGTGCTCAATACTTTTTGGGAGAACAAATAACAAAAATAAAAGGACAAGACATTCTTCTATAATCACCTGAAGAGAGGATGGTTTCACCACCCCTCGAAACAGATCTGTAGTGATAAATGGAGTTTCAATAGAAAGTCTTTGCCCTGTCCTTTTATTTTTGTTATATATATATATATGTTTTGTCATTAATACATTTTACTACATTAACACTGTATTACTGAGTAAGACTGTGTACAGAATGTGTTTAAGATGCATATTTTAGCACATGTAATAGATACGTACATAGTATTTTACTTCCGGTTGATCATTCGCCAATGTAGTATGATACATGGGGTTTTACTTCCGAGTACAGAACTAGCGGATTATCTTCAGTCGCAGGAGGAGCCGGAATCAAACCCCACGCAAATTACAAGGGCCTACTGTAAAATATAAATATTCACACACACAGATGCACGCATGCAGATGTGCGTGCATGCGTGTAGATGCACACCTCACAAAAATGTAACTACAGACGCTCCCCAACTTAAGGTTTTGTTTGGTTCCGGACGGCTAAACGTAAGTTGAAAATGAACGTAAGTTGGTACTGTATGTTCCAGTGACGTATGACGTTCATACTGTACTATATATCCATAAATACTATTACTGCATCTCATAAAACACCCCTAAATCAATTATTATAAACACAACATTGTAAAATAATATCAAATATACTGTATCAAATAACATCAACATTAATTTCAAATAAATTAAATTCAAGCAAAATAATTTCAAATTGATAAATTTGAATCAAATTTACTCATCAAATATCAAATACAGTATCAAATATTACCTTTAACATGCTCTATGATGCGATCTTTCTGCTTGTAAATAGTTCCGACGGTCGACGGATGGTCACTTTACATGAAGCTTAAAACAGCCAATCAACGTTTACAATATGTGAGGCGCTCAACACCGAAAGTAGTATGCTTGAGATAAAGCGCGGGTTATACGGACTTCCGGTCTTTCAAGTGAGCAAGGGCGCCGCTGAATACTGGTTTAGTACTCAGCCTGCACTGATGTGAATCACCAGCAGAGCAGAGAGTTCTCTTTCTTTTCTGGATTCAGTTTTTCATTAATTTTACAACTCTCTTTGCTTAACTGAGTATGCATGGTAGATTGCGCCAATACGAGCAGATAGTTAATTCATCTCTGTATATGAGACTTGCACCCATGCTAGTAGGCTTACGCTTCTGACTAACCATATTTGCTTAGGGTTACAAAAGTCCGCAAAACAGTGTAAACACAAAGATCACAGAGACGACATCTTAACACAAGGGTAGCATGCTATATATATATATATATATAAAACTGGACTGGGAACAAGGAGGAGCCTGTTCAGTCTGTCGTTTGTAAACAATAGACGCAGGGTCATTACGTCATTTAGTCATTACATCAGCGTACTACGTAGGTACATCTAAAAAAAGTAAAATCGAAAAAACATAAAACGGATGAATGTAAGTCGGGGAGCGTCTGTAGTTTTGATGGGAGGTTTTGGGTTGTTTTTTGTTTAGGTTTTTATTTTTGCATAATTGGCCTTGTTTTTGTGCCATTTTCCTCAACTTGTTCTCCTATTCTTCTGTAATTTCCTTATTTTTTAATTCAATGAATATCAAAAAAAAAAAACAATGCACTGAATCTGCATGAATTGAAAATGGTAAATCAAACTTACCAATTTTATTCGATCAGTCTGTAACGGTAAAATGAGGCAGTCACTGCCTGTAAAAGTGAGTTTACACGGTATTTCAAGACCCCCTGCCACTGGGGAATGTCCATAATGTTCATCAGTAACAATACATGTGATTGTTCCGCTGTGCTTTAAAAAACAGGAAAATATTTTTCTGTGTTCTTTTGGTAAATGTCCA
>CM045731.1:19727500-19840000 GCA_024760905.1 Plotosus lineatus
ACCTCAACATTTTCATCTCTGCTACCTCCAGCCTTTTCCTCAGCGCAACTGTTTCTAAACCATACAACATCGCTGGCCTCATCACCGTCTTGTACACTTTTCCTTTCATTCTTGCCGATGCCTTCTTATCACACATCACACCGGACACTTCTCTCCAACCATTCCAACCTGCCTGCATACGCTTCTTCACCTCTTTTCCACACTCTCCATTGCTCTGGATTGTTGAGCCTAAGTACTTAAAATCCTCCACCTTCTTTATCTCTGCTCCCTGTAACCTCACCATTCCTCTTGGGTTCTTCTGTTTTACTGAGGCTTCATTCCTCTTCTTTCCAGGGCATACCTCCACCTCTCTAGATTTTCCTGCACTTGTTCCCTGCTCTCACTACAGATCACAATGTCGTCTGCAAACATCATAGTTCATTGAGATTCTTGTCTAACCTCGTCTGTCAGCCTGTCCATCACCATAGCAAACAAGAAGGGGCTCAGAGCTGACCCTTGAGGCAGCCCTACCTCCACCTTGAATTCTTCAATTGGCAACTTAGGTAAAACACATGTTCGAACATGGGGAAAAAAAAACTGCAAGTTACCACGGCTAATCACGGTCTCATCACGTCTGTATCACTGCCGATCACGTCTTGAGAGCGGACGTAAAATGGGTACTCCACTGCCATAGCACTGCCATAGCACTGCCTAATCGCAGGAGGCATCCTCATAAAGTTCTGAAAGGCTCTTGGATCTTCGTTACGCAGCTCATCTGAAATTCCGATCCCTCAAGTAATCAAATTAAAGTTGAGTTTGTCAAGCAGGGTGTGGGTGTGGTCCGCAGCGCGCACGGTTCTGTTGGTGTTGGAGCATGAAGATGAGGACATCACGGCATTGAGGGTTCATGTTCACCCCTTGACATCTAGACTGCAAATGCCGAGGTCTCAGAAAATTACAGTATTTTATATGCCGTGAATCAGAAGTGATACAGAAGTGATTAGGCAGTGGTCAGTCGTATCAAGATGTTGTTTAACGTGTTTAGGTAGTGCTATGTACGTGAAAAAATATATTGGTCAGTGATAAGCCACTATTTCTCGTGATACCAACGTGTAACACCCACCCAATGGCCGTGCTCTGGCCGTGACAGACCCTTAAACTTTTGCTTATCACGTCTCCCCAAGTTTTTAATCACTGCCAGAACACGGATTATTACGTGTGTTTCACGTGTGTTGCACGTCTTTACCACGTGGTTGTTCGCGGTCTAAAGTTTTGAGCAGTTCAAAACTTTTTTCTACGTCCAGCGCCGTTCAAATTTTTTCCCACGTCCTGCCACGTCTAAAAATCGACTATAGCACGTCTTAAACTCGACATCAACACGAACAACACCATCTGCTTCACGGGAAACCATTTTTGGACGAGTTTTGGCAGTGATTAAGCCGTAAAACGCTGTGCGCCCGGGGCTTTAGGTCAAATATACGTTTGTCTCAGGTTATGAGTTTGGGAGGGAACAGATTAAATGATTTTCTATAATTTCCGATGGGAATTTTTCTTTTAACTAATGAATATTTTGACTTCCAAGGTTTCTCTATGAATGGATTAATTTCATCAGTCAAGGTACCACTGTATATAAAAGGGTTTGTGTAGTCATAGTTTCTTAGTTTATAAAAAAACACAGAGAGAGAGAGAGAGAAAGAGAGAGAGAGAGAGAGAGAGAGAGAGAGAGAGAGAGAGAAAACACTCCGGCCAGAGTCTCCATGACAACTTAAAATGGCACCACTTAAAAGGTTTATAACTGGTACCTGAACAGAAGGGACTGTGATAACACTGGCAACTTTCTAAAATGTAAAACATTTTCAAGTTTGAATGCTCAGGCTGGTAGAACATCAAAAAAAAACATAAAAAGGCATGGTACAGCGTGTCTAGTTTCTCTACACATCCATTATGCATTAGCATATGGCCTTTACTCACTGGGCATACTGGAGAAAAATATAAATAAACAAACACAGTGGACACTTACTCTTAATAATGAATCAATAAACAGTTACAGGATTTAATAAGGCAAAACAAAGCCATGCTGTGACTTCAGGACGTGCGGCAAGAACATGCATGCTGTTTGCTAGCAGGAAAAATGGTGGACAGAGCATGCAAACTATTCCTGTGTGTATTTCCATAGACAAATTTTGAGATCTGGCATCGAAAAGTTGAATCAGTTTGATCCATCAAAAGCCTGTGATGGCTGAGACTCGCTAAAGATCGAACACTGCTGCTGAATTACGAGAGCTGGAATATGATCAGAACAAACTTCATGAGCCTTACCGTTCTTTCAGGTCAATGTTACTTTAAAACACAAGGAAGAAATACAAAAATACATAAGTTTTAAATAAAAATACATTTTTGCTTCTTGTTGAATATATCAGTGATGTGCAGGTCAATGTTCTACAAACAACAGAACACTTAACATAAGAAAAGTTAAGAGAAAGATGGGATACCGTCTGCGGCGCTGTACCTTTGGACTAGTTTTTGAGCAGGAGAGGTGAGAAGAGTGTGTTGAAACTTTTTTCCTTGGACTACCACTCCTTAAGATGGCGCCGTACTCAATTAAATAATTGGTTCTGTTGGGTAGTGGGGAAATCGCCATCGCGTGCGGGGCTTCACTGGGAAGGAGACGAGTAACAGGTGAATGAGTTTAGGATTGTCTGATTAACACAGTATTCTTCAAATGAACTTCTCAAACTTTTCAATTGTCGAAACATTACTGCTGGAGGACACAGAAAAGCATCTGAGGAGTAAAGAAAAGACAACGGGGCCCTGAAGCTGGAACTCATTTCCTATTGTAAACATTTATTTGTAGATAGTCTAATCTTCTTTTTGGCAGTAATGCTGATTTGTCATAAAAGTTCCCTCTTTTCAGTTCCTCCAAGATTGCGTGCTTTTTCTTGTAATTGTTGTGGTCGAAAATTCCAGTGCATGCAGTAATCTTTATGCCGTTTATTGTAGTTAAACTGTAAAATTTTAAAAACTGTTGCGTACATGTTTGCATTTTGCGTTCAAAGCCCAAACAAATAAGTGATGTATGTAACATACGCTCACTGATTACACATCACACATCAACTGCTATGATTTGTGAACCTTGTGGTACAATACAGGCTGCCCCCAAAGAACCCAAATTCCAAAAGGTGTCTGGGTGAGTGACGGCAAAAGATAATCAAATTATGGCTCCTGAGTGGCGCAATGACAAGGCATGTGACTGGCCTGCAGATCACAAGTTTGAATGTGGGTTGATGCCACAGCCATCCAGGACTGGGAGTCCATGCGGGCTAACTGGCCAAGCTCTCACAGGAGGGTGGGATGGCATATACAGTAGTCACTTTCCTGTCACTCATGATCGCCAGCCAATCATGTGCGTCTGTGTAATCATTTGTATGTGGGGGAAGCAGCGCTTTCCCATCAATGTGTTAGACTACTCCAAAATATGCATGCGCAGCTGTTCAAAAAGAGCCGGTTGGTGAGCATTGCATGTTACGGAAGGGATGAGTGCATGCTTTCGCCTCTCTATAGTTGGTGTTGGTCATGTGATAGGGAGGGCAATATCTGACGGGTGGGAATTGGACATGATTAAATTAGGGAGAAAAATTGGGGTTTAAAAACAAACCGTCTGTCTGTCTTCCTTTCTGCTTTTTCCCTTTTACTCGGGAGTCGCCACAGTGAATCATCTGATTCGCATGTTTGATTTGGCAGAGGTTTTTACGTTGGATGCCTTTCCTGTCACAACCCTTTTTAGCAAGGGACAGAAACACGCTGACGACTTTGCAGCTACTCTTTACGAAAGTCAGCAATGGTTCTTTTACATGCCTCTCACCATAGACAGTGACAGACATGGCCCGCCTTTGATAACCCAGTTAGCTGCACTGGAGGGGACAGTGACAACCTTGTGGAGAGTGGGACTCGAACCCCCAACCTTTGGATCAGTGATCCAGCCACTATACCACTAGACCACCACTGCCCCCATTTAAAAACAAAACAAAAATTTTTAAATAATCATTTGCAAGGCATATCACCAGAATACACTTTTAACCTTTAGCTGAAATACATCAAACAAACAGAACCGCTTCTCAAACTAAATATGAAAGTCCAATAAGCTAAATATGTCAGTACAAAACCTCCAAATCACATAAAATGCTCCCTTTAACTTAGATTCACAACACTTATCCCTGACTGTGCCAGCAACATTGTCCCTGCCAAGGAGGCTGTGCTTTACCCTCAGTTTTTGTGATTGTTAGCAGGATTGCACAAAACATGCTGTAAAATGTAGCAGCTGCCCTAAAGAGGCCTGCAATGACACTGCATCCAGGCACACAGCTTCACATACCTCAGTGAAGACATATTCTCTGGATGCAGAAATCAAAAGATGAATTGTCAGGAGAGCAGCATCTTTTCATTCACTGTCTATCAGATACTGGAATCTTAAACCCTCTGAAGTGCTACAAAATTTACAGCCTACAAAGCTCTGACTCTATAAGGAAGTTAAAAACAAAAAACAAAACAACAAAAAAAACCTTTGTACGTGTTCCACATCTACCGTCATCTCCTTGGAAATGCTTAATCTAATCAATCAGACAGACCCTGAAGATCAAACAGTAGCCAACTGTGACTCAAGCAGTGTTCAAACCATGAACCGTAATAACTGCTTGAAATGACTTGGCTATATAGAATTCCAGACCACGAATTAACTAAAATAATTGCAGACTGATATGCTTCCTAATAGAAGCAGACCATGGAACGGGCCAAAAGAAATGACGGATCTTGAGAAAAAGGACTGGAACCAGTTTACAGCTGAAAATGTACACGAAAGCACCACATTACAAAAACAGACTCAAAAGGCGTGCAGAGATAAAGTATAACAGACACGGAAGGGTCACCGAGCCAAAACAAACCAAACATTAATACTTAAAAAAAAAAAAACATAAAAAAAAGCCAAAATATTAATACTCAATAGATGGGACATTTTTTGAAAGATTCACACACAAAGGAAGGTGAGACATCAAGTTAAACTGACTAGTCAGCAATATTTCAAGTTACTTTCGAGTTGGATGCATCTATCATCAGCACCTTGGCATATTCATATTAAACATTCCACTCCTTAAAAACAGATTATGGATGGAGGGAAAATCTGCTTCTTTCATCTGGAAAAATATGAGATTTGTGCAATAAGATATTAGGCCAAAAAAGGACAACAGGGTTCTGGAGAGGGGGAAAAAACGCGAATACCTTCACCCCTTCAGGGGAAAGTTCCTGCCGCCCGCCTACTTGATCCATAGTCACCAGGGAAGGACTGTGGAGCAAAAACAGGCAGGCATGAGTGAAAGAAAATCAGAGAATGTGCTTAATTTACTGAGGAAACTGCTGCACAATAGCAGCACAAGGACTGACTCATGTTGGTCTGCTGAAGGTCAGTGTGGGCCAGTACAGCAGGAGTTCAGACGGATTTATCCTTGCTGGTAAAATGTGTACATCAGCAAAATGGCTGCCATGTGTACAATGCAAGCACTTTGGTTAGGAATAACATTAGAAATGATGAACATATGATGAAGGCAGGATAGGACTATGTGGCTGTGTTTCCTGAAAAGTGTCTTATAAATGAGTACAAATATGCATAAGCATATCTTACACCACATTGTTCTTCATCATCATTGCCAGCATGTTCCGCTATTATGGAGTGAAATGCCACATCAGGCTAAGTGGTTGTTCCAAATTGTCCTCAAGTGTAAATGTAAGTGTGAATGGTTGTGTGTGTATGTCTTGGCCCTGCGATTGTCCAGCGAACTGTTCAGGATGTACTCTGGCAAGTGTAAACTGACTGAGTGAATGAAAACGTATACACCATTAACGACTGGATGCTGTGTTTAATCCTCTTGATAGTGATTCCGCAACGAGAGCAGCGACCCGCTACCCTCGCTGTGCCAAAATGGTGGTCTGATGGTATAAGGCACTGGATTGCTGATCCTAAGGTTGGGGGTTCGAGTCCCACTCTCCACAGGGAGAGTCACTGTCCCCCCCAGTGCAGCTAACTGGGTTATCAAAGGCTGGCCATGTCTCTCACTGTCTATGGTGAGAGGCATGTAGAAGAACCATGGCTGTTCTTCGCAAAAGAGTAGGCTGCAAAGCCGTCAGCGTGTTTCTGTCCCTTGCTAAAAAGGGTTGTGTCAAAAAGGGCATCCAACGTAAAAAGCTATGCCAAATCAAGCGTGCGAATCATTAGCTGTTGCGAGCCCTGAAAAAAGAGAAAACGCCGAAGGGAAATCTCGCTGTGTTTAATCCTCTGGATGTATACAAGAAACTAAAACACAGCTGTGTGCAACCACTTTCTGCGGTTAATGGGGACCGAGACACCCCCGCCGATTTCCACGATGTAGGATCGACCCCCTCTGACTGACGTATACTGTACATACTTGTATATGTGTATATCAATCAATACATATTCAACTCTATAAATGCTTATAATAACAATTAAACATTCAAAAATAATGCATAAATAAAATATAAATACACTCAGATGCGCGCCTCACATAAAAATGTAAGTAGTTTTGTTGGGGTGTTCTGAGTTGGGTTTTTTGTTTGTTTGGGATTTTTGCATAATTGGCCTTGTTTTGTGGCATTTTCTTTAACTATCTTATTTCTTTTCCCCTATTTTTTTTTTTCGATGAACATTTTTGAAAAACCCACGATGCACTGAAGCCGCAGAAACTGAAGCACGAAGTAGCGAGGGATCACTGTATGCACACACACATATATATACAGTCGGCCCTTTACTTAAAAAAGCCTCTGAATATGAAAAATCTCTGTTACAAAAAATATTTTCCTGAATTTTCATCCTCTGTATACGAAACAACCTCTTCTTACAAAAGGCGCCAAACGCGTGATTCAAAAATTCAAACAATTTGCGAGTTGCTCTCTCATTGGCTGTCTCCCAACATCCCACCCCGCTGGCCTCCCATTGGCTAGGAAGGGATAACGCTGTTGTTCCAACTTTGTTCATGTTTGTGTGTGAATCGTGTTCATGTTTGTGTGTCATTCCAACTGTATTTTATGGCTCAGGCTTTTAACCTTCCATAAACATTTGTAAGATTATAACTCTGCTAAGAAGACATGGTCAACACTCGCATGCGCCCACACACACACACACACACACACACACACACTTGTGTGTGTGATTCCCGGAGAAAGTTATTCCCAGTGCCATGGTCATTGTAAGATTATAACTCTGCTAAGAAGATATGATCAACACATGCGCGCACGCACACACACATACACACACACACACACACACACATACACAGAGACACACACCCACACACACACACACACACACGCACGCACGCACGCACACGCACACACACACACACACACACACACACACACACACGAAGCCTGCACACACACACACACACACACACACACACACACACACACACACACACACACGAGTGTGATCAAAACGAAGTAAGTACCTTAAAAGCTATGATTTTAGAATTTTTAAAGGGTAGTCTTGGGAGTCTTGAAACGAATCACGCATTTTACATGTAAAATGTGCCTCTACTTACGAAAATTCCAGGTTCCGAAAAAAGTGCTGGAACGGATTAATTTTGTAAGAAGAGGGCCGACTGTATATATGTGTATATGTTGTACTGTGTGTGTGTGTGTGTGTGTGTGTGTATGTGACCTGAGCAATATGACTACTGGACACTTTCATTACCTGATCAGCAGTTCAAAAATTACATTTCAGTGAAACAATCTGTTATTAACACAACTAACAGTCTAATAGAAATCATAGCTAATTTATTTATTTTTTTACATAAATCAAGAAATGAGTAGAGATGGGAATCACCAGGGACCAGCCGATACAATATCACAATACATTGGTGCTGACTCAACATCTGTTGCTATTCACTAAATATTGCATTTCTCTAAATATACAGATTCGATCTTACAATCATCCCACATTTTTGTTACAATTTTATAAAAAGAAAGAAAACAAACAAAGAATAAATAAAATAAAAAAGTTTAACTGTTATTTGTAGCTATATATTTATATTCACCATTTAATCAGTGCATTTCATGAAAAAAAAAAAAAAATACGAACCTCTAAACTGCTAGGAGTGTGAATTGCACCCCCCTCGGTCACACCCCTTAAATTTGTGAGAAGCTCAACCAGGTTTTATAAACATGCTATGCAAGCTTTTCTACTCTGTTCAATGTAGCTACTGTGAATATTCTGAATTTCATATTGTGCATTTCTTTTTTTTCTCTTATCCTTGCGAGTAATCAGTGGTCAGCTGATTAGAAACGCAAGATCAACCAATCATAGTGGCAGAAAAAACACGTGGTAAATGCAAGGCGTGCGGTTTTTTGCTCCCCTAAATGTAGTTTTGGGAGCGTAAAGCAGCATGTCCCTTAAACATGATGCACTGTTTAATTCAGGATGCTGTGCTACTTGCCACTGTGTAAATAGTTTATAATAACTTGTGCCGGCTACACCTGTTGGACTATAAAGTAACAGCAACTTTTCACCATCCTGAACTTAGACATCGAGTAAAAACAAAATTCAATCAATTAATCAATCAATAAATAAATAAATAAAAGTCCACGGGTCCAGATGTTCCCGCTGAAAGGACCATTTCATAACATTCCAGTATAAAACAAGCTACCAAGTTTGAAAGCCTCAGCTTCATCACGCAGGAAGCAAATGCCTGGAAACTAAAATTTTACTGATGGACAGACTAACGGACGAACCACATTCCGAAAGCTCCCAAGCTACTTTAGGTGGATGCTAAAAATTGGGCCAATGTGATGATACAGGAATCACTGCACCAAAAAAAAGAATACAAAATAAAACATTTTCAGAAGTCTACTGGCAATGCATTTGAAAACTCAGCTCATGTCTAAACGCTCTGCAGTCACATATTCAGAAATGTCTATCCTCCCTTTGACATGACTTCCTACTGCTGTGGGGGGATAGCAATCAGTGAGCAGGAAATAAACCTGGATTACACAGAAGAGGGTTCTTGCATCACCACGAAGGGGTTTATTTTACAATAAACACCTACTTGTTTCACATTATATCACTTATTACACAGTTCATCTAGTGGGGGGCAGTTGTGGTCTAGTGCTATAGGGCGCTGGATCGCTGATCCAAAGGTTGGGGGTTCGAGTCCCACTCTCCACAAGGTTGTCACTGTCCTCCCCAGTGCGGCTAACTGGGTTATCAAAGGCGGGCCATGTCTCTCACTGTCTATGGTGAGAGACATGTAAAAGAACCATTGCTGACTTTCGTAAAAAGTAGCTGCAAAGTCGTCAGCGTGTTTCTGTCCCTTGCTAAAAGGGTTGTGACAGGAAGGGCATCCGACGTAAAAACCTCTGCCACATCAAACGTGCGAATCAGATGAGTCGCTGTGGCGACTCCCGAGTAAAAGGGGAAAAAGCCGAAAGGAAGACAGACAAACACAGTTCATCTAGTGATCGTACAATAAATAAATAACTCACTCGTGAATCCCATCACTGACCAATCAGAACCTGGTATTCGAACCGTACTAAAGAAATTTCACTGCTAAATAATAAGCTGAATATTTAGCATATCATTTCAGTACTGTACATTTACAAGGTACATGAAATAAATTCAGATTTCCAAATGTGATCTAAACACATATACAGAGCCATATGGTGGGAAAACTGTTCTGAAGCTGCAGCTTGTTTCACTGGTTTGTGAAATTATACAGAGAGAAAGAGAGAGAGATTAGAACACTGAAACAAGCAGTACTGAAGTGCTTACTCATTCTTCCTCTCCTCTTCACGGTCAGCGCTAAGGGAAAAACTCCAGCTGTGCTTGAACCCGCCATCTCTGCTGGCTTCTGATCTATCGAGACATCTGCACAAACCTGCAGATGAGTGAGATGAAAGTCCCCATGCACCGAAGTGTGCTTTATATACCAAACCACATGATGTACAGAGTTCAGTAGAAAATGAGCACAGATCTCTCCCTCTCTTAAAGACATATAGATTTACTACAGCAATATGGACAAAAATTCATGTCACTATAGGCTTTTAAGCACAGATAGGACATTTTGAGAACTAAAACCTGTCCAAAAACTGTAAATAAATGTAGCATCCAAGTGCTTACCTGTACATTTGTAAACTCCTTGCATTCTGGTTATAGGAATAAAACCAGTAGGGAAAGATTACGGATGGGACATTAAACATTTTGACGTAGACTTTTAAGAGGAGAACATCTGAAATTTCTCCATGACTTGATAACCTAAAAAATGTATATTATGTACAGTCACTATTCGAGTTACAAACTAGAACGGCTCCGACCAACCTGTTGGAAGTCAGATTGGTCGTAAGTCGGATATTTGACACAATGAAACCGAAACCATTCAGCACTCGCTATGAATTCATGCGAAGCGTAGTCTTCACCTGAACGTTCTTTCAACATGCAAACTTTTAGCCTTACTTTGCACCGCTCGCAACATCACTTTCACATTCCTTTGCCTATTATCTTCCAACCACGTGTATAGCAACTTTTCCATTTCTGCAATCGGTCCTTCTTGCTGTTTTGTGATGATAGGTCAGTTAATTGGGGCTGCTGCTTTCACTGCTTCCTTAATGCAGTCCTTGTCCTTCAAAATAATAGACACCATAGAGTGGGAGACAGAGATCTTAAGTCATGGAATTTACTTTTTTCCCTCCTTCATATGGCTTTATCACTTTCATTTTCATCTCCAACAACAGTGCCTTCCTTGCTTTCTTGGTAGAATTGCCATCCGATGAATCGGACTTCCTCTTGGGGGACCATGGTAACATACATATACAGTACTGGTCTTTCTCAAAAAATTAGCAGATGGTGATAAAGTTCATTATTTTCTGTAATATACTGATAAACATTAGACTTTCATATATTTTAGATTCATTGCACACCAAGTAAAATATTTCAGGTCTTTTATTGTTTTAAGAAAATGTACTGTAAACTGCATTTGACGTAATTAGCACCCTGCTCCAATAAGCCCCCCCCCCCCCCCCCCCCTTTTTAATCTCACGTATATTAACTGCCCGTGTGTACTGGGAGCAAAATCATAGATGAAACTTACCGATTTTATTTGATCACTTACTGTAACGGTAAAATGAGGCGTTCAATGCCTGTAAATATGAGTTTACACGATATTTCAAAACCCCCTGCCACTGGGGAATGTCTATAATGTTCATCAGTAACAACACATTTGATTGTTCCGCCATGCTTTAAAAAACAGGAAAACATTTTGCTGTTTTCTCTTGGTAAATGTCCAACAACCGATGAACCATTAGAAACTGCAACAGCAAAATTATGGGATGCTCTGAATAAATGGAGCGATGAGTCTGATATGGACCCATCAGAAAGTGATATTTTTCACCCGATTCTTCTGCTCATTAACTCTATAAATTTAAAGACGTTCCTGGCTGTGTGCTTGTTTGTGTTGATTGGTTCAATGTGCCATGTGCTAAAGTTGATATTCATGTTGACTGGTTCGATTTTACATCTGGGAGAAAATGTTCAAAGGAACAGCACTGGGAGGGAAAATTAAAGGGTCTTTAAAAAAAAATGCTGTTTTTTTTGTTTATTTTCAGCTTTCATGCAAGTAATTTGGTTGATACCACAAAATGAATAATACAAATACCAGCAAAACTCTTTTATTGTTCTGTTATTATTCATGTTTTCCACCTTGATGCTAATAGATAAGATAAGATACAGCTTTATTAATCTCACAATGGAGAAATTCACTGTTACAGGCTCTTGAGGTACTATCAGTAGGGGGTGCAAAAATAGATACAAGTATAAACATACACACATACATATATATTATATAAGTAAATAAATAAATAGATACATAAAGAGTATAAATTACTAAACAATAAAAGAAAAGAATGGAGCAACTTTATAGACTGGCCTATATTAAAGTGTAATGTATCTGAGGGCAGAGTAGATGGGTTGATATGGTTCACAGTGGGGTAGATGTGGTTGATTAAAGTGCACGGGGTTTTTATTGCACATAACCGGTATTTTCACAGACAGTTACAAAGTGGCGTTGTACAGTCTGACAGCGGTGGGAATGAACGACCTGCGGTAGCGCTCCTTCCTGCACTGAGGATGCCTCAGTCGTCCACTGAAGGAGCTGCTCAGCTCCTCTACAGTCTGGTGCAGTGGGTGAGAGCTGTTGAACAGGATGGATGTGAGCTTTGCTACCATCCTCCTCTCACTCACCTCCTCCACAGAGTCCAGTGGGCAGCCGAGGACAGAGCTGGCCCTCCTGACCAGCTTGTTCAGTCTCTTCCTGTCCCGCTCTGTGCTGCCCGGGGCCCAGCAGATGGCAGCGTAGAGGATTGCAGAGGCTACCACAAAGTCATAAAAAGTCCTGAGCAAAGGTCTGCATACGCCGAAGGACCTGAGTCTCCTCAGAAGGTGGAGGCGACTCTGGCCCTTCTTGTACAGGGCGTTGGTGTTGTGGGACCAGTCCAGTTTATTGTTAAGGCGAACACCCAGGTACTTGAAACTGTCCACTGTCTCAATGTCCTGTCCCTGGATGTTCACTAGTAAGTGTGTGTGTGTGTGTGTGTGTGTGTGTGTGTGTGTGTGTCTCCTGAAGTCGACCACCATCTCCTTCGTCTTCCTAGTGTTCAAGCACAGGTGGTTGCGCTCACACCAGTCCACGAAGTCAACGATGACCGACCGGTACTCCAGCTCGTTCCCCTCTGACACACGGCCCACGATGGCGGAGTCGTCCGAGAACTTCTGGATGTGGCAGCTGTTTGTGTTATATATGAAGTCCGAGGTATAGATGTTGAAAAGGAAGGGTGAGAGGACGGTGCCCTGCGGTGCCCCCGTGCTGCAGACTACCACCTTTGACTTACAGCCGCGCAGCCGCACATACTGTGGACGGTTAGTAAGGTAGTCAATAATCCAGGCAGCATTTTCCTCATTCATCAGCTCTTCAAAGTACTCTTTCCATCTTCCCAGCACACTTCTGTCATTAGTCAATACAGTTCCCTCTCTGTCCTTTATCAATCTAACTTGCTGCACGTCCTTCCCATCTCTATTTCTCTGCTGTGCCAACCTGTATAGATCATTTTCTCCCTCTTTACTATCCAACCTATCATACAAGTCATCATACGCCCTCTGTTTGGCCTTAGCCACTGCTACTTTCGCCTTACGCTGTGTCTCCCTGTACTCCTGTTTACTCTCTTCGGTCCTCTCAATGTCCCACTTCTTCTTGGCTAACCTCTTCCTTTCTACACACTCCTGCACTTCCTCATTCCACCACCAAGTCTCCTTATCTACTTTCCTTCCAGAGGACACACCAAGTACTCTCCTACCTGTGTCCCTGATCACATTTTCTGTGGTTGTCCAGTCATTTGGAAGCACTTCCTGGCCACCCAAAGCCTGTTTCAACTCCTCCTTGAAGACAACACGACACTCTTCCTTTTTCAGCTTCCACCACTTTGTCTTCTGCTCTGCCTTTGCCTTTTTCACCTTTCTCACCATCAGAGTCATCCTGCACACCACCATCCTATGCTGTTTGGCAACACTCTCACCCACGATGACTTTGCAGTCACTGACTTCCTTCAAATTACATCGCCTACACAAGATGTAGTCTACCTGTGTGCTCCTACCTCCGCTTTTATAAGTCACCCTATGCTCCTGTTTCTTCTCAAAGAAAGTATTCACCACAGCCATTTCCATCCTTTTTGCAAAATCTATCAGCATCTGTCCTTCTGCGTTCCTGTCATTTCAAACTTGTACTTGTAATACAAGTCAGAGCTTCACAATGAAAATTAAATGTATAGTTGGCTTGGTTGGCAATTTATGTTTTGCTGTAGTTAAAAGCAAACATGTATACTTCGAAGCGTTATCATAGTGCACAGGTTAAGTAGGTCGTGCTTTTCATTGTAAGCTTGGTAAAAACACTTAATTAAAAGAACTCTAACGGAAATATAAATGCTGTAATTTGATTCTTTTAATAAATAGTGCTACTTTGATGGATGCAATACTGGCCTGACCACAGTGCACACGTTTGATGTTGCTCACAGTGGTCCAAAGGACCGCTCAAGCAGTTGATGTGTTTGCTCAGACACACAAAATTGGAGGGAACGTTGCTACTGAGTATTCAGACAGCACCATGCCCTTTTTTTATTGCATGCAAACATGATGAAAATATTTGTATTTGAATGAAGCCCATTCTTGAGTCTGACCTTAGTGTTTATATTATTATTATTATTCTGGAGCACCATGTACCAGGCCCCATGCACGGCAACCCTTTATAGCCCAGGACAACAATATATTTTGTACCAACCTCTTCAAATTATCTCATAGGGCATATGACCAGAGATCCCCACACCCTTGTCTTAACTTGTATAAATTTTAGCATTTATGCAACTGTCAGAAAATTACACAAGTAAAAATGTAAAGAGACCAACACTAGAGTAGACTTCAACTAGCTAAACAAGCAGAGAAGCAAAAGGGAAATTATAATAAGCCTCAGAAATCATTATTGCTAGTATTTCAGAAATCATTACTGCTAGTATTTCAGTGAAAAATCAAACTCGAGCATGTATTACACAGAATGTTTACATTAAGTTTTCAAGTATAAAAAAAAGTTTGTGGTTTTACATTTTATTTCAGATGACATACTTGTAGGGTGCAGACAAAGCTGCTGCTAGTTTTAGTCATTCAGAGCAGCTATTAAGGCTTAAATATGCATAGAAACATCAAACCATGTAAAAAAAACAAACAAACAAACAATGCAATCAATATTAAATTTGAGCTACAACACATTTTCTTCAACGCTATTGTGTCCAGTTAACAATTTATATAATGATAAATATTACATTCCTTGCTACTAGGCCTTTATTAAAGCTGATTAGTGAGCTAGTTTTAGCTTGCTAGACAGCACTTGGCTAATAAACTTGGTGAGGTTGAGATTTTAATTTATATCATTTTTACAAGAGCAATGAAATTAACATTAGTTTTTCTATTTCCCTTTGCATGTTGGCTCACCTTAGCTAAGAAAGTCCAACAAAATTCACGAGCACTGAATTGAACCCAGTTGGATAACTGTCATAGCCTGTTGTTTATATAATAAAATAACCAAACTACACAAACAGCACTTCACCTGGGAAAGAGTGATGCATTAGAAGGATGCAGCGGTATAACATGGACTGTTTACATTTGTCAAAACCTCTGTACGGTTTAATTTGCAGTTATATTTGGTAAGAAAACCGAAGGCAAACAATCAATGGCCACCAAGCTAACTAGCCGAGTTAGCATAGATGTTAGCTTAGCATAGATGCTAATGCTAACTCCACACAGCAGACAAAACAGCCCAACACAGGGGCGTGTTAAGAACGCATATACTGTATATTTCTCCTGTAACATACAGGCAAACTATGTTGAGGTTCTCTTTGGGAGTAACGAGGACGGATAGGATTAGGAATGAGCACGTCAGAGGGACAGCACATGTAAGACGTTTTGGAGACAAAGTCAGAGAGGCTAGATTGAGATGGTTTGGACATGTACAGAGGAGGGATAGTGAGTATATTGGTAATAGGATGCTGAGGCTGGAACTACCAGGCAAAAGGCCTAGAGGAAGACCAAAGAGACGATTCATGGATGTGGTAAAGGGGGACATGAAGGTCGTTGGTGTAAGAGAAGAAGATGCAAAGGATAGGGTGAGATGGAGGCAGATGATTCGCTGTGGCGACCCCTGAAGGGAAAAGCCGAAAGGAAAAGAAGAAGAAGAACATACAGGCAAACTATATCTGTTTATTAGTCACGCCTGAAGTGTTATTTAGCCGCAATAACTACTGACCTTCGATAAAAACGCTCTTCTTTTGAGCCATGTTGTTTATTCCATATTGTTGGCGATTGAGGCTGTTTGTGTCTCTCTCTCTGAGCCACACCGATATAGCTGAGGGAGAAGCTGCCCGGGTGCCGTGCAGCGGCACGACGTCAATAAGTCACATTTCCAAGAAAAAAAAAATCAGCATTTTAGTCACAATGAGAACAAAAAAAAAAAAAGACTGACTGACTTCCTTTCTTTGATTTGTGTTCAATTATTCACCATACACTTGAAAAAAACTTAAAAATCTTGTTTGGAACACTTCCAGAATTGCCATTAAACACCGGAAGCTAATAGTGGCAGATATTAATATTATCAAATTTAAATATCTCATAAGGTCATTAGAACTTTTTATATTTTGATTTTAATCCAAGAAGTTCACATACTCTGACCAAATGTTTTATGAAAAGCTGACCACCACACCCATGTGTTCTTGTTGAACATCTCCTTTGAAAGTTATTCATCTATTCATCGTCATAATACTCTCTATTTTCTTCTGGGAAAATTCTTCACTGGTTGTTGTTTTTTGGAGTGTGGCCATGGGACGCTCATTCAACCCAACCATAAGAACACTAGCATGGTCAGACAGTGATGTCAGGCAGGAAGGACGGTGTGTCGAAGACTACAATGTATGGTAGGGTTCGAGATAAGGAATTCATGAGCAGGACATTTGATTTCTTCCACATATACCAGAACAGGTTTAGCTTGTATCATTTATGGGAAGATGAAATTCCCACACAAAGACAAACAACTTCATGAAAACCAGATGACAGCAAAAACATCCTAGGTTCGACTCCTGTACTTGACGAGTGTATTTCTGTTTAGAGTTTGTACATAATGTGTGGGTTTCCTCCTGGTTCTCTGCCCCCCTCCAAAGTTTGAGTGTGAGTCCGAGTGGTTGTGTGTGTTCGTGTGTCTGTTGCCCAGCGATGGTCTGGTGAGCTGTACAGGGTGTCTCCTGCCTTTTTCCTGAGTCAGCTATGATAGACTCCAGCCTCCCTGTGACCCTAATGGGATAAAAGTGGTTCAATGGATGAATGTATCGCATTGATATTATGTTGATCTAGGCAGCAGTGGCAGTAATATAGTGGTTAGCACATCCACCTCCGAGCAAAAAGGTCCTAATTGAATTCAGCTTCTGGCTCGACCAGTTCCCGCTTTGAAGTTTCCATTTGTAATTTTAGCTTTCATGTTTCCCCTCACCTTTATGGTGACTACGATTCTCCGGACTCCAGTGCCTGCTCTGTGTACAACAAAATTCATTTGTATCGTCATACTCGGTCTCCTGCATCTTTGGGTCCGACTGAAACCCCCGGCGTCACACCAGCAAGCCTAATACCATGATGAAGTACTTTGGCAAATAAGCGAGTAAGTGTATGTGTATGAATGAGTGTATCTGGAGTTGCAGTGTGATTTCGACAGAGGAAACCAGGGGATGCCACAGGCTTGCTTTTTACAAATGCTTTATCGCTGGAACGTCATAATGAGTGAAACCTGTTGATGAGTGAAAATCTGTTTAATGAAGTTTAGAAGTTGGAAACAATGATGAATTGGGCCTTAAAAATCTTTCATTGACTTCATCACCATCATAATCTTCTTTCGTTGAATCCAGCAGCCTAAAAGCAGTGAGGTCCAGCTACTTCCTCCAGCTTTTTCTGGGTGACACCAAGGTTTTCCTCAGTTCCTCAGAGACCTAATCTTCCATTGACTTTAGATTTTATAGTCTAGCTATTAAAATCTATGGACTCTACAGGTCATCTACAGGTTTTTCTTCAAGAAACTTCATTAAAATATGTCCCTGTAAAAAATGTATTCACTTGTACACTTACTTGCTTCTTCTTTTCCTTTCGGCTGCTCCCTTCAGGAGTTGCCACAGCAAATCATCCACCTTCATCTCACCCTATCCTTTGCATCTTCTTCTCTGACTCCAACGACCTTCATGTCCTCCTTCACCACATCCATAAATCTCTTCTTTGGTCTTTCTCTTGGCCTTCTGCCTGGTAGTTCCAACCTCAGCATCCGACTGCCAATATACTCACTATTCCTCCTCTGTACATGTCCAAACCATCTCAATCTAGCCTCTGTGACTTTGTCTCCAAAACATCTTACATGGGCTGTCCCTCTGATGTACTCATTTCTGATCCTATCCATCCTCGTTACTCCCAAAGAGAAGCTCAGCATTTTCATCTCTGCTACCTCCAGCTCTGCCTCCTGCCTTTTCATCGGGGCCACGTTTTCTAAGCCATACAACATCGCTTGCCTCACCACTGTCTTGTACACTTTTCCTTTCATTCTTGCTGACACTTTCCTATCGCACATCACACCGGACATTTTTCTCCAACCATTCCAACCTGCCTGCACACGCTTCTTCACCTCTTTTCTACACTCTCCATTGCTCTGGATTGTTGAGCCTAAGTACTTAAAATCCTCCACCTTCGTTATCTCTGCTCCCTGTAACATCACCGTTCCTCTTGGGTCCTTCTCATTCACACACATATATTCTGATTTTCTGAGGCTAACCTTCATTCCTCTCCTTTCCAGCACATACCTCCACCTCTCTAGATTTTCCTCCACTTGCTCTCTGCTCTCACTACAGATCACAATGTCATCTGCAAACATCATAGTCCATGGAGATTCTTGTCTAACCTTGTCTGTCAGCCTGTCAATCCCCATAGCAAGCGAGAAGGGGCGCAGAGCTGATTCTTGATGCAGTCTCACCTCCACCTTGAATTAAATCGGTCACGCCGACAGCACACCTCACCACTGTCTTACATCCATCATACATGTCCTGCACCACTCTAACATACTTCTTTGCCACTCCAGACTTCCTCATGCAATACCACAGTTCTTCTCTCGGCACCCTGTCATATGCTTTTTCCAGATCCACAAAGGCACAATGCAGTTCCTCTGACCTTCTCTGTACTTCTCTATTAACATCCTCAAAGCAAACATTGCATTTGTGGTGCTCTTTCTTGGCATGAAACCAAACTGTTGTTCACAAATGCTGACCTCTGCCCTTAGTCTAGCTTCCACTATTCTTTCCCATAACTTCATCGTATGGCTCATCAACTTTATCCCTCTGTAGTTGCCGCAACTCTGTATGTCTCCCTTGTTCTTAAAAATGGGCACCAGCACACTTCTCCTCCACTCTTCCGGCATCTACTCACTCTATAGGACCTTGTTAAATGTTCTTGTCAGAAAATCTACTAATACCTCCCCTAGACACTTCCATACCTCCACCGGTATGCCATCAGGACCAACTGCCTTTCCATTCTTCATCCTCCTCAATGCCCTCCTTACTTCACCCTTACTAATCTTTACTACATCCTGCTCCTCAATGGTCATCTCTTCTACTCTTTTTTCTCTCTAATTTTCTTCATTCATCAGCTCTTCAAAGTACTCTTTCCATCATCCCAGCACACTTCTGTCATCAGTCAATACATTTCCCTCTCTGTCCTTTATCAATCTAACTTGCTCCAATCTCTATCTCCCTCCTTCCTGTCCAACCTATCATACAAGTCATCATACGCCCTCTGTTTGGCCTTAGCCACTGCTACTTTCACCTTACGCTGTGTCTCCCTGTACTCCTGTTTACTCTCTTCGGTCCTCTCAGTGTCCCACATCTTCTTAGCTAACCTCTTCCTTTGTACACTCCTGCACTTCCGCATTGCACCACCACCAAGTCTCCTTATCTACTTTCCTTCCAGAGGACACACCAAGTACTCTCCTACCTGTGTCCCTGATCACATTAGCTGTAGTTGTCCAGTCATCTGGAAGCACTTCTTGGCCACCCAAAGCCTGTTTCAACTCCTCCTTGAAGACAACACGACACTCTTCCTTTTTCAACTTCCATCACTTTGTCTTCTGCTCTGCCTTTGCCTTCTTCACCATCAGCGTCATCCTGCATACCACCATCCTATGCTGTTTGGCAACACACTCAACCACTATGACTTTGCAGTCACTGACTTCCTTCAAATTACATCGCCTACACAAGATGTAGTCTACCTGTGTGCTCCTACCTCCGCCTTTATAAGTCACCCTATGCTCCTGTTTCTTCTGGAAGAAAGTATTCACCACAGCCATTTCCATCCTCTTTGCAAAATCCTTCTGCGTTCCTGTCCTGGATACCAAACCTGCCCATCACTTCCTCGTCCCCTCTGTTGCCTGCACCAACATGTCCATTGAAGTCTGCCCCAATGACCACTCTTTCACCTCTGGGGGTACTCTGCATCACTTCATCTAAGTCACTCCAGAATCTCTCCTCTTCTCGCTCACATCCTGCCTGTGGGGCATAAGCACTAACAACATTGAGCATTACACCTTCAATTTCTAACTTGAGACTCATCACTCTGTCTGACACTCTTTTCACTTTTAGAACATTCCTGACAAACTCCTCCTTCAAGATGACTCCTACTCCATTTCGCTTCCCATCCACACTGTGATAAAATAGCTTAAACCCTGCTCCTAAGCTTTTAGCTTTGCTCCCTTTCCACCTGGTCTCCTGAACACACACAGTATGTCCACCTTCCTCCTCTGCATCATGTCAGCCAGCTCTCTACCTTTTCTTTGCATAGTTCCAACATTCAAAGTCCCCACTCTCAGTCCTAGACTCATACCTTTCCTCTTCTCTCTCTGCCTATGGACACTTGTAAGAACTTTCTCAGTAGAAACTCCTAGTTAAACCTGCACGATCTGGATTCCTGTTTCTCAACGTCTGAGAGTACTCCAGGAGCAACAGACAACGAACCACACGAGTGAAATCAGTCTGGTTTATTCATCAGAAGCTCATAGTACAATGTGAGCGGGGGTTATTTATACATGAACAGAGTAAGAAGAGACAATGTGGTTAACACCCAGTAGTAGATAACATTAGGCTTGTAAGCATGTGCTTTCTTATCACCCTGAGACTGTCCTTGGATGGTTTCAGGTTTCATTATCTACATTCCTTCTACTCTCATAGTGTCCTTCACATGGTCTCATATTGCCATAAAAAAAAGGGGCTTTTTTTCCTACTGTTTAGAGGTAAGACTCCTGCTAAAACATGAGGTTACTAAAGTTCAAAGGACACACAGAAACAATGGAAAAATACAAATTCTCATGCAGGCATTCATTGTTGGGCTGGGTTAAACGTCAGTCACCCAGGATCCATGATCCGAGGCCTCGCATTTACAAACCCAGAGGCACAATTACATCAAAATTCTTACAACACGCCTCCCACCTCTCCTTCTTCGACCAACAGTAGTCCAATTTCCATCAGCACCCTGTTGATTGACAGCACTGATGGCGGTCGTTCTTAACAATATAATCATACAATATAATAATATTGAACAGAAACCTTTAGAACCGATCCAAAACCCTTGTAATTTCCCACTTAAATCATTGTTCTCGTCACACCTCCACTGTATCTTGTTCATCCAGCTTTTGAGCTGTTGCCCCAACACACTATAATCAAGTCAGTAATTTACATTCCAGCTGTAAGCAACCCTGTGTTAACCTTTATAGAAATCACTTGTCAATGTGGAAGCTGGAGGCAATAATTAAAATATTTTTCGATCCAAAAAACTGCAAACTATGTGGGGGACACAGCAAACATCTAAAAGGTGTTATCAGATAAGACCAAATTTGGCCAAAATGCAAAATGCTTGAAGAATTTTAAAGTCATTAATGAACATTTGCTTTCGAAGATGGCAGAAAACTTACCCTTCACATCACCCTGAACAACATGAAACAATATGGTAGCAGTATCGTGCTGTGGGGATCCGTTTCTCAGCAGGGACTCGGAAGCGGCATGGAGTGAAATGCAGTACAATTGTGGAAGAAAACCAAGATTGAGACTGGGCCAGAAGCTCAGCTTGTAACAGGGCAATGACCTGAAACATTCAAATAGCTTTATTTCCAATTCCATTGTAAAGTGTTCAATGTCCACTCTCTGGAGGTTTGTACTTTTGCCCCAGTGCAGTTAACTGGGTTTTCAAAGACCGGCTATGTCCCTTACTGTCTATGGTCACTGTAATGATAAACATCATTAAAACATTGATTCACTAGCAAATTCATTGGAATAGAACCTAGGTTTGGCATTGCTACTATTGCATAACATAAAGACAACAATGTGATCGTTATCTCCACCCTCATTCAGAATGACTCCATGGTGAAATTCTTTATGACGTTCACATGCTCTTACCTACAAAACAAAATGTCTCGGTATACCAGTGTATACAGCGTGTGTTTAACCCGAGTTTGTTTCCTTTTATGCTTTATTTAATTCAACAACCAGAGGACGGGCATCAAAAACAACTCCATTTGAACATGATCCAAGAACTCGAAGAACAGCTGTACACTGATCAGGACAGGAGATGTGAAGCAAAGATCCACACAAGTCCAGTGCCATTCAAGCTGAAGATCAGACAATACGCCAGAAAGAAGCGTGTTCGTGACCTGTGCAGAATAAAAGGAGCCTTCAACATCAGTGGCAAGTGGCAGACATTTGATCAAATTCCCAAATCATACTTCAACGAATTGTTTGTGGACAGTCGGCACGAAATAATCTACTGCAGCATTCCAAAGGTTGGCTGTACTACATGGAAACGGATCATGATCTTCCTGAGTGAGAGTCTGAAGGTGCATGGTGTCCCTTACAGAAAACCTGAGGATCTGGTAGACGGAATAATTCATCAAGCCCCTCTTCCCCGCCTCAGTGCATTCCCAAGGAAAGTGATCAAAAAAAAACTTCAGACATATAAGAAATTTCTATTCGTCAGAGATCCATTTGTTCGACTGATCTCAGCTTACAGAGATAAATTCCAGAAACTGAATCAGGTTTACTATAAAAGGATTGCAGTGGGACTATTACGCAAATATGGAAATGTTTCAAATCCACCAGCATCAGTAAGGAAAGCACATGCTTCTGGCATGATTCCTTCTTTCAACAACTTTATTCAATATATTCTGAGTCTCCCTGTAAAAAACGGTGACGCGTTCGACATACACTGGCGACAAACAGTTCACTTGTGCCATCCCTGTCTTATTGATTATGACTTTATCGGGAAGATGGAAACCTTACAAGAAGATGCTGAACAACTGCTTCGCATACTCCATGTTGATAACATCGTCAGCATTCGTCCACAGAGTGGTGGCAAAACAGAGCAAAGTGAGATAAAGAACTGGTTTTACAACATTACAGTGGAAGACAGAAGAAAACTCTACAAAACGTATAAGGAAGATTTCAAACTGTTTGGATATAAAAATCATGAAAATCTAGACAATATCGATCCTCCTACCATCACCTGAGTTGATTGTTGTGTTCTAAAGTATTATTGGTGTGTTAGTTTACTGTTGGTGAATCTTGTGTTATGATATAACGTTACTAGCTTAGTCTTCTTTATTATCCGAATGCCATGAGTTCTATCGAGATGGAAAATGGGATTCTTTGTTCCCATACGACAAATATACAGCAGGAACAGATTGGTTGAAACGGCGAATATATTGGTAAAATCCATCCAATGCAGATGACTGAAATGTGTCCAGTGAAATCCTTGGTTGCCTGAAAAAAAATTGACATCGGTTGTAAATACATGTTAACATATTTAGTCATATAACTTTCCTGCGTATGAAGATCTGTAGGCCTATAACATAAGTTCCAACTCAAAGGACCAATTACATCACCAATATATCCCATATACTGGACCTCTATTTATCGGATTGGCATACTCAGTGGATCACTTAATTAGACCGAGTAGTAATATATACAGTGTTTACCATCTGTACTACGTAATAATTAAATGTAAGAACTGATTGTTGACATGATAGTTAATATATTTATAACAAATTATTCTTCATGGATTTAATTATAAAAATATGTAATTGTGAAGCTTTGGTATTTTGGGCACTGACAATAGTTAGAATGGATAAATTAATAAAAACCTACCTGAATTGTAATGTGAGTTATGGCCTGACGTACTGCAAGCGCAGTGCTGGTATAGAAAATAAATCAGGACTATTTTATAAGAATGTTTCATTTGAATTAATAAACTGGTTTAAAATATGTACTTGTTAAAAAAAAAAAAAAAAAAAAAAAAAAAAAAAAAAGAGGGTCTGACAGGATGTTAATCAAACCTAATTGAGCTGCAATTCATATATATATATATATATATATATATATATATATATATATATATATATATATATATATATTATATGAATAGAAGCTCTAAATGCTTATAATAACAATTACACATTAAAAAATAACATAAGATGTAAAGAAGATATAAACACACACACATACAGATAGTATTGCATGAGAAGATGACACACAAATATGCCCATCCGCGTGCGCACCCAGATGAAACAATGCAACTAGTTTTGAAGGGAGATTTTGGGTTGTTTTTTTTTTTTGTTTTGTGTTGACTTAGGGTTTTTTGTATAATTTTTTTGCAAAATTGTTTTTGTGGCATTTTCCTTTACTTTTAACCAAAGGCAGGATGAGAGCTAGAAGAGAAGGAGAGATTCTGGAGTGAGTGAGATGAAGTGATGCAGAATACCCCCAGAGGTGAAAGAGTGGTCATTGGGGCAGACTTCAATGAACATGTTGGTGCAGGAAACATAGGGGACGAGGAAGTGATGGGCAGGTTTGGTATCCAGGACAGGAACGCAGAAGGACAGATGTTGGTAGATTTTGCAAAAGGATGGAAATGGCTGTGGTGAATACTTTCTTCAAGAAGAGACGGAGCATAGGGTGACTTATGAAAGCGGAGGTAAGAGGACACAGGTAGACTACATCTTGTGGAGGCGATGTAATTTGAAGGAAGTCAGTGACTGCAAAGTAGTAGTGGGTGAGAGTGTTACCAAACAGCATAGGATGGTGGTGTGCAGGATGATGCTGATGGTGAGGAAGGTGAAGAAGGCAAAGGCAGAGCAGAAGACAAAGTGGTGGAAGCTGAAAAAGGAAGAGGGTCGTGTTGTCGTCAAGGAGGAGTTGAAACAGGCTTGAGGTAGTCAGGAAGTGCTTCCAAATGACTGGACAACCACAGCAAATGTGATCAGGGACACAGGTAGGAGAGTACTTGGTGTGTCTTCTGGAAGGAAAGTAGATAAGGAGACTTGGTGGTGGAATCAGAAAGTGCAGGAGTGTGTACAAAAGAAGAGGTTAGATAAGAAGTTCGACACAGAGAGGACCGAAAAGAGTAAACAGGAGTACAGGGAGACACAGCGTAAGGCGAAGGTAGCGGTATCAAAGGCCAAACAGAGGGCGTATGATGACTTGTATGATAGGTTGGACAGTAAGGAGGAAGAAAATGATCTATACAGGTTAGCACAGCAGAGAAATAGAGATGGGAAAGACGTGCAGCAAGTTAGAGTGATAAAGGACAGAGAGGGAAATGTATTGACTGATGACAGAAGTGTGCTGGGAAGATGGAAAGAGTACTTTGAAGAGCTGATGAATGAGGAAAATGAGAGAGAAAAAAGAGTAGAAGGGGTGACCGTTGAGGAGCAGGAAGTAGCAAAGATTAATAAGGGAGAAGTGAGGAGGGCATTGAAGAGGATGAAGAGTGGAAAGGCAGTTGGCCCTGATGATATACCTGTGGAGGTATGGAAGTGTCTAGGAGAGGTAGCAGTAGATTTTCTGACAAGAATATTCAACAAGGTCTTAGAAAGTGAGCAGATGCCAGAGGAATGGAGGAGAAGTGTGCTTGTGCCCATTTTTAAGAACAAGGGAGATGTGCAGAGTGTTTTTACCAAGCTTACAATCAAGCTTTCAAAGTACTCTTTCCATCTTCCCAGCACACTTCTGTCATTAGTCAATACAGTTCCCTCTCTGTCCTTTATCAATCTAACTTGCTGCACGTCCTTCCCATCTCTATTTCTCTGCTGTGCCAACCTGTATAGATCATTTTCTCCCTCTTTACTATCCAACCTATCATACAAGTCATCATACGCCCTCCGTTTGGCCTTAGCCACTGCTACTTTCGCCTTACGCTGTGTCTCCCTGTACTCCTGTTTACTCTCTTCGGTCCTCTCAATGTCCCACTTCTTCTTGGCTAACCTCTTCCTTTCTACACACTCCTGCACTTCCTCATTCCACCACCAAGTCTCCCTGATCACATTTGCTGTGGTTGTCCAGTCATTTGGAAGCACTTCCTGGCCACCCAAAGCCTGTTTCAACTCCTCCTTGAAGACAACACGACACTCTTCCTTTTTCAGCTTCCACCACTTTGATGGTGAGAAAGGTGAAAAAGGCAAAGGCAGAGCAGAAGACAGAGTCATCCTGCACACCACCATCCTATGCTGTTTGGCAACACTCTCACCCACGATGACTTTGCAGTCACTGACTTCCTTCAAATTACAGCGCCTACACAAGATGTAGTCTACCTGTGTGCTCCTACCTCCGCTTTTATAAGTCACCCTATGCTCCTGTTTCTTCTCAAAGAAAGTATTCACCACAGCCATTTCCATCCTTTTTGCAAAATCTATCAGCATCTGTCCTTCATGCTCCCTGTCATTTCAAACTTGTACTTGTAATACAAGTCAGAGCTTCACAATGAAAATTAAATGTATAGTTGGCTTGGTTGGCAATTTATGTTTTGCTGTAGTTAAAAGCAAACATGTATACTTCGAAGCGTTATCATAGTGCACAGGTTAAGTAGGTCGTGCTTTTCATTGTAAGCTTGGTAAAAACACTTAATTAAAAGAACTCTAACGGAAATATAAATGCTGTAATTTGATTCTTTTAATAAATAGTGCTACTTTGATGGATGCAATACTGGCCTGACCACAGTGCACACGTTTGATGTTGCTCACAGTGGTCCAAAGGACCGCTCAAGCAGTTGATGTGTTTGCTCAGACACACAAAATTGGAGGGAACGTTGCTACTGAGTATTCAGACAGCACCATGCCCTTTTTTTATTGCATGCAAACATGATGAAAATATTTGTATTTGAATGAAGCCCATTCTTGAGTCTGACCTTAGTGTTTATATTATTATTATTATTCTGGAGCACCATGTACCAGGCCCCATGCACGGCAACCCTTTATAGCCCAGGACAACAATATATTTTGTACCAACCTCTTCAAATTATCTCATAGGGCATATGACCAGAGATCCCACACCCTTGTCTTAACTTGTATAAATTTTAGCATTTATGCAACTGTCAGAAAATTACACAAGTAAAAATTTAAAGAGACCAACACTAGAGTAGACTTCAACTAGCTAAACAAGCAGAGGAGCAAAAGGGAAATTATAATAAGCCTCAGAAATCATTATTGCTAGTATTTCAGAAATCATTACTGCTAGTATTTCAGTGAAAAATCAAACTCGAGCATGTATTACACAGAATGTTTACATTAAGTTTTCAAGTATAAAAAAAAGTTTGTGGTTTTACATTTTATTTCAGATGACATACTTGTAGGGTGCAGACAAAGCTGCTGCTAGTTTTAGTCATTCAGAGCAGCTATTAAGGCTCAAATATGCATAGAAACATCAAACCATGTAAAAAAAAACAAACAAACAAACAATGCAATCAATATTAAATTTGAGCTACAACACATTTTCTTCAACACTATTGTGTCCAGTTAACAATTTATATAATGATAAATATTACATTCCTTGCTACTAGGCCTTTATTAAAGCTGATTAGTGAGCTAGTTTTAGCTTGCTAGACAGCACTTGGCTAATAAACTTGGTGAGGTTGAGATTTTAATTTATATCGTTTTTACAAGAGCAATGAAATTAACATTAGTTTTTCTATTTCCTTTTGCATGTTGGCTCACCTTAGCTAGGAAAGTCCAACAAAATTCACGAGCACTGAATTGAACCTAGTTGGATAACTGTCATAGCCTGTTGTTTATATAATAAAATAACCAAACTACACAAACAGCACTTCACCTGGGAAAGAGTGATGCATTAGAAGGATGCAGCGGTATAACATGGACTGTTTACATTTGTCAAAACCTCTGTACGGTTTAATTTGCAGTTATATTTGGTAAGAAAACCGAAGGCAAACAATCAATGGCCACCAAGCTAACTAGCCGAGTTAGCATAGATGTTAGCTTAGCATAGATGCTAATGCTAACTCCACACAGCAGACAAAACAGCCCAACACAGGGGCGTGTTAAGAACGCATATACTGTATATTTCTCCTGTAACATACAGGCAAACTATGTTGAGGTTCTCTTTGGGAGTAACGAGGACGGATAGGATTAGGAATGAGCACGTCAGAGGGACAGCACATGTAAGACGTTTTGGAGACAAAGTCAGAGAGGCTAGATTGAGATAGTTTGGACATGTACAGAGGAGGGATAGTGAGTATATTGGTAATAGGATGCTGAGGCTGGAACTACCAGGCAAAAGGCCTAGAGGAAGACCAAAGAGACGATTCATGGATGTGGTAAAGGGGGACATGAAGGTCGTTGGTGTAAGAGAAGAAGATGCAAAGGATAGGGTGAGATGGAGGCAGATGATTCGCTGTGGCGACCCCTGAAGGGAAAAGCCGAAAGGAAAAGAAGAAGAAGAACATACAGGCAAACTATATCTGTTTATTAGTCACGCCTGAAGTGTTATTTAGCCGCAATAACTACTGACCTTCGATAAAAACGCTCTTCTTTTGAGCCATGTTGTTTATTCCATATTGTTGGCGATTGAGGCTGTTTGTGTCTCTCTCTCTGAGCCACACCGATATAGCTGAGGGAGAAGCTGCCCGGGTGCCGTGCAGCGGCACGACGTCAATAAGTCACATTTCCAAGAAAAAAAAAAATCAGCATTTTAGTCACAATGAGAACAAAAAAAAAAAGACTGACTGACTTCCTTTCTTTGATTTGTGTTCAATTATTCACCATACACTTGAAAAAAACTTAAAAATCTTGTTTGGAACACTTCCAGAATTGCCATTAAACACCGGAAGCTAATAGTGGCAGATATTAATATTATCAAATTTAATATCTCATAAGGTCATTAGAACTTTTTATATTTTGATTTTAATCCAAGAAGTTCACATACTCTGACCAAATGTTTTATGAAAAGCTGACCACCACACCCATGTGTTCTTGTTGAACATCTCCTTTGAAAGTTATTCATCTATTCATCGTCATAATACTCTCTATTTTCTTCTGGGAAAATTCTTCACTGGTTGTTGTTTTTTGGAGTGTGGCCATGGGACGCTCATTCAACCCAACCATAAGAACACTAGCATGGTCAGACAGTGATGTCAGGCAGGAAGGATGGTGTGTCGAAGACTACAATGTATGGTAGGGTTCGAGATAAGGAATTCATGAGCAGGACATTTGATTTCTTCCACATATACCAGAACAGGTTTAGCTTGTATCATTTATGGGAAGATGAAATTCCCACACATAAAGACAAACAACTTCATGAAAACCAGATGACAGCAAAAACATCCTAGGTTCGACTCCTGTACTTGACGAGTGTATTTCTGTTTAGAGTTTGTACATAATGTGTGGGTTTCCTCCTGGTTCTCTGCCCCACTCCAAAGTTTGAGTGTGAGTCCGAGTGGTTGTGTGTGTTCGTGTGTCTGTTGCCCAGCGATGGTCTGGTGAGCTGTACAGGGTGTCTCCTGCCTTTTTCCTGAGTCAGCTATGATAGACTCCAGCCTCCCTGTGACCCTAATGGGATAAAAGTGGTTCAATGGATGAATGTATCGCATTGATATTATGTTGATCTAGGCAGCAGTGGCAGTAATATAGTGGTTAGCACATCACCTCCGAGCAAAAAGGTCCTAATTGAATTCAGCTTCTGGCTCGACCAGTTCCCGCTTTGAAGTTTCCATTTGTAATTTTAGCTTTCATGTTTCCCCTCACCTTTATGGTGACTACGATTCTCCGGACTCCAGTGCCTGCTCTGTGTACAACAAAATTCATTTGTATCGTCATACTCGGTCTCCTGCATCTTTGGGTCCGACTGAAACCCCCGGCGTCACACCAGCAAGCCTAATACCATGATGAAGTACTTTGGCAAATAAGCGAGTAAGTGTATGTGTATGAATGAGTGTATCTGGAGTTGCAGTGTGATTTCGACAGAGGAAACCAGGGGATGCCACAGGCTTGCTTTTTACAAATGCTTTATCGCTGGAACGTCATAATGAGTGAAACCTGTTGATGAGTGAAAATCTGTTTAATGAAGTTTAGAAGTTGGAAACAATGATGAATTGGGCCTTAAAAATCTTTCATTGACTTCATCACCATCATAATCTTCTTTCGTTGAATCCAGCAGCCTAAAAGCAGTGAGGTCCAGCTACTTCCTCCAGCTTTTTCTGGGTGACACCAAGGTTTTCCTCAGTTCCTCAGAGACCTAATCTTCCATTGACTTTAGATTTTATAGTCTAGCTATTAAAATCTATGGACTCTACAGGTCATCTACAGGTTTTTCTTCAAGAAACTTCATTAAAATATGTCCCTGTAAAAAATGTATTCACTTGTACACTTACTTGCTTCTTCTTTTCCTTTCGGCTGCTCCCTTCAGGAGTTGCCACAGCAAATCATCCACCTTCATCTCACCCTATCCTTTGCATCTTCTTCTCTGACTCCAACGACCTTCATGTCCTCCTTCACCACATCCATAAATCTCTTCTTTGGTCTTTCTCTTGGCCTTCTGCCTGGTAGTTCCAACCTCAGCATCCGACTGCCAATATACTCACCATTCCTCCTCTGTACATGTCCAAACCATCTCAATCTAGCCTCTGTGACTTTGTCTCCAAAACATCTTACATGGGCTGTCCCTCTGATGTACTCATTTCTGATCCTATCCATCCTCGTTACTCCCAAAGAGAAGCTCAGCATTTTCATCTCTGCTACCTCCAGCTCTGCCTCCTGCCTTTTCATCGGGGCCACGTTTTCTAAGCCATACAACATCGCTTGCCTCACCACTGTCTTGTACACTTTTCCTTTCATTCTTGCTGACACTTTCCTATCGCACATCACACCGGACATTTTTCTCCAACCATTCCAACCTGCCTGCACACGCTTCTTCACCTCTTTTCCACACTCTCCATTGCTCTGGATTGTTGAGCCTAAGTACTTAAAATCCTCCACCTTCGTTATCTCTGCTCCCTGTAACATCACCGTTCCTCTTGGGTCCTTCTCATTCACACACATATATTCTGATTTTCTGAGGCTAACCTTCATTCCTCTCCTTTCCAGCACATACCTCCACCTCTCTAGATTTTCCTCCACTTGCTCTCTGCTCTCACTACAGATCACAATGTCATCTGCAAACATCATAGTCCATGGAGATTCTTGTCTAACCTTGTCTGTCAGCCTGTCAATCACCATAGCAAACGAGAAGGGGCGCAGAGCTGATTCTTGATGCAGTCTCACCTCCACCTTGAATTCGTCGGTCACGCCGACAGCACACCTCACCACTGTCTTACATCCATCATACATGTCCTGCACCACTCTAACATACTTCTTTGCCACTCCAGACTTCCTCATGCAATACCACAGTTCTTCTCTCGGCACCCTGTCATATGCTTTTTCCAGATCCACAAAGGCACAATGCAGTTCCCTCTGACCTTCTCTGTACTTCTCTATTAACATCCTCAAAGCAAACATTGCATTTGTGGTGCTCTTTCTTGGCATGAAACCAAACTGTTGTTCACAAATGCTGACCTCTGCCCTTAGTCTAGCTTCCACTATTCTTTCCCATAACTTCATCGTATGGCTCATCAACTTTATCCCTCTGTAGTTGCCGCAACTCTGTATGTCTCCCTTGTTCTTAAAAATGGGCACCAGCACACTTCTCCTCCACTCTTCCGGCATCTACTCACTCTATAGGACCTTGTTAAATGTTCTTGTCAGAAAATCTACTAATACCTCCCCTAGACACTTCCATACCTCCACCGGTATGCCATCAGGACCAACTGCCTTTCCATTCTTCATCCTCCTCAATGCCCTCCTTACTTCACCCTTACTAATCTTTACTACATCCTGCTCCTCAATGGTCATCTCTTCTACTCTTTTTTCTCTCTAATTTTCTTCATTCATCAGCTCTTCAAAGTACTCTTTCCATCATCCCAGCACACTTCTGTCATCAGTCAATACATTTCCCTCTCTGTCCTTTATCAATCTAACTTGCTCCAATCTCTATCTCTCTGCTGTGCCAACCTATCATTTTCTCCCTCCTTCCTGTCCAACCTATCATACAAGTCATCATACGCCCTCTGTTTGGCCTTAGCCACTGCTACTTTCACCTTACGCTGTGTCTCCCTGTACTCCTGTTTACTCTCTTCGGTCCTCTCAGTGTCCCACATCTTCTTAGCTAACCTCTTCCTTTGTACACTCCTGCACTTCCGCATTGCACCACCACCAAGTCTCCTTATCTACTTTCCTTCCAGAGGACACACCAAGTACTCTCCTACCTGTGTCCCTGATCACATTAGCTGTAGTTGTCCAGTCATCTGGAAGCACTTCTTGGCCACCCAAAGCCTGTTTCAACTCCTCCTTGAAGACAACACGACACTCTTCCTTTTTCAACTTCCATCACTTTGTCTTCTGCTCTGCCTTTGCCTTCTTCACCTTCCTCACCATCAGCGTCATCCTGCATACCACCATCCTATGCTGTTTGGCAACACACTCACCCACTATGACTTTGCAGTCACTGACTTCCTTCAAATTACATCGCCTACACAAGATGTAGTCTACCTGTGTGCTCCTACCTCCGCCTTTATAAGTCACCCTATGCTCCTGTTTCTTCTGGAAGAAAGTATTCACCACAGCCATTTCCATCCTCTTTGCAAAATCCTTCATGCTCCTGTCCTGGATACCAAACCTGCCCATCACTTCCTCGTCCCCTCTGTTGCCTGCACCAACATGTCCATTGAAGTCTGCCCCAATGACCACTCTTTCACCTCTGGGGGTACTCTGCATCACTTCATCTAAGTCACTCCAGAATCTCTCCTCTTCTCGCTCACATCCTGCCTGTGGGGCATAAGCACTAACAACATTGAGCATTACACCTTCAATTTCTAACTTGAGACTCATCACTCTGTCTGACACTCTTTTCACTTTTAGAACATTCCTGACAAACTCCTCCTTCAAGATGACTCCTACTCCATTTCGCTTCCCATCCACACCGTGATAAAATAGCTTAAACCCTGCTCCTAAGCTTTTAGCTTTGCTCCCTTTCCACCTGGTCTCCTGAACACACACAGTATGTCCACCTTCCTCCTCTGCATCATGTCAGCCAGCTCTCTACCTTTTCTTTGCATAGTTCCAACATTCAAAGTCCCCACTCTCAGTCCTAGACTCATACCTTTCCTCTTCTCTCTCTGCCTATGGACACTTGTAAGAACTTTCTCAGTAGAAACTCCTAGTTAAACCTGCACGATCTGGATTCCTGTTTCTCAACGTCTCAGAGTACTCCAGGAGCAACAGACAACGAACCACACGAGTGAAATCAGTCTGGTTTATTCATCAGAAGCTCATAGTACAATGTGAGCGGGGGTTATTTATACATGAACAGAGTAAGAAGAGACAATGTGGTTAACACCCAGTAGTAGATAACATTAGGCTTGTAAGCATGTGCTTTCTTATCACCCTGAGACTGTCCTTGGATGGTTTCAGGTTTCATTATCTACATTCCTTCTACTCTCATAGTGTCCTTCACATGGTCTCATATTGCCATAAAAAAAAGGGGCTTTTTTTCCTACTGCTTAGAGGTAAGACTCCTGCTAAAACATGAGGTTACTAAAGTTCAAAGGACACACAGAAACAATGGAAAAATACAAATTCTCATGCAGGCATTCATTGTTGGGCTGGGTTAAACGTCAGTCACCCAGGATCCATGATCCGAGGCCTCGCATTTACAAACCCAGAGGCACAATTACATCAAAATCCTTACAACACGCCTCCCACCTCTCCTTCTTCGACCAACAGTAGTCCAATTTCCATCAGCACCCTGTTGATTGACAGCACTGATGGCGGTCGTTCTTAACAATATAATCATACAATATAATAATATTGAACAGAAACCTTTAGAACCGATCCAAAACCCTTGTAATTTCCCACTTAAATCATTGTTCTCGTCACACCTCCACTGTATCTTGTTCATCCAGCTTTTGAGCTGTTGCCCCAACACACTATAATCAAGTCAGTAATTTACATTCCAGCTGTAAGCAACCCTGTGTTAACCTTTATAGAAATCACTTGTCAATGTGGAAGCTGGAGGCAATAATTAAAATATTTTTCGATCCAAAAAACTGCAAACTATGTGGGGGACACAGCAAACATCTAAAAGGTGTTATCAGATAAGACCAAATTTGGCCAAAATGCAAAATGCTTGAAGAATTTTAAAGTCATTAATGAACATTTGCTTTCTAAGATGGCAGAAAACTTACCCTTCACATCACCCTGAACAACATGAAACAATATGGTAGCAGTATCGTGCTGTGGGGATCCGTTTCTCAGCAGGGACTCGGAAGCGGCATGGAGTGAAATGCAGTACAATTGTGGAAGAAAACCAAGATTGAGACTGGGCCAGAAGCTCAGCTTGTAACAGGGCAATGACCTGAAACATTCAAATAGCTTTATTTCCAATTCCATTGTAAAGTGTTCAATGTCCACTCTCTGGAGGTTTGTACTTTTGCCCCAGTGCAGTTAACTGGGTTTTCAAAGACCGGCTATGTCCCTTACTGTCTATGGTCACTGTAATGATAAACATCATTAAAACATTGATTCACTAGCAAATTCATTGGAATAGAACCTAGGTTTGGCATTGCTACTATTGCATAACATAAAGACAACAATGTGATCGTTATCTCCACCCTCATTCAGAATGACTCCATGGTGAAATTCTTTATGACGTTCACATGCTCTTACCTACAAAACAAAATGTCTCGGTATACCAGTGTATACAGCGTGTGTTTAACCCTGAGTTTGTTTCCTTTTATGCTTTATTTAATTCAACAACCAGAGGACGGGCATCAAAAACAACTCCATTTGAACATGATCCAAGAACTCGAAGAACAGCTGTACACTGATCAGGACAGGAGATGTGAAGCAAAGATCCACACAAGTCCAGTGCCATTCAAGCTGAAGATCAGACAATACGCCAGAAAGAAGCGTGTTCGTGACCTGTGCAGAATAAAAGGAGCCTTCAACATCAGTGGCAAGTGGCAGACATTTGATCAAATTCCCAAATCATACTTCAACGAATTGTTTGTGGACAGTCGGCACGAAATAATCTACTGCAGCATTCCAAAGGTTGGCTGTACTACATGGAAACGGATCATGATCTTCCTGAGTGAGAGTCTGAAGGTGCATGGTGTCCCTTACAGAAAACCTGAGGATCTGGTAGACGGAATAATTCATCAAGCCCCTCTTCCCCGCCTCAGTGCATTCCCAAGGAAAGTGATCAAAAAAAAACTTCAGACATATAAGAAATTTCTATTCGTCAGAGATCCATTTGTTCGACTGATCTCAGCTTACAGAGATAAATTCCAGAAACTGAATCAGGTTTACTATAAAAGGATTGCAGTGGGACTATTACGCAAATATGGAAATGTTTCAAATCCACCAGCATCAGTAAGGAAAGCACATGCTTCTGGCATGATTCCTTCTTTCAACAACTTTATTCAATATATTCTGAGTCTCCCTGTAAAAAACGGTGACGCGTTCGACATACACTGGCGACAAACAGTTCACTTGTGCCATCCCTGTCTTATTGATTATGACTTTATCGGGAAGATGGAAACCTTACAAGAAGATGCTGAACAACTGCTTCGCATACTCCATGTTGATAACATCGTCAGCATTCGTCCACAGAGTGGTGGCAAAACAGAGCAAAGTGAGATAAAGAACTGGTTTTACAACATTACAGTGGAAGACAGAAGAAAACTCTACAAAACGTATAAGGAAGATTTCAAACTGTTTGGATATAAAAATCATGAAAATCTAGACAATATCGATCCTCCTACCATCACCTGAGTTGATTGTTGTGTTCTAAAGTATTATTGGTGTGTTAGTTTACTGTTGGTGAATCTTGTGTTATGATATAACGTTACTAGCTTAGTCTTCTTTATTATCCGAATGCCATGAGTTCTATCGAGATGGAAAATGGGATTCTTTGTTCCCATACGACAAATATACAGCAGGAACAGATTGGTTGAAACGGCGAATATATTGGTAAAATCCATCCAATGCAGATGACTGAAATGTGTCCAGTGAAATCCTTGGTTGCCTGAAAAAAAATTGACATCGGTTGTAAATACATGTTAACATATTTAGTCATATAACTTTCCTGCGTATGAAGATCTGTAGGCCTATAACATAAGTTCCAACTCAAAGGACCAATTACATCACCAATATATCCCATATACTGGACCTCTATTTATCGGATTGGCATACTCAGTGGATCACTTAATTAGACCGAGTAGTAATATATACAGTGTTTACCATCTGTACTACGTAATAATTAAATGTAAGAACTGATTGTTGACATGATAGTTAATATATTTATAACAAATTATTCTTCATGGATTTAATTATAAAAATATGTAATTGTGAAGCTTTGGTATTTTGGGCACTGACAATAGTTAGAATGGATAAATTAATAAAAACCTACCTGAATTGTAATGTGAGTTATGGCCTGACGTACTGCAAGCGCAGTGCTGGTATAGAAAATAAATCAGGACTATTTTATAAGAATGTTTCATTTGAATTAATAAACTGGTTTAAAATATGTACTTGTTTAAAAAAAAAAAAAAAAAAAAAAAAAAAAAAAAAAAAGAGGGTCTGACAGGATGTTAATCAAACCTAATTGAGCTGCAATTCATATATATATATATATATATATATATATATATATATATATTATATGAATAGAAGCTCTAAATGCTTATAATAACAATTACACATTAAAAAATAACATAAGATGTAAAGAAGATATAAACACACACACATACAGATAGTATTGCATGAGAAGATGACACACAAATATGCACGGGCGTGCCCATCCGCGTGCGCACCCAGATGAAACAATGCAACTAGTTTTGAAGGGAGATTTTGGGTTGTTTTTTTTTTTGTTTTGTGTTGACTTAGGGTTTTTTGTATAATTTTTTTGCAAAATTGTTTTTGTGGCATTTTCCTTTACTTTTAACCAAAGGCAGGATGAGAGCTAGAAGAGAAGGAGAGATTCTGGAGTGAGTGAGATGAAGTGATGCAGAATACCCCCAGAGGTGAAAGAGTGGTCATTGGGGCAGACTTCAATGAACATGTTGGTGCAGGAAACATAGGGGACGAGGAAGTGATGGGCAGGTTTGGTATCCAGGACAGGAACGCAGAAGGACAGATGTTGGTAGATTTTGCAAAAAGGATGGAAATGGCTGTGGTGAATACTTTCTTCAAGAAGAGACGGGAGCATAGGGTGACTTATGAAAGCGGAGGTAAGAGGACACAGGTAGACTACATCTTGTGGAGGCGATGTAATTTGAAGGAAGTCAGTGACTGCAAAGTAGTAGTGGGTGAGAGTGTTACCAAACAGCATAGGATGGTGGTGTGCAGGATGATGCTGATGGTGAGGAAGGTGAAGAAGGCAAAGGCAGAGCAGAAGACAAAGTGGTGGAAGCTGAAAAGGAAGAGGGTCGTGTTGTCGTCAAGGAGGAGTTGAAACAGGCTTGAGGTAGTCAGGAAGTGCTTCCAAATGACTGGACAACCACAGCAAATGTGATCAGGGACACAGGTAGGAGAGTACTTGGTGTGTCTTCTGGAAGGAAAGTAGATAAGGAGACTTGGTGGTGGAATCAGAAAGTGCAGGAGTGTGTACAAAAGAAGAGGTTAGATAAGAAGTTCGACACAGAGAGGACCGAAAAGAGTAAACAGGAGTACAGGGAGACACAGCGTAAGGCGAAGGTAGCGGTATCAAAGGCCAAACAGAGGGCGTATGATGACTTGTATGATAGGTTGGACAGTAAGGAGGAAGAAAATGATCTATACAGGTTAGCACAGCAGAGAAATAGAGATGGGAAAGACGTGCAGCAAGTTAGAGTGATAAAGGACAGAGAGGGAAATGTATTGACTGATGACAGAAGTGTGCTGGGAAGATGGAAAGAGTACTTTGAAGAGCTGATGAATGAGGAAAATGAGAGAAAAAAGAGTAGAAGGGGTGACCGTTGAGGAGCAGGAAGTAGCAAAGATTAATAAGGGTGAAGTGAGAAGGGCATTGAAGAGGATGAAGAATGGAAAGGCAGTTGGTCCTGATGATATACCTGTGGAGGTATGGAAGTGTCTAGGAGAGGTAGCAGTAGATTTTCTGACAAGAATATTCAACAAGGTCTTAGAAAGTGAGCAGATGCCAGAGGAATGGAGGAGAAGTGTGCTTGTGCCCATTTTTAAGAACAAGGGAGATGTGCAGAGTGTTTTTACCAAGCTTACAATCAAGCTTTCAAAGTACTCTTTCCATCTTCCCAGCACACTTCTGTCATTAGTCAATACAGTTCCCTCTCTGTCCTTTATCAATCTAACTTGCTGCACGTCCTTCCCATCTCTATTTCTCTGCTGTGCCAACCTGTATAGATCATTTTCTCCCTCTTTACTATCCAACCTATCATACAAGTCATCATACGCCCTCTGTTTGGCCTTAGCCACTGCTACTTTCGCCTTACGCTGTGTCTCCCTGTACTCCTGTTTACTCTCTTCGGTCCTCTCAATGTCCCACTTCTTCTTGGCTAACCTCTTCCTTTCTACACACTCCTGCACTTCCTCATTCCACCACCAAGTCTCCCTGATCACATTTGCTGTGGTTGTCCAGTCATTTGGAAGCACTTCCTGGCCACCCAAAGCCTGTTTCAACTCCTCCTTGAAGACAACACGACACTCTTCCTTTTTCAGCTTCCACCACTTTGATGGTGAGAAAGGTGAAAAAGGCAAAGGCAGAGCAGAAGACAGAGTCATCCTGCACACCACCATCCTATGCTGTTTGGCAACACTCTCACCCACGATGACTTTGCAGTCACTGACTTCCTTCAAATTACAGCGCCTACACAAGATGTAGTCTACCTGTGTGCTCCTACCTCCGCTTTTATAAGTCACCCTATGCTCCTGTTTCTTCTCAAAGAAAGTATTCACCACAGCCATTTCCATCCTTTTTGCAAAATCTATCAGCATCTGTCCTTCATGCTCCTGTCATTTCAAACTTGTACTTGTAATACAAGTCAGAGCTTCACAATGAAAATTAAATGTATAGTTGGCTTGGTTGGCAATTTATGTTTTGCTGTAGTTAAAAGCAAACATGTATACTTCAAGCTGTTATCATAGTGCACAGGTTAAGTAGGTCGTGCTTTTCATTGTAAGCTTGGTAAAAACACTTAATTAAAAGAACTCTAACGGAAATATAAATGCTGTAATTTGATTCTTTTAATAAATAGTGCTACTTTGATGGATGCAATACTGGCCTGACCACAGTGCACACGTTTGATGTTGCTCACAGTGGTCCAAAGGACCGCTCAAGCAGTTGATGTGTTTGCTCAGACACACAAAATTGGAGGAACGTTGCTACTGAGTATTCAGACAGCACCATGCCCTTTTTATTGCATGCAAACATGATGAAAATATTTGTATTTGAATGAAGCCCATTCTTGAGTCTGACCTTAGTGTTTATATTATTATTATTATTCTGGAGCACCATGTACCAGGCCCCATGCACGGCAACCCTTTATAGCCCAGGACAACAATATATTTTGTACCAACCTCTTCAAATTATCTCATAGGGCATATGACCAGAGATCCCACACCCTTGTCTTAACTTGTATAAATTTTAGCATTTATGCAACTGTCAGAAAATTACACAAGTAAAAATTTAAAGAGACCAACACTAGAGTAGACTTCAACTAGCTAAACAAGCAGAGGAGCAAAAGGGAAATTATAATAAGCCTCAGAAATCATTATTGCTAGTATTTCAGAAATCATTACTGCTAGTATTTCAGTGAAAAATCAAACTCGAGCATGTATTACACAGAATGTTTACATTAAGTTTTCAAGTATAAAAAAAAGTTTGTGGTTTTACATTTTATTTCAGATGACATACTTGTAGGGTGCAGACAAAGCTGCTGCTAGTTTTAGTCATTCAGAGCAGCTATTAAGGCTCAAATATGCATAGAAACATCAAACCATGTAAAAAAAAACAAACAAACAAACAATGCAATCAATATTAAATTTGAGCTACAACACATTTTCTTCAACACTATTGTGTCCAGTTAACAATTTATATAATTATAAATATTACATTCCTTGCTACTAGGCCTTTATTAAAGCTGATTAGTGAGCTAGTTTTAGCTTGCTAGACAGCACTTGGCTAATAAACTTGGTGAGGTTGAGATTTTAATTTATATCGTTTTTACAAGAGCAATGAAATTAACATTAGTTTTTCTATTTCCTTTTGCATGTTGGCTCACCTTAGCTAGGAAAGTCCAACAAAATTCACGAGCACTGAATTGAACCTAGTTGGATAACTGTCATAGCCTGTTGTTTATATAATAAAATAACCAAACTACACAAACAGCACTTCACCTGGGAAAGAGTGATGCATTAGAAGGATGCAGCGGTATAACATGGACTGTTTACATTTGTCAAAACCTCTGTACGGTTTAATTTGCAGTTATATTTGGTAAGAAAACCGAAGGCAAACAATCAATGGCCACCAAGCTAACTAGCCGAGTTAGCATAGATGTTAGCTTAGCATAGATGCTAATGCTAATGCTAACTCCACACAGCAGACAAAACAGCCCAACACAGGGGCGTGTTAAGAACGCATATACTGTATATTTCTCCTGTAACATACAGGCAAACTATATCTGTTTATTAGTCACGCCTGAAGTGTTATTTAGCCGCAATAACTACTGACCTTCGATAAAAACGCTCTTCTTTTGAGCCATGTTGTTTATTCCATATTGTTGGCGATTGAGGCTGTTTGTGTCTCTCTCTCTGAACCACACCGATATAGCTGAGGGAGAAGCTGCCCGGGTGACCGTGCAGTGGCATGACATCAATAAGTCACATTTCCAAGAAAAAAAAATCAGCATTTTAGTCACAATGAGAACAACAACAAAAAAAGACTGACTGACTTCCTTTCTTCGATTTGTGTTCAATTATTCACCATACACTTGAAAAAAACTTAAAAATCTTGTTTGGAACACTTCCAGAATTGCCATTAAACACCTGAAGCTAATAGTGGCAGATATTAATATTATCAAATTTAATATCTCATAAGGTCATTAGAACTTTTTATATTTTGATTTTAATCCAAGAAGTTCACATACTCTGACCAAATGTTTTATGAAAAGCTGACCACCACACCCATGTGTTCTTGTTGAACATCTCCTTTGAAAGTTATTCATCTATTCATCATCATAATACTCTCTATTGTTAGAGCCGTTGAATGTGGAAGAACTGGAGACTGGTTTTGAGTTGAATATGAGAAGTTTGGTTTCATGCCAAGAAAGAGCACCACAGATGCAATGTTTGCTTTGAGTGTTTTAATAGAGAAGTACAGAGAAGGTCAGAGGGAGCAACATTGTGCCTTTGTGGATCTGGAAAAAGCATATGACAGGGTGCCAAGAGAAGAACTGTGGTATTGCATGAGGAAGTCTGGAGTGGCAGAGAAGTATGTTAGAGTGGTGCAGGACATGTATGAGAGATGTAAGACAGTGGTGAGGTGTGCTGTCGGTGTGACAGAAGAGTTCAAGGTGGAGGTGGGACTGCATCAAGGGTCAGCTCTGAGCCCCTTCTTGTTTGCTATGGTGATGGACAGGCTGACAGACGAGGTGAGACAAGAATCTCCATGGACTATGATGTTTGCAGATGACCTTTTGATCTGTAGTGAGAGCAGAGAACAAGTGCAGGAAAATCTAGAGAGGTAGAGGTATGCCCTGGAAAGGAGAGGAATGAATGTTAGCCTCAGAAAATCAGAATACATGTTTGTGAATGAGAAGGACCCAGGAGGAACGGTGATGTTACAGGGAGCAGAGATAACGATGGTGGAGGATTTCAAGTACTTAGGCTCAACAATCCAGAGCAATGGAGAGTGTGGAAAAGAGGTGAAGAAGCATGTGCAGGCAGGCTGGAATGGTTGGAGAAAAGTGTCCGGTGTGATGTGCGATAGGAGAGTGTCAGCAAGAATGAAGGGAAAAGTGTACAAGACGGTGGTGAGGCCAGCGATGTTGTATTTCTTAGAAACAGTTGCGCTGAGGAAAAGGCAGGAGGCAGAGCTGGAGGTCGCAGAGATGAAAATGTTGAGGTTCTCTCTGGGAGTAACGAAGATGGATAGGATCAGAAATGAGTATATCAGAGGGACAGCCCATGTAAGATGTTTTGGAGACAAAGTCAGAGAGGCTAGATTAAGATGGTTTGGACATGTACAGAGGAGGGATAGTGAGTATATTGGCAGTAGGATGCTGAGGTTGGAACTACCAGGCAGAAGGCCTAGAGGAAGACCAAAGAAGAGATTTATGGATGTGGTGAAGGAAGACATGAAGGTCGTTGGAGTCAGAAAAGAAGATGCAGAGGACAGGGTGAGATGGAGGCGGATGATTTGCTGTGGCGATCCCTGAAGGGAGCAGCCAAAAGTAAAAGAAGAAGAAGAAGCTTTATTGCGTTGTTTGCAAAGGATGGAGACCCAACAAACATGCATTAAAGACACGCTCGTTAAGGTCTGAGGGCTCCCTCGCGGGGGGTGCCTTTAAGGGCTGCAGAGCAGGTTCCTCCTTCCGGGTTTGTGACTGGGTCTTTGTTGCGTTGTTATCTCAACAGGATGCGATAAATCTGGGCTCTTTCCAGGTGCATCCCAACCTCCACACACCCCCCATCTCCTGACCTCGAAGTTATCTACAACTAGAAACTCTCACGTCTGTTGAAGATCACGCTGACCGTGAAAGGCTCGGTGTGTCACAGGTACCCAGCATGCACTTCTGTTCAAGTATGCACTTTTACAATAGACATGAAGAAGGGCCCCTTAAGCATTCCATTTGATTATTCTCAACAAGCATTTAAGTATAGCCAAACATAGAAAAATAGAGCACCATTATACAGTTATATAAAACAGTATGTGCACCAGAGAACATGATAATGTGATACACTTTTACAATTCCCCCTTTTGATCTCCTTTAGGAGATCAACCAAGGAACCATTCATCACAAAAATAGAACAGCAGAGAAAACGTACACAAGCAATAGAAAAGCTATATAAAAGACAATTATGAAATCCGTAAAGATCTAAGCAAATATGATATCTATAAAAACTCTAACTGCATGCAAAATTGCCCATAGGAAAATCTAATCAGAACTGGGGTCTAAGTGCGACTTCATCTACCAGAGACCTCGGTGAAAGGAGAGCTTCCTACTCGGCTAACAACTGAGGAAATTGATATGGAGGGGGAGGAAGAGGGCCCCCTTTTTCCAGAGTGGAAGAGATGCACCTAATACATAGGGAACGAATGCAGGGGATGCAGCAGCACCCACATAGGGCGAGGAGTCCGGCCACCGAGATGATGGATATCACAACTGAAACGATCAAACCTTTCCACTTACCGAAGTGTCTGTCCAGCCGATCAAGCATGACGTTATCAACACCTGAGTGTTCCCTCAGTTCGGTGGCCAGAGTCCGCAGCCCGTCCAAGGCCTTCGTGACAGACCCGTCTTGCGCGGTGTTATTGGGTATGAAGGTGCAGCACTCTTCCCCAAACATGGAGCAGACGCCACCGTGGGCACTAAGTAAAAAATCTATAGCCATGCGGTTTTGATATGTTATAAGTGAATTGGCCCTGAGCTCGGCTGCCAGTCCTTCCACGGCATCCCTGGTTGTAACACCAGCTTGATATAGCTGTGCTAGATTTTATACTAGGTTCTAGAGGAGTAAAATGAATTGTGTAGATTTAAAGTTGAACAGCCGGCAGATTTATTACAATTAACAATATTACAAGAAACAGTGCAAACAATGTTGTAGAACTTTCTTTACAAACAAAAATAAAATAAAATAAGCTTAAGTCTCTAAGGTTCGATTTGTGTGAACCCGGGAGTCTTTTCCAGGATTGTGATCCGTTGGGATAAAGGTGTTTTTATCTGTTCTTATCTGGGATCCTGTGATTTGAAGTGGTTGGGTCTGTAGATCTACTCTTGCATCCAGAGAACAGTTGGCCACACTGCTTCTGGATCCACCAAGAGTTCTCACTGGATTTGGCTCGCCATCCGTGTCCGAAACCAGCTTCAAGATCAATCCAGATCCACTAAAAAACCAATCGGAGTTTCCAAGAAACAAACACTCTCCATCCGGTTCGATTGAGAGAGAACAAAACACATACAAGGCTTCGTGTCGCTTTTCGAGGGCTCTGTATGCGTCCTGCTCTTCACGCTCTCCTACACGCTCTGCTGGTCGCATGCAGCACGTGCCTATGACGCGTTCAAGGAGACTAGGAAACTAGTGCTTTCAGGGAGTGTTGGAAACTAGGGTTTTTTCCAATAAAATTAGTAACCATGTGTTTACATGTGTTACACCCTCTCCCCTTGAATAAGCATGAGTCCCGTCATGTACTTAAATGTTTGTTTAAACATCATAGATCTGATGGTTTTCATAGCTACTAAATGACTCTAGGGCTTGGTTAAAGTTATCCAAGAACCGTTGTGCAAAAGATATCAGCGGTTGACCAAATTGAGGGTAATGAAACCGTCCTGGGGCTCGCTTTAATCTTTCAGATTTTCTCACATTGGGAGTTTCATTTGTTGTTTCAATTGTCTGTTCTGTTTGTTGGTCAATCACATCACCATTTTGCTCTGTGTCCACAATATTAACGTCTGGTCCTCCTTGTATTTGGTTTTCATCATCTCCTCCTTCCATGACATCTGAATGTGATTCCTCTTTGAGTAGTTCGGCCTCATTCTGATTTTCCTGTTCATTGTCCATCTCGTCTGTGTCTGTCTCAACTGAAACTGTTGGGTGCAAGGAGGTATCCTTATTGAGTGAGAGTGGTTCATTTGAAATACCTGAGTTTGTTGTCTGGTTTCGTACATTTGATTGGTCTTGATTATTGTCATAAATCTTAATGAATGTCTCTGTTTCGATTGAAGGTTGTCCTGGCATGGGTTCATACTCCTCCTCTGATTCTGACAGATCTGTGTCCTGTGGTTCGGAAGGACTTTGTCGAGTTTTGCGTCTACGTGGAGGTTTTGGTCTTGTCTCAACTTCATCGTTAATGTCTGAGAGGTCACCACACGCAAGTAAAAGGTCTCGGTGAAGAGTTCTACTTGGACCATCACCTCTCTCTGGTCGAACCACATACACAGGAACATTTTCCATTTTCTTGACAACACGGTACACCATGCTCCCATTTGTCGGCAAGTTTATGTTTATTGCGCAAACGGACATTTTTGACTAAAACTCTATCTCCTGCTTCAAGAGTGGATTCTCTGACTTTCTTATCAAATCTGCTCTTATTGCGCTCTGCAACTTTTTTGGAGTTTTCAAGGGCAATTTGGTAACTTTCTTCGAGTTTAGCCTTTAGACTGTGCACATACTGAGAATGGGATGCAGGTGAGTCCCCTGTAACGGGCAACCCAAAGGCAAGGTCAACTGGTAGCTTAGGCTTACGGCCAAACATCAACTCATAAGGACTAAACCCAGTAACCTCACTCTTTGAACAGTTGTAGGCGTGTGTGAGAGGCTTGACAAAATCACGCCAATGAACTTTTGGTCATCCTTCAGAGTACCTAACATACTAAGGAGGGTGCGATTGAATCGCTCTACAGGGTTACCCCTCGGGTGATAAGGACTGGTTCTCACTTTTTGATGCCCGTAATAGCACACAGTTCCTTAATCACATGTGACTCAAAATCCCTCCCTGGTCACTATGGAGGCGTTCGGGGAACCCGTAGTGAACCAAAAAGTTTTCCCAGAGATTTTTAGCCACAGTGGTTGCCTTTTGATCACGAGTGGGCAAGGCCACCGCATATTTCGTAAAATGATCTGTGATGACTAAAACGTCCTTGGTACTCTTACTATCGGGCTCAATCGAAAGAAAGTCCATGCAGACCAATTCCATTGGTCGCGTGGTTTTAATGTTAACTAAAGGCGCGGCCTTTTCAGGCAAGGACTTTCTTGAACACAACGACCACAGTTCTTTATTTTGGTCTCAATGTCATGACCCATCTTAGGCCAATAAAATCTTGCTCTCACTAGTTCATGAGTCCTCTCCCACCCCATATGACCCATGTCATCGTGGAGTAACTTTAGAACAGTGGGTCTAAGTGAGACAGGGAGTACAAGCTGGTAAGTTGTATCTGGGTCACATTGTCGTCTCCTGAACAAAAGGTCATCCCTCATTTCAAGACGTTTCCATTCTCGGAGCATCAGTTTTATTTCAAATGTTTCTCTGTTGTTATGTGGAACATCTGCTCCAGCTTCAAGTAACTGAATGACACGATTGATGCTCGGGTCAGATCTTTGTTGTTCTTTAAGCTCATGAGCAGAAAACAAGGGAACAGTTACTTGACCAGATGTTTCAGCATCACTGTATACATCAGGAATTGCATCAGCATTCATAGCCAAGGACTCAACAAGAATGACATGAGGTGAATCTTTGGTTTTCTCATTGAGAAAATGCTTGTGACATACTGCTGCAATAGTATCAGGACATAAATCACTACATCGAGGAGGGGATCCGAGAAGACGTGAGGCGAGTTGTTGTATTCGGTTCTCCTCTTCTAATGTCACATAATCCGCAGCTAGTGTTTGGTGGGGCCTTCGTGATAGGCCATCTGCGTCCTGGTTAGCCTTTCCAGCTCTGTATTTGATTTGGAAATTGAAGGTGGATAGCGCTGCTAACCAGCGATAGCTAGCTGCATCAAGCTTTGCAGTGGTCAGACTGTATGTAAGCGGATTATTATCCGTTACAACTGTGAATTCATTACCATAAAGGTAATCATGAAACTTTTCTACAATGGACCATTTCAGAGCTAGAAATTCTAGCTTATGAGCTGGATATCTGGTTTCGCTTGGTGTCAGCCCCCTACTGGCATAGGCTATGACGCGCATTTTACCACCTTGCTCTTGATAAAGAGCGGCACCTAGGCCTGTAGAGCTGGCGTCAGTATGCAGAACATATTGGAGCTTTGGATCTGCAAAGCCCAATACAGGAGAGGATGTTAATTTCTCCTTAATGCATTCAAAGGCTGACTGACAGACAGATGTCCACCTCTCGGCAAAAGGTTCTCGAGGGTTGAAATACTTAGAAGTGTCGGTTCGTTTCTGGACTCTTCTATAAGGTGGGTAGCCACATGTAAGGTCGTTTAAGGGCCAAACTATCTTTGAATAATCTTTAACAAATCGGCGATAGTAGCCGGTGAACCCTAAAAAGCGACTTGAGTTGCTTCCAAGTTTTGTGGCACTGGCCAGGTCTTAATGGCTGCTACTTTTTCAGGATCTGTTTCTACGCCATTTCTTGAAACAATATGGCCTAAATATTTAACCGATGTCTGAAAAAGCGACATTTCTGGGGGACAACTTTAAGCCATATTCACGAAGACGGTCCAAAACATGCTTTAGCCTCTGTTCGTGTTGCTCTAGGGAGTCTGAGAAAACAATCAAATCGTCTAGGAAGACGAGCACCTCCTTAAGATTAATGTCTCCCATGCACCTCTCCATTAACCTCTGAAAGGTGCTGGGAGCATTTGTGATTCCCTGAGGCATTCGATTGAACTCATAAAACCCTAGGGGGCATACAAACGCTGTTTTGGCCTTATCTTCCTCATCCATCTCTATCTGGTAGTAGCCCGACTTTAAGTCCATGACAGAGAACCAGTTTGACCCAGATAGAGCGGAGAAAGTCTCTTCAAGATTTGGTAGCAGCGTAAGCGTCTTTAACCGCTTGTATGCGTTAACCTTACGGTAGTCCACACAGAGACGTGCCTCACCCGTCTTTTTCTTAACTACAACGATGGGGGGCGAAAGGGGATTCTGATGGTCTTATTACCCGGCATCGAGAAGCATTTTGAGGTGTTTCCTAACAGCTTCGTAGTCATTTGGGTGAATAGGCCTCGATCTCTGTTTTATGGGTGTTTCGTCTTTAAGCTTGATTTTATGCTTAACTCTAGTGGCATGGCCAAAGTCAAGATCGTGGCATGCGAAGACATCACTGTAAGCACTCAGACTCTGTGTGATGCGACTTTTCCACTCCTCAGGCAGAGGTGAATTTTCAAAATCAAAAGTCAACTGGTCCTTCAGTGATGAGGAGTCTGCAGACAAGCGACAACAACCTGCTGAGTTGGTATTGGACAGGTTTTGAGTTTCCAAAACTTGGTCTGCAACATGCAGTTCAGCAAGGACACAGTTGCCAGGAAGCATAATGTCATGATCGGTTTCATTTCTTATCCAAACAGGGTGCTTGTAAGGACTTTGACTTGGCACTGTGATAAGACAGCAGTCAACAAAGATTCCACCTGGAAGGGCTGAGGACATTGGCTGCTCTACTACTGCCCATTTGTCTGTGAGTGGCGAACTTAAGTGGGCACAGCTTTCAAGACAGACCTTCTCGTGAGCTGGAATAACATAAGGTGTGTTGCCCCTCAGTGTCATTAGCCCAAGCTTCCCTGTGCTCTTTGTTTCGTATCTGTGCTTGAGGATTTTTAAAATCTGACTATAGCCATAGACAACTGGTAGAATGGGAGTGTCTCAACAATGTTCCTCATATAAAACATCGAGGGCATTTGTACCAATTAACACTGGCAAGTCTGTGCTGGAGCGCAAATCAGGTACTATTAGAGCTAATGTAGAAATTTGAGGCTCAGACTCAACAAACTCTTTTGGAAAACCAACTGGAACTTCTACATAGCCTAGATAAGGTACCGCCTGACCGTTTGCACCCTCAACATCTAGGTCACTGATCGGCTGGATTGGAAAATCAACCAGGTGTCTCTGGTAAAAGGAGTGTGAAATAGTCGTAACTTGCGACCCTGAATCTAATAGAGAATTGCAGCTAACGCCAGCTATGTTTATATTAGCAGTGCACTTCTTACCTATTAAGCCCTTGGGAAAGCTAGAATGGTGTTTACTCGTTAGCGTACAACTCTGTTTTGGCTGGGGTTTCTGAGTGGGACTTGTGTCGCTACTAGTTCCAGTTTGTCCCTCAACTGAAACAGGAACTAGTTTAAATCAGTGTTACATTGGTTCTCCCAAGCCTTTTGTTTTGACCTAAGCTCTTTGCGCTTAGCTTCAACAGCTTTGGGGTTTGGGTCACTGTCACAAGAGGGGACTATATGGCCATCCTCGTCACAGTTAAAGCAGAACCATGGGCGAGGCTTTTTGTTACCTTTGCCAAAGCTTTCACTTTTCGGCTGTGAGTTCTGTGTTTGTGTCCCTTTCCGCTGTTGTTTCTTTGCAACTTTGGGGGACTTTGTCTGAGGTTTCTTTTCAACCGTCTCTTCCATGGACGCTTTTAAGGAAGTTAACTGTTCTTGCAGTTGAGCAATTTGTTTCTGCAGTTTCTTGGTAGACGTTTTACTAGAATTGTCTGCAGCAGCAGCTTGAAACTCAGTGTCTGCATAAACATTTAAAGGGTTGGACTGTACCTTTACTTTTGAAAGTCCCAAGTGCTGCTTCATGCGAGTGGACTTAGCTGCTTGTTTATCCTCCTCTATTCGCAGCAACAAAAGAAGTTCAGAAAAGGTAGGTGGGCTGGATTTCTTTTGTTCTAGATGGAGGCTGGCAATTAGGTTATCATCCCAGCACCCCTACAGAACTGTTTTAAAAGCTGTCGATCAAAATCACTGACTGTAACGCCTCCCCCTTTAGCAACTTTGCTTAATGTAGTCTGGAGCCGGTGCAAGTATGTTGAAGGTTTTTCTCCGGCATTTTGGTTTGTGCTCAAAAATTTCACAAACAGCTCATCAGTATCATCTACATTCCCAGATGCAGAATCGAGCAAGCTCAAAAAGTCTTTTGGGCTGGACAAGGGCCCAAATGTTTGACAATATTGGCGGCTGGTGGTAAGAGACTTTCAATAATTTTTCTTACTACCTGTCTTTCAGAAACAGAAGAGTCGGCAAGATAAAACTCAACATGACTGCGCCAAGTGTCATAATCTACTTCCGTATTAGGGCACGGAAATTTTCCAGAGAACGACCTGAACTTGGAAGAGTTCAGATAAGTTTGGGACGTGTCAGCACTTTTGACAATGTGCTCGACAATCACCCTCTGGACTTCAGGGGTGCTCAAGTGTTCGGGATTTAAAATAGGAGTTGGTCTGCTGTTGATTGGAGAACTGGGAATATCAGAGTTTGAGGTAGTTGTGAGAGTTTCCCTATTTGTTTGTGTCAAAACAGAATCACCTGTTAAACTTTCAGTTACTGGAGTAGCGTCAGTGGAAGCTATACCTTCACTTTCAGCAGCAGAGGCCTGAAGTTTGCTAAGTTCACCAAGCAACAATTTCTCATAATCTATTCCGCTTGCTTTGGCAATTCCCTTTAAATCAAAGAGAAAAGACTTGGTCAGATCAGCTGTTAACTTATCACTATAAAGTGGGGATAAGAGCTGAATTTTGTGAACAACCTTTGGGTCAGATGTTGCTCTTTGACATGGTAGTTCAGCCTGAATTGACTCAATAGCAGTGCCATACTCAAACTCAACTACGGCTGTATTTTTAAAGTCAGGGTCAGAAGTAGTAAGTTTCACTGTTCGTGTAATAGAACCATACATTTCTAAAAACTTAATAACCTCTTCATCAGTCTCAGTACCAGAAAAACCACTAATTAATACAGCATTTGGTACTTTGATACCTTCACGTTCAATGATATCCATATTTCTTTTGTGGGAAAAGTTGTACAAAAACTGTCATAAAACTGCCAAACTGTATGCCAAATTACTAATTTAGAGGCAAAATGTAGCCAAAACTCCTCCTGGCTGGCTCGCCACTTTGATGTAACACCAGCTTGATATAGCTGTGCTAGATTTTATACTAGGTTCTAGAGGAGTAAAATGAATTGTGTAGATTTAAAGTTGAACAGCCGGCAGATTTATTACAATTAACAATATTACAAGAAACAGTGCAAACAATGTTGTAGAACTTTCTTTACAAACAAAAATAAAATAAAATAAGCTTAAGTCTCTAAGGTTCGATTTGTGTGAACCCGGGAGTCTTTTCCAGGATTGTGATCCGTTGGGATAAAGGTGTTTTTATCTGTTCTTATCTGGGATCCTGTGATTTGAAGTGGTTGGGTCTGTAGATCTACTCTTGCATCCAGAGAACAGTTGGCCACACTGCTTCTGGATCCACCAAGAGTTCTCACTGGATTTGGCTCGCCATCCGTGTCCGAAACCAGCTTCAAGATCAATCCAGATCCACTAAAAAACCAGTCGGAGTTTCCAAGAAACAAACACTCTCCACCCGGTTCGATTGAGAGAGAACAAAACACATACAAGGCTTCGTGTCGCTTTTCGAGGGCTCTGTATGCGTCCTGCTCTTCACGCTCTCCTACACGCTCTGCTGGTCGCATGCAGCACGTGCCTATGACGCGTTCAAGGGGACTAGGAAACTAGTGCTTTCAGGGAGTGTTGGAAACTAGGGTTTTTTCCAATAAAATTAGTAACCATGTGTTTACATGTGTTACACCTGGTAAGATTGGTCAATCGTTGAACATTATAATGGATATAAATACACATCAGTGGACTCGAGGAAAGACCCCATCTGGCTTTACCTTCCATGTAGAAACTAACAAGCTAAACCTTCAATATGACAGAGTAAATTCTTCACTGTGTTCAAGGGAGTGTCACGCGCTACACCTTAAAGAGCTTACGACCTTCAATACTCTTTGTCACACAACTCAAAGCAAAAGCACATTACAAAATAGTTAAAACGATATAATTGGAATAACACTCTTCAAAACTTGCGTTGGTAGCTTGGCACGCTACTTGTTGCAGGGGCATGTTGTTCCTCCGCCTTGCCGTGAGGGTGAGGGTTAGACTACCTCACCCCCTTTTGCCACCCAGGGATTATTCTGCCCTGCGCTGTTGGTGGTCTTTTCTTCGTCACCGGCCGGTGATGAGGTTGCTGCTTCACACAGGTCCCTGTGTGTGTTGACAAGTGATCTGGAGGGAGCTTCTGCCGCTGCGCACTGGTTCCAGTGATACCAGGTGTCGCCCTTGCTGTCCAGCCGGACGGCGTACGAGGTGCGCTCTTTGATCTTGTAGGGTCCTGTCCACCTTGGCTCCGTCCACTTTCGCTTGAGGACTTTCAGGAGGACCCACTCTGTGTCTGGAGGGCCGCCGGTAGACGCCTGGTACTGCTCCCTCACTTGATCTGAAAAGGCTGCAATGAGACTTTGCAATTCACGACAGTATTGTTTATGGGTTAGGTTTTGTGGGTCAGTGTCCAGTGCTGTGTGTGGTCCAGGAAATGGTCTACCGGTCTGTAGTTCGTGTGGAGTCAAGTGTGTGCTTTGCGAGCAGTTGGGCTACCTTGGTCGTGAAGGGGGTCCCTCTGTCCGAGTCTAGTCCCACCGGAATTCCATATCGCGGGATAATTTCTTGTGTCAATTTCTGAACCACCACTCTAGCATTCTCAATGCTGCATGGGAAAGCTTCCACCCAGCGTGAGAATTTATCAACCATTACCAATAGATATTTCTATGGTCTCTGTCTTGGCATGTGGGTATAATCAATTTGCCATTCCTGGAATGGTGTATTTGGTTGTGGCAGATGTCGATGCACTGCCAGCGGCTTAGAAGAATTATTCTATGCGCATGTCGACCAAGAGGATGATGTTTTGTGTTCTAAACCTTTACCTAATGCTTGTAGCAACAACAATTTCTTGCAAACAGTCGTGAGGGCAGGGCTCACAGTCATCTTGAGTATTAAGCAGACGCTGTAAGGCGTGAGCCACGGTATCAAGAGAAGTAGATTTAATCGTGAGGTTATCAGTGGCGCATAGAATGACCTCATATCCTGACCTGCGCTGTTATGACATGTGTTGTGTATTTAAATTTCGTAGGATCTGTTGGACCTGATGTTGTGAGTGTAAAATCAAAAGGTGCGACAAGACGATCCTCTCGGTGTCTAAAACCATTAACGCACAGGCAGCCACAGCACGAAGACACGCAGGTAAACCTTGAGCTACAGTGTCTAGTGTTTTTGAAAGGAAAGCACAGGGCCTCATCCCCCCGCCATGCTCCTGAGCCAACACCCCAGAGGCAGTTCCCCCTTGGTGAGCAACTTAGAGGTGAAATGGCAGTTCATAGTTTGGCAGGCCCAGAGCTGGAGCCGAGCAGAGGGCCGTTTTGAGGGCTGCAAAGGCATTTTACATGTCCTCAGTCCATATGAGTGGTTGCTGGAGTGGGTCCATGTGGTGGATTGCGGACCGGAGGCACTTGTCATAGAGAGAGCAGTCTGGGATCCACTGCCTGCAGTACTTGATCAACCCCAGGAAAGCAAGTAAGGCATGTTTGGTAGCCGGTCGCTGGGTGTCGATGTTGATCTTGACGCGATCTTGGCTCAATTTCTTTGAGACCCGAGAGAGCTGAAGGACAGCGAGTGTGGCTTGGAAACAGATCTCGGAGCTTGATGCCGAAGTCATCTGCATAGGAGTGGACACAGGAACCATCAGGGGGAACAAAGCACCCTAGTGCGTCCCGCACAACGGTAGCAAACACCGCAGGAGAATCAATGAAACCTTGTGAGAGGCGTGTCCAGGTGTACTGCTGCTGCCTATGCGTAAATGCAAACAGAGGCCGAGTGTCTGGTTCTACAGGGATGCTTAGCCTCATAAGGAGTACAATCGACGCAGCCCACATCTTTTTTATGCTCGACCCATAATGTCCTGGGCAGTTGATCCAGGGGAGAACACTGCTCTGCCACCTCACTCACTGCACATGCTGTGTTAACATTAAAAGGTAATTCACAGGAGGTTAATACAATCATAGAAGGGGACAGAGATTCTGACGTGGAGATGATCATGCTCGAAACATGAAAAGGAATTTGTTAACCGAGGAGGCTCATAAGATCACTCCCGGATAAATTAAACGGACATTCCTGCATATACACAAAAGAATAAGTGATTTGCAATGCATCGAAAGAGGGGTCGTCTGGAAAACGCAGAGGGAGCGGGGGTGTAAGCTGTGACGAGAAAGGAACCCCATCAATACCCACAAAGCTAGTTGACCGAGAGGAGAGAGCACCTGAGTATTCCCTCCCAAATCATTCTATGGGCCGAAGTCAAATATCTGGCATCAAATGTCCCTAGGCGGGGATAGCTTGGAATCTGAGGGAGCCCTTCAGTCCATCCAGCTGCAACTCTTTCTTGTGCTGCACCATGCAGACCATTTTTCAGGTGTATTGCAAATGTTTGGCCCCCTGTTGGCCTGTCATCCACTTGTAATCGGAATGCTTTCTTTTTCTGTATTATTTTTACAGTTCCGTCTAATAGCTCCCTGTAATTCTATTAATCTTGTTACCTTTAACTGTCCGTTGAATCCATACTTACTAACCCATAAATCTAAATATTTATTTCTATCAGGTGCCTGTTTTTCTACTGCTTTTCAATCTCCACATTATAATTTATCTCTATGTCTACTGTTTTTACCCCCCATTTTAACCCAATTTGGACCAGTGGTTTGTTGCACCGAGGGTGTCCTAACACTGGTTTATCTTTTCCTATGGGACAACGATTAATTATTTCTGTGGTAACCCTCAAGCTTCTACCTTTTCAGGCGGAGGGTTCTTGCGTCTGCATCAACAAAAACTCGTTGTATTGATCCCACAGTTGTTTATATGAGGAGGTTAATCAAGGATTACATCCTCCATTCACACACACATTCATTTATCCACGGCCGTTCAGTTTATAGACAGGGGAGTCCGCCCTCCCTTTTTTTCCCTAATAAACCGAGCTTATTCACTTTTTTTTTTCTTTTTCTTTTCCTCTCTTCCCACGGAATTTAACTGTCTCTTTACTTTCTCTAATTACACATGTCATATTGATTTCCTAGAGGGGAGGGGTGCATGTAAATCAGCATCATGACCATCATTGTTCTAAGCTTATCTACTTTGTCTAGTTTAGAATGTTAATTTCAGCTCTCTATCCAGCTGCAGTTAGGGAGTCGTCCTGTTGTTGTGTGAGAACTTCAAGGTTGTTTCCACTTGGCTGCCTCCCCTTGAGATAGAGATGTTTCTGCAAAATACCTCAACAAGCAGTTTCCAACATTTATACTTAGTGAGTAACAAAACAGGTTAGAGCTGTGATAATTCATACAATTATTCTAACATTTCCCTCCTGTTTATCACAGCTCAAACAAAAGATATCATTTAATAACACTTCAAACAGATTTTAGATTCGTAAAGTCATTAATTTCATTCGGAACTTTTTACACTCCGACAGAAATGTTATCTTTCTTAGTAGCATTCAGGATCTTAAAACCCAGGGCAGTGACGATGAGTTGATTCAGCATAGAACATAAACATGGAATACAACAACAACCACAGAGTGTAAAAAGCTGCAAAAACTACACAGATTTTAATACAGATGATACAAGGGTACTATATTTTCCGAATACACTTAACCATGAATCCCATATGGATGTATCTACCCCCGAATGTTCTTTCATCTTTTTATTAAGAGATTTTAGGCCTTCTATTGCTAGTGTTAAACTTCCATCTGATGCAGTGTTGTTTGGAATAAAAGTACAACATTGTTCCCCGAACATTGCGCATACACCTCCTTTCTCTGCTAATAACATGTCCAGTGCAGTGGATTTTGGAAAGCCATCAGTGACGTTGCTGCTAATTGACTATGTGCTGCTTTAAAACCTGTCTGTGTCCAATTGTCTAGTTTTTTGAACATTATAGTGGATGTAATTTATTCTATCCGCACTTTTATTAATAGTACACCACCAACCGATGGTAGATTTGAACCCAACTGCTACTTGATCTACCAGTTTATATTCATCAGGAACCCCTCGTGGAACTCCTATAGCATCTATATAAGTGGGGTCACGTGAACCCTGCCGCGTGATATCTCTACTACAATGATTTTCTCCAGGCACCTGGTAATACACTATTTACTTCTTTTAAGTGTTCTGCTCTTGTAGGGTATATTGATACTGGAAGTAACAAGGTAACGATAGCACATACACCAGTTTTATTACGTGGCAACCTATCAAACAGCCTACTGTCTCCACACCACCACCATATGTCACTTCCTGATAAAGGGTCAAAACCAATATTCGTTGTATTCATGCTCGTGCACCATTCAGTGGGGTTTAAATTTCCTAGTATCTGACCTGTGCCAGTCATGTTGATGCATGAAAAATTCCCTCTAGCTACTACTTTAGAAAATATGTATTTGTATTTATTTTATTTATTTATTCTCTCTGGTCCTGTGAGAAGATATACACTGTTAACGCTGGGTGTCGGGGGTGCGTATGGTGGGGGGCGCGTAGGTTCAGTGTCAGGTGCTGTTACCGCTCCTTTTGATTTTTCCTTCGACTGGAAATGGTGAAGATGCGTGACACTCTGCCAGCAGACCGCGAGATCCGTCCACCCCTGTTGGGCGTTCTCCATTTCCTCCACCTCCTTTTTCAGCTTGGGTCTAGATATTAAATTCGCCTTCTCTCCCTGCTCTCTCGCTTCTCTGGCTTTTTCTGAATATTCTTTAACCTTTTCCCATAACCAGGATCCCAAGTGGCCACTGTCCCCCAACTGTTTATTTTTAGATGTCACTAGCTCATGCAGCTTTCGTCTGGCTTCATCTACAACTTTATTTTTCTGTTTCAGTGGGCTCTTCAGCTCCACTGATTTCAATGTGTTCTCAATCTGTGCATATAATGGCTTCAGGGGTTCATCACCTAGCCCCCGTTCCTTTATTTCTTTATCATATTCACCTTCCATTTATCTTAACTCAGAGGCCAGAGAGCGCGGGTACACCCGTTCACTCTCCCGGATTGGGACTGTTTAGACGTTCACAGCCAGTCAGTCCGTCAGCGCTAGGCTGAGCGAATGACCCAATTAACCACGGCAGGCGGCTTGTGTTGTCACCGTTAGGTTTCCACCGCACAGACAGATTATGTTAACACCGCTAGGTTTCCTCTGTCTGTTTCTCTGCCCAGTTAAGACACTGTCAAAACGTCAGCGTCCCTCTCGACACCTCTGGATCTTATTCTTCCCACTTCCCACTTTCCCTCACACACAAAACACGTTGCAACACAGTACATACATGAAATAGAAAACAATACGATTAACGTCACGCACGTTGCAATACAATACATACATGAAATAGAAAACAATACGATTAACGTCACGCACGTGGCCACACAACACATACATAAAACAGAAAACAATAAAATGCAATTAATATCACACTCTATTAGTTTCTTTAATGCTTCCAACACCTTCGCGTGTTGGGTGCCTTTCACCCATTTACCAATGCTTCCAATAACTCTCGTATTGGGGGGCCTTTCACCCATTTACCAATGCTTCCAATAACTCTCGTATTGGGGGCCTTTCACCCATTTACCAATGCTTCCAATATCTCTTGTATTGGGGGCCTTTCACCCATTTACCGATGCTTTCAATGGCTAATCCGTTGAGGGCCTTTCACCCAATTATTAATGCTTCCAAGACCTCTCGTATTGGGGGCCTTTCACCCTCATAGACACATGCTTTCAACGGCTAATCCGTTGAGGGCCTTTCACCCGACTACGACGTACAGTTTTATAGCACTGACGTGGTACTTTGGGGAGCCTCAATCCCCAGGACTCCAACCCAGCCTTTACCACAGCCCCTCGTCAGAGACCGGGAGGGTACGCCACCTTCCAAGGCGCGTCTATGTTTACTCTTAAAGCTCTTTACCTTTTATTCCGTTTATTTTACCTTTAACCTCAAAATTAGGTTCTCATACAACTCTTTTTATCATTTTCCTTCAAACTTCCGGAGAGGACACAGTTTTTAGTTTAGTCAATATGCAGAGTTCGATTTAAACAGGTTCTGCTTACCTTTATTGATTGCCGGCCTGTGTCCTTCTCCTTGGTTCACGAGGAAAAAGTTTGGGTCGAATTTCCTCAACTCGCGTTCCTCTACCACATCCCGGACGAGCCCCCAAAACTGTTAGATTCGTTGAATGTGGAAGAAGATGACTGGAGACTGGTTTTGAGTTGAATATGAGAAGCTTTATTGCGTCGTTTGCAAAGGACGGCGACCCAACAAACATGCATAAAAGACACGCTTGTTAGGGTCTGAGGGCTCCCTCGCGGGGGGTGCCTTTAAGGGCTGCAGAGCAGGTTCCTCCTTCCAGGTTTGTGACTGGGTCTTTGTTTCATTGTTATCTCAACAGGATGCGATAAATCTGGGCTCTTTCCAGGTGCGTCCCAACCTCCACACACCCCCCCATCTCCTGACCTCGAAGTTATCTACAACTAGAAACTCTCGCGTCTGTTGAAGATCACGCTGACCATGAAAGGCTCGATGTGTCACGGGTACCCAGCATGCACTTCTGTTCAAGTATGCACTTTTACAATAGACATGAAGAAGGGCCCCTTAAGCATTCCATTTGATTATTCTCAACAAACATTTAAGTATAGCAAAACATAGAAAAATAGAGCACCATTATACAGTTATATAAAACAGTATGTGCACCAGAGAACATGATAATGTGATACACTTTTACACTATTTTCTTCTGGGGAAATTCTTCACTGGTTGTTGTTTTTTGGAGTGTGGCCGTGGGACGCTCATTCAACCCAACCATAAGAACACTAGCATGGTCAAACAGTGATAATAATAATAATAATACATTTTATTTATATGGCGCCTTTCTCAGCACTCAAGGTCGCCTCACATCATAAAAACAGTAGTAAAACATTCAAATAAAATACAATCAACATATTCAATATAAACAGACAGTTAAATACAGTTAAAATATTTACAGGACAGTGCAGTTGTGGTTACAGTGAGTATGCAAGTTTGAACAGGTGAGTTTTGAGTCTGGATTTGAAGAGTGGGAATGTGTCTATATTGCGGAGATCGGGAGGAAGAGTGGTGATTATAGTGATGTCAGGCAAGAAGGACGGTGTGTCGAAGACTACAATGTATGGTAGGGTTCGAGATAAGGAATTCATGAGCAGGACATTTGATTTATTCCACATATACCAGAACAGGTTTAGCTTGTACCATTTATGGGAAGATGAAATTCCAACACATAAAGACAAACAACTTCTTGAAAACCAGATGACAGCAAAAATGTCCTAGGTTCGACTCCTGTACTTGGCGAGTGTATTTCTGTGTAGAGTTTGTGGGTTTCCTCCTGGTTCTCTGCCCCCCTCCAAAGTTTGAGTGTGAGTCCGTGTGGTTGTGTGTGTGTTCATGTGTCTGTTGCCCAGTGATGGTCTGGTGAGCTGTACAGGGTGTCTCCTGCCTTTTTCCTGAGTGAGCTATGATAGACTCCAGCCTCCCTGTGACCCTAATGGGATAAAAGTGGTTCAATGGATGAATGTATTGCATTGATATTATGTTGATCTAGGCAGCAGTGGCAGTAATATAGTAGTTAGCACATCCACCTCCGAGCAAAAAGGTCCTAATTTAATTCAGCTTCGCGCTCGAGCTCAGCTTTCATGTTTCCCCTCACCTTTACTGTGACTACGATTCTCCGGACTCCAGTGCCTGCTCTGTGTACAACAAAATTAATTTGTATCATCATACTCGGTCTCCTGCATCTTTGGGTCCGACTGAAAACCCCGGCTTCACCAGCAAGCCTAATACCATGATGAAGTACTTTGGCAAATAAGCGAGTAAGTGTATGTGTATGAATGTGTATCTGGAGTTGCAGTGTGATTTCGACAGAGGAAACATCTTTACCACCAGGGGATGCCACAGGCTTGCTTTTTACAAATACTTTATCGCTGGAACGTCATAATGAGTGAAACACTGACAAAATCTGTTTAATGAAGTTTAGAAATTGGAAACAATGATGAATTGTGCCTTAAAAATCTTTCATTGACTTCATCACCATCATAATCTTCTTTCGTTGAATCCAGCAGCCTAAAAGCAGTGAGGTCCAGTTACTTCCTCCAGCTTTTTCTGGGTGACACCAAGGTTTTCCTCAGTTCCTCAGAGACCTAATCTTCCATTGACTTTAGATTTTATAGTCTAGCTATTAAAATCTATAGACTCTACAGGTCATCTACAGGTTTTTCTTTAAGAAACTTCATTAAAATATGTCCCTGTAAAAAAATGTATTCACTTGTACACTTACTTGCTTCTTCTTTTCCTTTCGGCTGCTCCCTTCAGGAGTCGCCACAGCAAATCATCCACCTTCATCTCACCCTGTCCTCTGCATCTTCTTCTCTGACTCCAACGACCTTCATGTCCTCCTTCACCACATCCATAAATCTCTTCTTTGGTCTTTCTCTAGGCCTTCTGCCTGGTAGTTCCAACCTCAGCATCCGACTGCCAATATACTCACTATTCCTCCTCTGTACATGTCCAAACCATCTCAATCTAGCCTCTGTGACTTTGTCTCCAAAACATCTTACATGGGCTGTCCCTCTGATGTACTCATTTCTGATCCTATCCATCCTCGTTACTCCCAAAGAGAAGCTCAGCATTTTCATCTCTGCTACCTCCAGCTCTGCCTCCTGCCTTTTCATCAGGGCCACTGTTTCTAAGCCATAAACATCACTGGCCTCACCACTGTCTTGTACACTTTTCCTTTCATTCTTGTTGACACTTTCCTATCGCACATCACACCGGACACTTTTCTCCAACCATTCCAACCTGCCTGCACACGCTTCTTCACCTCTTTTGCACACTCTCCATTGCTGTGGATTGTTGAGCCTAAGTACTTAAAATCCTCCGCCTTCGTTATCTCTGCTCCCTGTAACATCACCGTTCCTCCTGGGTTCTTCTCATTCACACACATGTATTCTGATTTTCTGAGGCTAACCTTCATTCCTCTCCTTTCCAGCGCATACCTCCACCTCTCTAGATTTTCCTCCACTTGCTCTCTGCTCTCACTACAGATCACAATGTCATCTGCAAACATCATAGTCCATGGAGATTCTTGTCTAACCTTGTCTGTCAGCCTGTCCATCACCATAGCAAACGAGAAAAGGGGCTCAGAGCTGATTCTTGATGCAGTCTCACCTCCACCTTGAATTCGTCGGTCACGCCGACAGCACACCTCACCACTGTCTTACATCCATCATACATGTCATGCACCACTCTAACATACTTCTCTGCCACTCCAGAATTCCTCATGCAATACCACGGTTCTTCTCTAGGCACCCTGTCATATGCTTTTTCCAGATCCACAAAGGCACAATGCAGTTCCCTCTGACCTTCTCTGTACTTCTCTATTAACATCCTCAAAGCAAACATTGCATTTGTGGTGCTCTTTCTTGGCATGAAACCAAACTGTTGTTCACAAATGCTGACCTCTGCCCTTCGTCTAGCTTCCACTATTCTTTCCCATAACTTCATCGTATGGCTCATCAACTTTATCCCTCTGTAGTTGCCACAACCCTGTATCTCTCCCTTGTTCTTAAAAATGGGCACCAGCACACTTCTCCTCCACCCCTCCGGCATCTACTCACTCTCTAGGACCTTGTTGAATGTTCTTGTCAGAAAATCTACTACTACCTCCCCTAGACACTTCCATACCTCCACCGGTATGTCATCAGGACCAACTGCCTTTCCATTCTTCATCCTCCTCAATGCCCTCCTTACTTCACCCTTACTAATCTTTGCTACATCCTGCTCTTCAATGGTCATCTCTTCGACTCTTTTTTCTCTCTAATTTTCCTCATTCATCAGCTCTTCAAAGTACTCTTTCCATCATCCCAGCAGACTTCTGTCATCAGTCAAAACATTTCCTTCTCTGTCCTTTATCAATCTAACTTGCTCCAATCTCTATCTCTCTGCTGTGCCAACCTATCATTTTCTCCTTCCTTCCTGTCCAACCTATCATACAAGTCATCATACGCCTTCTGTTTGGCCTTAGCCACTGCTACTTTCACCTTACGCTGTGTCTCCCTGTACTCCTGTTTACTCTCTTCGGTCCTCTCAATGTCCCACTTCCTCTTAGCTAACCTCTTCCTTTGTACACACTCCTGCACTTCCTCATTGCACCACCAAGTCTCCTTATCTACTTTCCTTCCAGAGGACACACCAAGTACTCTCCTACCTGTGTCCCTGATCACATTTGCTGTGGTTGTCCAGTCATCTGGAAGCACTTCCTGGCCACCCAAAGCCTGTTTCAACTCCTCCTTGAAGACAACACGACACTCCTCCTTTTTCAACTTCCACCACTTTGTCTTCTGCTCTGCCTTTGCCTTCTTCACCTTCCTCACCATCAGCGTCATCCTGCATACCACCATCCTATGCTGTTTGGCAACACTCTCATCCACTACTACTTTGCAGTCACTGACTTCCTTCAAAATACGTTGCCTACACTAGATGTAGTCTACCTGTGTGCTCCTACCTCCGCTTTTATAAGTCACCCTATGCTCCTGTTTCTTCTGGAAGAAAGTATTCACCACAGCCATTTCCATCCTTTTTGCAAAATCAATCAACATCTGTCCTTCTGTGTTCCTGTCCTGGATACCAAACCTGCCCATCACTTCCTCGTCCCCTCTGTTGCCTGCACCAACATGTCCATTGAAGATGGATCACCCATTGAAGATTACCCCAGAGGTGAAAGAGTGGTCATTGGTGCAGACTTCAATGGACATGTTGACATGTTGGTGCAGGCAACAGAGGAGACGTGGAAGTGATGGGCAGGTTTGGTATCCTGGACAGGAACAAATAAGGACGGACGTTGGTAGATTTTGCAAAAAGGATGGAAATAGCTGTGGTGAATACTTTCTTCCAGAAGAAAAAGGAGCATGGGGTGACTTATAAAAGCAGAGGTAGGAGCACACAGGTAGACTACATCTTGTGTAGACGATGTAATTTGAAGGAAGTTGGTGATTGCAAAGTAATAGGAAGCTGACAGGAAGTTATCAGCAAAAATGAAAGGAAAAGTGTACAAGACGGTTTTGAGGTTAGCGATGTTGTATGGTTTAGAAAAAGTGGCGCTGAGGAAAAGACAGGAGGTCGAGCTGGAGGTAGCAGAGATGAAAATGTTCTCTTTGGTCGTAAAAAAATTCGCTTTGGTAGTAACGAGGAATGGCTAGGATCAGGAATGAATACATCAGAGGAACAGCACCTCATCATCATCATCATCATCATCATCATCATGCATTTTAGAGTCATTTCTTGCCTTAGCAAGGGTGTTGGACAGTCCGGTTGTAGCCTGAACTTGCTGTTGCCATTCTGTCCTTAGACATGTCGACTGTAAGGTTGCAGGAATGAAGGTCCTCCAGAACATTGTCCATCCATGTTTTCCGTGGTCTCCCTCTACTTCTGGTACCTTCTACTTCCAGTGTTTGGCACTTCCTCATCCAGGAGTGGCTGCAGTATGTGTGCCCAAACTAGCGAAGTCTGTTCCTTCTAAGGATAACCTCAAGGTGGACTAGGTCTAGCTTGCTGTACAGTGTGGCTTTATCCACATGTGCCTGGGTGTTGGCTCCGCATATCCACCTAATCATAGCCCTCTCATTCCTAAGCAGCATAGAGCACATGTAAGATGTTTTGGAGACAATGTCAGAGAGGCTAGACTGAGTTTGGACATGTACTGAGTGAATATATTGGTCGTAGGATGCTGAGGTTGGAACTACCGGGCAGAAGGCCGAGAGGAAGACCAAAGAGGATTGTTTGTGGATGTGGTGAAGGAGGACACAAAGGTAGTTGGAATTAGAGAAGATGCAGAGGATTGGCTGAAATGAAGGCAGATGCTTCCCTGTGGTGACCTCTGAAAGGAGCAGCCGAAAGAAAAAGAAGACCGGTGAAGATAAGATAAGATACAGCTTTATTATTCTCACAATGGAGAAATTCACTGTTACAGGCTCATGAAGTACTGTCAGTAGGGGGTACAAAATAGCTTAGAAAGGTGTAACATCCTTGAGTTAATTAGAACAGAACAATAATATATATATATATATATATATATATATATATATATATATATTATATATTTGTTTTATTTGCTCTACCAAAAAGTATTGAGCACTCTCCTACGGAAGGATCTACTCAGAAAATCATATATATATATATATATGTCTGTCTTCCTTTCGGCTTTTTCCCATTTACTCAGGAGTCGCCACAGCGAATCATCTGATTCGCACGTTTGATTTGGCAAAGGTTTTTTACGTCGGATGCCCTTCCTGTCACAACCCTTTTAACAAGGAACAGAAACACGCTGATGACTTTGCAGCCTACTCTTTACGAAAGTCAGCAATGTTTCTTTTACATGCCTCTCACCATAGACAGTGAGAGACATGGCCCGCCTTTGATAACCCAGTTAGCTGCACTGGGGGGGACAGTGACAACCTTGTGGAGAGTGAGACTCGAACCCCCAACCTTTGGATCAGCGATCCAGTGCCCTATACCACTAGACCACCACTGCCCCATATACATACATATATATATATATATATATATAGAGAGAGAGAGAGAATTTTCTGAGGAGATCCTTCCATAGGAGAGTGCTCAATACTTTTTGGTAGAGCAAATAACAATAAAAATAAAAGGACAGGACAAAGACTTTCTATTGAAACTCCATTTATCACTACAGATCTGTTTCGAGGGGTGGTGAAACCATCCTCTCACTTCAGATGATTATAGAAGAATCTTCTATAATCCTATCCTTCTATAATATAGAATTCTTCTATAATCACCTGAAGAGAGAGGATGGTTTCACCACCCCTCGAAACAGATCTGTAGTGATAAATGGAGTTTCAATAGAAAGTCTTTGTTCAGTCCTTTTATTTTTATTATATCATCATCATCATCATCTTCTTCTTCCGCTTAGTCCAGGGTCGGGTCGCGGGGGCAGCAACCTTAGCAAAGAGGTCCAGACGTCCCTCTCCCGAGCCACTTCCTCCAACTCTCCCGGGGGGACACCGAGGCGGTCCCAGACAAGCCGAGAGACATAGTCCCTCCAGCGTGTTCTAGGTCGAACCCGGGGTCTCTTCCCGGTTGGACATGCCCAAAACACCACACCAGAGAGGCGTCCGGGGGGCATTCTGACCAGATGCCCGAGCCACCTCAACTGGCCCCTCTCAATGCGGAGGAGCAGCGGATCTACTCCGAGATCTCCCCGGATGGCAGAGCTTCTCACCCTATCTCTAAGGGAGAACCCGCCACCCGGCGAAGGAAGCTCATTTCAGCCGCTTGTATCCGTGATCTTGTTCTTTCGGTCATTATTCAAAGCTCGTGACCATAGGTGAGGGTTGGAACAGAGATCGACTGGTAAATTGAGAGCTTCGCCTTGCGGCTCAGCTCCTTTTTCACCACGACGGACCGGTACAGGCACCGCTTAACAGCAGAGACTGCAGCGATCCGTCTGTCGATCTCTCGCTCCATCCTTCCCTCACTCGTAAACAAGACCCCAAGATACTTAAACTCCTCCACTTGGGACAGAACCTCATTCCCGACCCGGAGGGTGCATTCCACCATTGTCCGACTGAGAACCATGGCCTCGGACTTGGAGGTACTGATCTTCATCCCAGCTGCTTCGCACTCAGCTGCGAATCGCTCCAATGAGAGCTGGAGGGCCCGACTTGATGAAGCCAAAAGGACAACATCATCCTCAAAGAGCAGAGACGATATCCGATGGCCACCAAACCAGAACCCCTCATCGCCTCGACTGCACCTAGAAATTCTGTCCATAAAAATTATGAACAGAATCGGTGACAAAGGACAGCCTTGGCGGACTCCAACTCCCACTGGAAACGAATCCGACCTGCTGTTACCAATACGGACCAAACTCTGGCTCCGGTGATACAGCGACCGAATAGCTCGTAGCAACGGATCCGGAACGCCGTATTCTCGGAGCACGCCCCACAAGATCTTTCGAGGGACACGGTCGAAAGCCTTCTTCAAATCCACAAAGCACACGTGGACAGATTGGGCAAACTCCCATGCCCCCTCCAGAATCCTGTGGAGCATATAGAGTTGGTCAAGAGTGCTGCGGCCTGGACGAAAACCACATTGTTCCTCCTGAATCCGAGGTTCGACTATCGGTCGGATCCTCCTCTCTAGTACCCCTGCAGAGACTTTCCCAGGTAGGCTGAGGAGTGTAATTCCCCGATAATTGGAACACACCCTCCGGTCCCCCTTCTTAAAAATTGGGACCACCACCCCAGTTTGCCAATCCAGAGGTACAGCCCCCGATGACCACACGATGTTGCAGAGACGTGTCAACCAAGACACATATATATATAAAGAACAAGATATACATACATACATACACACACATATACATATATATTATGTAAGTAAATAGATACATAAATAGTGTAAAAATAATATACAATAAAAAACTTTGTAGACGGTTGATATACAAGTGTACATGTATCTGAGGACAGAGTAGATGGGTTGATATGGTTCACAGTCAGTGGGGTAGATGTGGTTGATTAAAGTGCACGGGATTTTATTGCACATAACCGTTTTTTTTTTCACAGACAGTTACAAAGTGGTGTTGTACAGTCTGACAGCGGTGGGAATTGCCGGGGATTTAGCTCAGTTGGTAGAGCGTCCGCTTTATCCTCCGGTAGGTCGGAGTTCGAATCCGGCCGCGTCATACCATAAGACGTTAAAATTTGGCAGTTGTTGCTTCCTGCTTGGCGCTCAGCATCAAAAGGATAGAACAACGCAATAACTGGCGCTGCACAGTGGCGACAGGTGCCTAGCGCACAAAGCAAATTTCAATGTATGTAATGTACTTTGACAATAAAGAGTTGTGAATGAACGACCTGCGGTAGCGCTCTTTCCTGCACTGAGGATGTCTCAGTCATCCACTGAAGGAGCTGCTCACAGCTCCTCTATAGTCTGGTGCAGTGGGTGAGAGCTGTTGACCATGATGGATGTGAGCTTTGCTACCATCCTCCTCTCACTCATCTCCTCCACAGAGTCCAGTGGGTAGCCTAGGACAGAGCTGGCCCTCCTGACCAGCTTGTTCAGTCTCTTTCTGTCCCGCGCTGTACTGCCCGGGGCCCAGCAGATGGCAGCGTAGAGGATTGCAGAGGCTACCACAGAGTCATAAAAAGTCCTGAGCAGAGGTCTGCATACACCGAAGGCCCTAAGTCTCCTCAGAAGGTGGAGGCGACTCTGGCCCTTCTTGTACAGGGTGTTGGTGTTGTGGGACCAGTCCAGTTTATTGTTAAGGTGAATGCCCAGGTACTTGAAACTGTCCATTGTCTCAATGTCCTGTCCCTGGATGTTCACTGGTGAGTGTGTGTGTTAGAGTGCTTCTCCTGAAGTCGACCACAATCTCCTTCGTCTTCCTAGTGTTCAAGCACAGGTGGTTGCGCTCACACCAGTCCACGAAGTCAACGATCACCGACCGGTACTCCAGCTCGTTCCCCTCTGACACACGGCCCACGATGGCAGAGTCGTCCGAGAACTTCTGGAGGTGGCAGCTGTTTGTGCTCTCGATGAAGTCCGAGGTATAAATGTTGAAAAGGAAGGGTGAGAGGACGGTGCCCTGCGGTGCCCCTGTGCTGCAGACTGCCACCTTTGAGTTACAGCCGCGCAGCCGCACGTACTGTGGACGGTTAGTGAGGTAGTCGATAATCCAGGCAGCAAGATGTTCGTCCACTCCCATGTCCTCCAGCTTCCCCCGCAGAAGCGCTGGCCTGATGGTGTTGAAGACGCTGGAGAAGTCAAAGAACATGACCCTCACGGCGCTGCCAGCGATCTCCAGGTGGGTGAGCGCCCGCTGCAGAAGGTAGATGACGGCGTCTTCTACCCCGATGTTGGGCCTGTAGGCAAACTGCAGCGGGTCTAGGGTGGGGCTCACCATAGAGCGGAGGTGTTCGAGGAGGAGCCTTTCCATGGTCTTCATGAGGTGGGAGGTCAGGGCGACAGGTCTGTAGTGGGCCGGTTCCTTCGCTTGAGCTGTTTTGGGAACCGGAACCACACAGGAGGTCTTCCACAGGACGGGAACCTTCTCCAGGCTGAGGCTCAGGTTGTACAGGTAGCATAGTACCTCACAGAGCTGGTTCGTGCAGGTCCTCAGCAGCCTGGGACTGATGCCATCTGGTCCTTTAGATTTCCTCTGATTTAATCGCCTCAGTTGTCTCCTCACCTGGTCTGACATGAGGGGGGGGCTGCAGAGGGAGGGGGTGTCTGTCATGCTGTGGCAGTCAAGTGAAGTTGGCCTGGGGAGGAGGTGTCTGCTGGTCTGGAGACTTGTGAGGGGGCAGAGGGGAGGGGAAGAATCAAACCTGTTGAAGTCACAGTTTAATTCATCCGCCCAGCGCTGGTCACCATCAGCTGTCCCTCTGACACTCTGCCCAAATCCAGACATGGTCTTTAGTCCTCTCCAGACATCCCGCACGTTGTTCTGAGCTAGCTTCTCCTCCATCTTCTTCTCATAGTCCTTCTTGGCCCTCCTGATCCTCCACTGGAGCTCACGCTGGACCTTCTTCTGCTCCTCTCTAGCCCCCGAGATGAAAGCCCTCTTTTTCTGGTTCAGGAGGACTTTAAGCTCAGGGGTGACCCACGGGTGGTTGTTGGAGAAGCACCGTACCCTCCGTGTTGGCACAGTGCTGTCCACGCAGAAGTTCATGTCGTCGGTGATGCAGTGTGTGAGGCTGTCGATGTTACCACCAAAGGAGTCACAGAGCATGCTCCAGTCTGTGGTCTGGAAACAGTCCCTAAGCCTCTCATTGGTCTCCTCGGTCCACACTTTCACAGACCTCTTCTGTGCAGGTTCCTTTCGCACCCTGGGTGTGTATTGGGGGAGCAGGTCGACCAGGTTGGGGTCTGAGCGTCCCAGTGGTGGGAGGGGGGTGGAGCTGTAAGCGTCCTTCACATTAGCATACAGCAAGTCCAGAGTTTTATTGTCTCTTGTGGTGCACTTCACGTATTGCGTGAAAGTCGGGAGTGAGGCGGAGAGAGGGGCGTGGTTAAAATCCCCGCTGATCAGAATCAAGGCGCGGGGGTGACGGGTCTGTGTCTGACTGACAGCGCTGTGGAGACACTCACACGCGGCCGCCGCATCAGCCGAGGGCGGAATGTACACGCAAAACACAATCACGTGTGAAAACTCCCTCGGTAGATAATATGGCCGCGCGTTCACCGCAAGCAGCTCCAGGTCCTGCGTGCACAGTTGCTCCTTCACGTGCACGTTGGCCGGGTGGCACCAACGTTCATTCACATTGACCGCCACGCCCCCTCCTTTCTTCTTTCCGCTCTCCGTCACACTCCGATCTGCACGCGCGAGTGTGAATCACTTAAGAGAAACCACAGAGTCCGTTGTGAGTTCATTCAACCACGTCTCCGAAAAACACATGAGACTGCAGTCCCGGTACTGCCTCTGCTGCCAGGTCAGCGCCGCCAGCTCCTCGGTCTTGGCGATCGCGCGGACATTTCCCATGATGACAGAGGGAACACATGTCCTCCGCGTCTTTCGTCCCCCTCTGCAGCCTCTCCTTTTCCTCCGTATTCCCACAGGAACAACGGGCTTTTCGGCATGAAGGAGGGCGGGGCGGGGCGGGGGCGCGCAGGCCGAGGAGGGGCTCACGTGTATAAGACCTGCGTTGCTCAGAGCCGTCGGTGAATGAATTTCCTGACGCCAATCCAAAAAGTGAAAGTAAAAGTGCACAGAAAAACAAAAGCATCATAAAAGTAGTTTTTTCTTTCTTTCAGCTGTTCCCTTCAGGGGTCGCCAGAGTGAATCATCTGCCTCCATCTCACCCGATCCTCTGCAACTTCTTCTGTTACACCAAATACCATCTTCTTCTTCTTCTTTTCCTTTCGGCTGTTCCCTGCATCTTCTACTCTTACTCCAACGACCTTCATGTCCACCTTCACCGCATCCATAAATCTTCTCTTTGGTCTTCCTCTGGGCCTTTTGCCTGGTAGTTCCAACCTCAGCATCCTAAGACCAATATACTCACCATCCCTCCTCTGTACATGTCCAAACCATCTCAATCTAGCCTCTCTGACTTTGTCTCCAAAACATCTAACATGTGCTGTCCCTCTGATGTACTCATTTCTGATCCTATCCATCCTCGTTACTCCCAAAGAGAACCTCAACATTTTCATCTCTGCTACCTCCAACTCTGACTCCTGTCTTTTCCCCAGCGCCACTGTCTCTAAACCATACAACATCGCTGGCCTCATCACCGTCTTGTACACTTTTCCCTTCATTCTTGCTGATACTCTCCTATCACACATCACACCGGACACTTTTCTCCATCCATTCCAACCTGCCTGCACGCGCTTCTTCACCTTTTTTCCACACTCTCCATTGCTCTGGATTGTTGAGCCTAAGTACTTAAAATCCTCCACCTTCTTTATCTCTGCCCCCTTGTAACCTCAAAGTTCCTCTTGGGTCCTTGTCGTTCACACACATGTATTCTGTCTTACTAAGACTAACCTTCAATCCCCTCCTTTCCAGGGCATACCTCCACCTCTCTAGATTTTCCTCCACTTGGTCTCTGCTCTCACTACAGATCACGATGTCATCTGCAAACATCATAGTCCATGGAGATTCTTGTCTAACCTCGTCTGTTAGCCTGTCCAACACCATAGCAAACAAGAAGGGGCTGAGAGCTGACCCTTGATGCAGTCCCACCTCCACCTTGAACTCTTCTGTCACACCGACAGCACACCTCACCACTGTCTTACATCTCTCATACATGTCCTGCACCACTCTAACATACTTCTCTGTCACTCCAGACTTCCTCATACAATACCACAGTTCTTCTCTCGGCACCCTGTCATATGCTTTCTCCAGATCCACAAAGGCACAATGCAGCTCCTTCTGACCTTCTCTGTACTTCTGTATTAACATCCTCAAAGCAAATACTGCATCTGTGGTGCTCTTTCTTGGCATGAAACCAAACTGTTGTTCACAAATGCTGACCTCTGCCCTTAGTCTTGCTTCCACTATTCTTTCCCATAACTTCATTGTATGGCTCATGAACTTTATCCCTCTGTAGTTGCCACAACTCTGTACATCTCCCTTGTTCTTAAAAATGGGCACAAGCACACTTCTCCTCCATTCCTCTGGCATCTGCTCACTTTCTAAGACCTTGTTAAATGTTCCCATATATCCCATATACTGTACCTCTATTTATCGGATTGGCATACTCAGTGGATCACTTAATTAGACTGAGTAGTAATATATACAGTGTTTACCATCTGTCCTACGTAATAATTAAATGTAAGAACTGATTGTTCACATGATAGTTAATATATTTATAACATAAATTATTCTTCATGTATTTAATTATAAAAAGATGTAATTGTGAAGCTTTGGTGTTTTGTGAACTGACAATAGTTAGAATGGATAACCTACCTGAATTGTAATGTGAGTTATGGCCTGACGTACTGAAAGCGCAGTGCTGGTATAGAAAATAAATCAGGACTATTTTATAAGAATGTTTCATTTGAATTAATAAACTGGTTTAAAATATGTACTTGTAAAAAAAAATGAGGGTCTGACAGGATGTTATTCAAACCTAATTGAGCTGCAATTCATATATATATGTATATAAGCTCTAAATGCTTATTATAACAATTACGCATTAAAAAATAACATAAGATGTAAAGAAGATATAAACACACACACATACAGATAGTATTGCATGAGAAGAAGATGACACACATAAATATGCACGGGCGTGCCGATCCGCGTGCGCACCCAGATGAAACAATGCAACTAGTTTTGATGGGAGATTTTGGGTTGTTTTTTTGTTTTGTGTTGACTTAGGGTTTTTTGTATAATTTTTTGCAAGATTGTTTTTGTGGCATTTTCCTTTACTTTTACCCCTATTCTTCCTTAATTTTTTTAAAATTTGATGAATATTTAAAATAAAAACACTGCGATGCACTGAAGCTGCCTAAATTGAAACGTGAAGTAGAAAGGGATCCCTGTATATATATATATATATATATACAGTATGCCCTTGACTATTCGCGGTTTTGCACCCACGGTTTGAGTATTCGCTGACTGCCGAGCAACCGGCACGTGATTCAAATTCAGCCAATGGCTGTCCTCCTTTCTCCTGATTGGTTGAGCTGATGTCCCACCCCCTTTTCCTCATTCGCGCACAAGTTATCAATAAGCCTCTTTTTTTGTGTGTGTTTTAATTACCAGTTAAGCTTGATACCACTCAAACACTGTGCGTCTTCTCTGGCTAAGCAATAGAAAATGCTGGATGTCTCTTTTGAAGAAACTTTCTCCTGAGAAACGACGGTTTTCTCTGATTTGTTGTACTAAAATCTTTTTCAATTATTATTCCAGTACAGTACCAGTACAGTACCTAAGTTCATGTTTATGCGTGATATTTTATGTTCTGTAGCATGTTTAACAAACGATACCAAAAGGATAAACTTTATTACAGTACTCTTCATGTCCTTTAACATTGAAGTTGGTGTGACATCTTGGAGTGATGTCTCCAAAATGGCGCTGCCCAGAGGGTGGCATGGCGGAGTTCTCAGAGTCAAATTGTTTCTTTGTTTGTTTTATTTGTTTTTTGTTTGTTCATGTTTTGCACTATGCTCGTCTATGACCGGTCGACTCTACTACAGCTATAAGATCGGAGTATGTTCAGGCGTATATAACTAAGCAGAGCTAATATGCTATCAGCAGAGCTAACATGCTATGGTACGCAGCTCAATGTGAGCCGCATCCCAGCTAGCAATAAGCCCAGGCGTGAAGGGGCCGAACGACAACTCCGGCACTCGGGATTGCAGGGGATGAAGGCTGTGTAGCCGGCTGGTATAATCACCTTATTGGGTGTACTCTCCTCGAGCCATGTTTCACAGAAGCATAGTCCTGTAGATCCCTCTGCCCTGCAATCTGAGCATGAAGCTCATCCATCTTGTTTCGCAGGGACTGAACATTTTCAAGCTGTATGGCCGGAAGTGCTAACCAAGCCTCTGAGAACTCCGCCTGGCCGGGCGGTTGGCATGGAGCTCCCATAGCATAGCAGCTCACGATAGAAGTTCTCAGAGTCAAATTGTTTCTTAGTTCGTTTTAATTTGTTTTATTTGTTGTTTTGTTTGTTCATGTTTTGCTCTATGCTCGTCTATGACTGGTTGACTCTACTACAGCTCTCAGCTCGGAGTATCTTCAAACATGTATAACTAAGCACGCTCAGCTGGGCTTGTTAGCTGGGATGCGGCTAGCAGAGCTTATATGCTATTCGCAGAGCTAATATGCTACAAGAAGTTCAGGCGGGAAGGGGCCAAACGTCGACTCTGGATGAAGGCCATTTAGCCGGCTGGAGCAATCGCCTCATCGGGTGTACTCTCCTCGAGCCATGTTTCACAGAAATACAGTCCTGTAGATCCCTCTGCGCTGCAATCAGCATGAAGCTCGTCCATCTTGTTTCGTAGAGACTGAACATTTTCAAGCAGTATGGCGGAAGTGCTCACCAAGGCTCTGAGAACTCTGCCTGGGCAGTTAGCATTGAGCTCCCATAGCATATTAGCTCACGATAGAAGTTGTTGCGTGCTTAGTTGCCCGTAGCTGAAGCTGTTCATCGCTGTAGTAGGGTCGACCGGTCATAGATGAGCATAGTACAAAACATGAACAAACAAATAAAACAAATTAAAACGAACAAAGAAACAATTTGAATCTGAGACCCCTGTGACGTTGCCCTCTAGGCAGTGCCATCTTGGAGACGTCACTCCAAGACGTCACTCCAAGTTCAATGTAAAAGGACATGAAGCGTAATAAAGTTTATCCGTTTGGTATCATTTGTTAAACATGCTACAGAATATAAAATCTCATGCACAAACAGTCTCAGAATTAACTTAGGTATTGTACTGGAATAATAATTGAAAAAGACTTTTAAAACGAGTGCTTTGCAACAGTATAAGATAAGATAAGATACAGCTTTATTAATCTCACAATGGAGAAATTCACTGTTACAGGCTCTTGAGGTACCATCAGTTGGGGGTGCAAAAATAGATACATATACAATACAATAATACATATATACATACACACATACATATATATTATATAAATAAATAGATACATAAATAGTATAAAGTAATATACAATAAAAAAGAAAAAGAAAGGAACAACTTTGTAGACAGGCCTATATTCAAGTGTACATGTATCTGAGGGCAGAGTAGATGGGTTGATATGGTTCACAGTCAGTGGGGTAGATGTGGTTGATTAAAGTGCACGGGGTTTTTATTGCACATAACCAGTATTTTCACAGACAGTTATAAAGTGGCGTTGTACAGTCTGACAGCGGTGGGAATGAATGACCTGCGGTAGAGCTCCTTACTGCACTGAGGATGTCTCAGTCGTCCACTGGAGGAGCTACTCAGCTTCTCTACAGTCGGGTGCAGTGGGTGAAAGCTGTTGACGATGATGGATGTGAGCTTTGCTACCATCCTCCTCTCGCCCACCTCCTCCACAGAGTCCAGTGGGCAGCCTAGGACAGAGCTGGCCCTCCTGACCAGCTTGTTCAGTCTCTTTTTGTCCCACTCTGTGCTGCCCGTGGCCCAGCAGATGGCAGCGTAGAGGATTGCAGATGCTACCACAGAGTCATAAAATGTCCTGAGCAGAGGTCTGCATACTCCCAAGGACCTAAGTCTCCTCAGAAGGTGGAGGCGACTCTGGCCCTTTTTGTACAGGGTGTTGGTGTTGTGGAACCAGTCCAGTTTATTGTTAAGGTGAACGCCCAGGTACTTGAAACTGTCCACCGTCTCAATGTCCTGTCCCTGGATGTTCATTAGTGAGTGTGTGTGTGTGTGTGTGTGTGTGTGTGTGTGTGTGTGTGTGAGTGCTTCTCCTGAAGTCGACCACCATCTCCTTCGTCTTCCTAGTGTTCAAGCACAGGCGGTTGCGCTCACACCAGTCCACGAAGTCAACGATGACCGACCGGTACTCCAGCACGTTCCCCTCCGCCATCGTGGGCCGTGTGTCAGAGGGGAACGAGCCGGTACTCCAGCTCGTTCCCCTCTGACACATGGCCCACGATGGCGGAGTCGTCCGAGAACTTCTGGGGGTCGCAGCTGTCTGTGCTATAGATGAAGTCCGAGGTATAAATGTTGAAAAGGAAGTGTGAGAGGACGGTGCCTTGCAGGGCGCCCGTGCTGCAGACTGCCACCTTTGACTTACAGCCGCGTAGCCGCACGTACTGTGGACGGTCAGTGAGGTAGTCGATAATCCAAACAGCAAGATGTCTGTCCACTCCCACGTCCTTCAGCTTCCCCCCGCAGAAGCGCTGGCCTGATGGTGTTGAAGGCGCTGGAGAAGTCAAAGAACACGACCCTCACAGCGCTGCCAGCGATCTCCAGGTGGGTGAGCGCCCGCTGCAGAAGGTAGATGACGGCGTCTTCTACCCCGATGTTGGGCCTGTAGGCAAACTGCAGCGGGTCTAGGGTGGGGCTCACCATAGAGCGGAGGTGTTCGAGGAGGAGCCTTACCATACCATATTCAATACTATAAATGCTTATAATAACGATTAAACATTCAAAAATAATGCATAAGATGTAAATAAAACAAATACACACACTCAGATGTGCACCTCACATAAAAATGTATGTTGTTGTGATGGGGGGAATTCATGCATTGTATTGGTTTTGTTCTTTGAACACAGTGGTGTTAATGCATGGTTCATATTGGTGCCCCAGTAAAAACTTATACCGATGTCTTGAATTTGAAAAAAAATCATATTTTATTTTTCACTACAGAAGGGTTTGGTGAATAAGCATATGAAACTGGTGGGGTTCAGTACCGCCAACAAGGTTAAGAACCACTGGTCTAGTGGTACAGGGCGCTGGATCGCTGATCCAAAGGTTGGGGGTTCGAGTCCCACTCTCCACTAGGTTGTCTCCGTGCCCCCCCAGTGCAGCTAACTGGGTTATCAAAGGCCGGCCATGTCTCTCACTGTCTAAGGTGAGCGGCATGTAAAAAAACCATTGCTGACTTTCGTAAAGAGTAGCTGCAAAGTCGTCAGCATGTTTCTGTCCCTTGCTAAAGGGTTGTGACAGGAAGGGCATCCGACGTAAAAACCTATGCCAAATCAAATGAGCGAATCAGATGATTTGCTGTGGCGACTCCCGAGTAAAAGGGGAAAAAGCCGAAAGAGAAGAAGATATATATGTGTGTGTGTGTGTATATATATACACACACACAAACACACATAAATTCATAGCAGTGAGACATTAAATTTTTGTGAATTAATCAGGACAGTGGTTGCCTAGTGATTAAAAGATGCTGGATCGCTGATCTTCAGGTTGGGGGTTTGAGTCCAACTCCACACAAGGTTGTCACTGTCTGCAAAGTGCAGCTAACTGGGTTATCAAAGGCCGGCCATGTGTCTCACTATCTATGTTGAGAGGCATTTCAAACAACCATTGCTGACTTTCGACAAGAGTAGCTGCATACCCGTCAGGGTGTTTCTGCCTCTTGCTAAGGATTGTGTCATGAAGGGCATCTGACGTAAAAACCTATGCCAAATCAAACATGCAAATCACGGATTTGCTGTGGCAACCTCTGAGAAAAAGAGAACAGCTGAAAGGAAAGAAGAAGTGAGACATTTAATTGGACAGCAAATATAATTCATCGAGATACAACCTGTCATTATCCTGGTTTCTATTTATGTGATTCAAGTTGTAGATCAGGGAGCCAATACTGAATGATATCTGCAGTAGTTGGGAGTATTGTGCACCTGTCAAACATCGCCGAAACACATACACACACACACACACACACACACACACACACACACTACAATTTTAGTATTTACTTAATGTAGTTCATTTTTCGGCTTAAGTTTAAAGTTTATGCACTGCATCAACATGTCATTGTCAGTATCATTCTGGGTCGCATATAGTATTTAGTAACATTTAGATGTTATCCCTGCAATAGATTGGCATCCTGTTTGTTCTGTGATGACTTTGGATTAGCTTCAGTATCAAAGACAATGTAAAAACTCATCTGCCAACATAGCATTCATGTCACTTATTGTCATATGAAGAGTACTGACTTGTTCTTCCGTAGTACCTGGAGGAAACCCACACAACCATGGGGAGAACATGCAAACGCCACACAGAAGCACCCAGGCCTAGAATCAAACCCAGGCCTTCTTGCTGTGAGGCCGACATGCTGACCGTGCCGCCCATAGGCGTAGTATAGTGGTTAGGATACCCACCTCACAGCTAGAAGGCCTGTATTCAATTCCTCGCGTGGGCATTTCTGTGTAGAGTTGACATGTTCTCCCCGTGCTAGGGGTGGGTTTCCTCCGTGTACTCTGAGTTTCCTCACACTGTGAACTGAGTGTGAGTATGAATGGTTGTGTGAGACGACTGAAATAGGAACCAGCCTCTTGGCGACCCTAATTAGGATTAAGCGGCTTAGAAAACAAATTAATGAATACCGTATTCAACGTGATAAGCGCCTGGGGCATTTTAAAAATTGGAGTGGGTGGGCGCTTATTAAAATGTTACCAGCAGAGTGGAACAGTGAGTGCTTATTACCATCGAGGTGGAAAACATGAATAATAACAGAACAATAAAAGAGTTTTAATGGTATTTGTGTTATTCATTTTGTGGTACCAACCAAAATACATACATGAAAGCTGAAAATAAACAGAAAACAGCATAATAAAAAAAGACCCTTTACTTTCCCTCCCTTTAAACATTTCCTTTAGAAATGAGCCAATGAACACTGTAGACTTTAGCACATGGCATGTTGAACCAATCAGCACGAACATAAACAAAAGCACATTGCCAAGAACGCCTTGAAATTTATGAAGTTAGTGAGCAGGAGAATCGGTTGAAAAATACTCGTCATCACTTTCTGATAGGTCCATATCTGGCTCCTCAGTTTCTAATAGTTCATTGGTTGTTGGACATTTACCAAGCGAACACAGCAAAATATTTTCCTGTTTTTTGAAGCACCGCGGAACAATCAAATATGTTTTTACTGATGAACATTATAGACATTCTCTAGTAGCTGGGTGTCTTGAAATACCGTGTACTCACAGGCAGTGAACTCCTCAATTTACCGTTACAGAGACTGATCCAATAAAATTGATAAGTTTGATCTACGATTTTGCTCTCAGGAAAAAAGGGCGGTTATTAGACGTAAGATAAAAAAACAGGGGGGGGGGGTTTATTGGAGCAGGGCGCGTATTACGTCAAGTACAGTATTTGACATGGTTTGAATTGTATTCCCTATCTTCCTTGAAACAAGTGTGTGATTGTTAATGGGTTACTACTGACATGTTAGAGGATATTTTGTCATTTTCATAGTGCTTAATTGAAATGTTAGTTGAAAACCTTCTCTTCTGTAAAGTAGCATTTGATTCACAAACAACTCTTCTACAGACCAACAAGAAAAGCATGAAAAACACCTGTTTTCATGTTAGAATTCTTTAAACCTGCAATATTCATTCATTCACTTTCTAAACTGCTTAATCCTAATTAGGGTCACAGTGAGGCTGGTGCCCATCTCAGCTGACTCTGGACGAGAGCAGAGTACACCCTGGACAGCTTTTTTTGATGCCAATCCTTGTAGATCACAGAAAGTGTGGAAGAGTGCAGTAGAGCTTAACTGTAATTTGACTGAGGGGTGAGGCTCTCATCCAAGATTTTATGGCACATGACCCCGGTCACTGTCTGCTCGTGCAGTGAACTTATCCAATACGCTTAACAGAGAAATGGCCCCAAAGTACAACAATCCCACCTCCATCTTTTGATGGTCTTATAGCCCCATTCCATCCTTGTGCTGATCTACAGTCTTGTCCTTGATGACCTCTGACGGTTCTTTGGTCTCGTCCATGGTGGTGGAGAGGTTGGAATTGAAGACATTGATCCTGTGGACAAGTGCCACGTCTCACACTCTCATTTGCCAAACTCCTTACTCTAAATTACAGTTCTGGGAAGGCTAAAATTTGCTCGGATTCGCTCCAGTAACAAAGGAGAAAGTAATGTGCAGAAGAGCTTGACAGATCTTAACAGAGCGTAACAAATATTGATCCACTATTGTTGGTATATCTAGATGAACTTGAAACACAAGTCCTTTAACTTCTATGTCCTGGATGTACCTGGCCTTCTTTTTATCCATGATCGTGCTCACTCATTTGCCAAATGCTGACTCCAATTATGGTCCTGGCAAGGCAAAACTTCACAGATTCACTCCAGTAACAAATAAGATCACGGTAAAATATTGCTGTAACGTCAGCGGTAATTCACTGTGAATTCTTACAGTAACTTACTGCCAATGGTTCATACAGTATATTACCATGGGTCGGCAACCTGTGGCTCTGGAGCGCCACCCTCGTGGCTCCCTGGAGTTTTTTCAAAAATGTGAAAATGGAAAAAGCTGGGGAGGGGTATTTTTGCTGTTGTTGTTTTAATATGGTTTCTGTGAGGACAAGTATGACAAACATTGTTAACATTTTCTAAGGTGTACAAAATGTGCATACAAATATTACGCCTACATTAAAACATTTCTGTCAACGAAGATTTGCGTCATAGCCTCCGACATGTGCTTCAGGGCGATGTGTTGCCAGGCAGGTTGCTGTTGTGAACAAACCCAGGAAAGGAGGGGGGGGCGCGGGGGGGGGGGGGGGGGGTCATGGATCCCAAAAGAAAAAAGTGAAAGCTAGCTGATGAGAACAGAGGGTTTAAGGAAGAATGGATTGAATCATTTGCTTTCATTGCCTATGTGGAAGGGTTGCCTGCATGTTTGCTTTCTAGTGAGAAACTGTCAAATAACAAAAAGAAAGACATTTCCAGGGAAGGCATGCAAAATTTGCAGCCAACCACACAGTTGGGATTGAGAGAAAAAGACAGCGCTGTTGTGCAGGTATGTGAACTCTGATGGGCCGCTGATTTCTTTATTGAATTTCTATAATTTCATCACTGCAACAAAACACAATACATTAATATAGTAATGGAAGATAATCTTAAAGCACCAAATACCATACAACAGAGTAGTCATATGGTGTCGTTGTCTCCAGGATGCGCTGCAGGGAAAACAAACATTGAATCATGTATTTGTAGACTACTTAGTCATTTTGATTGTGGGATAATATACACTTACAGCCTGTGTTGCCTTCATATAAGGCTTATATGAGGGTTTTATTTTTTTTTGCGGGTCCAGACAGATTTGTTTTTAGTTTTTTGGTCCAATATGGCTCTTTGAACATTTTGGGTTGCCGAACCCAGGTCTACACTAAAAATATTGTAAATTAATAATAAAACAATTATAGAATTCAGTTAAAGTATGATACAGAATTGTTCAGTCTGAGAGAGTGTTTGACTTCAGCAGATAACAACCCCTCAAATAAATAATGCTTCATATTCTACTTTGTCTTATTTAATCTATCTATCTAGTGCCTGAGTCGTAGGACAACCATCGGTGACCTGCCATGAAGGATAACACCCTGGTCATCATATTCATGGAGGGTTTCTTGGCAGGATTAGTGCAGTGGTTTGCCATTGCCTTCTGCACAATGCAGACCTATGGGCAATTTAGAACAGCCAATTAACCTACTGTGCATGTCTTTGGACTGTGGGAGGAAACCGGAGCACCCAGAGGAAACCCACACAAGCACTGGGAGAACATGCAAATTCCACACAGAAATGCCCGGGCCGGGAATCAAACCCAGGCCTTCTTGCTGTGAGGCGGACATACTAACCACTACGCCACCGTGCCGCCACGCTCATTCAATAATATAGCTTAATATTGAACAATATCCAGCTTACCTTCAATAAACAATTGCTTATAATTACATTTTTTTTAAAGTTTAACCTACTATGATGATAACCTCACAATGGACAAAACCATATATTTTTAAGCAGCATGTTCAAATATACACTTACAGCCTGTGTTGCCTTCAGAGAAAGGCCTTTAAATTTTTGCGGCTGCAGACAGATTAGATTTTAGTTTTTAGGGGGGTTTTTTTGGTCCAATATGGCTCTTTGAAAGACATTTTGGGTTGCAACACCTGCTGTATACCAACGCATTCTGCAGTATATCACTTTAAACTGCACTGATTCTCTGGAATGCTGAGCTGCATTTTCAGAAAGTGAACACGGGAGACATCTACAGGCTACTTGCTGGTGAGTTAGGGTTAGGTCGGGGTTCAGATGGCATTTTTATGGTGTTTATGGTGTTTTGATGGTGTTTAGTATGTATGGTTTTTAGCCTTTAAATGTTAAAAATGCACTTTTCAAATACTTTTTATATACAGGGTATAAAAGACTGGAACAGTCTGCCTCCGAATGTTCAGTCAAGTCCATCTTTAAATATCTTCAAAAACTTTATATTATAAATATTTAGATAATAAAGCCAGAGAAGAGTCTTCATTTCTATAATTTAATAAATGACTATTATGTAACTTTGTATTTAACAGTATCATACTATATCTTCTTTTCCTTTCAGCTTTTTCCCTTTCTCGGGAGTCACCACAGCAAATCATCTGATTTGGCAGAGGTTTTTTTTTTACGTCGGATGCCCTTCCTGTCACAACGCTTTAGCAAGGGATGGAAACACACTGATGGCTTTGCAGCTACTCTGACAAAAGTCAGCAATGGTTGTTTTACATGCCTCTCACCATAGACCATAGACACCATAGACCAGGGGTCACCAACATTTTTGAAACTGAGAGCTACTTCACGGTTACTGAATCATACGAAGGGCTACCAGTTTGATACGCTCTTCTGAAATAACAAATTTGCTCAGTTTGCCTTTAGTTATACATTATTTATAATGATTAGTAATACTCACCTATGTAAAGACACTGATCATGTTAATGATTTCTAACAATGATTATCAAAAATGACAACAAGGTGGGAAACAGATATCAATATTCAACACTTTATCTCTATTAATCACAGTATTTGTTACATTTTCAGATGATCACTTACATCACTACATTTTAGCAAAAAATATCCCATTTGCACAAGCCACTGACATGCCCTGTTAACAAATCATGAACTATGTTGCAACATGTTTCAAAAAGTTAACAATTATGTAATGTTAAACAAAATCAACTTACATATTTTTAAATATGTAATACATTTTATTTCACATTTTGAACTAATGGCCAAGTCTGTGTTATGTTTAACAAAATTATAACTTTTTAAATGTCATGAACACACTTTTAAATTGAACACAATTCTTCAATATTTTAATTCAACTTTGCCATGGCACTACCATGTTGCCACTGACATCTGGTATCCGTCCTTGGTTAGTGGGAAGACTGGCATTGCATGCTGTTCACCAGTGTGTTGTAATCTGGTGTGTAACTTGACACTGCAACTGTGAGTGAGTCTCTCAGATGTGCATCAGTGAGGCGTGTTCTGTGTTTGTTTTTGATGAAGTTCATGTCAGAAAATGCTGATTCACAGAGATAGGTTGAGCCAAACAGGCTGGCAACCTTCATGGCTGCTGTGCATACTCCACCTGTACTTCTCTGTGTCAACAAGAAGCGCCAAAAGTTTGGTGCAGCCTGGTAAACTTTGAGATGGAGATCATTTTGCAATGTTATAATTTCAATCTCCACCTGTCCAGCATCCAAGTTGAACGTTGCACTTAACTGCTCAGCAAAGCATGTTGTGTCCCCATTCATGAAAGGGTTGGAAATGAAGAACACACATGGTTCAAGCTGATGAAGGTCACAAAACCTATTCTCAAACTCTTGCCCAAGTCTGTTTATTACTTCAATGTACTTTTCTGCCACTTTTTCAAATGTCTCAGATGCAGAAGCATTGTCTTTCAGCACTGACTGCACAGAGAAAGTGCAGAACTTTTTTCTCTGTAAGTCTGCAGAGAATGGATTCTTTTTGGCTTTAAATGCATATAAAGCACTTATCATCTCGACAACAGTCTTACCTTTGCCTTGCAGCTGGCAGTTCAGGAGGTTTAGTTTCCCAGTAATGTCCACCAAAAATGCAACGTCAAGTGTCCACTCTGTGTCCTCTAGCAGTGAGACATCTTCGCCTTTGGACTGCATGAACTCTTTGATTTCCACGCCAAAGAGACAAAACGATGCAAAACTCGTCCTCTGCTGAGCCATCTGATTTCTGTGTGTGTGCAGTAGGTCCCCATATTCTGCTGACATCTCCTCTAATAGTACCTTGAAAATCCTGTGCTGCTTTGCTTTGGAGGCCGGATATTTGTTTATGATTTTCTGAGGTCATCACGTGCCCAAAGCCGATCACTTTCGCACACAACGCCTGCTGGTGAATGATGCAATGGTAATGCAGAAATTTGGGGAAGTCTGGAGTCACGTTTACAGTGGCGATGAAACCTGTCTGTCGGCCGACCATAGCAGGAGCCCGTCTGTTGTCACCGCTACCAGCTTTTCCAATGGCACCTTTTTCTGCACGAAAAACTCCTTCACCGTGTTATAAATGTCAACTCCTCTCGTAGTTGTCTTTAAGGGCAGTAGTGTCAGGAGTTCTTCTTTTGTGGAGAAAATCATTAAACACCATCCGGATAAAAACCAATAACTGCGCTGTACTGCTGCTGTCCACGGACTCATCGCACTGGAGGCTAAACCACTTGCACTTAGCCAGATCCTGCTCCAACTGATCGACCAAGTTACTGGACATAGCTGATACTCGTCTTGCCATCGTAGATGCCCCAGTTAGACGTCGGAAAAGTGGAGGTGAAATTAGGTCGCTTCCATTTTCTCGTCTTTAAATACAGTGTTAGCAATTAATAACATCGCTTCTTTGACAACTTCTCCATCTGTAAATGCCTTTTTTTCTTGATCAGAAAATGTGTAGCTCTAAACGAGGCTTGGTTGCTTTTGTGAGTTTTTGGCGGCCTCGTAAAAAGACTGTTGCTTACCCAGAGCGGTCTTTAGCTCACGGGCTTTTCTGCCCGTAGGGCGCTTGCAGGTGGATATTTATCATGGTAGCTTTTGTGACACGTATTGAAATGTCTCTCCACATTGTGCCCGTTTTGCTGTCGCCACGGTGCGTCGCAAATCAGACACACGCAGGTTTCTTTTACAGTCGTAAAAGAACTCCTCTTCCCATTCACTGTGAAGAGATCGTTTTCTTTCTTTTTCTGCCATGTTTTTGGAATCGAAAGTGCATACAGCGCCCGCTAAGCTTACTCTCCACATCCCACAAGCTCTACTTTACTGCCCATAGGTAAATATTGTGCGTTAACCTTAAAGTATTTTTAAGATAGTATTTTTAAATCTATATACATACAAGTGTGATTAAAAATAATAGCAACAGAACAAAATTAATTTTTAGACGCATGGCTCTCTATGAGATGTGCTATTTTTGGAACAGGCCATGGGGCGACTCATGTGGTCATGCGAGGCGGCAGGTGCCCGCGGGCACCGTGTTGGTGACACCTGCCATAGACCATAGACATGGCCTGCCTTTAATAACCCAGTAAGCTGCACTGGGGGGGCGACGACGACAATGACAACCCTGTGGGGACTTGAACCCCCAACCTTAGGATCAGCAATCCTGTGCCCTATCCACTAGACCGTCACTGCCCAGTATTATACTATATCTACTGACTTAAATAAGCTGTTTTTCAATGTAACTGTTTTTTTTGTTTGTTTGTTTTTTTTGTAATTCTAAGGACCCCCATTGGAAATAGGTTTTACCAAACTTTATGGGCTATCCTTGATTTCAACTACACTTATCTAGAGTATTTTTATTTATTTTATTTACTTATTCTATTTTTTATTTGTTATTTTACATTTGTATAACCAGTTGTTACCAAATTTTTATTTTATATATTATCTATACTTGTTCTTATCTAGTCTTTTTATTTTACTTTTATACATTTTATATTTTATTTGGTTTTCTATACTTGAATACCTCATTTTATAGCAGTAATGCAAATAATTTATCAGCTGACCTTATTTATTAGTAATATATTGGCGTGTTCATTGTACAAATATTTTTTGCTTATCTAATAAACCCAAAATTATAAACTAGTGTATGGTATAATTTATTATTGACTGATATATTGCACTATATGTATGAGTATTATTTGTGAATGTTGAAATCAAATAAAATCAACCAATTCCTGTGCTCACTTTCGCCCTCTACTGAATATTGGAAAAACACAGGAGGACTGGGTGCAGGATAGTGCTCACCAATCAGAACGGATCACACTCTTCCATGAACAGTGATATTGTCACAAATATTTGGTAGGTACCTTAAAAACTTTTACAAAAGTATCACAAATAATATCTACTTTTGTTCACTGACTGATATGTTTCAACTTTTATGTTTATCATTTCATTTGTACTATAGAATTCATGTGAGACCCCCAGTGCAGCCAACTGGGTTATCAAATGCTGGCCATGTCTCCCACTGTCTATGGTGTGAGGCATGTAAAAGAACCATTTCCGTAATTCGTAAAGAGTAGCTGCAAAGCCGTCGGCGTGTTTCCGCCCTGCGATGGCCTGGCGAGCTGTCCAGGGTGTACTCTGCCCTCGCCTGAAGTTGGCTGGGATGGGCACCAGCCTCCCCGCGACCCAAATCAGGATAAAGCGGTTACAGAAAATGATGATGATGATGATGATGATGAATTCGTGTGAGAATTGTTAGTAGATATACTCACCGGTCTCCCAGCTGCAACTCAATTGCTTTGATAGCACATGTGATTTTTATTTACTCGGCTAATGTCACACTGTTAGTGCGTATTACTGTATAGATGGTTTTCACATGACGTCACACATCTGGGCTTCGCCGGACAGCCGCCATTTTGTGCGTCAAGCTGAAGTGAATGATAGTCAGTTACATCGCGGTGAAAATTGCCTTTTGTTCGTTTGTTGTAAATATCAACGGACAATGGTTCACATGTGTGTTTTAATCGGGTGTAGCAATCGGTCCAATCAGGAAATCAAGCAAAAATGTTTCGCTATACCAGCTGTGCATTTGACTGAAGGCAAAAGAACGGAAGAGCTGAGTCGACAGACGTTTGCTATGGATTTCCCTCATCAACCGAAATAATTTTCAGCCATTGAAGTATTCGAAGGTGTGTTCCGATCATTTTATTACAGGTAAAAACATTTCGTTTACGTGATTAGTCACATTTATAGGATAAAGCAACTCGGACGATCAGGCAATGCCATTACATGCATAGTGTTTTCCTACTAGAATCAAGATAAACCTAAGACAAGATTTTATTTCCCCTTTGCAGGAATTCTTTTTGCACTGCCAAAAGCATCTAACATGAAAAGGATAAGTAATTAAGAATGGTAGGTGATGGTAGGTAATGGCACATGTCTGTCACCCAACCACAGATGAACTGGTTGTATGCCTCTGGGGCTTTGTAGGCCTTTAATTCTTCAAGTGTGTAGGCACTTCTTCCGTTTACCAGATAGTTTACTATGTCGATGTAGGTAAAGGGAAAGTATCTCTGTCTTTTGTCCACTCTTGCACTGGTATGTCTTCGTATGGGTCTCTTCCACTGATCAACAGCAACTTTTCACCGTACCTCTCTCCAGAAATACAATCCAAAGTGTATTTGTAGTTCGTCTTCGCTTTGGAAAATGAGGTCATGTTCACGCATACGATCACTGAATGACATTGGTGTCAATGACACAGTGGCTTTTATTTGCTTGACCCACAAAATGGCGGACATGCGCAGTAACCCGGATGTAATCAGCGAGAGCGAAAAGGGCGTAGGCTAGGGGGGTGCACAGGGTGTATGTGCACCCCCAGCAGGAGTTGAGTTCCGCGGGATAAGAAATTATGTGTATTCACAATCTTATAAATAAACTTAATGACTGTTAGAAGAGAAAGTCGGAGATAAGTTCCACATGACTAGAGTCAGGAAGTAAACCGAAAGTTAACGTGTAACGGGCACTGCGCATGTGCACGCCCGAGTTGACCAATCAACAAACATAATATTATCAGTAAGCAATAATAGCTGAACACTGTCAATCAAATAGTGTGAGAATAAAGCACAGTTTCTTAGTCCCGCCTCCAGCTCCTGCACATGTGTTAGAACACAAACATTGACGCACAGAGAATGAATGTCTAAAATAACCATAAGCCATCCAGCCTGGATCTGCAGCCTAATGCTCAGTACTTTTATAAAATTAATAGTATGTTTTTGTGCTGTAAATATGTATTCATATTTGTTTGTGCCTTGGAATAGATAAATAACTTTAGCTCAATTTGTAAATGTATTTAGCACATGTACTTGCAGATGTAGTTTGAAATAGATTTGAGAATGTTCTTGGTTGAACGATAATATTTGATTCGTCTTCTGAGAGTAATAGATGAATCGTCTTCTGCTGAAAAACTGCTGTGTTGTTGGCGTGAGATTCCATATTGTTTATATCATATGCTTGTGATATGCATGCACTATATTTCATGTGATAACTTTGTGTAGGCGGGCACTTAGCAACGGCGGCTTTCGGGTCGATATCTTGTATGACAAGCACATAAAATAAAACCGCTGTGTGTGCCATGGTTTATTTATGATATAAAATTTAAGCCACAATCGCTTCAATAAACTATACTTAAGCTACCGCCAACTTATTTAGTCGGCGTTTCATTTCCCCTTTAAGGCTTAGGCATATAGCCCCTGGGACTCGAGTTCCGGTCAACCGAGATGTGCACCACCACCCCCTTCCAGGGTCAGACCAGCCTACGCCCTTGCTATATACTGTGAAATATTGCCCTAACTGTAGCAGCAAGGTGTTATAAATGCTACAGTACATGAATGAAAACCGTATTCTACAGTATGCTACAGTACAGACTCCTGAATGTTTTGACTCCAAGAGCACAGGGGCGCGCACCAGTTTTCGGTCTCCATTGTCCTCGCTTGACTCGGAACGGATCACAATTTTTTTTTGTCACAGCACTAAAGGCCTACATTTTCACTGGGTGGGTAGCAACAAAAATTTACTGCAGAAATTTCGCATCAATTAAATATCTTCCTTGTTACTGACTGGTATTTTTCCAAGTACATCAATTTGTAAATGGGGCTTGTGCTTGCATGCATTATACGGCCATTTTATACTTTATACGGCAAGCATCTACTGCCATTTTTTCAGTCAGGTGATTTAGTGGCATGGCATAAGACAGAATACATGTGTGTGAACTTGAAAAAACCCAAGAGAAACGGTGAGGTTACAGGGAGCAGAGATAAAGAAGGTGGAGGATTTTAAATACTTAGGCTCAACAATCCAGAGCAATGGAGAGAGTGGAAAAGAGGTGAAGAAGCGTGTGCAGGCAAGTTGGAATGGTTGGAGAAACGTGTCCGGTGTGATGTGTGATAGGAAGTTTTAAGCAAGAATGAAAAGAAAAGTGTACAAGACGGTGATGAGGCCAGCGATGTTTTATGGTTTAGAAACAGTGGCCCTGGGGAAAAGACAAGAGGCAGAGCTGGAGGTAGCAGAGATGAAAATGTTGAGGTTCTCTCTGGGATAGTGAGTATATTGGTAGTATAATGCTGAGGTTGGAACTTCCAGGCAGAAGGCCTATAGCAAGACCAAAGAGGAGATTTATGGATTTGGTGAAGGAAGACATGAAGGTAGTTGGTGTAAGAGAAAAAGATGCAGAGGACAGGGTGAGCTGGAGGTACAGGGATACGGCCGTTAGATGAATTTGCATTTGAGTTCAGAAATGTATCAGTTCTGCTTCTCTTCCCGGACCAGTGTAAAGAATGTGTCTGCCAGGCGCCTCTGCCGGAGCCTAGTATTAAGTGTACCTCAGGATAATGTTTAAACATATTTCATACTGATATTTATGATATATCTTTCGATAGATTTTATTCCATTTCTAGTTGTTCTTCAAATTCATTTCACTTTCACTTTCAAGCTCATCCCTGTTTGTATCTCCAGATATTTGCAAAACAAATGTTGGTAAGTTGGGGAGCGTCTGTATTTATATTTTATTTACATCTTATGTTATTTTTTTCATGTTTAATTATTATTATAAGCATTTATTGCATTGAATATGTATTTATTGACATTATATACACATAGATGTACGTTTAGTCTATCTATCTATCTATCTATATATATATATATATATATATATATATATACACACACATATATATATATATATATATATATTTCTTCCTTTCGGCTTTTTCCCTTTTTCTTGGGAGTCGCCACAGCGAATAATCTGATTCGCACGTTTGATTTGGCAGAGGTTTTTACGTCGGATGCCCTTCCTGTCACAACCCTCTTAGCAAGGGACAGAAACACGCTGACGGCTTTGCAGCCTACTCTTGACGAAAGTCAGCAATGATTCTTTTACATGCCTCTCACCATAGAAAGTGAGAGACATGGCCTGCCTTTGATAACCCAGTTAGCTGCACTGGGGGGGACAGTGACAACCCTGTGGGGACTCGAACCCCCAACCTTAGGATCAGCGATCCTGCGCCCTATCCACTAGACCACCACTGCCATATATATATATATATATATATATATATATATATATATATATATATATATATATATATATATATATATATATATATATATATATATATATATATATATATATATATACACACACACACACACACACACACACACACACACACACACTCATTCCTCGGTTTTACGGCCTTCGCTTTAACGGATTTCAGAAGCAATGGACAAAATCTGGAGCTTCCGACTTGTCCGGATCGTCCGGACACGGGCCATTGTTTCCGAAAGTGACCACCAGATGACCAGATTGGCTTGAAGAAATCTTGCGCATTTAAATCTATTCATCTATTTTCAATGCCACGTCACTATGGCGCGAAGCGGAGAGCCAATCCTTTCTGTATGCGGGCGGGTCCGATATCTTGAAACTCTAATTTTATTGGACTCACATGTTACAGTGTTTATGTGACAGGAAGCGCATCCCAAGTTTTGGCAATCAGCTGGTCTGTGGGTTGAAGTTTTTCCATGTCTGTCCATTTGTGTTTGCTTGCCAGCTGAGCTGATCAAAAGGAGGAAAATGTATCTCTTTACTCAAAAACAACACGCGCAGTCTGTGGCTGTTGTTATAATCCAATAAAATTAGATTTTGAAGGTATCGGACAAGCCCACATACTGGCGTACAGAAAGGATTGGCTCTACTGCGCGCCACAGTAAGGTGGCATTGAAACTAGATGTATAGATTTAAATGCGCGAGATTTATTCATCTGTCTTTGTTTAATTTGATGGCTTTTTGTATTTTTATTTAAATGACAGTGAAATTATGTATTCGTTATTCTGCAAAGAAAGGCCACCTGATTTATCGAAGAGCCAGATACAGTCATGAAAACAGCCACATCTGGCTCTCAGAGGATTAGATTTTAAAATATGTCTTTTTTTTGCTCTCTTAGTCAAAAAGGTTCCCGACCCCTGATGTTATGGTGTACATTTACAGAGTACAGTAGGCCCTTGACTATTCGCGGTTTTGCACCCACGGTTTGAGTATTCGCTGACTGCCGAGCAACCGGCACGTGATTCAAATTCAGCCAATGGCTGTCCTCCTTTCTCCTCATTGGTTGAGCTGATGCCCCGCCCCTTTTTCCTCATTCGCGCACAAGTTGTCAATGAGCCTCTTTTTTGTGTGTGTTTTAATTACCAGTTAAGCTCTATGATACCACTCAAATGCTATGCATCTTCTCTGGCTAAGCGATAGAAAACGCTTCTCTCTTCTGAAGAAATAAGACTTTCTCCTGAGAAATGACGGTTTTCTCTGAACTGTTGTATTAAAATCTTTTTCAATTATTATTCCAGTACAGTACTTAAGTTCATGTTTATGCGTGAGATTTTATGTCTTGTAGCATGTTTAACAAGCGATACCAAATGGATAAACTTTATTACAGGACTCTTCATGTCCTTTTACATTGAACTTGGAGTGACATCTCCAAGATGGCGCTGCCCAGAGGGCGACGTCGCAGAGTTCTCAGAGTCAAATTGTTTTTTTATTCGTTTTAATTTGTTTTATTTGTTGTTTTGTTTGTTCATGTTTTGGACTATGCTCGTCTACGACCGGTCAACTCTACTACAGCTATAAGATCGGAGTACCTTCGGGCGTGTATAACTAAGCAAGCTCAAATGGGCTTCTGGTTAGCCGGGGTGCAGCTAGCACTGAGCTAATATGCTATGGTAGCTCAATGCTAGTCGCACCCCAGCTAACAAGAAGCCCAGGTGGAAAGGGGCCGAACGACGATTCCAGTGCTTGGGATTGTAGGGGATGAAGGCCGTGTAACCGGCTGGTGCAGTCGCCTCGTCGGGTGTACCCGCTTTGAGCCATGTTTCACAGATACACAGCAGATCCTCTGCGCTGCAATCTGAGCATGAAGCTCGTCCATCTTGTTTTGCAGGGACTGAATATTTTCTAGCAGTATGGCCGAAAGTGCTAACCAAGCACCGTAGACTCTGAGAATTCTGCCTGGGCTACTTGTTAGCTGGGGTGCGGCTAGCATTAGCATATTAGCTCAGTGCTAGCCACATCCCGGCTAACAAGAAGCTCAGTTGAGCGTGCTTAGGTATACACGCCCGAAGACACTCCGATCTGATAGATGTAGTAGGGTCAACCGGTCATCGATGAACATAGTGCAAAACATGAACAAACCAACCAACAAATAAAACAAATTAAAAGGAACAAACAAACAATTTGACTCTCAGAACTCCGCGACTTCACTCTCTAGGCAGTGCCATCTTGGAGACGTCACTCCAAGACATCATTCCAAGTTCAATGTAAAAGGACATGAAGCGTAATAAAGTTTATCCTTTTGGTATCATTTGTTAAACATGCTACAGAACATAAAATCTCACACACAAACATTAACTTAGATACTGTACTGGAATAATAATCGAAAAAGACTTTAATACTAGTGCTTTAGAACAGTATATGCTGTATAATGTTTATATTTTATCATCAATAAATATAACAGTAAAAATTGAAAGTTTTTCTTAATCATTACTACATTTTACTACATTAATACTGTATTAATGAGCAAGACTGTCTATAGAACGTGTTTAAGAAGCATATTTTAGCGCATGTAATAGATATAGTATTTTACTTCCGTTTGCTCATTCGCGCAGAAAACACTGGGAGCCAAAAATCCTTTTTTGACATTTAACCCTTTACACCCTGAATTATTTTCTAGCTATAAAAAAAAAAATTCATGCTTTTTTGGGACATGGGTAAGCTGGTTAAAGATAATATGAACTGAAAATATGAATTTTGCATTATTTATAAAAAATATTAATACGTGACTAATTAGTCACATCCGGTAGGAAAGACTGAATTAATATTAATAATAATGGGTGACGAACTCACATCCATAGGAAACCTTCGGGGTTTTTAAACATCGATCCATGATGCTACGCTACTCAAAGCTTGATTAGCGTCTTAATAATCAGCAGCTTGTGGTTGTTGTTTCTTTGTGCCTAGTCTGCATCATCAGCAGGTATCTCAGGGTCTTTAGCGTTTCGCCCCGAAACCTGTACGCTTCACCTGAGTGGGGCAGCAAAGACAAAAGACTGTCTTCACCTGCAGGCTGGCTTCTGGTTGATTGTTGAGGTCTTCTAACGTGCATCTACACACTGCTCTCCTGACTTGTAATTGACTGTGGTCCAACTCTCTCTCTCCTCTTGATCCACAGCCACCTTGAGCATGTCTCTGCTGAAGCAGCTATGGTCTTTATCGCCTTCTTTGTGGCGGTAGGGGTAAGACCTATCTTGTGAGGAAGTTTCTTGTAGATGTTGCAACAAAACCCCTGCATCCAACCTCTATTAGCATCAGGCTTGCTTTCCACCCTTTCATACGAGCTTCATCTACCAAGTCCTGCTTTTTTGCCGCTTTCAGTTTGTGTGAGATGTCAAGTCTGTCCTCCCAGGGAACTGTAAGCTCGATTATGTGGATGGCTTTCGTTTCTCGGGATAGTAGCAGCATATCTGGACGCACCTGAGTAACTGCTATATCTTCTGGAAATTTGAACTTCCTCTGCACATCCACAAGAAGCTGCCAGTCGCAGGCTGAAGACAGGACTGAGGCTCTAGTTGTGAGGCTTGGTCTTCATCTCTCCTTCTTTCAGGAACTGGATGGGTTTCCCTGTATCCTGGATACTTTGATGGTTGACTTCCACTCTGCGCTGGTCCACCACTATGGCAATCTCTCTTAAGACCGTATCATGCCTCCATCGGTACCTTCCCTCCCCCAGAGCCTTAGGACATGCTGAGGGGATGTGATTCAGGGAGCAGTTGTTTCCTTTACACAGAGAGCATGAGGTGTCCTCCTCTTTTCCCCAAATCCGCAAGTTAGAAGGCGTAGGAAGCAGGTCTGACACAGCACGTAGTAGGAAGCTGAGCTGTCCTTGATCAGTATTCTACAGTTCCTTCCATGTGAACGGGCGCTGGATGGCTGATTCCCATTTGGTCCAGCTGCCTTGGCTTCCTAACCCCACTGCTCTGACAAACCTGGTGTATTCCGCTTCTTTTCTAGTTTGTTGCACAATCATACTTCTTCTTGTTCTGTCATCCGCTACGCTCCATCGATTACCCTCGTAGTTGCCAAGGCCTAATCTTCCTTTGCAAACTGTTCCCACCAGCTCTTGATAACGCAGGTCCTCCTCTACCACTTGGACTGCTTTGCGAGGATTCCATTTTCTACCAGTCTTCACAGTTTCCCCTGCTTGCTGCACTACTGTGTCCTTGGACAACCGTAAGGTAGAAATGGCCCTAACTTTTGTATTCTGGAATTATTCAATCACAGATGACAGAGGCAAACTTAGCTTAGCTGACCTGCTGTAAAGATTTACAGTACTGTAGCTTGGTGGAACCCCCAGCCACTTACGCAGAAATCTGCTGCACACTCATTCCATTGACTCTACTGTAGAGAAGGCCATGTCATAGAGCAGGAATGGCCACTGCAGTCTAGGAATAATGCCGTACTGGAAGCACCATGCTTTGAAGTGGCCTTGAAGATAACTTCCATCTATTGTTTGAAGCCACTTCTTGAGCGCTTTTTGGACATCTCTGCTGTATTCCATGTCTCCCAATGACTGGTCAAAGCATTTGCCCAGGCATTTAATGCTCTCGTTCTGGATTGTGGGAATCTTCTCATCTTGGGTAATGAAAACATGTGCTCCAAGCTGGCCTTTGGTAATAGTGAGGCTCCTTGACTTGGGCGGCTTGATTTTCATTCTAGCCCAGTTCACCATCTTTTCAAAGGCTGAAAGAATCCAACGGGTTCCTGCTGGTGACTCTGTCATGATAGTGACGTCGTCCATAAAGGCTCTGCAAGATGGGTGCCTGGTGCCATCGTCAGCCTTGGGACCTCTGCACTGGCTGATTCCTACCTTAAGGAGCAAGTTCATGGCTGCCACGAATAGTGTTGCTGAAACGGTACACCCCGCCATAATTCCCTTCTCGAATCTCTGCCAGCCTGTTGTGAAGTTGTTCACTGTAAATCGCATCTTGATGTTGGTAAGATGATTAATGACCAACTGCACAACCTCTGTTGGAACATGGTACTGCTGCAGTGCTTTCTCAATTAGTAGATGGGGTATGCTAGGGCAGGCCTTGGCAATGTCCAGCCACACTACTGATAAGTTACTCTTGTTTTTCTTGGCCTCCTTGATCAGCTGGCTTATCGCTGCTGTGTGCTATAGACATCCTGAGTGGCCTGGGATGCCTCCCTTCTGCACGCTGGTGTCAATGTAGTGATTAATCAGGAGAAAGGTGGTGATTCTCGTTACTACAGACCAAAATATCTTTCCTTCTACATCCAGAAGAGAAATTTCCCTGAACTGGTCCAGCCCTCTTGAATCTAGCTCCTTTGGTACAAAACAACCTTCTGCCAGGGTCCATGCTGATGGTAGCTGTTTCTTTTTCTAGATTGTACGAAGCAGCTTGCAGAGACGATTGAGAAGCTTTGGACAATTCTTGTAAATCTTGTATGTAATTCCGGAGGGACCTGGAGCAGAGCTTGATCAAATTTTGTCAAGTGAAAAGTAAAAGATTTTTTATCACATGTCCTTTATTGCATTATCAATAACGTATCACAATATATCACAATCCTTGAAAAAAATTCTCTTACAAAAGTAACAGTGCAAAACAAGCCTTATAAGAATATTTTGGCATTGAAATACTGGGACAAATGGTACTTATAAATGTATGTAAAATAAAATGGATCACATTGAAATAAAAAACTTAGAAAAAAATCCTTTGGTATGAAAATAAGGGTGTTCACGGTTCTGCGGTACTTTATCCTGCAACTACTCATGATAAGCTTAGAAGCAGTTGGATTTGCTGTTCAAGCACAGGCTCACGTTACATTTTTTGCATTGAACATTTTTTGCATCTTCTTTTTTCTGTAATTCAGTATATATATATATATATATATATATATATATATATATATATATATATATATATATATATATATATATATATACATATATAAGTGCAGCTAACTGGGTTATCAAAGGTCGGCCATGTCTCTCACTGTCTGTGGTGCAATGGTTCATGTAAAAGAACTATTGCTGACTTTCAACAAGAGTAGCTGCATATTCGTCAACGTGTCTCTGCTCTGTGATGGCCTGCGAGCTGTCCAGGGTGTACTTTGCCCTCGCCCGGAGTCGGCTGATATGGGCGCCAGCCTCCCCACAACCCGAATTAGGATTATCCGGTTCAGAAAATTAATGAATGTATTTGAGTCCTTCTTGTATTTTTATTAAGAAAAAGAATAGCTATCCCATGACGCGAGGGATGGGGTGCAGCCAGATGTGTTAAGAAGTTACGTAGCCTACCTCACTATCTCTCCCTTTCTAGGATCTTTTTTAAATGTATTTGTTATATTAATGTTGTTTTGCCATAGTTTTAATTTACAAATATAACAACAACACAGAAAAGTATATGAAGACTTATTTTAAGGAGGAGTCTGCTCAACATTCTTTTAAAATGCTGAATACTGCACTGACCGACCCATTCTCAAAGTGAAGACTCAACCACACTGCAGTCTTTTATTTTGTCACTGGGAAGAGAGTTATTTAATTTGTAGATTGCTGTGCATAAACCAAATCTCATCCACCACCTCTTACTTCAGCTGTGGTTTTCATTACTGGATTACAAACCCTGGCGGTGGAAGAATCGCTCTTGCTGGCTGCATTGCTGCTGGGACGGTGAGAGCCCTCCTTGCCATAAGCACAAGGGTTTGGAAATACCATGGCATGCTCATTTCACCAACATATCAGATCAAAAATACTGAGACTCTCAATGTAGCTGATTAATACAATGTTAGCCATGTCCAGAAGAACACACACAAACACTAAATCACCTCGCTTGGACCAAATAAATATCCACCAACACCCATGACTGTTAATTTTCAGCTATATAATTTTCAACTCTAAAAGAGCATTTTTTTCAAGGTTACCCACTGTGGTAGTGGTGGCCTGATGGTAAAGGGTGCTGGATCGTTGATCCTGAGGTTGGTGGTTCAAGACCCACTCTCCACAAGGTTGTCACCAGTGAAGCTAATTGGGTTATCAAAGGCTATATGGTCTATGTTGGTCAAAGTCTGTGGTGTGAGGCATGTAAAAGAACCATTGCTGACTGTAAGGATCACCTTAATCGGGCCCTCACACCTCGTCCTGTACACTGTCCAAATCCTTATATCTCAGTGTCTGGAGTACACCTGGAACAGAAGACAACAAACCACATGAGTGAAATCAGTCTGGTTTATTCAGCCACAGCTCAAAGGTGCATTCTTCGTACAGTGTATTTATACAGTTTCTGTGCATGTGCAAGGAGATAAGTACAGTTTCAGTGGCACAGTCTTCATTATGTCCTAATATGGAGTTCCCTTCCGCCAAAGCTGCCACATAGTTAGTTTCGGCTTGCTTCCCGTTGTTGATAGAACATAAAACATACTGCACCTGCACCGATAACAGGGAATGAAACAGCTCATGCGTCAATGTACAAAGAAACAGACAAAATAACATAGTTGAGCCACATACACAGTCTCAAGGTTGAATACAACGTTCTCATTCTTCATCTAATCATAACAATCCCCTCTTTTATACTCTGATAAGAGTATAACTATCAATGAGAACGGAGATACCGTGTCCCGACAGTTGGAGCCTGACCAAGTGTTCATGGTTACAAGTGCGGGAGGACAGGGAACCGTGGTTGTGCTAAGGCTGGTGCTCGGAGGGCAGGCAGTGCCCTGGCGCCCTCCTCCCACTACCTCAGGGCCCCCAAGACCTCCCCCCAGCTCGCAACCACTATACACGTGACGTGGCCCTGGGCTCATGTGGTCCGGTGTTTCTCAGTCATGTATATTGGGGTTGTCGAATAGAATCCACAAGGGTCCAAACCCGATCCATCAGACACCTAAACATACAGGGACCAAAAACAGACAGACAAAAAGAACACATACATGGATAGGGACAAGCATAGCTAAATAAGGAGTGAATATTCCGAATGAGTGAAGGAAGCACCATCCCCATCCTCCTGTGGGTGGCTTAAGGCCAACCCTTGTAGACTGATGGTTGTTACTATTACCGATTGTATTCCCATTCTTGCTCTTACGTATCAACGGGGTCCACTCACCCCCCAACTTTCGTCTAGAGGCCCAACAATGTAGTACGTGTCCCCAGATCCTACAGAGAAATCTAACAGTCGGTGTGTAGGGCATATAGGTCCTTCTTCCCTAAGGTCAAACCCGCCCACATGTCTCCAGGTTTCAGAGAAACGGCTCCAGAAAACGGAGGTGAGCTCACCAACTTTTTGTTTGCGATTGGTGACATGAGATAAGTCGCGATTACCCTCCCTTAGAGCTAATAGGAAGGGTGTAAGTTGGGCTCGGAGCACGTCCCTGGCCCTGGGGTCGTCTAGCCAGTATAAGGTGGAACGATATTGTGAGGAGCGTGTGACCCTATGTCCAGCCCCTGGTTCCACTTCTTCCTCGACTTTCACATTAGTCACGACATCATTAGCTGGGGCGAGGCACGGAACCTGTGCCAGTATGGTAGCCTCATTATACATATCTTTCATAACTGCCTGTAAGATGAAGCGAAAATCGGCCCCTGTCAATTGACAGTACCTGGTACCTCAGATCAACATGTCCACGAATGCTAACGTCTGGTCCAACGGAGGGAGCATATTAATAATATCTTTAAGCTCGCTTGCGGACGGGGGCCTTAATTCAATTCCTCGTCCCTTATTCACCCAAATACATGCCGTATTCTTGATGGGCAGGGGCGCAGACGGAGGAGTGACAGGGGAAACTCCCTGTTTACAACAAACACCCTTATTATTATTGTTCTCCCGTAATTTCGGTTTTGGCATGCTCTGACGCACCTTTTTGGTTTTTGGAATTTTCTTCAATTCCAGCCAATAGGGTCTCATTTCATACCATTTCACATAAGCTGCCTTCATATACTCATAGTTCCACGTTGGATCCCCTAATCCATCATAAATCATGCGATGTGCGGATGCTAAATATCCTGCATCAAAGATTCCTTCACGGGGGAAGTTAGGCATCTGGGCTATACCCTCAGTCCATCCTGATAAATTGCTAATCCATGGTTCAATATAATATGCAAACCCACAGCTATTCATCCACTCCTTTGGTGTTTCTCCGGGATTCGGCTTGGGGAAGGAATTTCCCATAATTTAACAAATACCCTTAATTATCACACTGGCATATAAGTATCTGGACATGAATTTGTATAGCGCTCTTCCCAGTTCCCGGAACTGAGGATTACCATCCTTTATGAAAAGGGGATTTTCATCCCTTCGAAAGAAGGGGTTAAACAGACGCTCAGATACTGCTAACCAGGTAGTCAACCAAATCTTGTCTTACCTGATCAGGAGTATCACATCGGGGTCACCAAATTGTAAGGATCGCCTTAATCGAGCCCTCACACCTCGTCCTGTACACTGTCCAAATCCTTATATCTCAGTGTCTGGAGAACTCCGGGAACAGAAGACAACAAACCACACGAGTGAAATCAGTCTGGTTTATTCATCCACAGCTCAAAAGTGCATTCTTCGTACAGTGTATTTATACAGTTTCTGTGCATGTGCAAGGAGATAAGTACAGTTTCAATGGCACAGTCTTCATTATGTCCTAATATGGAGTTCCTTTCCGCCGAAGCTGCCACATAGTTAGTTTCGGCTTGCTTCCCGTTGTTGATAGAACATAAAACATACTGCACCTTCACCGATAACAGGGAATGAAACAGCTCATGCGTCAATGTACAAAGAAACAGACAAAATAACATAGTTGAGCCACATACACAATCTCAGGTCGAATACAACGTTCTCATTCTTCATCTAATCCTAACACTGACTTTCGACAAGAGTACGCTGCAAAGACGTCAGCATGTTTCTGTCCCTTGCTAAAGAGCTGTGTCAGGAAGGGCATCCAACGAAAAAACCTATGCCAAATCAAACTGCAAATCAGATGTTTCGCTGTGGTAACCCCTGAAAAGGGGGAAAAGCCAAAAGGAAAAGAAGAAGACCCACTGGGTACCTGTGGATACTCAACCATTACAGGACTCTGCCTTAGGCAGATTCTCCCATCGTCCAGGTGAAGACTGGTTTAACTCTCTACCCCTGGGAGCCCAGAGTGTTTCCGTTTTGAGTAATTAAGAAGCATTTTCTTTTTGCAGTTGCTTTTGGTGATGCACTGGTTTTTGTATATGAAGCACATTTGCACTCGTTGGCCACCGTAAAGTACACATTCAAAAAAAAAAAAAAAAAAAAAAAAGGCCATGGAGCCGCATCAGAGGGGTGAAAGAGCCACATGCTCTTTTTTAATCTGAGATACATCTTGTCTCTTATGACTGCTGATGAGGCATCAACGAAGGCAACAAGAGTCCTCCTTCTGCTGATGGCACACTTCAAGGAGAAGAAAGAAAGCCTATTCCTTTGTGCTGATGTAAATACCAGCTATGTTTATATCATATACTAGTAGAATATGATGTGCAAAGAAAAATAACCAAATAATTATACGTATTGGCATATACATTAAGATCAAAAACAAAAAATACACAATAAGTTTGATATTAGTAAAGGCTATAGGTATTACATAATTAATACATGGCTTTTTAACATTTGTTGTTATATTGCTATATTTTTAACAATAATATACAATTTTTCTAATATGATTTTACTGTTATTATAGGTGACTTCTTCAATATCTGACTTGGAAGCACTACCACTACCTGAAACGCCACAACTTATTGTGTCAGGTATGTATAATTTTTGACATTCAAAACCTTTGCATAATCATATTATCTCATATGGGTAACTAATATTTCATTTAATGAATTCCAACAGTACTGCAGTCATATGATATGTTAAATAACATATTTCTACCATTTAAAATGTACATAATATTGAAATAACCTACATGTCTGTATAAATTGTACATTGTTAGAATGTTATAAATATTGTTCTTTTAAAATGATAATGTAAATTGCATAATGTAACTGCAGGAAATGTATTATTCCAACTGGAAAAGTGGATGCTGTCAGTAGAAGGCAAGGTGTGTACTAGAGCCTACCAGAAATTTAATTGCTGGGTTGGCAGTTCTCTTTGAAAATTGTTACAATTTTAACTTTAGGTACCAGGAGGAGGCAGCAACAATCCTTGAGTTTATTCAAAGATAAAAATGTAAATTTTGAAAAAAACCATCATCCTTTGAGCTAAATATATATTTATGAATGTTGCACTATGAAAGTTTTCTTACATTAAACTTCTTTAGCACTGCCAAAACATTAAGTGTGTCTAAAATGACACACATGGACAGTTTTATTAAATACATATTTAGCTGTTATATAATTCATATGATCATATCTAATTTTAAATAATTGTTTGTGCTTTATAGCAAAAACAAAATCACATTTTAAACAGATGATTACATGTACTGATAATAAGTGATGGCTCACAAAATTAGAGTAGAAATAGCATCAATGAAACATTTTCAAGAAAAACACAAAAAGAAACTTATAATGTTCCAGACCAAGCTGACATTTTTTATTATAATACTTAATTAATAATGCTCGTGTGTAATATGTTATATACATTTAAATATATTTATATTTTGACCTAAAACAGCTAAGTGGTGTTACATGGTAATTGCATGAATTTAACACCCGAGGCCCCTTATTTAGAACCTCCCTAAGATTTGTTGTCAGCCATCTTAAAATGCATAACATTAAATAAATTATTTCATTATTAATATTGTAATTGTTATTGTTTCAGGTGTTTCATGCGAACCAACCCGGTCTTCTTCTTCTTCTTTTCCTTTCAAAAAACCCCTTCAGGGGTTGCCACAGCAAACCATCCGCCTCCATCTCACCCTGTCCTCTGCATCTTCTTCTCTTACTCCAATGACCCTCATGTTCTCCTTCACCACATCCATAAATCTCTTCTTTGGTCTTCCTCTAGGCCTTCTGCCTGGTAGTTCCAACCTCAGTATCCTACTACCAATATACTCACTATCCCTCCTCTGTACATGTCCAAACCATCTCAATCTAGCCTCTCTGACTTTGTCTCCAAAACATCTTGCATGGGCTGTCCCTCTGATGTGCTCATTCCTGATCCTGTCCATCCTCGTTACTCCCAGGGAGAACCTCAACATTTTCATCTCTGCTACCTCCAGCTCTGCCTGCTGTCTTTTCCTCAGCGCCACTGTTTCTAAGCCATACAACATCGCTGGCCTCACCACCGTCTTGTACACTTTTCATTTCATTCTTGCTGACACTCTCCTATCGCACATCACACCGGACACTTTTCTCCAACCATTCCAGCCTGCCTGCACACGCTTCTTCACCTCTTTTTCACACTCTCCATTGCTCTGGACTGTTGAGCCTAAGTACTTAAAATCCTCCACCTTTGTTATCTCTGCTCCCTGTAACATCACCGTTCCTCCTGGGTCTTTCTCATACACACATGTATTCTGATTTTCTGAGGCCAACCTTCATTCCCCTCCTTTCCAGGGCATACCTCCACCTCTCTTGATTTTCCTCCACTTGTTCTCTGCTCTCACTGCAGATCACAAAGTCATCTGCAAACATCATAGTCCATGGAGATTCTTGTCTAACCTCGTCTGTCAGCCTGTCCATCACCATCGCAAACAAGAAGGGGCTCAGAGCTGACCCTTGATGCAGTCCCACCTCCACCTTGAATTCGTCGGTCATGCCGACAGCACACCTCACCACTGTCTTACATCTCTCATACATGTCCTGCACCACTCTAACATACTTCTCTGCCACCCCAGACTTCCTCATGCAATACCACAGTTCTTCTCTTGGCACCCTGTCATATGCTTTCTCTAGATCCACAAAGGCACAATGCAGTTCCCTCTGACCTTCTCTGTACTTCTCTATTAATATCCTCAAAGCAAACATTGCATCTGTAGTGCTCTTTCTTGGCATGAAATCAAACTGTTGCTCACAAATGCTGACCTCTGCCCTTAGTCTAGCTTCCACTATTCTTTCCCATAACTTTGTATATTTTGTATGGCTCATCAACTTTATCCCTCTGTAGTTGCCGCAACTCTGCACTTCTCCCTTGTTCTTAAAAATGGGCACCAGCACACTTCTCTTCCATTCCTCCAGCATCTGCTCACTCTCTAAGACCTTGTTGAATGTTCTTGTCAGAAAATCTACTGCTACCTCTCCTAGACACTTCCATACCTCCACAGGTATATCATCAGGACCAACTGCCTTTCCACTCTTCATCCTCTTCAGTGCCCTCCTCACCTCACCCTTACTAATCTTTGCTACGTCTTGCTCCTCAATGGTCACCTCTTCTACTCTTTTTTCTCTCTCATTTTCCTCATTCATCAGCTCTTCAAAGTACTCTTTCCATCTTCCCAGCACACTTCTGTAATCAGTCAATACATTTCCCTCTCTGTCTTTTATCAATCTAACTTGCTGCACGTCCTTCCCATCTCTATTTCTCTGCTGTGCCAACCTGTATAGATCATTTTCTCCCTCCTTACTGTCCAACCTATCATACAAGTCATCATACGCCCTCTGTTTGGCCTTAGCCACTGCTACTTTCGCCTTACACTGTGTGTCCCTGTACTCCTGTTTACTCTCTTCGGTCCTCTCAATGTCCCACTTCTTCTTAGCTAACCTCTTTGTACACACTCCTGCACTTCCTCATTCCACCACCAAGTCTCCTTATGTACTTTCCTTCCAGAGGACACACCAAGTACTCTCCTACCTGTGTCCCTGATCACATTTTGCTGTGGTTGTCCAGTCATTTGGAAGCACTTCCTGGCCACCCAAAGCCTGTTTCAACTCCTCCTTGAAGACATCACGACACTCTTCCTTTTTCAGCTTCCATCACTTTGTCTTCTGCTCTACCTTTGCCTTTTTCACCTTTCTCACCATCAGAGTCATCCTGCACACCACCATCCTATGCTGTTTGGCAACACTCTCACCCACTATGACTTTGCAGTCACTGACTTCCTTCAAATTACATCGCCTCCACAGCCATTTCCATCCTTTTTGCAAAATCTATCAACATCTGTCCTTCTGCGTTCCTGTCCTGGATACCAAACCTGCCCATCACTTCCTCGTCCCCTCTGTTGCCTGTACCAACATGTCCATTGAAGTCTGCACCAATGACCACTCTTTCACCTCTGGGGGTAGTCTGCATCACTTCATCTAACTCACTCCAGAATCTCTCCTTCTCTTCTAGCTCACATCCTGCCTGTGGGGCATAAGCACTAACAACATTGAGCATTACACCTTCAATTTCTAACTTGAGCTCATCACTCTGTCTGACACTCTTTTCACTTTTAGAACATTCCTGACAAACTCCTCCTTCAAGATGACTCCTACTCCATTTCTCTTCCCATCCGCACCGTGACAAAATAGCTTAAACCCTGCTCCTAAGCTTTTAGCTTTGCTACCTTTCCACCTGGTCTCCTGAACACACAGTATGTCCACTTTTCTCCTCTGCACCATGTCAGCCAGCTCTCTACCTTTTCTTTGCATACTTCCAACATTCAAAGTCCCCACTCTCAGTCCTAGACTCATGCCTTTCCTCTTCTCTCTCTGCCTACGGACACACCTCCCACCTCTCCTTCTTCGACGTCTTCGACCAACAGTAGTCCAATTTCCATCAGCACCCTGTTGATTGACAGCACTGATGGCGGTCGTTGTTAACCCGGGCCTCGACCGATCCGGTATGGGGGTAATACTTCTGATTTGCATCATAAATATTTGGCATTGGTTTTACGTCGGATGCCCTTCCTGACACAACCCTCTGCATTTCTGCAGGCTTGGGACCGGCATGAGGGGGAGAGACACTGGTTAGTGCTCCCCCCACCTCATGGCTGCATATATCATATACCCATATACATGTATGAATATGTCAGTCAGTTGGGGGGGGGGGGGGGGTTTATCCTACTTTGAAGAATTTGGTGGTCATGGGGGGCTCTCGGACTCAATTAACCACAGAAAGTGAGGGATCCCTGTATACGTATACAGTAAGCCCTTGACCATTCGCGGTTTTGCGCTTGCGTCCCTGCATACTCATGGATTGCCAACAAACCTGGAAGTAACTGCCACATGATTCAAATTCAGCCAATGTCTGAGAGGTTTTGTTTCTCTCTCTCCTGCTAATTGGTTGAGATGATGTGTACGCCCCTTTTTTCTCATTCACCCACAAGTTGTCAGTGTGCATTTTTCGTGTGTTTTTAATTACCAGTTAAGCTCTATGATGCCACTCAAACACCCTGCATCTTCTCTGACTTCTGTTAAGGAGCCTAAGCGCTAATAAGTAATAATAGCGCTAAAAAGTAATAATTGAAAAACATATTATACTACAGTACTTTACAACAGTTCAGATGATTATTCCTCTTCAGGCACTTCAGAATAATATGTTTTTCAATTATTACTCCAGTACAGTACCTAAGTTAATGTTTAGAATGTTTGTGTGTGAGATTTTATGTACTGTGCTGTGGCTTGTTTATCCAAGTTTAACCTTTTGGTATCCAATTTATTACACTTCAAGTTGTTTTATGTTCCTGAATTCACCTGAATTCACTCTTTTCATCTACTTCCTACAAAGATGAGCCACACGCTCACCTCTACCCAGAAGATTGTCTCTCATCATGTCCCTACTTCCTTGTGTTCTGTCTGGCTCCTGGTTCTAGCTCCGCGCTTGACCAGTGCCAGCTCCTGTGTTTCTCTTCGTCACCAGTACTGTAGTTACTGTGTTTGTGCTCTGCTGAAGTGCTTCCCTTTAGAATAATAAATCGACTCTGTGCCATCTCACACTGTCTCCTGCATTCTGGGTCTGGCTGTGTACTGTATATATATTTTATGATCAATAAATATTATCACAGTACAAAAATTACATTGTTACTGCAACTACATTATTACTACAACTACATTATTACTGTAATAATCAGTAAGACTGTCTGTACAATGTTTTAAAGAAGCATATTTTAGTGCATGTAATATCATACATATGGTTTTAAAACCGCATCAATAATTTGTGGATATAATATCATACATAGGGTTTTACTTCCACGTAAATAGCTCAAATAACTCGCGGGAAGGGCCGGAACCGAACCATTGCGAGAAACAGGGGCCTACCGTATTAACAGTAGTGAAACATTTAATTGGACAGCAAATATAATTCAAAAAGGCATAACCTGTAATTATCCTACCATAAATAACAACCATATATCTGTACCACACCTCTCACCTACAATTGCTTTGGATTAGCTCCAGCATCAAAGACAATATAAAAACTCATCTGTCAACATAGCATTCAGAGCACTTATCTGATTAAGAGTACTGGCTTGTTAAATACCTTTACCAATATTTGTCATAGGCGTAGTATAGTGGTTTGCATATACACCTCACAGCTAGATAGCCCCATTTCATCCTTGTGCTGATCTACAGTCTTGTCCATGATGACTTCTGACAGCTCTTTGGTCTCGTCTATGGTGGTGGAGAGGTTGGAATTGAAGAGATTGATCCTGTGGACAGGTGTCACCCCTCACTCACTCATTTGTCAAACTGCTTAGTCCAATTTCAGTCCTTGGAAGGCTAAAGTTGCCTCGGATTCATTCCAGTCAAAAACAAGACAGACCTTAACAAACATTGATGTCGTATTTTTGGTAAATCCTGATGAACTTGAAATGCAAGTCCTTCAACTTTCATCTATTGGATGTACCTGGCCTCCTTTTTATCACTGATTGTGCTCCAAATGTGCCCATAAATGGTGGAGCTTACAGACACTGTGCCCCAGTGTAAACCCAGGGTTAGCAATCATAGTGTGACCTTTGCTAAATTCACTCAGATACTTACACTTGGTGCCTTTATGCTACATTTTTCCCACTTCCAGCACATCAGTTTTGAAAACTGACTGTTTGATTTCTGCCTAATATATTACACTTCTTGGCTAGTTCCACTGTAATGAGATGAACAATGTTATTCCCAATACTTCTCACTGGAAATTATATTTTTAATTTCATGGTTGACTATGTATTTATGGATCGTTTTACTTTAGGTTTATTTAACAGAAAGAGTCAGACAGTCAACATTAAAAGGATTCATTCATTTCTATCCAGAAAGGCAACTCAGATACTTATTCAATCCCTTGTCATCTAAAGACTAGAGTACTTCAACCCACTCCTGGCAGGTCTACCTTTGAGCACTATTCGACCTCCGCATATGACCCAGAATGCAGCTGCACGGCTTGTTTTCAAACTTCACAAATTTTCCCACATCATACCACTGCTACAATCTCTCCACTGGCTTCCTGTAGGTGCTCACATTCGATTTAAAACACCAATGGATGCATACAAAACCAAAAATGGACCTGCACCTTCTTACCTCAAAGCACTCATCACAATTTGCACTGAACCGCGTTCTTTCAGATCCTCTAGTGCTGCAAGACTGATCCCTCTACCAAGGGACTCGGGGAAGAATGAACTCTTCTCTGTTCTGGCTCCAAGGTGGTGGAATGAACTTCCTCTGAACATTCGGAAGCTGAGTCACTGGGTAGCTTCAAATGACGGTTGAAAAGTTACCATTTTCAACAGTACTTATATTAAGTACTATATTGTATACAAATACACACACACACACACACACACACACACACACACACACACACATACACCTGTGTTTTTAGACGCCTTATTTTAACCACACGGAAGACGCATTAAAATGACACACACACACACACACACACACACACACACACACACACACACACACACACACACAAACACACACACACACACACACACACACACACACACACACACACACACACACACACACACACACACACACGAAACCCCCCACACACAACACCTACCATCTGAGTTTTACTGATGGTATACTTAGTCTGTGTTCTAACAAACCAGTGCAAGAATATATTCACTGTTAGAGACTTTAAAGCACTTCTGTAAGTCACTTTGGATAAGAGCCTCTGATAAATGCTAAATGCTAAATGTAAATTAAAATCCAGAATTAAAAAAGCAGTATATTGTCTTCCTTTCGGCTTTTTCCCTTTTACTCGGGAGTCGCCACAGTGAATCATCTGATTCGCACGTTTTTTTTTTTGATTTGGCAGAGGTTTTTTTTACGTCAGATGCCCTTCCTGTCACAACCCTTTTAGCAAGGGACAGAAACACGCTGACGACTTTGCAGCTACTCTTTACGAAAGTCAGCAATGGTTCTTTTACATGCCTCTCACCATAGACAGTGAGAGACATGGCCCGCCTTTGATAACCCAGTTAGCCGCACTGGGGGGGACAGTGACAACATTGTGGAGAGTGGGACTCGAACCCCCCAACCTTTGGATCAGCGATCCAGCGCCCTATACCACTAGACCACCACTGCCCCCTAAAAAAAAGCAGTATATAAAGGTTATTAATCACTTTGTATACCATTAAGTGAAACTAGTATTTGATACCAAAGCAAAACATAACTCGGTGGAGAAACCCTTGTTGATGATCACAGAGGCCAAAAATTTCTTGTAATTGGTCACCAGGTTTGCACATATCTTGGAAGGGATATCGATCCATTCCGTTTTACAGATCCTTTCCAAATCCTGAAGGTTTTGAGGTCACAGCTGGACTACTGGAGGCTTACGGAGGACCTTAAAAATCTTCTTCTTGAACCACTCCCTTTTTTGCCTTGGCCATGTTTTGAGTTATCATCATGCTGGAAGACCATCCATGAGCCAATGTTTTGACTGAGGGACAAGGCTCTCATCCAAGATTTTATGGTACATTGTCCCGGGCATTGTTCATTGGTGCAATAAACTTATCCTCTCCCCTTAGCAGAGAAACAGCCCCAAAGCACAATGTTCCCACCTCCATCTTTTGATGGTCTTGTAGCCCATTCCAGCCTTGCTCTGATTTACAGTCTTGAGCCAGATGACCTCTGACAGCTCTTTGGTCTCATTCATAGTTGTAGAGAGGTTGGAATTGAAGAGACTGATTCTGTAGCCTCATCACACCAGCTCATTTTCCCAACTGCTTACTCAGAGTTGTCAGAAGGCTGGACGCTATCTCAACTTACTATAGGCAAAGGGAGCATACAGCCTGGGTTCTACAAGCCATCATAGGGCCAACATACACACAATCACGTTCTCATTTATACATACTTGTTGTAAGGTAGACATGCTGACCACTGTCCCCATTTTCCCCAAAGGCATGCAGCTGTTAGGCATCATTAAAACGCTGACTCATTGTCAGGAAGTGAACCTGGGTGTTACACTACAGATTATTGGCTGCATAATACAAAGACAAGAATGTTATAATTATCTCCACCCTCACTCAGAATGACTCCAGGATGAAATTCGTCATGACGCTCACATGCTCTTTCTTGCCATACAAAATGTACAGATATAGCCGATTATACATTGTGTGTTTTACCCTGAGTTTATTTCCTTTTGTGATTTATATAATGAACCAACAGAACAGATATGGAAAACATCTCCATTCCAGCACGATACCAGAAATCGAAGAATCGCTGTACAAAGATGAGGACAGGAGATGTGAAGCAAAGATCCACACAAGTCCGGTGCCATTCAAGCAGAAGATCAGACAATACGCCAGAAAGAAGCGTGTTCGTGAAATGTGCAGCATGAGAGGTACCTTCAACATCAGTGGCAAGTGGCAGATATTTGATCAAATTCCCAACTCATACTTGAATTTCCTTTTTGTGGACAATCATCACGAAATAATCTACTGCAACGTTCCAAAAGTTGGCTGCACTACATGGAAACGGATCATGATCTTCTTGAGCCAGAGTGTGACGGTGGATGGTGTTCCTTACAGAAAGCCTGAGGATATCCCATCCGACAAAATACTTGAATCCTCTCTGATTCGCCTCACAGCATACCCAAAGGAAGTAATGAAAAAAAAACTTAAGACATTTAAAAAATTCCTCTTCGTCAGAGATCCATTTGTTCGACTGATCTCAGCTTACAGAGATAAATTGCTGAGACCGAATCAGGCATACTATGAACTCACTGCAAGGAAAATATTACATGAATATGGAAATATTTCAAATCCACCAACATCAGTCGACGAAGCACATGCTGCTGACATGATTCCTTCTTTCAACAACTTTATTGAATATATCATGGATCTCGATGTAGAAAATATAGATGCATTCGATGTACACTGGCGACAAACAGTTCACTTGTGCCATCCCTGTTTTATTGATTATGACTTCATCGGGAAAATGGAAACCTTTAAAGAAGATACTGAGCAACTGCTTCGAATGCTCCGTGTTGATAACATCGTCAGCATTCGTCAAGTGAGAAAAACAGAGCAAAGTGAAATAAAGGACTGGTTTTCCAACATTCCAGTGGAGGATAGAAGGAAACTCTACAAAATTTATGAGGAAGATTTCAGACTGTTTGGATATGAAAATCATGACAATCTAGACAATCTTGATCCAGATAATATCATCTGAGTTGGTTGTTGTGTTCTAGAGTATTATGGTTTATTGTTGGTGATTGGTTGGTGGTCTTGAATGCCGTGAGTGCTATAGAGACAGAAAATGGGATTTTGCTCTTGTGCTACAAATATACTCCAAAAAACTGCTGGCCGATACAATTTCATGTTGTCTATAACCTGTACCTTGTGAGAGTTTGTGAAGCCCAGCTTTCTGAGAGCTTGTTTTATGTATATTATTTTTATGTACTAATGGAAGAATTCTTTGTTCCTCCAATTTATACTCTAATTTTGTTTGTCCTCTTATGGTGTATTTTATGCTATATAAGTACAGTTCATTGGTAGTAATACATACAGCAATTATTATCATTACCACATATTAATGGATATGCATATACAGGAGAGGATATATTAGAGCTGTGAAATAAAGCCGGTTGATCGGTTTTAACTAGTTCTAACATGCAGACAATATGTATTGCGCTACTCTAAAGCTAAACCGGTTTTTTGACATGCATTGGGAAAACTTCAGAACAGTAAAAAAAACTTTGATTATTTCCTATAATTGAACTGGAAGAAATGCTTTTGTTGGAAAAAAATGTCGACCACAGAGGTCCCAGCATGTTATCCTGACGCAATCGTGTTTCCGCCCTCTTATCTACAGTCATTCAGTGTGTGGCGAGCGCGGAACTATAAGAGCCGTGCCGTGATTTGACAGTGCAGATTGTCACGAAGGCCCTCAGCCAATAGAATTTGTTTTTATGTAGGATATGGAAATTCTCACTAAAAACAAAACCACGGTTCATGTTGCTAATTGCTCAGAAATTTACTGACCTACTACATCTAGATTTTTGCTTAACATTTATTTTAAAATTAGCAAAAGAGGAAAGTGGTCCCATGAACCTGATCGCCATCAAGGCACATTAACCATGCATGCTTTTTTCTGCTAAACTCGGCAATAATATCTCTGTTGACTCGGAAAAAATGATGTCACACAACTTGCGGACTCAGCCTCAGGCTCAACATGCTCCAAATCGGTCCCAGATTACAGTAAATTACATTTTACTTCTCTCCAGCATAATGATCAGATTAATGTGATTTATATGATAAATGATATTGCATGTTATTATTGTAAAGTTTTGAAGTTTGAGCAACTTTCCTGAGCCGTCAGTGTCAATGTAAGTGTTATATGTGCAGCATGTGCCCAGCAGGCCTAAGGGCATTGCTATGATGGTATTAATATACTGTATATATATATGAAATATTAATATTGTTATATATAAATAAATCAATCTACTGCTCATAGGGCCACAGGTCTGATAAGGTCCAGTCGTGCAGGATACAGTTCTGCTCATGTGCAGATGATGCTCCACCTTTAATCCCGCCTTAAAAATTTAATAAGCATGCATTAATGATTAAGGCTTCACAATATGCTAAGAAAAGGACTAAACGCATTTACACGATTCTAATGTTAATGTGTATTTAATATGTTTAAATAGCTTATCTTGCTCAATATGCAGTTCTATTTCAGTGTCAATGTTTGTTCCAAAGTTTAAAACATTAAATTTTCATCAGGAGATTTTTTTCTGATGCTTAGAATTTTTATTTTAATGACTAAAAACAACGTTTTTAATGTTGTTGCTTTCTCTTTTTGAAATAAGAATAAATACTGTCAATAACAGGCTTTTTAATTTAAAATTCTTCTTGCAATTTATCGCAATACATAAATAAAATCTAGGCAATACCCACCCCATATACATATATATATATATATATGTATGTATATGTGTGTGTGTGTGTGTGTGTGTGTGTGTGTGCAGTAAATATATATACAGTAAAACCTCCGCTGAACGCTTAAGCTCACGAACTTTTCGCCTCAAGAACATTAAATTTGCGAGCATATTGTCTCTGCTGACGAACTAGTTTTCAGCGGACGAATCAAACCACGCGGTCGAACAGCGCCACGGTGGCGGCCACGAGAAGCTGACGCACGCTCACGGCGTCAAAGTTCGTCACACCCCTTTCTTTGAGTGCGGAAGTGGTTTGTGTTTGCTAGACATTTTGGACCATATTGAGTGTACTTTTGCTATTATGGGACCGAAAAAGACCCCACCACAGGCGGAGATCATTGAAAAACACGAACGAGGTGTGCGTTTGGGTGACTCAACGTCCCAGTACCAGTACGCTAAGTCTACCATTGCTACCATCCTTAAGAACAAGGAAGCTATTACGGGTGCATGTGTGGCTAAGGGTGTTTCCAAACAGTAGGCGTTTCCAAACACTCCTTCCAAACAGTAAGTCCCTCCCTCTATCCTCCTCCCACTCCATTCCATCAAGCCATCAACTACCATCACAAAGGTAAATAAAACCACTTTATTATACAGTACAGTTTATTTCTTTAATTACAATACAATAGCACATTTATTATACATAAAATAAGGTATATTTTTGTGTAGTTTTAAGGCTTATTTAGTAGAAAATTATGTTTTATGGGGACCTGGGAACGGATTATTCATTTTAATGGTTTCTTATGGGAAATAAATGTTCGGAAGACGAACTTTTCGCCTCACACACACTTTCTGGGAACCAATTATGTTCGTGAGCAGAGGTATCACTGTACTATCTTCTTCCTTTCCTTTCGTCTTTTTTCCCTTTTTCCCAGGGGTCACTACAGTGAATCATCTGATTGGCATGTTTGATTT